>CAMRHE010000088.1:0-600000 GCA_947044405.1 Leptodactylus fallax | reverse complement strand
TACCCCTTTAAACATTTCTACTTGTTCTCTATAGGAATATATTCAGCAGTATAGGTAGCAAATATAGATTTGAGGACACCAATTTTGCATCTGTACCGCTATTTGGCAATAGCTTCTCCCATTCTATGCCTTTATCTTGGGGAAAGTGTTTTTTTTTTTTACAAAATTTTATGACCCCCCCCCCCCCCACCCAGTCTGAGTTTATTTCTTTAAAGTTTAGGTGGGGTTTTAATACTGTATATGCTGGTCACTATTGCCAAGGTTTTCACCACAGTGACAGTGGCACGTTCTGCATTTTACTCACCAGATCCAGCAGAGCATTGCACTTCTACAAAGCCCATAACATTATCCTGCAATAAAGTGAGAATTTTTTCCCCTTTGCAGATGAAGCAGAACCATGACCCCAGTCAATATCCGGGTAGTTACAATCTCCCATCATGACTACTGTACCCGCCTCTGCCGCCCACTCCATGTGTTATACAGCTGACCCTCTATCTTCTCAGTTATGGTAAGGTGTTTAATCCAAGGAAGGCAGTAAGCCTTTTAGGAGGACCGCCCAATGGATTTCAGAA
This sequence comes from Leptodactylus fallax, assembly GCA_947044405.1. Taxonomy (NCBI): domain Eukaryota; kingdom Metazoa; phylum Chordata; class Amphibia; order Anura; family Leptodactylidae; genus Leptodactylus; species Leptodactylus fallax. Next base: position 599,428 of record CAMRHE010000088.1, on the reverse strand, counting down.
CTCAGAATGAGCAGAGCTACAACTGAATAAAATGCAGGTTATACTGAATCTTCTCCCAGAAAATTATATATCAATCATTTCATTTCTTCCTGCACTAAAACATCCCGAATTCAAGTTGGACTGACTGACAGGTTCCCTTTAATAGAGTGCATAGAATATTTCTTTAAACCCCGCAAGTCTTGTATCCCATATAAATCACAGACAAGTGTAACTAAATATTTATATGTAAAAAAACTAATTTTATCATATAAAAAAATAATCTCATGACTGTAAATGTAGATTTGCAGCGAGTTTGCGCAGGACAGTAATATGTAAGTAGTTAATCCCATGATGTAACTGTCCGCCCATCCGCGTGACTAAAGACAGCATATTCTTAGGACATCATACGTTCATTTTTTTCTTTAATGAAAAATGTTTTCCTTTTTTTCCTCATCATGCCCAGCTGAGTATTATTTATGATAACATAAAACGGCTTAAACCATGTCCTTCACCTAGAAAAACAGCCCGGTGACTACCTCCATAGATTATTCTTCCTGCTGCCAAGAAGAAGCTGTAATATACTCAGAGTTGACACAGAGCAGAGCACCTCAGATAAGATGTATTTGTCGCTGATAAAGACAGATTGCCCCAGCATTCATTCTCAACGTGGCTACAGCAAATACATCACCACGGTGCTGGCTCGGGGAGACAAAGGTTTCCATCCGCATCATTTGCTTGGCTATTATGAGCGGGACATTCTCATGATGTATAGCAGCAAAAAATCCAGCACAGCTGTTTGCTTGTAAAGAAGCACAGCAAAATACAGTGCAGTCTTCTGGAAGGTAATGCATGGAGACAGCACTGAAGATGCTCACCTGCTCCATCTACCATTTAACTGGCCGACCACCGAGCGCCTTATTGCCTCGCTACTGCGAGACACCAGCTATAAAACACATTTCTGAAGCATTTCATTTAAATACTGACAAAATATGACATATGGCCTATTATGCTTTACAGTCATAAACCTAATAAGTAATGGATAAACACATCGCTAAAGCTAATTGATTTTTTTTTTCATAACTTTGTTGCTATTTATCACACAGTATGTTTCACTTTCTTGTACTAATATACCCTTCAGTGATAATAGTCCAAAGAATGAGCTTCAGAAAAGTATCACATCCAGTTTGGTTGGTCATCTGAAGAATAAAAGCGGCCTTTGGCCTTAAGCGAATGGACCACTCCCTCCCCACAGTAGAAACCTGGCCCATTTTTTCTCCCCAATGTTACGTGGATGACAGGAGCAGCTGTACCACCTAAGCGAGATGGATTGAATTTTCATAACCAGCTCCCCGAATTACTTTTTACCTTCAAAGATAATTTATGAGCCGCTTGGGTGCCTTGGAGAGACAATATGCTAGGCTGTAAAATTAACTGTAACTGGCTTGTAGGGTTATAATTAACACCGGGAGGGAGGCAGGGGCATGTGGAGTAATTGATGTTGAAAGCTGGAAAATAAAGGAGAAATGGCAGTGTTGTTAGTAAGCATGGTGCGTCAGAATCGACGGAAGGCGCTGAAAGCTCATTACACAACACGTCAGTGTCTATTGATGGGTTAAAAATGGCCATTCCTTGAAACTGAAGAATGCCAAAACCAGCAGTTAATGCCCCTGCCAAAACAGGACTTAAATTCAATGACTACAAACAGTATTTTATACATGAGTTCAAAATTATGAGATCAGTCATTTCTTATTGTATCTTTATAGTAGTCGTAGCTTTGTTTTTCTGATACAGAGTTCCAAATCCACAACATTTGCAGCTGTTGACCATTTAGATGTCACTGTCAATTGCAACCAGAGCCTCTAAGCTTTTGTGGCACATGGGCTCCCGACATATTGGAATGTCATAGGGAAGCGTTAACGTGACATCCAGGAGCCTATCAAAGACTCTCAGTCTTGTCATTATGTAGCTTATATATAAGCTATTATATATATATATATATATATATATATATATATATATATATTATACATTCTGTCAAAGACAAAATGTTATGTAAATGCACTATATATACAATAAACTGAAATACAGAAGTATTACAGCATATTGTATTAAGGTTGAAACCCCCTAGAAGTACTAAACATAAGTAAAAGTTTAAAAAATATATTTTTTAAAAAAATACCAAAAAAAACTAAATTTACAATCACTTCCATTTACCCATTTTTGCAATAAAAATGATCATATAATATGATATCACCTTGTCTTAAAACAGCCAAATTATCATAAATGTATTTATTCTGTAAGGCAAATGCTCAAATGAAAAAAATAAATAAATAAATACAGAAATTGTTAATTTTTTGGTCATTCCCCCCCCCCCAAAAAAAACCAATTGAATAGAAAGTTAGCTACTTGCATTGCCCCATAATAAAAACAGTTAGTGCCACAAAAAAAGAGATCTTACACAGCTCTGTAGACTGAAATATAAAAAAGTTACGGCAGTCAGAATATGACGATGCAAAGAAAATTTTGTTTTGAAAAGAGTTTTTAATGATATTAAAATAAAACAAAAGCTAAATACATTTGGTTTTGCTGTGATCATACTGATCCGTAGAATAAAGGTTTGCTGCCATTTATATTATACAAGTAAATGGTGCAACTACACTTATTTTTCTAATTTCACCTCCTTTAGAATTTTTGTTCTAGCTTCTAGTACATGGTATGGAATATCTACAGATGCCAATAGGAAGTACAATTTGTCCTGCAGAAAACAAGCCCTCACACAGCTCTGTGAATTTAAAAGTATAAAAGTTAAGGCTTTTGGAAAGCTGGGAGGAAAAAAATGAAACACTGATTCAAAGGGGTGGTCCTCGAAGCAGGAAATGTGGAAAAAAAAAACAAAAAAAAACTTACACTCATCTTGCCACGGCAGTAGTACCCACTAGTTGAATTTGTGCATCACTGACCTTAGCAATCTTGTATGGTACATGCAGGTATCACTACTGAGTGAATTACTAGGTGTGTAAATGTAATTTTTTATTTTAGCACATTTCTTGGTTTGAAGCATTTATTTATTTATTTATTTTAATTCTGAACAACTACTTAAAATCAATGCAGGGACTTGGATATCAAAAATTCAACTAATCCATAAAAATAAACCCTTACACAATTACTATGATAGGAAAATTAAGTTATTGTTCTTGTGGGGGGAAAAAAAGCTTTGTCCTGAAGGCCACGTAGGGCTCTGTAGGGATTTATTTTGCAGCAGTTACCTCATTTACATTACAAACATTATTACAATAAAAGTTAACCACTCTAGAGAGAAATCCAGGGGTGTGTATAACTTGAGGGGGTACAGAGTGGTCGCACCCAGGCCTAGGAATCTTAGAGGGCCCCCATAAGGCGTCTCTTCCAATATGAGGAGACCAGTACTATAAATGATAATTATAGTTGGGGGGCCTGGTGTTTTGCATCAGGACTAAAGGGCTTCATGTTACGCCTTTGGTGAAACCCACTGACCCAACATTACATCCACTACTAACAGAGGATGTTGCAGCTTATCTAATACGCTCCCTGCACAAAGCATGTCTAGAAAACTCTCCCATAGACCTCAATGTGTTGGCTTCAGACTTCTTCTGTCTACGGCCATGACAGTGCTATAAAGCATATCACTAATGCTAATAACAGCACAGCAGAAGCTCAGAAAAGTTGGCAACACACATAATTGTATACGGAATAAAAATGTACAAGCAGAAAATAAAAACAGATTAGAAAAAAGTGAAATATTTTAATATCTGGTTTTACTAAATAAATTAAAATGGTGGCACACTTCCGTTTTAAGGGGTCAGTTATACTGTATGGATGCCATGGTGCTTCAGTTTGGATTAATGTCTATTATATTAGATCATGAGCACCACTGTGGATCCCATTGAAAGCCGATCCAGCACAAGTGACTTAGGACAAATTTTGATTATTATATGTAAAAAAATAAACTAAAACTAAACAGAAATGCAGTAAAGGTCTCCAGTCAGGATTACCTTAGTAAACTGCAAAATCTATGGTCCTTCTCCTGGGAGCATTGTTGATACAGACGAAGCTTAATGTCACTAAAATTAACAAGATTGCCCGTAGAGAATTGAGGGACTAAGGCATCAATGTAATTATACATATGTTCTTAAATCCATTCACCAGGGAATTACAGCTAAAAAGGACAGAGTAGAGAAATCTGCCACAAGAGACTATACAAATCATTACTGAAGGTGCAATCTCTGAGTGAACACCTAAGGACAGGGATTAAACAGACCTTGACCTTATTTGAAGAAGACTGATATTCAACAGAAGAATGGTAACAAGGGTAATACAATATCTATAGAACATACAGAACCAGAAACACATAAACTTGTGACAAAAGGTTAATTGTGACAATTGTGAGACTTTGCCAGCTCTTTGTCACTCCCCATACTGTTCCCTCCACTGTCCTTACAATCCCAGTCCATTGTCGCCATCCACAGAAAAATAAATTTCATATTGTGTGCAAATGAGCTCCGTCAAGTCAAGGGGATGGAAAGTTAAAGAATGAAGTCAAGTTCTCCAGAACCCAACGCAGCCCCGCCGCTGTGACCAGTGGCGTAATGATCGTGGTCACAGGGGGTGCGACTGCGACCGGACCTGGAGGGGTACGGGGCCCGCGGCCAGCTGGAAATGGCCTGGTTTCCGACCACTATACCTATTGTTAATGGAAAGGGGCCGGGCCCTTTCCATTAGATGCCAGTCCAGGGGAGGTGACAAAAAATATAAAAAAAAAAATATTTATACTCACCTGTCCTGGGCTCAGCATCGCCACCAGCGCTTTTCCGGCCTCACTGCTGGGGCCTGTGATTAGGCCCCAGAGGTCACATGGGGCACGTCGGCGTAATGATGTCAACACGCCCCATGTGACCGCTGAGGTCCAATCAAAGACCCCAGTGGTGACGTGTGGGGCATGGGACGTGGGGACCAAGGAAGATGGGAAAGAGAGCAGGACGGAGCGAGGATGCCCCGGAGAGGTAAGACAAGGTGAGTATAAGTGTTTGTTATTTTTAATCACTTCTCCTGGGCCTCTACTTATTATATTCTGGGGTTTGAGAAAACCCCAGAGTATAATAATAATAGTACCTGTTCTAGGGTGGGGGGGGGGGCACTGAGGAGCATATAATGCTGTGTGGGGGCCACTGAGGAGCATATAATGCTGTAAGGGGGCCACTGAGGAGCATATAATGCTGTGTGGCGGCCACTGAGGAGCATACTATACTGTCCCAGCGCTGCTCAATCACCGTATTCTTGATAACTGCAGTTGTGGGTACTAAAGCTGTATCTCTTTCAAGTACAGTAATACCTCATACATTCGCGAGGTTAGGGTCCAGAGCGGGTCGCGGATCGCGAGGAATTGCGAATGTTTGGCACAAGCGCTTAGAAGCGCTTACAATGCCGGTTTCTAATGTTTAACCCCTAAATATCAATAAACTTTACCCTACAGTGCTGTACAGTATACTAAAGTATACTGTACAGTACTGTATATTAATACATTCATTCATTTTTCTTATACACTCACAGTAAAATGAAACTAATTACCGGGTGCGTAACGAACAGGACGCTACTACCCAATAGCGAAGTGTTTTTTTTAATTAAATTTCACAGATCTGAAAAAAAAAGAGCAAAATCTATATATGTTAGTTGCCAAAAAAATATCGCGAATCTGTGAATTCGCAAATTCGGAAACGCGAGTGTACGAGGTATTACTGTATCTGAGATGCTGCTGCAGCACCCATAACCATTACTATCAAGAATTCGCTCTAGGGAGGGGGGTAGGGGGCCCCGGACAAAAGTTTCCACCTTAGTTACGCCACTGACGTCCCTCAGCATTACTGACATCACTGACAATCCTCTTCCATCTGCTCTCTACCAACTTGATTTAAAGGATTTAATTTGCACGGAAAAGATAGCGGCAACGGAATGATGTTCTAAAAATTTGATAAAATAATGAAAAAAACATAAAAAAACCCTATGCTTATCCTTGCAATCCCCTTCCTTTCCAATACTTCTAGTTCAGTGGTACTTGACTATTTCTGTTCATTTACTGAAGTCTATAGCACAGTAGACTGTGCCAGAAGCAGATGGCTCCATACACTGTGCAGTGGCCAAGTGCCACTATTACAGCTCCGCCAGTGGCGTAAATACCTGGGTTGCAGCAGGAGTGGCTGCCACAGGGGCCGGGACATTAGGGGGGAAAACGGGCCCCTGATGTTTTTTTTTTTTTTTTAATAGGCCGTTAAATGCTGGTTTAACTCCAGCAGGTAACGGGCCCTATTTACTTACCGATCCCCGCTCCTGCTCACGGCCGTCTGCGCTTCCCATTCTGCGGAAGCAGAGGTGGCTGTCAGCAGGAGCGGGGATCGGTAAGTAAGATCGCGGGCCTGCGAACTCCACAAACACTGCTATCATTATACTCTGGGGTCTTTTCAGACCCCAGAGTATAATGAACATGGACCCAGGGGAGGTGAGGGAACATAAAAACACTGTTACTTACCTCTCCTGCGCTCCAGCATGCTTCGGACCTCCTTGGTGACACGCCACCGTGGGCCAGGCTGACGTCATTATGTGTTGCGACGCATGCCTGGCTCACGTGACGTCTGGTCCAACACTGAAGAAGGACAAAAGTAATGGGGTGTGTGCCAGAGCCAGGGAGAGGTAAGTAACACAGTTTTTTATGTGTGTATCCTCCCCTGGGTCTCCGATCATTAAAAGACCCCAGAGTATAATAATTGTTCATGGGTGGTGCACAATGGGGCATAATACTATGTGAAGGGGCCACTATGTGGCATAATAGTGTGTGCAGGGACCACTATGGGGCATAATAGTGTGTGCAGGGGCCAATATGGGGCATAATAGTGTGTGCAGGGGCCACTATGGGGCATAATAGTGTGTGTAGGGGCCACTATGGGGCATAATAGTGTGTGCAGGGGCCACTATGGGGCATAATACTGTGTGCAGGGGCCACTATGGGGCATAATACTGTGTGCAGGGGCCACTATGGGCATAATACTGTGTGCAGGGGCCACTATGAGGCATAATATTGTGTGCAGGGGCCACTATGAGGCATAATACTGTGTGCAGGGGCCACTATGGGGCATAATGCTGTGTGCAGGGGACCCCATGTCAAAGTTCGCCTGGCGGCCTAGCCATTCCTAGTTACGCCACTGAGCTCAGCTCTCCTTTATTTGAATGGAAGTTGAGTTGTAATGGTACAGAAGGGGCCACTGCACAGTGTATGGAGCTGCCTTGTAATTCCCCCGTATTTACAGCATTTTTTTACTCCTATCCCAGTATATAGCTTCTGATGGAGGAAATACATAGAGGATTTATACAGGAAGATATCGTAATGTCTCATCATATGACATACCCAAGGACCATAGGATACAGACAGCTAGCTCATTAATGGGTAGATAGCCTTAGGGCAAGGGTAGGAAACCTTCGGCACTCCGGCTGTTGTAAAACTACAGCTCCCAGCATGCATATTTGCTCTGCTGGTCTTTGAACTCCCATGGAAGTGAGTGGAGCATGTTGGGAGTTGTAGTTTCACAGAAGTTGGAGTGCAAAAGGTTGCTGACCCCTGCCTTAGGGCTTTATGTGCAACACAGCAACATAGTTAATAAGGCTGGATAAAGATACAAATCCATCCAGTCTAACCTATAAACCTACCAAGTTTATCCCGAGGAAGGCAAAAAAAAAACCAAAAAAACAAACAAACTTGAGGCAGATGCCAAATGCCCCATCATAGAAAAAAAATATGGCAATTGGACTAAATCCCTGGATTAACAATGTATTGGAAAAATGCCATCCCATGATTTTATTTACCTTGACAGCAGCTGCCTGGCACTGGTTGCTAAAATTAAAGAGGTTGTCCAGGATAATTTATTTTTTTATATTAGGCCGTGGAAGGTGAAAAAAATAGAAATAAAAAAACGTACTAATCTTTCCCCGGTACTCCGGTGCCCTCCAGCGCGGTCCGGTCCTGCTGTTTTGTTTTGCCGGAAGTCCCCACTGCACTGTGACGTCCCGTGTCCCTTCCTTAGGCCGCAGATTTCCTTAGGCCAATCAGCAGCCTGAGGAAAGGACAATCAGCAGCCATATGCAACGGGAACTTTAACATGGAAAACACCAGAGCAGCAGGACCGGACTGCATTGGGAGACACCAGGGTACCAGCGACAGGCGAGTATTTTTTTTTTTTTCCCAACTTCCCCGGCCTAATATAAAAAAATAAATAAATTATCCTGGACAACACCTTTATGTTTACTGTCAACCATATCCAGAAGTCTGTGGATCAGACTCTCTTCCTACATGGGCAGTCTGCTATCCATACTCATTTAGGGGCAGTGGACAGGTTTATCTCCTGGTTAGAGGATGAAAGGGAATATTTTTACAGTTTTTATTAGATTTATTTAGAGCCACCATTTTTTAAGGTTATATTATACCACTCCCAAGTTATTTCAGAGGGTAATATATTAATAAAGCACATGATTTCTGTAACCTTTTGGACATAAGGGATTTTTTTCGGCAAATAAAGTTATTTTTGTATAGTATAAAGTGATGTTTCCAACACATATGCCATTCCTCCCAGTATTCAAGACCTCTGCTTCCTGTCATTAAATCGGAACCTTCACTGTTTACTTTCAGAGAGAGAAAAAAAATTCTGTCCTGGTCATGTGATGTACATATAGGCGCATGGCATAACCTTTACATGTTTGTATTATAATAGTAACTCAAAGTTTCTCATTCAGCTTCTCCAAGATTCTGAACAAAAAAAGTTTTATCGTTAAGCAGACATGCATACGCCACGTCATACAGATTATAGACAACAGATTTGCCATTCGGGAATCAAAAAGCCAGTTGACAACCCCTGTGGGAACTGTAATAGCTACCCTATCTACACTATTAAATTTTTTTTTTTTTTTACATTTTTTTTTTCTGATGATGGCTTAATGTCTTGATTTGGTGAAAATAATGAAATTCTTTCATTTTAAAAAATAAAATTGTCTTGTTTTAAACTGTATTTAGAATTTCAGAACATTTCACATAAGTAAAAATGATATATGTAATGTGACATTAGTCTGATACACACCATGAAGGGACCACCTGTGCTGGTTACTGGTAAGATACTATATATATATATTAGCTACAGGTTATTCACATGACATTTATAAAGCCTCGAGTCAGACACAAGACAATGGAGGCTCCAGCAATTTTGAGTGTTGATGCTGAATTAGGCTTACTGAAAGCCTTGCAAATTAGAAAAAAGCCCAGGTGAAAGATTGGAAGTGTCACCAGGGGTCAGGAGAAGGTGGCAAAGTCAGATGGCAGCAAAGAGGTTGAAGGTCATAAAAGGAACAGGTCTGTCTATCATCATCACAGATGTAGATAAAGTACTGATGAGGAATCACAAATCTTCATGGCGCTACTATTGTATATGCTTTATTATATTTAGCAAATTCAGTATTAATAGAGTAGAGGTAGAGTTTTATTTACTATTTCTAACAGGCCCCTTGGCATTGTGCTCCTTTTAAACTGAGAAACCACCCCATCTGGTTGGCTAAGATCTAGTTGTCCCATCCAGGACACATTAGTTCATATAATCGCAGTTGTCTACTTCTGGGTACTATGAATGATATTTTCACATATAGTAATCAACTTTCTGGAACATCAGTTAAGGTCCATCACAAATGTATGGCACAGGTTTATGGTCCCTGCAAGTTCAATGCCCAGTAGCCTCCAATACATGTAAAATGGGAAAAAAACTACTTTGCAAATACTTTCAATTTAAGATAGACTACCAAATTCATTTCCAGCTCCTAAGCAGGCAAATGTATTACTATAGCTACATACTACAAATAAACCTGTACATGGTCGGATTCGGTAGTCATGTATTACTAACTCACTCTGCCCCTCTTCAGACTAAAAAGAGTCAGAGACAGAACGAATGGAGTAACATGTTACTACAGGATCAGACCATGTATGTTTCCTGTAGTATGTTACCATGGAGTCACAGTCTCATATACACAGGAGTGGTATATTTTTCATAAAAACTATTTACAAAGTTCCTTTATTTTTGACAAATTTTCTCAGACAAGGGACTCAAAGTGGAGGGAGTGTTGTGGAGTAGTGGAGTTAGTGAGTACCATACAGGTGCTCATCCCCAACACCCACAAGGGTTAGTTGTTTTATAGGAATCCAATCACTAGTAGTATATTTTTGTGGGAGGAAATCTACGCAAACAGCAGGAGACCATATAAACTCCATGCAGATGTTGCCCTTGATTGAATCTGTACCCAGTGCTAACCATTGAGACACCCTGCTGCCTTAATTTTTATTGTAGACATTGTACATAGGATCAATAAAAATAGATACAAAAGTACTTATGTTCTTTACTGTTCACAGACCTCATTCAGTGACACCAGTTCTGAAAGGATCTCTCTAATGTGTATGGTGGCAATCCTATTATGCACTTACGTCTGCCATTTAGTGGAAACAGGGACCACGCCTATTATACTTCAAAATGGCCGATCCTTTGTTCCATTGGATAGACAGATAGATTTTTTTAAATATTCACATTTAAATTCACCAGCTGTCAGCATCTTCAGATGACCGAGTTATAAACATAACTTTTAACCTTTAAGAAAGGATGATACATACCGCACCTTACTCTTAAGTCTACCCATGTAAGCCTGAGGCTATACAAAAACATTGCGTTGTACACATCCGAAACGTGTGTTGATTCTATGTACCTCCCCTTTAAACATTCTTAAACACTTATCTTCTCTCAATCTCCTTTGTTCTTGGCTAAACCTGTCCAGATCACCTAATCTCTCTTGTCTGCTAAAAACTCTTTACCCACTTATCATTCTTTCATCAAGTTCTTGTGTTTTCAATACACTGGGACTAAGAAAACATCTTTGTCAAATAAGATGGCTGAGCAGGGCAAGCCATCAACACATGGATACTTTTAAGATCTATACAGACATATGTCAAAACGGGAAGCAACAAAGTATACATAAAATTTATACATATAAAATCAAATAAATAAAAAGAATAATCCACTTTGTCAAACTCCTGGCAATAAGTTTTCAGCATTTTGTATGGACACCGAGTGTAATTAAAATTCTACATATTTCTCATTTATATTATGCTGTATTATTGATCCTAGTAGCATGTTACAGAAAGTCAATGGGACAAATGCTAATCTGGAGGACAATATTATTATGCTGGTACAAAGATAAAATCTTATATTAAATATCACATAAAAGTCTACAGCTTGCTTTACCTACTATAAGTTTCAAAACGGTTTGTTCACCAGAAATAAAAAAAAAAAAAAAAAGAAGAATGTGATAATATTAGTATTTGCTTATTATTACTAAGCTGACCATTTAGATAATATGGCTGTCACCTATCTCGGTCAGAAACCTGTGGCAGTGGCTTATCCGGCGATGTAGAAAACGTGCAGGAGGAACTATTGCTTTTCCCGGTATGTACTTTCAATGTTTGCTGGCAGCCTAGCTTTTATAACCTATGGAGATGTGCTGCTGGTGAACAATTTTTTTTTTGTTCCCCCAAAATCAAGCAATCGCGATCGGCAACACTAGTAGACCGGGATATTGTCAGTAAGGACTGTTCCTAGGAGCATGCGTTGCTGATGATAGCCCTGAATATCTGTGCGTCTAATAAGACCCTTAATCTATAGTGCAGAGTTTGGTTAAGTAAATTTTATAAAATAGTTATTAACATATAAAGAATAAAGTTACTAAGGCTGAAAAAGTGCATTCTACAATGTTGACCCACAAGTAGGCAAAAACCTTCATATCACAGTAGATATTCAGACCTATAAGGGACAATGACTGACAATATCTGTAAAGTGCTGCAGAATATGATACAGAATATGATACAAGTAAGCAAAATAATAATAATAATAATATTTCTTCCTAACGTCAAATATCAGAATAAAACCCTGGGTCAATATGCCATCTTCAGAAATCTAGTGCATATACACTAACTTGTAATGTTACATGCTTCAAGAAAGGCATCCAAAATTCTTTAAAACTTTTGAAATAAATTATCTATTCCAATTTCCTGTGGCAAAGAGTTCCATAGCCTCACTGCTCTTATAGTAAAGAAGCGGGCAGCATGGTGGCTCAGTGGTGAGCACTGCAGCCTTGCAGCGCTGGAGTCCTGGGTTTAAATGTGACCAAGGGCAACATCTGCAAGGCGTCTGTATGTTCTCCCCGTGTTTCCGCGAGTTTCCTCCAGTACTCCGGTTTCCACCCACACTCCAAAGACATACTGATAGGAAATTTAGATTGTGAGCCCTAAAGAGGACAGTGACTACAATGTCAGTAAAGCACTGCGGAATATGATGGCGCTATATAAGTAAGAGAAAAATAACTCTGTTTTCATGTTATTGTAGAAACCTTTTTTTCATCTAACTTAATATGCGTTTAATTTGTTTGTGTGGGGGGGCACGAGGTGTGTTTAAAATGGTATGTGATCACAGGATGTACTGAACCAGACTGAGGGACCATTAAAGGCTTAGGAAACCTTGGCAGGTGACATGCTGAATTTACAATACTGAACTTTTTTACAATATTCTAATTTTCTCAGATTTGGGTTTTCATTACCTGTAATCCATAATCAACATTTACAGAAATAAAACACTTGAAATAGAACACTCTGTATGTAAAGAATCTAGAAAATATAGGAGGTCATTTTTTTAATTTAATTACGGAAATAAATAAACCTTTCAAAGATATTCTAATTTATTGAGATGCATCTGTAAATCCATTTATAGAGATAAGACAGACTTTTGGGTTAGTGCCCCATAAAAGCAGTTGCTTTAACTTGGTGGCAATTGGCATACAGTTATATTCCACTGCACTCTACCAGGGTCAATGAGAAAAAACAGGTAAAGAATACAATCCCTACAAGTCTTTTTACCTGGACCCTGATACAGCACAATGTTATCTAACTTTATGGATTGAAACTCCAAAAATGAGGTGCCTTTTCTATATAGCGTTGCTGCATCCAAGGGTAAATTTACTATTTCCACATGGCTAGAGGGTATATATTAACTCTGCTGGGTGCAACTGTCATTTTTAGAGAGAGCGCAGGGTTCACATTACTTTTCTCAGCTTTGACTATCCAGCTATTTTATGTGTCCTTTCTGCAGGTTACAAGGCAGGCCAAAGAAGGGTCACGTAGTCAGTTGGGCGATATGTCTGTCAGACTACTGTCACCTACCATAAACAAACTGAGTATAATGAGGAAGTTATGGCTTGCTTCTTTTAACAAGTCGGCTTCATCCTATTTATCCAACGTATCTCAGGTTGCTGAGAGTGTTTTAACAGGATGATGTGACATTAGATCTTTTGTGTAGTATCCAAGCACTGACCAACTTGAAGGTGTTTTCTCTCTACAGAACATCCTGCAGTTATTTGATGAAGTTCAGAAAATTTGTTCTCATGACCACAGACAACGCACCTGCAAGTCACAGGTGGTTACACCACAAGAGTGACCAAACTACGCAAATGTGTAAATGTAATGTAATGTGGATCAGTCTATCATTAACGTCTTAGAAAAATAGTATACCTTTATAGCAGATTTTCCGAATCATCAACTTTCTTCACTCTTTTTATTTAGCAATACCGGGGGACCCTTTCAACTATAATGGTACTGGTATATAACCACAATCTCTCTGTACAGAAATGTTACAGTGATGGAGGCTCTTTATACATAGTACACCAAATGTATATCTGCTGTGTCTCGTATTGCAGGTCTACTGAGGTGAATTGATCTGAGTTGCAATACCACAAACAACTTGTGGACAAGCATGACACCATTTTTTGGGGGCAAAGAACCCAAGTTTTTGTTATTTCGGATAATGCCTTTAACTTTTGCAATACCATATCTGATGCTTAATTCACAAAAACACTGATGCAGGGAATAATCTGCCCTTATGAGAATGTGGAGGTGCCAAGATAAACTGTTCCAATGAACACTTCTTATTTTTACAAGGTAATGGTGACTGAGATAGCTGTATATCCGGATATTCAGGATATGTCAATGTTCCATTTCATGAACATTCACAGGCAGCTATCAAACTCATGTAGGACAAAAATGTAGATGGGTCTGTTCTATTTGCGCCCAGAAGCATCATTTTTTTAGCATAATAATACTGTTAAGTTTTATTTATTATTTTTAGAATAACTTTTATAAAGTATTTCAAATGAGCCATTGGGTTATGCCAAAATCAGAAAATTTCCTATTATTACAGCAGCCTTTCATAAGTTGGAACCAAGGTGTACATGTCATAGAATCAGACTGTGAGGCTGCTATGAGGTACTTGGCTAGAGGTACATGTGACCCATCCCTGGTTGGTCTCGTCCACTTTGGTACTGGGTTAGAAGAACCTGTACTGGCTCCTCTCTCTTGAAAAGTGCAGTGTCAGGCTGGATTCACACTGACATACTGTATTATTATTACAGCCTTAGTATTACAGCCTCAGATCCTATTCCAGCAACAGGATGACCTTAACTAGCAGAATCATAGGGACCTATGATGCTTTAAGTTGAGGGAGATAGATCTGCGACTGTAATACTGTCTGCATAATACGTAATGTAAATCCAGTAGCATCTCATGAGGCCCCATGTTTTGTATGCAGGCCACCGGTTGAATAAATATAATATTATCCCTTCAGAAAGTTTTAGATCAGATATAAAACACAGATATAAAACACACATATATCAGTTTTAGATATAAACACTGCTTTGTTCAAATGTTCACATTATACCTGTGAATCCAGACAGTGGTTCATTTACAGAATACAGACTTCCATAAATTATTCATGTAGTCTACTGAGAGTACAGTTCCCTAAATCCAATAGAGCAGGGACCCACTATACAGAGGTCACCATGAAGTGGCCAGTGGGCTCATACACCCTGATCAAAATGTAAATGAAGAACCTCATGTTCATTTTGTAGATTTTTGCTGAGAAGCTTAGATCAACGTATATATGTATAGATGTATATGGTATATCAGGCCTAAAGCAGCCTTATGTGACCCCACCCTTTGAATTACTATTCAGTGAACCGGAAGTCAGACTATTCCTATGGGAACCTCATTTTTCATTTCCATACAAATGCTTTGAGAGCCGGAGTTCTGGCTAAACTGTCACACACAGCACAACACTGAACCACCAACATAGAAACAGCAGGAATTAAAAAAAAAAAAAAAAAAAGTGGAGTGCTTCTTTAAGGGTTATCATATTTTTGTCAGTTTGTTAGCAATCAATTTCAACAATGTCATATTTGATAACACCAGATAATGTATTTTTCTATTGTAAGTTTTTAAAAAAAGGCTCAAATCTGGCTCTCCATTTAGAATGCATATAAAGTCATAATACTATATAGTTCTAATTTCAGTATTATTCCTCAGTGTATATCTCACCTCTTTCTCCATTCAAGCCGCAGGTTTTGGCGCTCTACTAGTAAAGGCATGATACACTGTAAGGTTTTGTGCTGGTCTTCCTCGGTCCAGTAGTCTTTTTCCAGCTCTGCTAGCATTAAGCTCGTCTGTGCAGCAATTAAATAAAGGGGGAAAGAAGGGGAAACACGTAAAATTAATAAAAAGCTCATAGGCAAATGAGGACAGTAAATCAATATATTTTCATTATTACTATTGCATGTTTGCCAGTTAATCAATATGGAGAATGATGACCGAAAATGGCCACCATATATTTGGACTTTAGTCAATATATGCGTCACATAAAACAAGCCATAAAATAGTATGTTTTAACTCATTTGTAACTCAGGTTACTTGAGAGGTATGCACACAGTGTTACAGTTACACTAAAAATACATTATAGTATTATAATACAGATACACACATGTATAGTTATATATCTCTCTTTATTTTAGTAAATAGTTCAAATAACTCTATATCATGTCTTAATTATGTTTATCAGACTATACGTCTTTTACATAAAGCAAATTCATTCCATTATTTTTTTGTAATAATTATATAAGGAGGGTGATATATCTGTGTTACTCACCTCACCCAGGTCCTGCACTGCTTCCTCTAAACCTCCTGATCTTGATGTGTCCTCTTGTTCATGTTTATCTGCTACTATATTTGACTTCTGAATTTGTTCCTAATCCTAACCACGGCCATGTTGTTGACTATACTTCCACTACAGTATGAGATCAGGCAATTTCATTCAGACTGAACACGTCTGAACCGGGAATGCTATTATTAAACTCTGGGGTCTCTTCAGATCACAGAGTATAATAAAGGAGGCCTGGGGTCTGGTGCAAATCTCTGTCCTCCGCGGGCCTCCCGACTAAAGTCATGGACCAATGAAGCCTGTGATTGGGTGTCAGTGGTCCCTGGCATAATTCAAGAGGCTGGAAGAGTCCAGAAGAGGATAGGGAGTCGCACGGGAGCCCATCTCCCCACAGCCGCAGCTTATTATGCTCTGGGGTCTAAAGAGACTACAGACTAAAATAATAGCAGTTCCGGTTCAGACCTATTCAATCTGAACAAATCGCCTGATCAACCTTGCAAGACCAATTTCGTGAGATTCGCCCAACACATACTACTCTAAACTCCAATGCCCCACAATAATAATCAACTGTATAGGTCGATACCAAAACAGTTGATTACAAGACTGGATTACAATGGGGGCAAACAGGTAATTACTTGCCATTTCTCCCTTATTATAATCTGACCCTGGATTCAATTAATCGTAATAGAAATAAAATGCCCAATTAATCATGATTTTTATTTAGGTCATAAATCTCCCAGCCCTACCTCCGTCAATTGGTTAAGGGTGAAAAACAGGGGATTTCAGACTGCACAACCCAGGCTAGCCAGCATTTCAACTTAAAAATCAGATTCTGGAATGTTACTATAACAATCTGGTTCCAATAGTCTACCTTTAAGGGGTTTCCCCTCTTGGGGAGCTATCCTCTATCCGCTTAACCACTCAGATCCCCACTGATCAGGAGAATGGGCTGTACCTGCCTGTACTTCCGCTACTTCCTGTGCTCCCATTAAAATGAATAGAGACACCTTTAAAGGGAGTGTCTCATGTAATAGTGGTCTGTAGAACAGAAATTTATTTTTATTTCACATGTAGCAGATATTTATTTTTAAAATTCTAACTGAGAGGTGGCCACATTAGACACATCTTTACTGTATTGTCCATACTGGCTGTGTGCTTCTTGAGTGAAAAGCTAAATACAAAGCCTAATCTATATGTAGAGTCTTGCTATCCTGTCTTATTTAGGCCTGTAGAACAACAGTTCTTTCAATAAAAGGGTTGTCCAAGATAAAAAAAACAAAAAAAAAAACGGTGCATAGGCAGAATATGATAAAATATTGATGGGAGTCTGTCACCAGAAATCAGCATATCAACCCCGACCTACAGATAGATATGTTCAGGTCACCTGAGTCAAATGATGTTTTCCCCTTGTGATCTGGACAATCCCTTTAAACTACTGTCATCAGCTGTGATGTCTCAATCTAAACAGCAAAGCTGAAAAATAAACAGAAAATACATGGAGTGTGCTTCCATTTGGAAACAGCAGTATTTTTGGTCATGCAGTATGATTGGTTAGACAAGTAGAAGCTATTAAGACCAACCCCTGCAAGGGTCAAAACAAGGTATGTAATGTTATAGGGATGGAACAACTACCTCGTGTTTTAATCTGATTGTGCAGCTCAACATTGACTTCATCTATTAGTCCAAGGTGAGTATACATTTTTATTGAAGAACTGTGTTGCTTACATGTCTTTTGAAGAAAAAGCTGCGTACTGTAGTATGATGCCAGGAATCTTATAATAATAGTAGCCTTGGCTTAAGGTAAAAACAGTAAAATAACTATTGCACAATGCTAAATGGATCTTATCTGCTGTGATGAATAAAAGATCTTGTTGCGGCAGAAAATAATGTTTGTTTTTTTTAATTATTTTTAAATGCATAGTTTTCGATTGTTTCACTTTTGTAAAATTAAATTAACCCAAATTGTACTTTCTATTCATCTTCATTATTTGTGATATTTAAAAGGCATGACATTAAGTAGTTTATTTTTATGCGTTTTTTTTTTTTTTTTAATTTTTCTAATTTATTTTATAGTCTGTCTCTTAGAGATCAAATTAGACTATGAGGGACATTATGTATACATTTGAAGTTCCATGATACACTCAAGCATTAAAGCAGGCGGCCTTAACCCCTACACTAAATTATACAAGTTTAAGGAACAGGATGGTTTGCTGTATATGGCCTGGCTCATAGGAGGGAATCCCGAGTCTGGAACCTACCTCCATCACGTCCATATACCCTAATATGGGACATCCAGAGTGCGGGGTTGTATCTATTGACGGAGGTTGTCCTGGGGAGACTTATTTAAAGAAGGTTGCATGCAAGCTGGGAGTTTTCCAATTTCAGAGAGTTAAACAATTTAACCATTAAAAAAAAATTAAATATTGTGATCTATGAGAAAAGTAGTAATATCACTTGTTATATAGATCATAAAATAAAGGACATAAAAAATCTGTAGGAAAGATTAAATACAATCTAAGAGTTTCCTTATAAACAGTTGCTTGAGCGAATATAAAAGGTGTAAGATACATGTACTTGAATTAAATCACAGAAACAAGGAAAGACTATTGAGCCATTACCACCAGAAAAACTACATAAACGGTCAGTAAAAGAGCTAGCTATGTATTCACAATCAATAATGGCTACAGATTTTGTCAGAGGCACACAAAAATAATATACTACACAAAGTTTTAATATATTGGATAATATAAAGTCATTTTATGATTAGTGATACTGGTTAAATCGGCCAATATTTCATCTTTAAGAGGCATCCGTTGAATGATCTCAGTGTACCTTGGTGTTTTATTACTGTGAGATAATGTGCCAGACAAATGTCAAAATGGAAGAAAATGAGTTACAGAAGAAAACCCAAGAACAAACGTCTCAGATACAATACCTGACAAAAATGACCTGTAGCATTCACCTCCTGTGATCTTTATATGATCATTCTTTCCTTGGTCTTTGGACATGCAGTTTTTCATTGTACTTGTCCCAATGAATTCTCTAGAATATCCAATCAAAGTAGTGCTAAATGACCGAGAATCTCAAACTTCATTTTATTTTAGTATGATGGTACACGACAGGAAAAAGGATGGTGTGAACCTGGCCAATTCATTTCTAACTTGCAGTGAGCTGAAGACTTGAGGTACCTATACATATCCAATGAAAGCCAAACCAAGTCATTTTGTTAAGAGCAGTCCATTATCTAGTATGTATGGTGGTGTCCTGACTCTTTAACAGCAGGTCAGAGGAAGAAAGGATAGGAAACACTGGACTTCAACCTGCTCAGTTCTTTATTGTCATGTGAGATACATCGCCATCGGAACAGTCTATCAGAAGATTCCTCTCCCATGCTCTTCAGAGTTAAGCATACCTATATATGGGGGACTCAGAATGAACAGCCATTTCAGCAAACAGTTATCAAAGGTTTATGACCTCCATAAGACAAACTGGTTTCTTTCGGATGTCTTTTAATACTTCCAGAACCCAGTCAATTCTGGCTTTAAAGCCTAAAGACTGTTTTTGTACTTGTCTTCTCACATTCTGATCATCATGACGTTTTCCCCTCCAACATGTTGGAGATGTACCGTGTAGACTCTTCATATATTATATATGACCTTCGACCATAATAGGCAACCTTTTTAAAGGACAACATAGTTTTATAACACATCTGCATCCATTTTATATTCATTTCAAATGGGCGGCATAAGATTATAGATTAGAAAATATAGCTGGTTTCTCAAAAACACACCACCACACCAGTTGTTTGGTACTGCAGCTCCGCTCCATTGCAGTGAATGGGACTGAGTTGCAACATAAAAAATTTGGACAGGTATTTCACTGTTTTCACAAGAATGTTTTAAGGCTTCTATTATCCTGGACAACCCTTGTATACAGTATGTAATCCGCCATGCCCCTTGGTTTCCATCACATGACCAGGGCATGTGTACTTCTATGTGTATCCACTGGAAGTAAACAATAAGGGTCCCTAATGAGTGATAGCAAGACATTATTAACCATGAGGAAATGATGCAGATGTAAAAAAACTTTTTATTATATAAAAGTATAACATATTTCCAGAAAAAATGGACTATTTCAGTCCTATTGATTTTTCAGTAAAATCCCTTCTATGCTGCTGGTATCTACTTTGAAAACTTCTGCTGTTCAAGAACATGAGGGATGAATAAGGATTATATTTGTTCTCTTAGGAAAACCTATGAGGAAAATTGGTCCATACAAAAGTAGCGGGTGCCAACAGAGAATGTGATAAAGCTTGGGCGACAGTTAAAGGAGTGGACACATTACTTTAGGAACCTATTATAGGAAATGTTATGAACCTTGATGACAGGTACTAGTTCTCTGACCCATGCTTCCCCTAAGGGTTGACTGAAGCCTTCACCTACTATCTTAAGCTAATGGAGGTATTTTACAGTCAGGGGCTAGAGGTCAACAAAGTGGATAACAAACACTTCTCTAAGTTGTGGTTTCCATAGCCTTATCAGGCCTCAGCGTTATAAGGGCATGTGTGCTATTTCCAATGTTTGTACAATGCCAACACTTTCTTTCAATTGTTTCCTGAGTGAGATGGACTTGCCCTGGTGACCTGATGTTTAAAGACAAGGTTAACAGGGCAGATTCAGAGGTCAGCAGGATGTGTACCTAAGAAATTGTATTTTCTTAATAAAGATGCCCTTACTTGAGCACATTGAAAAGATCAGGGTTTGTAACATATAGAAAAATAGCAGTTCAACATAACTGAAATCTAATGCAGCAATAAACCACATGATACAGAATGTATATGAAAGAATTTATACACTTTAATAAAAGTGACCACAAGTAAAAAGAAGGGTTTCTTATCAAAAGTTTAGATAAGAGCAGAAACTGATTTTTACTGCGCAAAACAGCATGGCTTTAATATCTCAGGTCCCAGTAGTAATTCATTCTTATATTGGTATTGGGAGCCTTGGGATCATTATGGAATATTTCAGGAAAACTGATATTCGGTGTTATGCCCAGTGCAGGGCCTGAGGGGGCAGTGCACGACTCCAAAGACAAAGATAGAAGTTGTGAACCACCCCTTTACTAAGCATAACACAAGTTATTTTTTTCTTCCTGGAATGTTCCTTTAAAATGAAACTTTACAGAGAACAGAAATTGTTAAAACAGCAAATATAAAATATAATCTAGTACAGAAACAAAAATCCTTTATTAAAATAACTAAAAAAAAAAGAATAAAATCAGGCAAGCTTCCAAAGTTCTACCATTATGGGACACGTATTACTTTTATAACAGTATTGATCCACGTTCATACAGTATATATGAGATCTTGTGTATACGTTCGCTTCAAAGTACAAATGTACTAAGCCCAATATTTTCTGAGTTCCAAAAAGTGGGCATTTTGGCTACTAATGTCCGGATTAGTGTACCATTAATGTATTTACAGAGCATAAACTTACGCAAACATAAATCATTATACATATTTCTACACACATGCATATAAATATTCTCATATTTCTTATCGCAAGTATCACATAAAATAATAGCATTGTAAAGGTGAGGCGGGGATGAGAAGTGTTGTTTATAGAAGCCAGCTGCTTAGACTTTGGCGCCCAGTGTTATTAAACTTGCTATTTTATGCTTACGCAGTCTCCCCTCCCTTCAGCTGCCCGCACTGGCACAGGTACAGCTGAAACCTTAAATCCAATGCAAAGATTCTGTAAGTGATTAATTGTTTGAGACACGGCTGACCATATGGAACAGAGAAGGCATCAAGTAATTCATACTTCTGTAAGCGCTGCTTGGCCCCTGTTGCTTTTAATGCACAGGAAGAGTGCTGGCGAAACCTAGACCGGGTGTCTTGCCCCTGACAGCCCATTAAGAAATCTCGAAGCACCTCTCTCAAGTTCTGCTCTTGCTTTCTCAATGGCAGCCCTAATAAAACAGAAGCAAATCTTTCCAGCAAGTCTTAAATCTTTCACGTACAGTACATTAGCAGCGGATTGCTAAAACAAGTGCCTTTTTTGGCTTGATAGGAAATTGGGACTTCATTCCCCTTGACTACTTGCTAAAAACAAGTTGTATGAACCATATCTTGAGCATAGGTGCCTTTTGTAAATGTATCAATGACATGTACACATTACAAAAGTTCTCTCCGTGGTCTCTTTTTCTAGCCTCAACTATGGACAATCTATTGCACTGCACCACAATGTAGGCAGTACAAAACCATTATCAGGCATTAAAATAGTGTTAGTGCTACTATCTGCATAAAGGCAAGACTGTGTACAGAAAAAAGTGACTTTCACAGCTACAATCAAAGAACTGTCTACGCTTTCTAAACAAATGGCCTGATAGTGATGTATCTATAGCAATGGAGCATGTGAACTATTATATTAAATTAATTAGATTTATTTTTAATTTTTTCTTTTTTTTTTTTAATAGTCGCAATGTCAAAGTAAGCCCTCTCCCATTGCTGATGCTTGATGTGTCACCACTGATCTTGACATCAAAGGTTTTAAGCAACCAGAACGGAAGTTTTGTCTGAACCTGCCCAATGGGGGCCTCAGTTGTCAATCACAGCTCAGCTTGTCCGGGTTTAATACTAGTCCATGACTACAGATATTTTCTCACTTTACACAAAAAATACATATTTAAATGATTATGGCTAGGCTCATGTATTGCCTTCTAAACAGGGTTTTAAATTGCTTTATAAGAGAAAAATTAAGAAAAAAAAACTTGGCTATATGCCTGCTTGACAATCTTTAAAATTAAAATTATATGTATACATTTTGTATTTTATATATGTCTATATTGTACATAGAAGTACTAAAATAATACATTGGGAAAAAAAACCTAAATATTATAAAATGACTACTTATTCAAGTGGATAATACACAGTGAAAAACAAAGGAAAGTGGAAAAAAAAGCCTTAAGTCAAGTCAAACATAAACACAAATGTGTGTCTTATGTTAATGGGGTTAATGTACGCCACTTAATCCTCTCAGGCAGTATGTAATACAGTACTCAGTAAGTACTGAAGGGGACACTGAAATCAATATCACAGTCCCTTATACCCACTGGTCGTCGGCTCACGTGACCGCTGAGACCACTCAAAGGGACAGGCGACTTCACTTACATAAGTCACTAACTCCTTACCAGCGACCACTAATCTCAGTGGTCACATGAGCCTCCGATGCAGATAGTCCTCAGGACCAAGAGCAGACAATGGAGCCATCCCAGAAGTTACTCCAAATCATGCACAACCCCTTTAATGGCCAAAACTTCATACGGACATAGTTCTTTCCATAATATTATCTTTACAGATTATATTATAAAGCAAATGATTTTCAGAAAATTAAGATCTGAGAGTTTTATTGACACAAACCAGGAATACTCACTAGAAAATAGTAGAAACAACTATATGTAAGATTTACATCCCACTTCTGTCAATAACACTCTACTTAAAAGGGATAATCCATAGAATGTGCCATAAGGAGGATGGGTGAGATGAACAAGATTAAAAAAAAAAACAAAAAAAAAACAACATAAAAAAACAAGTAAGGTGGACAAGTAAGACACTTAAGTTTGGGTATCAGTGCTCCCATTTGCCTGCTGTCCAGGGAACTACAACAGGACTCCATTGTCCTTAATGGAGGTGCTTTACAGTTTACTGCAGAGTGAGTGAAAAGCAGCAGGAAAACCTAAAATGTTTCCTTGCCTTCATTCTTAGGATCAATGACAGTCCCAGAGATAAAAACAACTTTGTGAGGTTTCTGGAAATTGGGATCCAAAGAAGCTGCTCAAAATTTCACAAGAGGGGAAGTCCATTAGGTAATATTCAGGTTATGCAATACTGTACATTTCCAGGATGCACCAGCTCTTTCTCATGCAAAGCTTATTTATACATACATAGTACATTTTATACCTACATAGTACTAAATATTTCCTCATACACGGTCCAATCTTTGGAATTGTATGGCCTTCTTTTATAGGCCTGGAATTTCTTCAGGTATAATTTTCTGTACTAATCGACCATAACTGTCGTCCTTTGCCCCAACTGGTTGGTACTCTGACAAAACATTAAAGCAAACTTTGTGGGACAGTGATGTCATTTTGACGTTTTGCCTTATGGTATATGGTACTTTGCAAGCAACTGCAAAGGCAATGGGATAATAATTTAGGTATATAACCCTAATACACATAATCTAATTCTACCTATGAATACATTGTAGGTTCTCTGCTTGTGAGTTGTTTGGTCATATTGTTCTTGCCAAGTGCACTGCCATAGTGATATTCAATAGTTATGGCACATTTAAGGTGTTTTTTTCACACACTGTGCTTAGCATTTCTTTTTCCACAGACTGGTACTGTGTCAAGTCCAAATGATCAATAATTCCATTGGAGGGTAATTTGTTTGGACGTGTCTGCGGTGCAAGGTTACAAAGCCAGAAAAGTGAGTGTTGGAGCCGTGTGGAGTAAAACAGTGAACTTACTTGGCATCTTAGAGTCTGCGGGTGAGTGCAAGGTTAACCTTTTACCACAAGTAATCTATCCTGTAACCCCCCTCTTCAGGACCCTTAACACCAGGCATTCTGGAGCAGTCACGTCTTACAGGCTGAGTTATATGAAGTGAAAATAAAAAATATAGAATGGGAAAACACTGGAGTGGGAAAAAGAAAGATAAATCGGCTAGCAAAAGAAGCCAGATGACAGGATGGTGCCCGAGTTGTGAATATGTTTGGAAACACAGTAAAGGCGAGGAGAGAACATGGCTTTTGTTTGCTGCCCTACAGCCTGTCTTTATCCCAGCGGCTGCCTGCTTGGGTGAACATATGTTTTCTGAACAAGAAGTGGAGCAGAAAGTACTCTTTGTTATTCATTCTTTTGTGGACCCTCTTGCCCTTGTCCATGTTTAGGTCGGGTCTAAACACAACTTTGTAGCAGACACTTAAATTCTGAAGAGCTGACATGGTATCCCATGCATCAGTGGGAAATTACTATTGATGTAGGCGGCCGAGCTAGTGTGTACAATTATGGTTCACAGCATTTCTGCTTCTTAATTAGTAAAAAAAAAACAAAAAAAAAAACAATAGTTATTTAAGACAAGCTAAGTGTTACTGACTAGAGAGAGACAAAAGTCTGCTGTATAATGTTTAACTGTTCAGTGAGAATCTGGAGTTTACTCCATACTAAAAGAAAATATCAAAACCTGATCAGTCATCAATTAAAAAAAATAATCTGATTTTTCTAGCCTCCTTTTTATACTGTATATATATATATATATATATATATATATATATATATAGTCTCATTGATATAGCACTATACAGATACAAAATGGATGATACAGCTTTATAACAAACAAAAAATTCTTTATCTCTCTCTATTGCATAGTTATTTATGACTAATGTATCTTTCTATATTCTTATTTCATACCATGTATATCTAGCTAAACTTAATAAGCAGTCAATTATTTATATAGTGCTAATAAAACTGCTAATCTGTCCTATCCAAATTACTTTATCAGATATGTAGGTACCATAGCTTGGCTTTTCACTCGGAATGACATCACAACGTAGGCAATTTATTAAGACTCACATTTCTTACACCAGTTATAGTAAATCTGATGGGCATAGATGTCCCCACCCCAGCCCACCTATATTGCTGTCCAGCTTCCGGCTTAAAAAAAATTGGTGAGCAAAAAAAAAAGCTCTGAAATGATGTAAATCAGGGACGTGCACCTGGCAGCACAGCGACTTAGTGGTTAGCCTTGCAACAATGGAGGCAAATCTGACTAAGGACAACAACTCTGCAAGGAGTTTGTATGTATAAGTTTCCTCCCACACTGCAAAGACATACTGATTTGGGGAATTTAGGTTGTGAACCCTATATGGCACAGTGACTGACAAAGTCTGTAATGTGTAGTGGAATATGTTGGCACGATACGAGATACGATAAGAAAAATAAATAAGCAAATGTGCCAGTGCTATGTTAGTTTTCAGGCATACCAGTGATAGTAACCCCCCCTTCCCAAGTGTTATATCTGCTTCTTACATACACATAGTGAAATTCCTTTATTCTGGTATTAATGGGAAGTTTTAGGACTCATGCTATCAAATGCTATAAGTTATTACATATAAAGAAAACTTTAAAAAAATACAGAAAACCAAAAAGGGCCTAAAACCTCCAGGGACAGAATCAAAAGTGAAATGTTACTATAAAATATGTTACATTTAGGCCAGGGCCCCACGTAGCGCAAACGTCGCTATTTGGTCGTGGCGGAAATGCAGTTGCAAAAACCACGGCGTTTTACAGTACCTGCAAAGTGGATGGAATTTTGACTAACCCCATTCACATATTGCAGAAAAAAATCTGCAGAGGAAAAGCTGTGATTTAAAAAAAAAAAAAATAAATTATACCTACGGAAACTCTGGCGTTTTCTGTGGAAAAAACTGTGATGAATTCCCGCAGTGTTTTTTTTTTTTGGATTCACACATAGTGAGCTTGTATTGGTCTTTCTCTGATCATACATCATTTCACCGGCCTTTTTTTTAGCCATTTTTCCCTACAGAGAAATCCATTGAAAATGCCTAATATATAGCATGGTCAGAGTATGCCACGCTTTCAAAAAAAAAAAAAAAAAGCCAAGAAAATGGAAAAAAAAAAAGCAAAATGCAAAATAAAAATGTATGTCCGATATTTCAAATTTTCAATTTTCTTATTGACTAACGTAACATTTGGCTGCGACATTGTAAAATTAATATGTCAAAAACAAGCAAAAGATGCAGCATTTTTGCCAAAATGACTATGTGTAAATCCATCTGCTCTTTAATTCCTGGACTACTGAAATTTATACAACTCTGGAGTAGGAAGAAAGTTTTGGGCTACCAAAATATAAAAAGATACAATACACATTTTAAGATATATAAATACTTAAGTATACACCAAAACTTGAAAAAATTAGTAAAGAAAATCACAATAGTGAGAAAACAGAAACCACTTTCAACTGATAGATGAATATGGGCATTTTCAGATGGTTGAATTGAACCAAAAACACTAAACAATAATGGAATGAAACAAAAATATGCCCTTTTTGTGACAATGAGATATCTGCGCCTGCTGAAACCTGTTGCTTGTGCGGCTTCTTTTCATTGTATTTGAGTGCACATTAAGGAAAACAATGGTAGGACATTTGCATTGTAACCATGTGCAGGGGTTAGGCATGTGACCTCTAAGGCTGCTGTACTTGTGTTGTACGGAAAAGTTCTTGACAATATAAACAAGAATTACTGCTGTTCCAAAAGAGCACAGACAATTAAGGACAATGCGGGGCGCTTGTTGAACAGCTGTTGGAGGTTCCTCCTGACCTCAAGAAGTGGATGCACTTTTGCGTGTTGGGAGTTGGAACATTTCTGGTTCCATTCAATTTTTTGAGAAATGTTCCACTTTGTGTTTGCAGTTTATGACCTTGTTTATGTCCTGGAGACCATGCTATTAGGAATCAATGCTAAAGAAGTCTAATAACATTATGACCAGCTGTTAGTAAATATATCATCCTCCTGACACTATTATAATAAAGACAAAGAACCAAACCAGTGGCTGGTAGATTGGAGTGGATGTTTTTGACCTTTTATTCTGTACATCTATTCATTTTATAGTTATATCCCAGTCAAATAGGTGGCAAAATGCTGAACATATTGAATATGTTAATGGACTTAACAAATGCTAGGATCATGATATGCAGCAAAATGAGGGACTGTTTCTAGAAAGACAAATTGTGCTTGCAAAAAAATACCATACTGGGTACCAATACTCTATGTATGTATGTATCTATCTATCTGATAAAGTCACTCATAGACAAAAACAAACTTAACAGATACTAAGGGTGCAAAGATGTATGATATAAAGCCATGGGATATGGCCAAATATGTATGACAGGTGAAGGTCCCACCTTTAGGTCCCTGACCTTTTGGAAGAAGAAGGATCCTGTTTGCTTGGCTTGCTCAGTAACTATAAATGTAATGCCACTGTATGTGAGGGGAATACCCCTTTGGCAAAAAGAGGATTATTTGAAGCAGTTTATATAAATATTACTGTAGATACTTTTTGCCCATTGCAAAAAAAAAAAGTTTTTAGCTCGTCACAATCCTGGTCTCCTATAAGGCAGCGTGACCTTTTGGGTCATTTGGCTTCAGGTTCTGTTCAACTGCAAACTTTCTTAAATGACATGGGCATACTTGCCAACTGTTCAGGAGGAAAAGACCTTTGGTGCAAGTAGCATGCCAATATTTTTTTTTTTCTGGCCACAACACATTTAAAAGGCCCTCTCTAAACTTAATCACCTTGAATTTTTACTCAGAACTGCAGCAGCCCTCCAAATTTTACACAGGACTGCTTCACGTACCCCTCCATAATTTATACTGGACTACTGAACACAATACTCTATACTTTATATTGGACTGCCACAAGTTACCCTCTATTCTTTACATAGCTTTGCTGCATGCATGACTCTAATTTACAGGGCATTTACTACTCAGTAATTTACACATGACTACTGCGTGCACTCGTCTATACTTTTCACAGGTCTACTGCACACACCCCTCTGTACTCTACACAGGACTGCTGCACACACCCTCTAGAATTTACACAGGACTACAATACACACCCCTATATACTTTACACAGGGCTACTGGATGCACCCTGTACTTCACACAAGTCTGCTGCACCCACTTCATTCCTTACACAGAGGTGCAGCAGTCCTGTCAAAGTAAAGAAGGCTGTGTAGTAGTCCTGTGTAAAAAATAAAGCCAAGGGTCGCAGAATGAATGACATACTGAATTAGATTTTCCACAGAATGGGGTGGTTGCCGGTTTGATTATTTATGACATCTGTTTCTCTGATGGGGAGCAGTAATCTGGTGTGCAACGCTCTGTATTATGTATTACACACAGTAAATCAGATCTTACAAGTCCACAAAATATAGTGTAACATCCCTGTTCAGGAAAGGTTCTGGCAACACACGGGAGATTTGCCATCTCTTTCGGGAGTCTGGGAGATCTCCCCTCTTTTTGGTAGCCTCCATGACATTATAGGAAAGTTGGCAAGTATGGACGTCGGCTTCCCTCAAAACCTACACAAGCAATAACATAATGCCAAACAGCCAGAGAGTTTCAAACAGGTGATACACAGGGGTCGTATTCCTGCTGATCTTCAATTGATGAACTATTATAAGGATGGGTTATCAGTTAAAGAGGACCTTTCACCACCTCCAACAAGTCCAGCTCTGTACATTAGTAAATAGCTTCCGCAGCACTCATTCTGGAACAGTTAGATTTTTTTTTCTCTAGTCCCCTTCACTCCCGAGCAATCAATGCTGGTAGTTTTAGTGCCAGATAAGCTTTTTAGGCTCTGTACTGTCAGGAGGGCGGTGTCAGGCAGGAGCAGGCAAGGGTTGTGATTCTGAGCTCTGACACTGGTTGCCTCTGATTGGAGCTCTGAGTTACGCCCCCTGCCTGACACTGACTTTCTGACATTACAGAGCTTAAATAGCACATCAGGCATCAAAACTACCTGCACTTGTTGCTCTGGAATGGTAGAGGCTAGAGAGAAAATTCCGTACTGGAATCAGTGAAGCAGAGCCTATTAACAGATGCCAAGAACTTGAATTTGTGGAGGTGGTGAAAGGTCCTCTTTAATAAATACCAGAAAACCATTTAAGGATAAGACTGCACATTACAGAAACGCAGTGAAAAAAAAAAAAATCCCTAAGCATTTTAAAGTATGAGCAAAATGGATAATTTTGATGAATCTCATATACACGCTGCAGGAAAAAAAAAAAGCTGTGGAAAAGCTGCCTTTTCAAAAAGTGGGTATGTAGCAGTCACACAGCATTTTAGTAGAGGACAAAAAAAATGCAGAGGAAAATGCAGCAAAAACGCAATGAAAAACGTAAAGGGGTTTTCCCACAAACAGGATAGGGAAGAAGGGTGAGCAGTGATCATGAGAACAGGAGTCCCCAGTGTGAATGGAGTGCATGCATGACCATGAGTAGAGATGAGCGAAATTTTCAAAAATTTGATTTGGCAACTTTGCCAAATTTTGCGATACGATTCTATTTGATCCAAATTAATTTGTGGCGAATCGCGTTAAAAAAACAGATATTTCCTGGCTGCAGAAAGCCGGGGTGGGCAGCAAAATGGCGGAAGCCCTTGGATGCCATTTTGTTAAAACCCCCAATTGGTTATGGAGCAGGGTGTTAGCTGTCAGTTAACTCGGGAAGGGCTGTGACGCTACAGTGCTGGCTGCTGATTGGCTGCACGCATGGCATTGTGGGTGATCACACATTCCCAGAGTTCCTTGTCCTATGTCCTAACATGTGCAGCGACCATTTAAAAAAAAAAAAAAAAAAAAAAAATGCGATTCGTTACCACGAAGCGTGAGGAAATCCGTATTCGATGTGAATCGAATATTTACTGAAATTCAGATCGAATTCCACTTCGTCAGCTTCGATTCGCTCATCTCTAACCATGACCGTTAACGTCCATGAAACTGATAGAGATAGCCGAGTACAATGCTCTGTCAGTCCCATAGACGTGAATGGAGTAGTGGTCACACATGTGCATTGGTGCTTCATTCACATAGGAGACTTATCTGTAGATTGCGATAATATTTTCATTTGCATACTCAGAATGCGCAGTATATCTGTAAGTATGCATTGTGAATAATAGGAAAGCTAATAGGATGTAAGCCCAATATACACTAGTAAGAGGACAACGTTTTAATAGATCTGTTGCCCTTTATTCTCAACATATTTATATTAAAATTCTATTTTTTTTTTTTTTTTTTAACAACCTAGACAATATCTTGAACTACATTCCTTTTCTACATAAAATTTCCTGTTCCTGAGCAGTTAGAAAACTCTTTGATTTTAGCAAGCGGCAAGTCAGAAGCTACGTCAGCACCAAAGCACAAGAAAGGATCAGATTGTCTTTGCCATATGGGTTTTTCAAGAGTAGGCCCCAAACAAATGGACAGAAGCAGCGTGCTTTGTGAAAGTGATACTTCCTATAGCAGTGCATGGGAAGTGCCATATAAACAGGACAAAAGGAAAGAGGCATGACCAGCGGGATCTTATAATAAATACCACTGTGAACGTCCTGCTCATCAGAACGGAAGATTAAAAACATGTTTTAATACTTACAGTCATCTTCTTTTGATGTGCAAAAGGGTCTGCCAGGGCTGAAGAGCGTTCCCTGGGAGAGATTCAGTTTCTGTTTGTCTTTGTGTAAGTTCATTCATTCTCTTTTAGTTTGTGTCCTTTTTTTATTTTTTAGCCCAGCATTATAAACAACCTTACACTAAAATCTTAATAGGCAACTTGAAAAAACATAAAACGCTAAAATAATATAAGACACTAGATGCCTATACATGTCCTTATTCCTATAAAAACCTAAGCTATTGTGTTCAGTTGTCATTGAAAACTGCTAAAAATTGAGAAGTGGATAAAAAATCGGTTTATAAAAGATCTGAAGAATAGGTAGGATTTTGCCAAGAGGAGGGGGTCAAAAGTATATATAGGAATATACACCGCAAAAATGCATAGAAATAGACACGCAAACTAATAGACACACTCATTGCCCTCTCTATAAAGTGAGTACAATGTCACCATACAGTGTACATAGACAATTATGGCTGAACTTCAGATTGTCAGTTTTGCAAAATGTCTTTTGGCCACTGCAGACTAGTGACAAGCAAGTAGCAGAAGAATGATAGGTCATCTCTTTCTTTGCGGCTGATCACCTTACAGAATAGGAAAATGGTTCTGTTTTATTG
Organism: Leptodactylus fallax; assembly: GCA_947044405.1. NCBI lineage: Eukaryota > Metazoa > Chordata > Amphibia > Anura > Leptodactylidae > Leptodactylus > Leptodactylus fallax. The sequence continues at coordinate 567,446 of CAMRHE010000088.1, read as the reverse complement.
CAGGAGAGGTTCTTCGGTTATTTAGATGTGGTGGAACGGATATAGGATTTTTGTGTCGTTTTAAAGCACAATAAATTTGGACAGGATTTAAAAAAAACCAAAACATTAAAATGTAATGTAAAATATTTGCAGAGAAACAACAAATAACTAAACTGAGGACATTTAATGATAAAATGTTAAAAATGTTATATGTAGCAATGCTCAGAAATTTTTACCATGGCCAGAACAAAATAGTGGGCTGAGAATTAATCGAGCCGCTATATCGATGATGGCAATCTGCAGGACTGATTAGCAATTAGCACGAATTTTAGTTAGAATTTTTTTTTTTTTTTTTTTTAATATAGATATATATTTTTATTTAGAAGAAATGGAGACGCTTAAGTTCACAGAATACGGGCACTTGACAAAATAAATGACCTTCAACACTATAAAAGGGGCACTTGTCTATTACAGCCATTTAATGCAACTTATCTTTTGTGCAATCACTACTGATCCAGGTGATATTCCACCAATATCAGAGGATTTTTGTTTCGTTGGGTGTGGAGAAATTCATAAAGCAAGATGCCGGACATGAAAATAAAAGATGACAGTCAGAGACCAAAGACAACAAACAAAATGAGTTTATCCACATATGGGTTCAAACACCAGATGACAGGTCTAGAGAATGTACTAAAGACATGCTATATAGCTTACTATACTACAGGCTGCAGATCACAACCATTTTTTTATTAATGACCTGTAAATGGAAGGCAATGTGGTTTTTTTCACAGAATGATGTACAATTCTCAAATTTAGGAATGACTGCAGAAAGACCTCAAGTTGTTAATGTGGTTAGTTACATTTCAGAAGGAATGTTGATAAATGGGAGTGAATGCCTGAAAGCAGTCTGTCACCAGAAAACTCCATATTGGACTATAAGCAGTCAGCTAGCTAGGGTTCACATGAATAAAACTTTTGTTTTCTGCTTCCCATTTGGTGTCCTTGCTGATGAGATATTAGTTTATCCTTTATATGCAAAGGAGCTATTTGGTGCAACAAGGGCGTTACCATTGCTCTCATCATGCCAAAGAGCTATGCTTTCTAGTGCCCAGTCCCTCCCTGGTACGACTGAAAAGTACACTGCCTGACCTTGTTAAATCACAGCAGGAGGTAGCGGCTGTGCGTATAGGGACTGTTCTGGTGACAAAGTCCCGGTAACAAACATACTGTGAATTATCAGGAGCATGGCATCTAATAGGTAATGTTTGGGGTGTGATGTGGCAGTTTCGTATTGTATGAGTGGAGGTTTTTTGGATTAGTCAGAACAAAAACCTATGCTTATAAGCAGCTCTCCACTCTGGTTTATAGAAGTAGGTCAGGACTAGCTCTCCACTGTGTCTTATAGGAGGAGGTCAGGACTAACTCTCTACTCTGGCTTATCGGAGGACGTCAGGACAAACTCTCCACTCTGGCTTATAGAAGTAGGTCAGGACTAGCTCTCCACTGTGGCTTATAGGAGGTGGTCAGGACTAACTCTTTACTCTGGCTTATCGGAGGAGGTCAGGACAAGCTCTCCACTCTGGCTTACAGAAGGAGGTTAGGACAAGCTCTTTACCTTGACTTACAGGAGGAGGTCAAGACTAGCTCTCCACTCTGGCATAAAAAGGTCAGAAATAGCTCTCTACTCTGGCTTATAGAAGGAAGTCAGGACAAGCTCACTACCTTGGCTTATAGGAGGAGGTCAGGACAAGCTCTCTACGTTGGCTTATAGGAGGAGGTCAGGACAAGCTCTCTACGTTGGCTTATAGGAGGAGGTCAGGACAAGCTAAGTTGGCTTATAGGAGGGGGTTAGGACCAGCTCTTCACTGTGGGTTATACGGGAAGGTCAGGACCAGCTCGCAACTCTGGGTTATAGAAGGAAGTCAGGACCAGTTCTCTACTCGGAGTTACAGAATGGGGTTAGGACCCCTCTATGATGTCCAGTTTTGTAACAGGGCATAAATAATGAAGATGTCAATGTGTAAGAGCCCATTTATTTATATTTTTTCCATTTCTCACAATCCATGTCTTGATCCACATTCATAGACTAGGCATATTTCTGTAGTTTATTATACATTAGATACTGCTATACAGTGGATGATGCTGAATTTAACACAATGCAACCACAGTTTTCTAAATACAGCCAACCCACAACCTTGCAATAAAATGACACCAAAGTTTCAATGAGCAAAAAACTATTTTCTGGTTAACAAATATAACTTGACAAAGACACAAATAAAGGAACTATTGACACAGCTTCAGTGTTTCCAGTTTGCCAAACAAATGGTTTCCTTGATACTTGTCAGAAGGATCTAAACTAACTTTGCAGGGTTTCTGTGATCTGTGTTTACAAATGACTGCCTGTATTCTGGTCACTGCAAGCAACAAAAACTACCAGAAGATGTGTATTTTGGATTGACAACATAACACTATTATGGCTGTTGGACAGCTTTGTAATGACAAGAATTTCCAATCAGACATGTAAAAACTTATTTTCTGCCAAAACTTTCTGTTTTTAACATTCTCGTATGTCTTGCATTGGCGCGCCATCGAAAATAGAGTCATGTCAGTTTCCAGATTTGTTGAGATCATCTAACACTAGGTTAAATACATACTGCAGGAGGTATATACTATTTCCATTGCGTTCCAATCACCTGAACAATGGCTAAACTACTACATCTTCAAGTTTACATGTCAGGTGCAATGTCCATGATCTTGAAGAATCATTCTGGATTTTAGCCCTGGAGTTTAGCTGCGTAATTATTAACAGGATGGTGTTAACAGGGAACTAATGAAGTTAACTTAAGTACTTGAACACACATCTGGAAGCAATGGGACAGCCAGAAGTCATTAACCCTTTCAGCACCTTTTACATGTGCATGGGGGTGTACACAGTACATATGAAAAGTCTGCACACCTTTACTGAATTTAACAAAAGGACCTAAGACTTTTTTTCTATCTTTAATGTGTTGGCCCTCTGGTTCACAATAAATATTTCACATTAAATGTACAAGGCTTAGTTGGAGTACCTGATGACCTACTTTTTAATTTTTTGGTGACCACTTCACAAATGGCATGTGACTGACTAGACTCAGCAGTGATGTGCTGTTTGTGAAGAGGTCACCATGATTGCCTGTGTTTGACTTGCAGTAGTCAATGGACACAAATGGAGCATTACCTGCTAGTGTTAACTGGGACCTGTAAACAGATGCTGTTGGAAATGGAGGCCATTTGATGCACATAAAAGTTTTTTTTTTTTTTTAATAAAGAAAAAAAAAAATAACTCAGACCATCCCTTTAAGCTTCATGTTAACTTTGCTACATCTGTACTGTCTGTAGCTGGGATGCTGCTTGTAAGCCAGTCTGCATTGCAGTCATATGCTACTGATGTTTTATCTACTGCTCATGTGATGTCCCATACTCTGAACAACTGATTATCTCCCGTCCATTGAATACAAGACATCACATATCATCACGTCAGTCTCAACTGTTCTCAGGATATCCCCCTTGTCTCCTTTTCTCTGGATGGTGTTTACCAAGCTGAGCAGCAAATAATGAGTCAGTGAGTAAAAAAAAAAAACAACTCATCAAAGTGGACAGGAAGTCATTAAAGCACTACCATTTAAAATGAGCCATGTGGTCAGTTGTACAGGCACTGTCTGTGAGATGAGAGGGATCACTGGTATTGTAGTCATTCCCATTAATAATCCTGCCCACAGCAAGCTCTAGCAGCAACAAAACAAAGGTGCATGTAGGCAGTTGTACATATAGGCAGTGTCTGTGAGATGAGAGGGATCGCAGGTATTGTAGTCATTCCCATTAATAATCCTGCCCACAGCAAGCTCTAGCAGCAACAAAACAAAGGTGCATGTAGGCAGTTGTACATATAGGCAGTGTCTGTGAGATGAGAGGGATCACTGGTATTGTAGTCATTCCCATTAATAATCCTGCCCACAGCAAGCTCTAGCAGCAACAAAACAAAGGTGCATGTAAGCAGTTGTACATATAGGCAGTGTCTGTGAGATGAGAGGGATCACTGGTATTGTAGTCATTCCCATTAATAATCCTGCCCACAGAAAGCTCTAGCAACAACAAAACAAAAGGGACATCACAAAGCTGGGCAAGACAAAGAAAATTAAAAAGAAATAAATGGTGTTATCTGCTGAGCAATCAGACCCATATAGATACATATGTGCTATTTCACAACTCTGGAAAACTCAATTATAAGCTCTATATTATTCTCTAATTTGGTTTCACAAAACCCCATTGATAATGAATGATAATTATTTTTTCTGTCAAACATGGGTGTGTTTAAAATAATATTAAATAGTCCATATTCAGGCTTTAGTAGCCAATATCTATGACTGAAAAAGTATCAGCAGATAAGCAGTTTCCTAAAACACAGAACGGACTACAAAAATGTCACAGAAGGTTGCAAAGGGCCAATAATTCCCCAGCTCTGATATGAAGGAATTATTGATGCCCTGTATACTATATTCCCATGCATTTATTATTTTCACACACACAATATATTTTACAAAGTGCCTGGTAATGTTCATGGTAAATGTACAAGTCTCTTGAGAAACTGCGAGAGATCAAAGAGAGATACAGCACAGAAAGGAAACTTATGTTTCATAAAACACAGCAGCCTTCAACTTTGTAGTGTTAAATATATAAGAAAATAGATGATAGGTAGATAGATAATATACACTATATGGACAAAATTATTGTGACACCCTACTTAATCATTGGATTTCTGGCTTTCATTTAATCCCATTGCCACAGGTCTGCTTTTACAAACATTTCTGAAAGAATAGCTAGTTGTAAAGAGCTCACTGAATTCCATGTGGTACTGTAATAGTATGGCACTGTTGTAGCAAGTCAGTTTGTAAAATTTCCATCCTACATATTCCATGACCAATGTGACAATGGAAGCATTTAAGAACCACAGACTATTTAAAGTCACAGAGCGGGTTCACCAACTGTAGTGGAACATAGTGCTGAAAACTGGCCATCACTCTGCCAGCTCAATAACTGCAAAGTTACAAACCTTCTCTGAAATTAAAATCAGCACAAAAACTGTATGCCGGAAACTTAATAGCATGGGTTTCCATGGCCCAGCAGCTGCATGCAAGCCTTACATCACCAAGCACAAAATCAAGAGACAGATGGTGTGGTATAAAGCACACCACCAATGGACTCTAGTGGTGGAAACATGTTCCTTAGAGTAATGAATAATGCTTCTCTACCTGGCAGTCTAATGGACAAGTCTGTATTTGGTCAATGCCAGGAGAATGTTACTTCCCTGACTGCATTGTGCCAGCTGTAAAGTTTAGTGGAGGATGCATAATTATATGGAGTTCATCTTCACGGATGGCCTAGGTCTCTTCCAACTTTACTGGTCCATAAAGGATGACATGGTGAGTTTGGTATGGAAGATCTTGACCGACCCTCAGATTCCTGACCTGAACTCTACGAAACAACTTTCATATGAACTAGAACAGACACTGTGAGTCAGGTCCTCTCATCCAACCAGGGCCTCTTTAACCACAGTGCCAAAGGTGCAGCTGCACCAGGACCTATGGTTGCAGGGGCCCCCTCAGTCACCCTGGATCAAGCGGGACAGTCCCACATTTCGGGTGCTGTCCCACTATTCTGAATGGCAGGTAGTGATTTCAACTCTGTGTCCTTAGAACACAGATAGAGATTGAATCAGCTTTTGGCTGATGATGTCTGCGGCAGGGAAGTTCAGTGAGCGTCAAGCCGCAGCCATCATCACAGCCAGAGTCTGCAAGTCCACGGGAATGCGGTTAGGTGAGTATTCTTTGTTTTTTGTGTGGTGGTTGGGGGGGGGGGGCACTTACAAAAGGTTTGAACAGGGATTCCTAATGTAGTAAAACGGACCTGCATCCAACATTACTTTCTGGACAAAAAGTTCCCAGACTTATAGAAAGCCTTCCCAGAAGAGTAGAAGCTGTTCTAGCTTCAAATAGGCACTAATTCCATATTATTACCTATGGATTTAGAATGGGATGTCATACAATCTCTTGTAAGTCTATTGTGTAGGTATCCCAATACTTTGGTCCATATGGCGCATGTATAAATATAGTCACCAGCAGCAATCATTGCTTTAGGAATGGGTGATCCTGTCAAGTGACTTTCCTTTCATGTAATCAAGTAGCCTATAGAAAATAGGCAGATGAGAAAATGTAGACATTTCTATAGTACATATCATTGTGCCTTAGTTATGATCAGTGTTTAAGCCAAACCCAGGAGTGGAGACTACACAGAGGTTTGGTATAATGGAAGGTTTTCCACCTGTTCAGTGTCTTTGTCCTGCTGGCTTTGACTTTCAAACACTGATGCAAAAAACTGACCAAAATACTGATGCATGAATAAATATTGTAGTGTGTGAGCTCAGGTTTATAGTCTGGGGCAAAAAATGGAGAGCACAATGCTGTTTCCAAGTTTCATTCAGTTGCAGCATTCATTTTAATATACCAGCTGCAGCAGTATATAGACAGCTAGACAGATATATAAATACAGTGAAGGGAGACAAGTGAGCTAGGAGGCTCGTAGAAACAGTGACCAGGTTGTGGCTTTACTGTAACATGGCATACAATTATGACAACTGTAAGTGAATAGGAAGAAATTGTCTGCAGCACGAATGCCTAGACTTTGAAGACTTCACAAATGTAGTGGACTCAAGGATCTAATAACTCTGGGAAGATTTTTTTTTTTTATAGAAGATAAAATGTTATCTTTAGAGCTTTATTCACGCTTTGTGAACTTTATTTCACAAACGCTGTGGAAAGCTTCCATAGAGTTTGACATATACCTCCTCCTGACATACTGTCAAGAGAAAAAAAAAGTACACCCTCTGTGAATTCTAAGGTTTTATGTATCAGCTTTAGTCAGTATTTAAATTAGGTAAATACAATTCAGATTCAGAACACATAACTACACAGTGTCATTAATTAGCAAAAGCCTAGGCCAAAATGCAGAAACAATGTGTGAAAAATTAAGTACACCCTTCCTGCTTCAATAGGAATTAAAAGAGCACGCAGCAGTCGGATGCTGCTAATAAAATAACCTTAATGAATTGATCATCAGCAAGTGTGACCACCTCTACAAAGGCAGAACTTTATAGTTCCAGGTAGTTTGCTGGTCTGGAACATCCAGGTGTGTGTTAACACAATGCATTGGAGGAAAGACATCTGCAATGATCTTAGAGAAGCCATTGCTGCTGCCCATCAATTTGAAAAGGGATGTAAAAATCCAAAAAGTTTAAAAATCCATCAGTATACAGTGAGAAAGATTATTCAAAAGTGTAAAACATTCTAGACAAATTGACAATCTTCCCAGGAGTGGGTGTCCCAGCAAATTCACCTGAAGATCAGAACATGAAATGCTCAGAAAAATAGCAAAAAAAAAAACAACAAAAAACCAAGAGGTACATCTAAGACTCTACAGGCCTCAGTTATCACGTAATATGTTTAGGCTCATGACTGTACAAGCAGATAAAAACTGAACATGTATGGCTTCTTTGGAAAGGTTACCAGGGAAAAGCCTATTCTTTCTAAAAAGATCACAGTAGCATGGATCATGTTTTCAAAGTTGCATCTTTACAAACCCCAAGACTTCAGGAACAATGTCCTTTGGACAGACAAGACCAAAGTGAAGATGGCTGAAAAAGAAAATAATGAAGGTGTTGTGATGGCCCTCAAGACAACTGAAATGCTGTGACATGACCTTAAGAGAGCTGTGCATAAAGCAATGCCCACAAACCTCAATGAACTAAAGCAACATTGTAAAGAAGAGCGAGACAAAATTCCTCCAGAACAATGTGAGACTGATAAAGTCATAAAGAAAACCATTACTTCATTGCTGCTAAAGGTGGCTCTACAAGCTATCGATTCAAGGGGTGTGTTTAGTTTTTCATACATGGCTTTTCCATTTTAGCTTTATTTTTGTTAAAAAAATAATCTGGAAGCTGTTGTGCACTGTTGTTCACATTTTAAGACCTTCTAAGGACCAGAATTTTTTTTTTTATCATGTCTTAATATATAAAACCATACAATTCAAAGAGGGTATACTTTGCTTTTATCATGACTGTAGAACCTCCAATGGAAGACAATAAAGAGGTGTGAACAGAGCTTAAGCCAAACAACCACCAAATAGCTGGAAAAGATGACGACTATCAGACCATAGTCTTAGGGTTCTTTTACAATGGCAGACTGCATTTACATGTTACAATAATTGCATGCTTGTTCGCTAATGTGATCATTGGTACAATTTAACCTCCCCTCAAGCCTTTCCCTTGCAAATGACATGACAGACGCCGGTTTACACGAGTGGATATACTGCCAACCAGCAATGATCTTTACCGTAAAGTATGTGATCAGTGAGAATTACGCAAATTATCGCTGATCAATCGGTACGTGACATGTTTACACATGGCAATGATTCTGAATGATCATTCTTACATGTCTTTTGATACTTTGACTTTATGTTTTTATATTTTTGGTCTATAGTGTTTTGAACTGGCAAGCCTTACCTAAAGGTTATATATAAGATCGATACTTATAATACTGGTAAAGCGGTCAATCCTAAAAACACATCTAGGTAAAACGAAGTGTCATTTTTGCATGACAGAGTAAATTGTCCTTTGTCTGCATTGGCAAATCAGACAGTGCACAAGTGCTTCACATCACTAGAGATATACGCTTTTCATCTGCATCTCTACCCAGAAGCCCATGGTTGAATCATGCCTTTTAAATGAACACTCTTTGAATTTACTTTATCTTGATCTAAAGCCCCGAAAGGCCCACAAATCATGGACTTTTTAAAACAAAATACATACATTTTAATAGGTTTTTTATTCTTTTCGATTGGGAGTGGTAATGTAAATGAGGTAGACTTAGATTTCAGGGTTTTTTTGGTGGTGGAAAATATCAGTGGAAATGAAAAATAATATTTTTTTTATCAGAATGTCTTTTAAATGAAAAGGTTTAACATTTACATTACAAGGGGGACTTCTGGCAAAATCTTACCTCAAGGGACAAACAGAGAAGAAATAAGCAGGCTGATAAAAGGATCCATAATATCTAGGGCGAAAAGATGGCTGCAACATAAAGGGGGTTCCTAGACGTTCTTAATAAATATTTACAAGTAATATCCACAAGTGTTTTTACAATGACGTGTAGGGATATACGTGACTGTGGCAAAGAATAGGGAAAATACACTCGGTAAACTAAAAATGTATAAATTCAAATGTATACAAAAGCTAAAGAAAACTTCTAAAATGACACAAGCCCTTATACACTGCATTCACTGTCCATCGCTATACAGCCATATTTTCTAGTTAAGTCAGACAAAGCCATCTGTCACCGTGCTCCATAGAACACTGCACCTATTATACATATAATATGATCATCGGGCACATCCATAATTTTATTACATCAATTATGTTACAACAGTATTACAATAAAGTTAACACTCAACAAATGTTAGAACTACTTGTACATTCACAATTACAATAAAGACTAATCCGTAAGATAGAGTGTAATGCACATCTGTCTTGAAGGTGCACCTCCATATACTTCCAGCTTCATATGTCGGGTGTATGGAGGTTTATTGCAACATGTTTTAGCTCAAGCTATATTATGGAGATATTCTTCCCTAGAAAATTAGGGTAAGTATGTATGTATGTGAAATCTGCCGCAAAAATTTTGCCTCTCATTCACTTCAATGGGAGGCATTTAAAAGAAAAATCTGAGAAAAGAAGACTCTTGCTCTTCTGCCTGAATCTCCATTGAAGTTAATTGGGGATAGGAAATCTTTCTGAAGACGGCAGGAAGGTTTCCACAGCAGATTTTTCCAGAGTGGGTCCTGTCACAAAATCTGCTGTGTGAACTTACCCTTAGTAAGGCCAATTCCTGGCCTCAGCAGTCAGTAGGTATATATACAAGCCTGTGACCAGCTGCAGAAGTCGTCTACTTGTTGTACTAGAATACATCAGTACAGGACCAGCAGAGGTCACCGGACTAGCAGAACTGTGGTAGATTTAACCGGATGAGTACTGGGTTTTTTACCACTTCCTGTACTTGCTCAAATTTCTTAAACTATCAGACACCGTTAAAGGGGTTGTCTCATGATAATAATCCAGTTTTAGAGTGCCCGGCTTACCAAAGCCAAGCCTCACACCTGAGGGAAGCCATTTCTGACCAAACATGTCCCTTCCACTGCCCATATTTCATGAGACCCATTGAAAGGAATGCCTGAAAAGCAATCTTCGCTGTACACTACATTCTGGAAGATTACTGTACTGTTCCTGTGGTATACAGGACATTTTCCAGAAAAAGCTCATAACTATCACAATACAAGTCATAACAGGTACGTCAAACTAGTTTTGACGTTTTGGAGTCGGGACATGGTTCCGGTATTTTGAGCTGTACAAACGGCGCTGTTTGAAGAATGCAAATATATTTAACTGTGTGCCTATAGGTCACTTTCATGTCTCTATACTACATGAGGCTTATACATGTATATGTCTAATATCAGGCAGAAAAATGGCATTAGTCTAACCTTACAGAATAATGTAAAAGTATAAATGTCCATATTTCAGTAGTAACATTCGGTCCTCCTTCAGCTCAGTTTATCTGTACTTGAACCACCAAAGCATTGGAAGGGAAGCTATATTCAGTTCCCTAAAATTAAATGAAGTGGCTATTGTGGTCATATAATGGGTTAAAATGCGGTCCTATTGGGGCCATGTGAAAGTGGCCTTAGGCTTACAAACTGCATGCAATATCCATTGCCAGTTATAGCCTTTAGCATGACCATCTCAGCTACTCCAGAGGCATACAGCTGTATATCGATATGGTGCCTGTATTCTACAGGACAGAATAAGGGAAGATAAAATTGCCTGTGGGTAAAAGAAGCAAGCTGAGCAATAACATATTACAGAACAATTATTCATGTCATTTACTAATCAAACTATTACAGATGTTCCAAGATGGTTGTTGAGGCAGGGTCATATTCTATTACAGATATGTACAGAACAACTCCTAACCTCATAGCTATACTACTATACTATAACTACCGTATATTAGCTATGTCCAGTAGCCCAAACTGTACTGAAAAGTGTGCTATATATATATATATATATATATATATATATATATATATATATATATACGCACACACACACACACGCATATATATATTCCATGGAAAGTGTGTCTATTATTACAACAACAACAATTATTGCTTTTGTAATGATGATTATTATTATACAGCAAGCAATACAGATATAGAGTTGCTCATATTTGGCCATATGCTTAGCAGGACAGTTCAAACATTTAAGTGAATTTGGCCTTATATATTTAGCCGGGTATGCCCATTAACCCTCTCCATGCCCTGACATAACGCTGCTGTGGGTACTTCATATTCCAGCTGCAAAGTAAACAAGAGCAGATGATATGATAATGGTCTGGAGCTACGGCTGATTTATTTCCACTTCTGAGAAGCATTTGTAATGCGCGATAGTGTTTAATTCTCACCAAGCGCTTTCCCTTTTAACCTGCGATGAGTCTTTAATTAATAAAGTCCGCCGGAGCTCTCCAGATATACAATAAATATTCCATCTTATTCGTCAATTATAATTAACCCTCGCTTTATCCCATATAAAAGGTCTTTTTGGAATCAAAAGATAGGGCTGCAGGTCAAGTTATTTCAAGTTATTGCTAAAGAGATCAAGAGATGCCCCAACCCCCAAGCTGACCACTTTGTAAGCAGGAGTGCTCGGTAAAAGCAGTGTTGCGTTATGTTCTATTGATATTGAATTTGTTAACCCACAATTGATTTTCTGTGTTATACAATCCAATTGAAAGCAACAGAGATAATTCCCTGCAGTTAATGTTACATTTTAATGCAGTGCTAGATCCAGATGGAAAGAAGCCCTTTATCAACATATACGGCAGGGTAAGGACGCCCTCTGCTGGATATTCATATATCAAAGCTTTCAACAGCCACATTAATAAACCAAAAAAAGAGGGAAAAGAAATACATATAAATATTATAGGATCTTGATGCAAATTATGAACATGCTTAGGTTTGAAAAAAAAACTTGAAAAAGAGGCGTGTTCTAAAATAATTTTTCATTAATTGTAATCCCAACAGACTCTGTCGCTCATTTGGTCCTGTGGCAATGATTTCACATATACAATTGCTCTTTAAATGTACAGCACATGACCACTGAGGCCAGTGATTGGCTGCGGCAGTCATGTGATTTATGTGATGTCAAGGCTGCAAGACCATGGGGCCCACTGAAGCTGCAGGGCATTTAACGGGTGAGCATAAAATTCCAAACAATCCCTTTAAAGGGAGTCGTCCATACAAAAGTGCTTTGCTGGGTACTGCAACAGAGCTCACTGAAATGAAAAGGGTTTAGCTGCAATACCAGGGTTAGCCACAGGGGCTGCGCCCATAAACCCAGTTGTACTTTGCTGCCAATACGCTATAGCAGTCTGCATGTTCAATACATATGGGCAGGGAATAATGTAATGTCACACAGCTGTATAAAAAGTAAACATGGTAAGTTCCCTTTTTATTAATTCTACCATTAAAAAATGTATATAAATAAAACCAACGTAATCATAAAAACTAAAAATATTATTGCTGACAAAATGCAGAGAATAAAAATAAAAGATTTTTAAATGTCTAGAAGATTCTAAAGAGTTAAATTTTATGCCGCATTCTCTGCAATTCAAATGTATCTGTAATGTCCCCCACAATCTGTTTTCAGTGTTCTGGAAGGTGTCTCGAGCTCAGAACATGGACCATCTAACCATCTAATATCCCTTGGTAACACATCAAGTAACAATGCAAATTTTTATTTTTTTTTATCTTTATCATAAACTCAAATGATAAGATTCAGGCCTCTCACCTGCAGTCATGTGATTAAAAACTAGAGAACATGGCGGAAACACAACTATATAACTACTATAGTTATAAGGAAGTCCAAAATATTCAGATGTTTAAAAAGGATATAAGTGGTTTACAGCCCTTGCAGGTCATTGGAACACTGGCACGTTACAGACAAAAGAGCAGATCATTTACGCACCGGTACAACGGTTGCCAAGAGTGACAAGTTAATAAAAAGACTACACTTTTTTCCCCACTTTGTAGGTTTAAATCACTCTATAAAGAAACAATCCAGCAGAAAATGCTTTTTTTGACCCCTCTATTTTCAAATGACCCGGCAGTTTTATTGTAAAGTTATGTGCTCCACTCTGGAGTACTGATATATTTTCTACTCCTAAGATAGATAGGCTCCTGTTCATACAAGAAACACACTAAACTCACAATACAGGTCTATGGGAGTCAGATTGAGGGTCTAATAGACTTGAATTGTAAGTCTGATGACCTATTGTACACTGTGTACATCAAAGTAGCAGCACATAAATAACTCACTTACAGCTTTATTGTGAAATTAACAACATTACCCATTTTCATATGGGGGTGGGGCAAAAACAAATTTACTGATGCATTGCGTTAATGTTCCCCTACAATAGTATATGCAACGTGGCTCAGTGGTTAGCACTGGGTTCAAATCCGACCAAGGGCAGCATCTGCAAGGAGTTTGTATATTCTCCCCATCTTTGCATGGGTTTCTTCCGAGTACCCTTGTGGGTGTTGGGAGCCACTAAGTCCCCTTCTCCACAAGGCTCCTTTTGCTTTGAGTCTCCGTGAATAAGGGCATTACCAATGTTTGTCACTGTCATTATCTATATTACAACTTGCATGATTTACCTGCTTTACCTGAGAAAAATGCTTTAGTGCCACCTATAGTCTGTAAGTTGGAACTACACACAGTATATAAAACTGAAAATTGGATCACTAACACATAGAAAGACTCCATATGTGCATTATTAGTGCTAAACATAGTGGTCCTGCTATGGATACATGAATCATATATTATATTAGTCAGACACTGCAGAAGCAGTACTTGTCTAGCTTAGCTTCTTCTCTAGTGAACTCCCAGACAGTACAGACTCAGTTTTTAGCCTGTTTTTACAGTGAATCCCAGTCACATAGAAAATCCATATGTGTATTACTGACTCCTCTTTTCAAATTATAATCTATAGATGATACTAGACAGACTTTTCAGAACCAACAGTTGCCCTGCCTAGCATCTTCTCCTGTGTACTCTCAACCAGAACAGAACACAGCACACTTTGTGAGGTAAGAAAGGTTTTTAGCTGTGAATATGTGTGATGCACAGAAAGGTGTCCAAAAAAAACATAAAACAAGAGCAATATCAGCCAAACTGCATGTTCTGTGAATCAGAAACATAATATTATTCACAATTTTTGTAAAAAGTGCCCTACCAGCTTAAGTGTAATGAGATACACAATGCTTACATTACTTACAATATGTTTCACTTATCAAAATCATAAAAATGGTACATAAAATAAATTGTGCAAATAAAAACCTATTAATAGAAGAGTATATGCGAAGTCTATCCCCTCCAAACTAATAAGAAAGCTAAGCTTCATTAATCATCACATCCATCTTCCTGCGCAACTTTAATTAACAGGGATAGACGTGCGAGGAGTCAGGACAGGACCGCAGCGTCAATGTAGGAATCACAAGCATCTCCTGCTTTGGCCACAAAGCTACAAAACCCAGTGACAAATGTTATCTGAGCAATGATAAGCTGAAACATGGAAACTTTCTCCTCTGATGCACGCTGTAAAGAAAAGTGATGTATACCACAGAATCATAGAAAATATCTGATGGAACATGAGGACAAAAATATGATGTCACTAACATAATATTTGCACAGCAATAGCAAATACTTTGCTTCAGCTGGACATAATAAGTACATAGCAACTCAATGGGAGAACAGCTCAGTAAGGTCTTCTGCACATGTAAGAGCCATGTGCACTAAGCCTGTATGGCAGTGCACTGAGGCTGTGGAGATCTCGAGTAGGAGGACATATGGCATCCTTCTACCGCCATACTGGCAGCTATTCCTATGGAATCTAACAAAGAACATCTCTGTATGCTTCCTTTGAAATCAGAGACATACAAAAACTACATGGGTGCTTTCTTCTAGAAACAGCGCAACACCTGTCCATAGGCTGTGTCCAGTACCACAGCTCGGCTCTATTAAACTCAATGGGGTTGAGCTGTAATACCACACACAACTGTGGATAATTGTGGTGCAGATTTTGGTGAAAAAGGCATGTTTTTTTGATCCTGGAAAACCCCTTTAAATGGTCCATGTGCTATAGTAGGAGCCCTATGCATCCCCGTACACTGAAACATAAAAAAAATTTAGCAAAATTTTAGATTTTTGTTAAGGGGTTAAAATGTAAATAAAACCATATAAATTTAGTATCCCCGGAATTGTATTGAAACATAGAATACAGGTGACACATCGTTTTGGCTGCAGAGTGAATGCCGTAAAAACGAAGCCTGTAAGAAAGTCGCACAAATGCACGTTTTCTTCAAATCCAACCTCATTCAAAATATTTTTCCAGCTTCCCAGTACATTGTACAGAATAATAAATGGTAGCAACATGAAGAACAATTTGTCCCGCAAACATTAAGCCCTCATATGGCTCTGAGAACGGAAAAATAAAAAGTTAAGGGGTTTGGAAGGTGGGGAGTCAAAAAGGACAATTGAAAAATGTCACCAGCGGGAAGGAGTTAAATGGCATATAAGAGTATATTTTAATAACAAAAAACTAAATTCATTGACCACAAGATATATAATTTGTCTCCTCATACATAGACCAATTCACATAAACATATATCAGAGACAACTAATCCATAAAACTTCACTTTTATTAATATTATTTTTTCAAAATGAAATATCAAAAGGACCCTATATACCCAATTGGGATTTAGATAAAAAAAGAGAAAAATCCACTCACACCATTCTCTCAGAGCGACTGGATAAATATACTAACAATTGTATGGTGCAGATCCATGCTTCAATACACATGAGACCATTCATTCAATCATATAACAAATAGCCCTATGCTGATAGTATAATAATGAGAGTCTAACTAAACTGCCTCCATACACAGAACAGTATGCAGATTGAAACAATTGCCCAAAATACATTTACTATAATAACTTGAGGAATACTGTGTACTCCTATATCCCGAGGATACTGGCCTAATGCCACACCAACAGGACTCAGAAGACCACAGGTTCCATAGAAAAGGCAATAATTGTGTCAATACTGCAACTGTAGTTATGAACTGACTATCCTGTTACTAACAATTGAGCTTTACATAGAAAAGAATGAAAGGCAATGAATTGTAATAAGCTTATTTTTGGATCTCACCATGGTTTCCATTTGCTTCCACTGCTCTTCCAGCTTGGCCATCGCTAAAAACCAATAGTCACTGCATTTAGAGTAGCGTTTCCCTTGAAACCAGAACTGTCGGAGCCAGTCAAACTCTACCTATACAGACACAGACACCGCTTGTTTAACAGGTTAAACAGTATGATACAGTCTTACGCAATAACTATAAGTAATTGTAAAGACATATATTACTTTCAATGCAATACTAGTAGTAAAGAAGAAATTTTGTGGACTGGTTGCTAGGCCAACAGCTACATTGACTGCATATATTTTACTTGTGCCCACGTGGGTTTCTTATGGGTACACTGGCTTGAACATCTTGGAGAACTAAGCACAGATCTTCTGAGGATGTAGGCTTGCTCAAATTCTTCTGTCTCTTCATGTAATTCCAGACAGACTGGATGATGTTGAGATCAGGGCTCTGTGGCGGCCATATCATCAGTTCCAGGACTACTCATCCAAAGGCTGGTCACACCAAGTATTTTCGCTTTTGTTCATTTACTTCATTTTGTTAAGTGACGAAAATAAACTAATACTCCTATTTCTGAAAGCATTATTACTTAATGCAGGATTTTTTCCAGAACTGATAAATGCCTAAAACTTTTGCACAGAACTATATATGCCAAACAATGCAAGCCTTCACATGCAATAAAAACAGTGTGTCTCACCTCCCGTGAACTTCTCCGATACCAATTAGAATAAATTAGGACATATATATTGAACGGGGAAGACAAAACCCTCATGTGGTGAGTACAACCTCCCAGCTTCTCTCATGCTCTTTCCTCACCAGAAAACCACAACCACACCTTGTATCTCAGCCATACCACTTTACCTCATTGTGGATCTCTTCTGCTTCTCGTACAGTTTCCACCTCTAGAGACTGTAGCATTGTGGCTCCAGAATTGGGGGCCACACACAGGTTCTCCAGAGCCTTTTTGCACCGTGTCTGTATGTAATTAAAAGTACCAGAGGAACACTGCAAAATGGAGACCAGTGGGGAAAAATATAAAGCAGTCTTTATTAGGAAAGAGGTGAGAAGCCTTAATATAATAATACAATATAGTACAATCTAACAATACACAAAAGATGCTATATATGAAGTATATCTGGTGTTCTGTATAGTTATTTCCCATGGCCCCCGTAATTCACTCCTTGTATTTGGGAAAGGACACACAGGGAGATGAAGAAAAACTGCTGCAGTAATGCAGTGAAAAACGCAGGATAAAATCACACCAAATGCAGGCACTTTTTATTTTTATTCTGTTTCACAGCAGTTTTTTTTTTAAGATTTTTTGATCATTCAGTCGAAAACTTCCTCGACCTGTTTAAAGTATGTACCAGAACTTTCTTCTACCAGTATTTTCACTGCAGAACTGACAGCATTCCCACAGTGAAAACGCAATATCACGTCAGCATTTTTTTTGCTTCCTATGTTAGCCTATGGGGGAAAAATTCAGCAAAAATACAGTGAAGAGAATTTATTAAGATTGGCCTTTTCCTGTGTCATAATTCATTTCTCAACTGGTACAAGATGCATCTGAATTATTAAGAAGCACTGACCTCTTAATAGTTCTGGCACATTTTGGGTGGTCCCATGTGTCAAAATTGAAATCTACGCCAGACACAAGGTTACAGGGACTGACGTACATTTTAGGTAGGGCTGGGCGATTAATCGAAAAATAACGAAACCGAACATCAACCCGGATAACCGATGTGATTTTGTTGACGTTGGTTATTTTGGTTCGGTTGTTACAATATTTACAGTTTCCTTAAGAGTGAACAAGTCCGAACTGAAACTGCTGTTATTATAATTTAAGGTCTCTTCAGATTCCCGAGTATAAATAGCAAGGGCCCAGGGTAGGTGAGGAAACATAAAAAACAGTGTTACTCACGTCTTCTGGGCTCTCTGTTCTCTTTGGCGCTGCTGCCTGTCGTCAGGTCTCAGCGGTTCCTGACGTCAGTCTGATGTGCTGAAGACAGCAGGGAGTCGCGTCGGAGCCCAGAGGTGAGTAAGACTAGTTTCCATGTTTGATCACCTCCCCTGGGCCTCTGCTTATTACACTCTGGGGTCTGAAGAGATCCCAGAGTATAATAGCAGTTTTGGTTCGGCCGTGTTCAGTCCAAACTAAACTGCCGGGCAAATCTCATGATATATAAGAGAGGCGTGGCCTAAACAATCACCCATTAATCCTAATCGAAGTAAAGTGCTCGATTAATCGCAAATTTGATTTAGGTCATAACCGCCCAGCCCTTATTTCAGGTATAACACACTCTGGTAAGTAAATTTGTTGTGTGTCTCTACCCAGGTCCCCCTTGATGTCTGTCCACTTTTCTAAATAGTGACAAGCAGGTTGGAAAATGGAGAAAGTGGTGCATATTTTATAGTAACCACCATGCACCATAAATGTGATGCTTTTTTAACCACAAAACTGCCATTCCTATTTTAGTAAATTCCCCCAGTGTTTTTACAATTATAACTGGCACGCTGCAGTATTATAAAGCAGACCTCTGGGCGTTTTCCACAGAGTGGATGTTTGCTGCAACTATAAAAACACTGCGGATTTGCTGCCAGCGTTTCAGCGGCGCCATAAATGCAGCATTTTTGTCCTCTGTGTCCCCAGCCATTATCAGATGAAGTTGCAGTGATCTGGGGAATTTTTACATGGCCCAATTCAGGTAAATGACTGCCACTGAAATACATGGATATCTGCTTGTTAGTAGCTTTCC
Organism: Leptodactylus fallax; assembly: GCA_947044405.1. Taxonomy (NCBI): domain Eukaryota; kingdom Metazoa; phylum Chordata; class Amphibia; order Anura; family Leptodactylidae; genus Leptodactylus; species Leptodactylus fallax. Next base: position 548,314 of record CAMRHE010000088.1, on the reverse strand, counting down.
ATTCTATCTTACAGAGAGAATCCCGACTGTTGTACAAATACAATACATTATTATACAAAAATACAATGATGGGAACTGCACACCAGAACATGATGATCTTATCTGACCATAAAAATTTGCAACATTTTGCATTTTTATGCAACTTATTCCAGTTTTGAAAATTGGATAGGAAAGGGTCTGTTACTTGTTAACCTAATGTGCACCAGATTTATCAAAACGACTTTTTAAGAAGGTGCAAAAATTGTCACAATATCACTACAGTAGGGATGGGGGTGTAGAAACTGGAGTAACATCTCAGGACAGAAGTGTATGATATAAAGATGTCCCAAATTTATCAACGGTCATGTGACATTTGATAAATCTGGTGCAAATTACATCACCCCACATGATAAATCTCCTTCAATAACTGCTAGGAATGAGCCACCAGGGATGAGTGTTTAGGGTTGGGCTGGATTCTAATCATGTCATTATCTATTCCAACTAAGTTAAGTTTTTTTGGACATTTTTAGTTTTTTTTTTTTTTTTTACTGTCATCGCTGCAGTAATGCCACAATATATTTTTAACATCATATAGTCAGGGGCAGAGTTAAAGAAGGCTTCGCTGACAGTCAGATGGAAATGGGGGCACAGCACAAAAAATTCACCCTGCCATGGCTAAGGTATTTAGATCCAGGGCTTGAGCAATGATCTAAATCTTTGCCCTTGGAAACCGAATGGCAAACCACACCTGAATTTGGTTGCTTCCGGGTACATCAGGTTTTTGTCAGTGCATTCTGCTGATTTTGATAGAATATGACAATAATCGAATCTCACAACTAATACATCAGGGAAACAAGGATCCGGCGGGGTGTATTTTAACCTGTACAGTTCTATTGCTTCTCAGAGATAATGGGCTCCTAAGATGTCTGACAACTATCAAGATAAATACATTTTCTAACCGAGATCTCAAGGATGATATCTATAGGCCAAACTATTGTTTGGATTGCAGTTTTTTATTGTCTATCTCTAACTTAAATAAGAAATTTTTTCAGAACTGATATTGTGATGTGGCAAAAAGGGATGTCGAAAGATTCATGGAGTCCATGAGCATTACCTTTATACGGTAATTTGGACTCTTTGAAGCTAGGTTCACACCTGTGTTCGGGTTTCCATTATTTGGGTCCACTTGGTGACCTGAAAAACGTAAACCCAATACGCTTAAAAAGTCGTTAGACTATAAAGGGGTCTGCCAGTTTTCCGCTCGAAAAATACGGATAGACTATAATGGGGTCCGCAAGGTTTCCACCCGAAAAATGCAGAGAAAAGTCCTGCTTGCAGGACTGTTCTCGCCACATTTTTCAAGTAGAATGGGGAACGGAATCCCCGAACAAGCGCAGCTGTGAACCTAGTCTTAAAGTAACATGCATAAGCCTTTACTTCATTGTTCTATAGATGAGTGGATCTCAGACAAAAAATACTAGGGTACAGTTTCTCTCTGTGATTTATTATTTCAAGGTTTATAATGACTGGAGGTGCACTAGAGAAGAAGCTGCACATATTTCACTAAAAATTACATTAAAAGGGTTTTTCCAGTCTAATAATATTGATAATCTATCCCAAGTATAGGTTATCATTATCAGATTAGTGGGATTGGACATCCAGCACCCCCATCGATTAGTTGTTCTCAGCAGTTGCTACAAAAAATGAAGCAGGAAGCAGACAGCGCTGTTCTCTGTGTTGTGGCTAAATCAAGTCACTGCAGCTTGCTTCCCATTCGAGTGAAAGAAATCTAATCTGCAGTAACCTGGTCTGGCCACAACCCAGAGAACAGCAGTGTCTGCTTGCTGCATCATTCTCTGTATATATGTTGCTGATCTTGGGGTGGCGAGTGTCAGACCACCACCAATCTGATGTTGATGACCTATCTATAGGATGGGTAATCAATATTTTTAGCCCGGAAAACCTCTTTAAAAAGATGCTTAAAATGCTAGAGCTATTGAGGATTAAAGGTTGAATAAATACATACATTTTATTATCACAACATTATTATCTCTGAAAGTCTCTTCAATGCATACGACACAGCACAATATAATGGAAATAGCATACCTCAGCTACTCTGTGTGTGGAGCTGAACCGCGGCTGAGAGCCAGCAAGTACACAGTGTTGATGAGTTGTGTTAAGGTTATCTATAGAAAGATCAATAGGAAAGCACAACATGGAAATCAATCATAGACATCCAGTTAGAACAAAATCCTGCTTACACAACCGTCATGATGCAACATGACACAGAAATTGGCAATGGCTTTTTGACACATAAGAGACCCTACAGAGCAAAATGGAATGGAAACCTGCGCAACTCATATGGTATTTATAATAGTACAAAGAAGGCGCACAAGAGATTAATAAAGATATACTAAGATAAAGGTCTGCTGCTGTAATGAAAGGAATGGGAGTCCATATGTTAAATAAATAGAAGAATAAAACATTGTAGCACTGACACGTGGAAATATTATCCTCAGTTACTGTCACTATACAATATAAAAACAACTGGCGGAGAACAATTGTGACTTTTTAATTCCGAGTTTTCCCATCTTATCAAATGTTACTAGAAATAGGTTGAAGGGGTTATCGACACTTAAATGAATTGTCTGGACTTGTACTATAGTGCTACACTTGTCTATGGTTTGTGCCTGGAATTGCCGCACGTGCAATATCAAGCCTTTAGACAAGAGTGGGACTGTTTCTAGGCAGTCGTAATGTGGCAGCAACATAAGGGGCATTTGGTAGGCCCCTGACACCAATATCTACCCATCGGTATCCTGCAATCCTATATTCCAAACGCCACCCATTTAACGGATTATAGATCCTTCCCTTTGCCATAGTCAACCTGCATATTTCCAGGAGGAATAACAGAGGAATGGTGTAACTCAGAGTTCAAAGAAAACATGCTCCAGAATTGTTATTTCATGGAGTGTGCAAGTATTTACTAAAAGAGACATGTCAGAAGAACTGACAGGTCCTCTGTAGTCAGTCACTGGCTGCAGTTTTTGTTGCTCTGGAGTCTTGTGACACAGCGCTGGCGATGAAGGTGTCTTAGGTTGTCCCGGCATATTATTTTATTATTGCCATCAGCTTGTGTTGTAACTATTCACAGACAAGAGACCTCCTAGCACAAAATTATTGCTTTGGAAATGCTGTATACACGTTCCCTTCAGCACTCTCTTTAGTGACTGAAATCAGTCCAAGGGCCAAGTGAGGGTAAAGAGGTGAAACCGTGCGCCAATTTATCTTTACTTTATTTGCTGGCGAGAACCAATCTATCTCCCTGCATATACAAGGCTTTCTGAGAATGGCTGCAGGGCGTTATTTATTCCTGCAAAGTGACTTTTGACACAGGGACAAAATAGGAGAAGCCGTCTTAAAATGAGTGGCCGTAGGCCAAATGTTTGTGAGTTGGTTTAAACGCTGAGTGCGAGATGAAACGTGTTTCCCTGGCAACTCGCCTGTCAATCAAACAGCAAAACAGATCAGCACCCCATCAGGACATTTTCCATGGCCGCTGTATAAATCAAAGAGTTAATGCTGTCATATAAGTCAGGAAATTATATCATTATTTTATAATTGACAGCACTAAAATTTCATAGCTCCCCTCCCTGTAAATTTAATATCATATTAATAGCTGAAGGAATCCTGTGAAACGCTATAAAGAAGGCGCACCAGAGATTAATAAGGATATACTAACATAAAGGTCTGCTGCCTTAATGAAAGGATTTTTCCATATGTTAAGTAAACGTAAGAAGAAGAAAACATTGTAGCACTAACACATGGAAATTTTATCCTCAGGTACCTTAACCGTCTACTAAAAAGAAATCTGTACTTAAAGAGGTTGCTGTATTTTTCAGAAATAGCAGTACTCATGTCCATTCAAGGGTATTGGACTCAGCTGCAATACCAGACAGAGCATATAGAAAAGAGTGGCGATGTTTCTGGGAAAAAGATCACAATCACTTTCATTTAACGAAAAACAAGGCTATTTTCCTTGTGTTGGGTATTGCAGTTCAACTCCATTGAAGAGAATTGGGCTGCAATATCATACTCAACCTGTAGACAGTTGTGGTGCTGTTTTGGATAACAGTAGCCATGTTTTTCTAACCCTGGGCAATCTCTTTAAGATTCAGTGTTCTGGCTGCAGAAACGAGGATGTCTATACGCATGCATTCCTTCCATGTGCATAAAATAAGAGCAAATATAACAATGTGTGTGGCCCTTAACTAGATATAAGTGTGACACTCCCTCCATCTCTATAGCCGCAGTCACTAGAATCAATGCTCAAAAGACAGAAGCTTAAGGCTAAGGCACCATGTTGCGGAAAAGATTTTTTTGTTGCAGATTTTGATGCATTTTTTTGAGCCAAAGCCAGGTATAGATTGAGCAGAAGGGAAACATCTAGGTGCTTCCTTTATATTTTCCATTGCTTTTCCACCCACTCCTGACTTTGGCTTAAAAAGCCACAGCAAAATCTTCAACAAAAAACACTGTATTTCCGCAACGTGGGGTCTTAGCCTAAAGAGGTTATCCACTTGAATAAAACAGATAACCAATCTTTAATGGATTGCCCCAATAAAGACACTTATCTCCTATCCACAGGATAGGGAAAAGTGTCAGATGGATGGGGATCTGACCGCCGGGTCCCCCAGGAATGAGGAGAACGGGGGCCTGAAAGTCCACCATGTTTCCTCCATATGAATGAAGCAGCAGTGCACTTGCTTGACTGGCTCTCCATTTAATGCTATGGGGCTGCTGGGACTGAAATCTCCGGCAGCTTCATAGCAGTGAATGGAACGCTGGTCAAGCAAGCACACTGGCACCTCAATCACATGTAGGAGGTATGGGGGACCCAACGTCCACTATTCTTCTCATCGCTGGGGAACCTGGCAGTCAGACCTCCAGTGATCTGACACTTATCCCCTTATCCTGTGAATAGCAGATAAGTGTCTTTAATGGGACAACCCTTTTAAGTTGCTTCAGTGATGTCCAATATACTTGATTGAGTCACTGCCACAGTAACCTGTAACCCCCACTATGAAAAAGATGGTGAATGAGCACTGCAGCTCCTGCCATTGGCAGCGGTGGTCATGTAAAAACAGCTGAAATGCAGGGGGTCTGTAGAACCGTAACTGAATCGGTGGCCTCTCTTAAGGATAGTCCATCAATTTGAAAATGGATAACCCCTTTGTGTGTAATAATAAATATTAGAAGGACATGAACACAATATTCTGCTCCATAAAACATGGGAATTATAGAATCATCCTCCCTCAAAGACAATGTCTTTTTCAAAATATTATTTTATAGCTATTTGAGATTTTTTTTTTTTTTATCCAATGTTTTTGTTGTTCATTTTTGTCAGGAAACACAATAAATAAATAAATAATAAAAATATAAAACTATCCTTACATGCAAAGCAAAGAACAAGTGAAGTGAGAAAAAAAACAAAAACAAATGAAGGAAGAAAAAAGATGAAAGAAGGAAAGTTGGGGGAAAAAAGAACAAAATCAAACCCTGGGCAGTGCAGCAGTCTGAGAATTGTTACTTTTCCCTATTTTTTATGTTTATTGTACAAAAAAAAAAAAAAAAAAAAAAAAAGAAAAAGCCGAAACAGAGCCTGACCTTTCCACAAAATATAAACCCACAGGGACTGGGGCTAATGTAGGATAAAATATTACAGAATGGACACCGGTATCAGATCATAGATTTTGCTGATGGGAGAGATTTATTGTCATCTACATGATAAAGCATTGCAACTTCAGCGAAGAAAAATGCCCTTGTGCCCAAAGAGTTAACAGAGGTATCACAAAGGATAAGCCGAACATATTGCTGAATGCTGACATTATGAGTCCTGAGTTCACTCCAGCAGGCTAATACTGAAGAGTACCTATTGAATATCAATGCAAGGAAGCAATTTATAAGTTGAGGGTGGGTTTATGGGCCCCTTGCCTTCACTCGGAATAGATCAGGACGTTATTAGAGAGTTTTATAAATCAAAATAAGCATGAATAAAAGAAAAGTAAGAGAAAAGGCTGCACCGGTGCCTATAAAAGGTTCATGCCTACCAGGGGGATATTCCATGTTCTAAAATTCATGGTAAACAGAGACCGATCAATACAGTATTTATTTCACGCTAACTCTATTCCTACAGACATGGAGAACTATAAAATATGAAAAGTTATTGGCTATGAGATATAATGTAGCGTTGTAGGGCATCTGCCATGTAATCCATATATTGTGTCTTGCCTTAAGGTTTGCAGATGTAAATAAAACTTGATACTAAAAGCTCATTCACAACGGCATAAAACAGGAAGGCAAATAAGGGAGTCTAATGAGGGAGACCTACAGGTGTTGTGTAGCTGACAGCAGAGCTTATCTCTCCCACATACTGGTCCTCTGACTCTTCATTAGAGACCTTAGCATTGGGGCTTATTACTTTTGGCACTATGGTCTCTTATTTGTGCTATCATGTAAGTGACCTATGTAAACTTTACTGTAGTATTAGGATCTATATAAAGTAAAAAAAAACACATCTGAGTAGAATAACAGCAAGCAAAGGATCTAAAACAAATACTAATACGCCAATGTGTTTATATTACCCAGCATAAAATATGAATCTCCTGAATTTAGAGGTAAAGCAAGCCCCGGAGTCTCTATGTCCCAAGCTATCTTGAGACCAACATGCCACTTTAATGCATCTTTAGCTTCTTCTTCGTAGGTTTCCATAGCACTGTCTGAAAGAAAAGACAAAATGTAACACCACATAAAACAGTACATGTAAATATGAAACATGCCCCCAGCCAGCACTAGGAAAGAGAAGTTATAAAGGTCATCCTGCGCTTTAAAACTGATGGCCTATGTTTAGGATAGACCACTTTGACCACCTTCCCACCTCACTGTCACTGTCTGAAATCACTTATCAAATCTGTACATGACAGGTCAAACACAGCTTACAGCTCCGACCAGCTGGCGTCTATGAAGAAGGGAGAGGTAAGACCGGAAGCTGAGAGAGATAAGGGGCAGAGAGATAAGGTGATGTGGCTGCAGTATCTAGTGAGAGCTTTATAATACAACAAAACTGGATTATGACTTGAGTTATTGACAGTTTTGTGGTGGGATAATACTCTCACTAGATGCAGATGTTTGCCTCATCTCTTTCTGCCTCTGTTTCACCAGCTCGGCCTTCTCCTCCTGCACTTCTCAAAGACTTTAAAGTGTACCACCAGTTATATGCAACTTTTCAGAAATTAATAGTACATGTGAATATTGAAATATTAAGAATATCCATTTAAACTGTTCTCCTGCATCTTAACTTCAATATGACTGCTTGTTTACATAAGCTTTGTCTCCATACTCACCCTTATAGATAGAGCTCTATGGAGAATGGAAGGGTGGAGGAGGAGTCTGCTGATGGCTGGTTAATTGATTTATTGCCTCAATATGTGCACTGGTAGCCTCTTAGCTACAAACCCAGCAGTGTTAACAAAGCACAGAATAGCAAAGTGCAGTAGCGATTAAGTGTGTTTTCAATCAGCTTTTTCATCCTCCTCCGCTCTTCGTAGACTAATATGTAGAAAGTAAAACAGCCTATAAAGTGGAGAAGAAAACATTTCTTTAATAAGATATATTACAAAATTTCTTGTATTATCGAGTGATATTAATTTATGCAAAGTTTAAATAGAGCTGGAAATACACTTTAGGCTGAGGCCCCACGTTGCGAAAACACAGCTTTTTTTGTTGCAGATATTGTTGCGGTTTTTGAGCCAAAGACCAAGAGTGGCTACAAAAGGAATGGGAAATATATAGGAAGTTCTTATATTTCTACCGTTTGCTCAATCCACTCCTGGCTTTGGCTCAAAAAACTGCAAAAAAAAAAAAAAAAAGCTGCGTTTCCGCAATGTGGGGCTTTAGCATAAAGAAGTTTTCAGCTCCCAGAGCATTTTTGATAGTGATGATCTATCAACAAACTGAGGTCATAAATATCTGATCTGTGGGAGTCTGACACCCGAACCCTGCACAGAACTGCTGTTCCAGCTGCCTGTGGGTGCTACAGCAATAGAGGGAAGTGGAAGCAGGTCTGCTGCTATTTAAATAATAGGAGCACTGCTGCACTTCCCAATGCCACTGCTTCTGTCTATTGTATAGCGGTGGGGCCAGTGTACTGCCGCTCTGCATCTATTCTCGGAATAGGAGCAGAGCTATAATGCCCAGAGGCAGCTGGAGTCAGCATATCTGTGCAGGGATAGGCCATTAGTATCAAAAATGCTTTTTGAGGCGGAAAACCTCTTTTACACTATAGAGGCTTAACTTTTGTGCAGACTGCTGGAACCCTGGAGTACTCCCAGAGGGAATTGATAAGTGATGAAGTAAACCTGTCGCTCAGAGGCAGTCAGTCACATAGGAGAGACTGACCAAATGTCTACACCATAGAGCATGCACAGAACTGGTGGTCAGACTGGTGATCATATGACCCAGGTGCTCAGAATGAAAGGGTGCACATTGTATGGATGTAGATGAACTTGGGCCATCCACCTAATCTTAAAGGGGTTTTCCAAATTTTGCCTAGCCTAGGCTAGGTCATCGATGATTGGCTGTGAAACAATTCCTGGTACTCCCACCGATCACCTGCCATAGTGTTCAGGTGAGTGCTGTGGCCTCTTCATGGTTTGCATTGCTCTATACGAGCGCCCCTTCAAGCATCTTATCAAGGGTGTGCCAAAAGTTGTACCCTCACATTCTAATACTGATAGTCTATCCTAAGAATAGGCAATCAGCTTTAAAAACTTGGATAACCCCTTTAAATATTAGACAATAAAAAGGTTTCTGACCTTGGTAACTGTAGTTGTAAACAGCAACTGTAGATCCCTCCACAAGGTTCTCATCATGGTGCCAGCTCACTGCCATTTTCCCCATACCAAAATACGGTTCCTCTTTCAGGTAGGACATGGTTTGTGGGTTCATGTAATTTATCAAAGTCACATTAAAACATTGTACTTCCTCTTGGCCAAATTCTTCATTATGCTGTAAGGATATCTGCTGGTGTGAGTGCCTGGAATGCTCTGTCCAGGGTTTGTTTCTTACCAATTCATGGACTGTCTGAAGATGAAGAAATTGATTTAGCTCATAAAAAGCTTTGCAGGCTCCGAAAACGTCTTCCGTGCTGTAGCTTATATTGTGTCCATCTTCTGGCCATGGCACAGCAAAGAGCCTTGTATTTAGATATTTGTAGGTGCAGCCCGGCTGGCCAATCAGGATGCGGGATACTGGCGTTAGTAGATCTTTACCTTTCAGCTGCACAAGATCTTGAGACAAGCAACCATTATGGAGTAATGTTAGAAATGCCTTCTGGACAGCACCATGTAATTCTGCAGGAGTGTGGTCTGCTTCCTGGATAACCAGCTTGGCATATTTTGAGCTCCGCTGGAACAATAATACATTGGTTTAGCTTACAGATGTATATGTTGACGTAGGCACAGAACATATCAGTCTGAAACATCTGGTACAGTTAAGAATACATCCAATTATAAGGCAACTTTCCATAAATTAATAGTACATTTGACTATAAGAAACTCTGTAATATTAAATAAATATGTATTTATTTAGTCTCCTTTTATCAGGCTGGGTTAGTTTTTATATAAACGTCTATGGAAAGGGGAGGGGGAGGAAAAGGAGGCTTCTGGAAAATACACACAAATAACTGCAGCTGCTATGCTCTGCTGCTACACTGTGAGTGACTCTTCCGACACTGCTGTCTTTCAAGATAAGAATCTACCACTGTACAGAAAGAGGCAATAAATCAATAAAAGCCTCCTCCTTCCCCCTTCTCATAGACCTCTGTGCAGAAACGGAATATAGTCTGGATAGGAATAAGGAAAGCAAAAGCAGCCCCCCCATAAATTGAGAAGGAAAGATATAGCTTCATAAGATATATTACAAAGATATGCTTAAAGGTTTTAATACGGTAAGTCTCTGTCCACATATATAAAGCTCTGTGCTGACCAAATTTCAATGAATACCTGACTGACCCTTGTATAAAATTCAAGGGAATCCATTATGTGTGGATTGGATCCATTCAAAAATAGATCCAGCATATCTGCCATTTTATTTATTTGCCTTTTTTTATGTCCATTTATGCATTACTATACTGCAAAATCCTTCCACGACCCTACAGAAAAATCATCTCATCCTAGCATGTGAGTACTATTAAACTCCTTATTCTTCTGTGATGTGGGTGAATATTCACATTATTTACTGGGTAATTTTTCTTCAATAAAATCTAGATTTCTTGCATGTTTATGGGCAATTCTTGATTTTAATCTCGATTTTCATGTTTTTGCTTAAACAAGCTAAAAAAAAAAAAAGAAGTTCAGTGAGATGGAGTCAGCGATAACTTATGAAGACTTCCTCATCCTACCACCCAACTATTGACTACAGGGAAGAAACTGCTGAGGTGGGAGGAAAAATCCTACATGGAATAGATCAGACTCCAGAATGGGGCTATCATCAATTTCACAATTCTGTGTCAATTTAATGGCAAGCCCTAATTTATTGTAATATTCCCATCTGAGACAATGGCATAGCCACAGATTATACATACCAACTGATGGAAGCCATTATCCTTTGGTGTCAGATATTGTAGAGGAACGTCACCAAGTTGCTGAAGAAGTTTTCTTTTCTTAAAAAATAAAAAAATAAATAACGAAAAATATGAATATTAATAAACCATGAAACATAATATTTTGGGCTATTAATAAAGCAAAAAGCGTTTTAGGCTTTATGTACATGACAGAACAGAGTGTGCCGACATATGCTTCTCCAAATAGAAGTAGAATTTCTGACAACCATGTTCCTCAACATATTTTATGTGCTCATGCTTTTCAAAGAAATGTAGAGAGAACACTGGGACTACTTACATAGTACGTAGCCTGGAAGAATGCTTGTCCCATACAACACACCAGTCAAATAGTGACCCTGACCTCCCTGACGTAAAGTAAGTGGCAATGTGTATATATCATGCACTAATATTATTGCTGATGCATTTTCTTCTTAAAATACTTGTGTCTTATTTCTGTTGTTTAATGCATTTTGGAATTCTGCAGACTGTGATAAGTTGTGGTTTTGAAAGAAATTTATGGACTTTAAGGCTGGGTCCAAGTGGGAAATCTGTATTGCTACTTTCCTATTGCCCCCAAAATGCGTTGTTTTATTTTTTTGGGGGTTTTTTTTGTGTCGGACTTCACAACTGCAGCAGCTTTAACCTTTAGCATTGCAGTAAATACCTGCAGCATACTGTATATTAACATGCTGTGGCTTGAAAACCTACAGCGCAGATATATTTACCCTGCACATTTTTTGTGTAGCATATGGATGAGATTTGTTTCCTTCTACTGTACATAAAGTAGATTAGCCGCCAAGTATGGGAAAAGAAGAAAAAACAAAAACAATAAATGGTATACGTTCTCTTTAAACACTTCAATTGTCTAAGAACCATAAATGACCCATTATCAAACAATAAACCTATGGAAATGGCCAACCAGACTTACACCAATGAATTATTATGGAGGAGATCTTTAACTCTGGTGCTTAGATAAACACTGGTCATCCATTATCAAACTCATCCAAGTAACTGTTCACACCAGGCTGCTCCCCTGTAATAAACAACTCAGCAGCGCTGTTCCCACACCATCATACATATGCACAGAGTAATTAGCAGATATCATTGAGACCGCTCAAGCACAAGAACATTTAACCTTTTGGGCTCGGAGGAGAAGTAATGTGTTTTCAAGTGCAGTGACCCTGTGTGGTTGTGGAAGTGTTAAGTCACACTTGTGAAATAATACTAGACCGTACACAGACAATGAAACACAACGCTTGTTTATTTCCTGCCTGCAGCGCGCTTTATCATATTTAATATAAATCTAGAAATTATTTCTAAACTTTGTAATCCATAACATTTACCTCCGATGCATTTAATACTGATGGTTACTGAGACTTAAATACTGTAATCTCCTTAGGCCATTCCCAGCTTATTCAAAATATCACAATTTTTCAATGATTTCCCCAATGCCTTATGAAATCCCTGTGCTGGATTTCTGTTTTTCAGATTCTTAAGTGCTTTATGAAGAGAACTGTTTACATAGACCCCATATGTAGAGGCTGAAGTGTGGATTGTGAAAACCATAATATTATCAAATATAGCTAAAAGACGCGCAGCTATAATAACAAGTAATAACACAGATTGCGCTAACAAAATCTCATTCACTTTGCAGATACTGTAAAACACAGAATTTTTTTTTCCACAGCAGCCAAAAACGCTGCATTTCCACAATGTGGGGTCTTAGCCGATAAAGTTGTCCTACCATTCCCTTCCCTAATCCATCTTCAACTGCTGGAAGCCATGATGCTCAAATGTTCTTAGATAAAATCTGAAAGCATTAACACTTTAAAGGCTAAGATCACACATAGTGGCCAATGTATGGACTGACAGCAGATCACATTCAGCCAGAAATGCTGGACAAAATAATGCAGCATGCTGCACTATTCTGCCCAGTACACTGCCAAATCCATGACTCCATTATTTGCTCTCTCATTTGACAGATCCGGTGTGTCCATTACTTTTGTTTTTCTATTTCTGTTGCAGAAGATGCGGAGACATGAACCTAACCTACTACAAGTACAGTATAGTATTGCATATATCTCACTGAAATCTTTATCTCGCCACCCTAGCTAATGGCCTACATATTCTGCAGAGCTGCACAGAAAATTTTCATGCTATTTTTTTCTTTGTATAGAAAGTTATTACATAGGCAGATGTGTTAAATATTAGGCTAGGTAAATAAATAGATATAGGGTGAATTCAGACGGCTGTGTGAGATCCAGGTAATATGATCCCTGTAGCGGCTGCATTTCACAGATCTACTCCGGCTGATCTAGGATGCTGTGAGCTTCAGCTTTACTGGGATCTACAATACCATGCGATACTCAAATGATGCTGTGAGCACAGGACAGCAGATCTTCCACGCTGGAAGTCACAGGACCATATAGATCATTATGATGTGAGTTCAGTTCAGCCAAGCCGCAGTCAGTCCAGGAAGCGCATCAGCTAGGCCTCATGCACATGACTGCAATTTTGTCAGCAATTGCAAATACACTTCAATGGGCCCACAGTTGTTGCGGCAGTGTGTCTGTGCCGCAAATTACAGAACCAGTCCTATACCTGTCCGCATTTGCGACTTGGCCCATTTGGCCGCTTTCACTAGCCAGCAGAATGCACATGTCGTAAATCGAGTAGATAAATTTGCACTGATGTGGTGCACAGGGTGAGATGAGACATTATGGGAAGGCGTGGTGGTTAGGTAACTAGCTGTCTGGTAAGTGGGTTATAGCACAATGATGAAGGTCCCCTTTGGCCTGCTTTCCTTCTCCCAGAATGTGGACTTAGTCACGATCCTCTACACCTTGGGTGTTTGTAAGCACCGCAGTTAGTGGCGGCTCCTGCTAATTATTACATCAGATCAGCTCCATTAACAGGCCTGTGATGGCGCCGAGTGGAAAGGAATACATTAGCTGACGCCCTTTGCCCAATTACACAAACTTCCTGATGGAGAAGCAGAAAAGGACAAGTAGGTAAATACAGGAGCCCATCTGCAGTATTGTAAGGACACCTAGAGGTTTTCTCAAGACTACACACACACAACACATATCAATGAGGTCTTACTACAGGTTGCTCTCACAGCATAGGACTGACGAAGCAAACCTGCCCCTCCATCCACATGTATTGTACTATAAATTGCTACGGATTTGTGATGTGGAATCTACCATGTCTGAACACAGCCTAAATACTTTAAACATGGTGCTCAGAACATTATTATGGCACAACAGAAGGGTTTCCAGGTTTTCTGATGCAGTTTTTAAAGCCAAAACCAGGTTTACATCAAAAGGAAGAGAAAGTATAAAGGACAGCCGGTACTTATACCCATCTAAAAACCTGAACATGTATATGAGGACTTTGTGGGTTTTCACGCCAAAAGAAAAAGCACTTATTTCTATTAATCTGATGAATTTAGTTTAGTTTGGATGACTCTCTTGATATAGATGACAAAACAGTGAATCCTCTTTGAGAAGACCATCTGGTTTTCGGGGGTTGTCTTCTCAAAGAAGGTGGCTAGTATGCAGAATATATTGTGCACATAAAATCTGTTACAGGAAATCCAGTCTGGAGCAGGAGAGGTTTCACTGTAACTTCCCAGTAGGTAAGGAATAGCTGTCAGCGAACCTGAAATGCTTAGTAGAAATTTGTACTAACCATAAAAAAAAAAAAATAAAAAATTATAGCGTCTTTTTCTGGAACTTTGAATTATGTTGTCCCTCCGTTATTCCTCCTGGAAATGTATAACATTAAGTACTCTCTGTGTATTTAAATACACCCGTCACTAGTTATGAACCAGAAAGTGTTCAGTAGCAGATTACACAACTCCGATTTCTTCTGCTCTGTAATCGTAAGCATGGGTGACTGTGAAAGGTTAACTTGTGGACTTGTTTCAGGTTCAGTAAGCCTCTATGTAATGTTTACACTCTAAGTTATACTGTAAGGTACGCTCTATGTAATGTTTAGACTGGAGGGGGAAGGACAGTAAATATAGAACATTTTAGGAACCATTTAAGCAGTAAGGATCAAACTGACTTTTTGCGGGATGTTTTGAAAGGAAATTAAATGGACACTAGGGGGCGCCATAACAAATATGAAAGAGTAATAGCTAAAGGATTATTGTTTAAAAAGATTCCACTTGGAAAATGGTTGCTTCATGTGACCTAAAAGAAATGTAATAAGGAATTTGGTGTAAAGGCATGGGGCCCCTGCTGAAGCATGAATGGCAAACAAAGATCCGGGAACAGGACAGTGTTTTTTTGTTTTTTTAACTTTTACACCCCCCCTGTCTGGTTCTCCAAAGAAGGAAACTGTCTCTGCAATTGTTCTCTGCTCCAGCTAATAAATCTCCCCCTCTTTTAAATCTAGTGAAGGGGTTTTACATGCATTCTGCATTGATAGCCTATACTCAGGACATGCTATCAATATCTGATTGTGAGGGTCCGACATCTCCACCAGCCAGCCAGTCTGGGGTGCGGAGACTATATAATGGAAGGAGCCAGAAGCAGAAAGCTTTGTCCACTGTATAGTGGCCATTACTGATTACTGCAGCTCAGAAGCCTGTGCCCACTATATAGTCTGGACTCCTGGTGACAGACATAAATAGCTGATTGATGAGGGTGCTGGGTGTTGGACCCCACAATCAGGAGTATACACCATTAAAGGGGCTTTCCAGGCTAAAATATTTGTGAAATATCCAAAGGATAGATCATCCGTTTCAGATTGGTTGTAGTTTTATATGTATGTGTGTGTGTGGGTTTCCCAGTTTCCTCCCACACACCAAAGACATAGGGAATTTAATTGCGAGCCCTACATGAAACAGTTTAGGATGACAATATCTGTAAAGCGCTGTGGAATATGTTGCGGCTACATAAGTAAAATAATATATGTAGCAACCATCTACTGCTAATCAAAAGCCCTTGATTAAGCGATCATCAGCAATTGTGACCACCTCTATAAAAGTAGAAGTTTTGGCAGTTTGTTGGTCTGGAACAATCAGGCATAACACGATGCCAAAGAGGAAAGGTATTAGAAATGATCTTAGAAAATCAATTGCTGCTGCGAATCAATCTGTTGAGCTTTATGAGCCCATTTCCAAACAATTTGAAGTCCATCATAAGGGGTGGCCCAGTCAAAGCCCAGACCTTGACCCAAATGAAATGCTGTGGCGGGACCTTAAAAGAGCTGTACATATAAGAATGCCCACAAACCTCAATGAAAGCAAAGTTGTAAAGAAGAAAGAGACAAAATTCCTCCAGAATGTTGTGAGATAAAGTCATACAGAAAACCATTACTTAAAAGGATTGTTCTGGTTTCATACCAACATTGAGACACAAATATTATTGTTTGTATAATTAAAAGTTATACAATTTTCCAATATACTTTCTGTATCAATTCCTCACAGTTATCTAAATATCTGCTTGCTGTCATTCATTCTGTTACTTCTAGTGGATAGAAATCAGTCCATGGTCATGTGATTTACGGTCCATGGTCATGTGATGGTCACACAGGTGCACAGCTCGTTACAGTCACAGCACAGTAATCAGACATCTGCCGGGGTACGAGCTGTGCACCTGTGTGCTCATCACATGACCATGGACTGATATTTATCTACTAGAAGTAACAGAATGAAGGACAGCAAGCAGAGATCTAGAAAACTGTGAGGAATTGATACAGAAAGTATATTGGAAAATTGTATAACAATAAACAATAACATTTGTCTCACAATATTTAAGCTGTTGCTGCTATAGGTGGCTCTATAAGCCTGTGATTCATGGCATGTACTTTGTTTTTCATACATGGCTTTTCCATTTTGGCTTCATTTTTGTTATATAAATAATGTAACAGTGGAATCTGCTGTGTGTTGTTGTCCATCTGAGGTTGTATTTACCTAATTTTAAGACCTTCTAAGGATCAGATTTATTTTTTTATATTTTTCTTGCTATGTAAAACCATAGAATTAAAATCGGGTATACATATATACCTATACCTAAATCTGTGGCTTGGTTATGTCCTTACTTTGTGATTGGTAGAGGTCAGACCTCTGGGACCCATGCCAGTCCTGAGAAGAAGCCGCAGCACTGTTGTAGGGCAGTATTCCCTTCTCTGACTGCAGCACAGCTCCATTCAAGTTCCCTACACAGTCAGGCTGCCAGAAGACTTCATGGGGATGCAACAGTAAACCAGCTTTGTAGGCTTTCATTTTGAGGATCAGTGGGGGTTCCAGAGGTCGAACCCCACACCAATGAAGTGATGGTGTACCCTAGCGCTATGTCATTACTTTAGAAGATGGAAGTACCCCTTTAACCAATCCAGGTGCGACATAAGCATATATTTCCAACTGATGCTTCTCTTCTGACATGAGATTTTCTTGGATTTCCATATTTTCCCAATAGTTTATTTGATTCCCTTGACGAACAATAGTCTATAGCACATTATTCTATGCTGCTGTGCAGTGTACAACATCCAGCAGCAGAACACAATCCTCACAATATGTCGCTTTATATTGCGGGGAACTGAAAACCGCGCATCACACATCAAGTGCACAGGACTTTGTATTGTTACAAATGAATGCCACCCTACCAGACGGCGACTTTAAACATTCGGTTTTATTGACTCAATAGAATCAATTTATTTTCATACTGATTGTCTCTGTGTTTTTGGATCACGGGTACTCCGCTGAAACAGAGTGACAGAACCTGAATAATTCATCTTTTCTGCTACAAAATGTCATTACTTCAAGTTAAGACTTCTGTAAGATTCTGTTAGTAGACAGCGCATGCGATTGGGTGTCACTGGGATATTTGATCCAATTCCTTGTATGTCACGATGCTCAGGAAGACAGCAGACTGAGAAGAGACAGAGGAGTGTGTCAGATGTCTGGACAGATCAGGAGCAGCAGCTTATTACTGCGCCGAGTCCTTGTGCATCTGACAACAGCGCTCATACTGAATCTCTGACAGCGCCTTCACTCAATTCAACTTATTTTGCTTGGAAGCCAAAACTGGTGAGGATGTTTTACTCCCCGCAGCTCGCAGAACTCACTGGTTACTGCTTTCAAGTACACTAACTTAAAATGAATAAGTATGCTGTCACAAGAGGGGAAATATATATACAGTATATGTATCACACTAGAGCCGCAATGCTTTTGTCAAGCAGTGTTTGTGTCTATTATGCGCTTTACCCATCCATCCGCTACACAAATTATTCACAGAGAGACAAGGTGATGGGTAGAGATCTGAGAACATGGCCAGGCTTCTGTAAGAAGAAAAGAGATGAATAATACACAGTATATGAAAGGCCTGTTACCTACCCTGCATAACGCCGTCAGAACACAAGCCCGCAGGATTGTTGGTGGATAATGAAATATTCTGGATTTTCGGACACTTGTAGAAAACTATGCGACTCATCTGAGGAGTCTTGTAATTGCTTATCTAAGTACTGCCAAATGTTCTTCCTGGAACCCCACAGACGTCAATAGTATTTTAAGTTTTCCTAATTTTGCACAATAACTGACAATTAAAAAAAATAAATAAATTTTAAAAATCAATTGTTCTTAAATCATCTTCTAATAACCACATTTTTATTTTCCTAATTTAACTGAAGGTAATCTGGGGTACATACAACATTTTGGTCACTTTATTCCATTTTCAGGTGGAAAAGTTAACAAAATAAAAAAAAAAAAATATATATATATATATATTTTTTTTAGCTCTTTTACAAAATTCATCAAGCAGAATAAATAATTTTACTGTATAGGTAGTTGTTGGCAATACCAAGTATGTGTTTTTTGACTTTTTTTAACATAATAAAGGATTTTTAAATGGGAAAAGGGATTTTTTGCAGTTTATTTTTTAAATGTTTTTAAACATTTTATTTTTTTAGACCCAGAAGAGGATTATGTGATCTTCTGATTGCAAATAGAAAACACTGCAGTACTAATGTATGTATGCATGTATTGCAGTGTATCATGGCATAAACTATGGCAGGCTCGAATAGAGAGACACTGCTAGTACATTCGGGTGGGCCTGATCTGCTATGATATTCCAAAGCCACCTCTTACCCCTTTAAGAATGCAAGCTAGTTTGAGCGTTAATGCTCGCTGACTTTTTTTCATGTTTTCCATCTCATACCTTCCAAAATTCATAACTTCTTTATTTTTCTATGAACATTTCCTTGAGGGACGAGTTGTACTTTTAGGCGAAACCATTTCCATATTTCCCAAAAAGTTTATTTGATTCCGTTCTCAAACAATAGTCTATAGCACATTATTCTATGCTGCTGTGCAGTGTACAAAATCCAGCAGCAGAACACAATCATCACAACACGTTGCTCGATATTGCGGCGAACTGAAAACCGCGCATCACACATCAAGTGCACAGGACTTTGTATTGTTACAAATGAAGGCAACCCTACCAGATGGCGACTTTAAACATTTTGGGGTACATATAATGTTTTGATTAGATTTTATTAATGTTTTTGGGGAGTTCATATGGAAAAAAACCCACAATTCTATAAATTTTTGCATTTTTATTTATGGCATTTACTCTGCATTAAAAATGAGATGGCGAGTCATTACAGAGATACCATATTTATATTGATTTTATTATCCTTTACCGCTTTTACTAAATAAAACCATTTTCTGGAAAATAAACAATTCGCCTGGGGCACCATATTCTGACATCTATCTTGCAGGTTCACTTTAAAGTGTGTTCTTGCTTGCTTCATTATATAATTCCTTGTAAGGAACAAATGTGAAGTAGCCCAACAAACAAGGCCTAACACATGGCTACCTTATGGAGCGCAAACCCACAACCAAATCAACCTGTAGGAACGACTAACTACAGTATCTGTATCAATATACAATGAAATACTACTGTATTATTAATTTATTAATTAACAGTCGTTCAACTAACCAATATGCTACCCAGGCCAAAATAGGGACCCACTATAGGGCTAGTCTACCAAATCCACAGGTGAGCTTAGCCTTAATACACATCTTAAAGGGAGTCTGTCACCAGGGTGAAGCATACGAATCTAGCATCACAATTAGTATGTAATGCTTTTTCCCAATGAAAATTTGTGTCTACATTGCCAAGATGTTAATTTTTCACAATATGCAAATGAGCAGTCTGTAACACCGAGGGCGGCTCCATTACCTTAAACTGCTACGTCCCACACTGCTCTAATACGCCCCTCCTTCCCCCCTACATTCTCTGTGACAGGGCCAGGCAGCCATGCTGAAAACTCCTGTCCCTTGCACTCAAAGAAGTGAGGGGAAAATGAGGGCTTATTAGAGCAGTTTGGGGCGTAGCAGTTTAAAGTAATGGAGCCGCCCTCGGCGTTACAGACTGCTCATTTGCATATTGTTAAATAAATGAGTATCTTGGCAGCGGAGGCACAAGTTTTCATTGGATAAAAAGGCTTGAGGTCAGGCTCACCTGAATATATCTGTGTTGCTGGCTTAATATCTTGGTGACAGACTCCCTTAAAGGGTTACTCTCATCTTCTAACTTAGCAGCACTTCCTACCTGTGCAGAGAAATGCTGCTGGCCACATTCACCTGAATGGAGCCTTGACTAGGGCCCTACTTCCATTAAAAAGTTCTGCTGTGTCCTCTTCATCTCAGTTGGTAATCCAAGAAGTCAGACACTTACAAATCAGAAAGCAATGGAATATTCCAGCAAATAAGGTGGGAATGACCAATACAATGTATCACTGGCACATCATGGACCTCTTATTGGACAGTGTTCCCAGGATGAGCACTTAGGCCTTAATCACACATTGCAGATTTGGTCAATATTTTCCATCAGTATTTGTGAGCCAAAGCCAGGACTTAATCCAGAATGACAGCAGTTTATAGAGCCATATTTACATGAGCCTACCATATATGTGTCTCGCAGATACATTTTGTAGCAGTAAATCTGTAGAGGTTTATACAGGAAGGCCGGAGGACTCTGCTTTCTTCTAAGTCTTTGATTCCCATTTTACAAAGCTATTGACTCACATGTGACAGTACAACCTTGCAATGACTTAATCCCCTGTTATCTCCAATAGATGACTTCACTTTCGGTCCAGGAGCAAAAAAAAAAAAAAAAGTCATGTCCTCCATACACGGTAACATACAAACCTCCTAAGTGATGGCTGGAGCAGTCAGTCAATGACTATGCCTAGGGCATCTCTTCAGCCTTGTTCAGCAGATGAGTCATTTACCCTTAACCAGAGAGGGTAAACTTTGTGGCAAATATAGTGTGTTTGAGGAGGACAGAGGAGAATTATTTGCCCTAAGGTGGCTTAGAGTCATGTTTGCTATAATGAAGCTATGACCCATGTCAAGGCCAAATTACACTGGGAACCTATTAAAGGGGAGTTATCCGATACTGTGTGTATAGAAATATTAGGATAACACTGTCACCATGTGACAATGGATAACTGTGCTGTGCTGACCCCCTTCTGTCTGTAGAAGGGGGAGATAACTGAAGATGCAGGATCACTGTACATAAGGCTGCATGCAGGCTGTATATAGCAATCTGCAGAACTGCTGTCCACAGGTAATATTAGAACCATGTCATCCACAATTGTATGAAAGTGTCCAGTGCAGACAGCATCATGGGAACCTATGGACACAGTGATTTGTTGACATTGTTACCCACGGGAACCAGAGAGGCTTCATAAGTCTTCTGAAGCAGTTGCCATTACACATTAGTGTATGACATTACTGAAATCTGTTAGAAAGCGGACAACACCTTTAAAAGAGAATGTGTCGCCAGAATTCATGTTTTTGAGTTAAACATATTTTTTAAGAATTTTCGGTGATTAAAAGGGGTTATCCGGGCTTCCTTTTTTTATGGAATATCCTCAGGTTAGGGTCACCTGAATTAAACTGTGTTTTCCCTTTGTGAATTGGTGCCACCATTTTCAGCAACAAGGGCGTTGCCTCATTGTTCCAAAGAGCTAATTTGCATATTGACAAACCCATTAGCGTAGGCAACGATTCACAGGGGGAAAACACTGTTAGGCCGGGGACCCACATGGCGTAAACGCCGCAGTTTTTGCCGTGGAGTTTTACAGTCCCTGTGAATACCATCCACACACTGCAGAAAAATACCCACAGCAGAAATGCTGCAATTTCCAAAACCGTTGCATTTTTGGAAATTGTAGCATGTCAATTATACCTACGGAAACGCTGACAGTTTTCCTATAGGTATAATTGAAGCAGAAAGTCCACAGAGGAAACCTCTGCAAACTTTCTGTGAAAAGCGCTGTGGGAAAAACCATGATGTGTTTCCGCCGTGGTTTTTCACGCAGCGTCTTTCTCTGCAGCCCGCTACGGGGCTTTAGCCTTAGATAGGATAGGGTCATCTGAATCTGTAGGGCTGGGATGATATTCTGGGTTTTAGTGATATGCTATTAAAGGGAGTCTACACTACTGAATTTAAGCTGGCAATTCCTCCAGATCCCCTTTCCCCATACACATGCGTGTTCAGCTTGGTCAAGTGTTGCAAATGGGGAAGAGTAGAGGAAAGGCTTCTCCTACACTGCCTGATGTTTGGGCATGACAAGCACCGGTTTGATTTGATAATGCTGTGATATACTCCAAGGATTTGATCTTCTTACAGGTCAATCCAAAAGGGAGGGGGTGAGGGGAGTCTGTCCAGTTTTTACTGTTATCCCATATACTGAACAGTAGGGGTACGAATGCTGGACCCCATGATCACAAGAACAGGGATTCCATTACCATGTCTGAATGAAGCGGCAGGCCAAGCACTACCACCAATCACTATGTTATCCACTATTCTGTGTTCCAAGCCTCTACCAAATACCTAGTGGTGGCTTATTTCCCCTAAGAAGAAAAGAATCAGCCATTACCTGAAGTCTTTAACTACCAAATAAATATACTGGTCTGCCTAACAATCATTCCTCCCAACTCACCTACAAACATGCACACACAGCTAGGCTAAGAGTGGGGGGGAAGCTTATTAAATCCTTGTCCAATCCTTCTTTCCCCCATCTGGCTGAAAGTTGGAATGTCCACATTAACATTAGATGGTTGGCCAGTCCTACAGAAATTGATTAATTCAACTCAAGTTCATCTAATGGGGATTATAGAGAACTGTATTTGGGTTTCACATATTGGGAGTGATGACACTGTAAGGGAATCTATCACCAGATAGACAATGAAAGATGGCTGTGCCATGCAGGGATGAAGGAAAACGGGTGCCCCGTGGATGAAAATCTGCCGTGAAAGATGGTCTGTTTCACCCTATGAATATGGATTTAGAACATTTTTGTATGCATTAGCCCTATTGTCCTTTTATAACATTTTTGTGCCCAGTACCAGAGGACTATATGGCAACATATTAGCGTCTAATTGTCAGCTGAAAATGTACCAATGTCCACTGCACCGTGACTCTGTGTAATGGTAACGTTACGGACACTAATCACCATTCTGGACCCAATGTAACTAAGACGTACAGAAAAAAAAAAATTACAAAATGCAGATCAAATGACAACTATAATCTGGGTCATGTGGCTAAAACTTAATAACTTAACAAATGTAATACAATACCAGATATAGGATTTTATTCACCAGAATTCAGAACACAAAGAATAATAAGTACATAAAAAGTGAGGTCAACCACAGGACTATGTGATTCCAAAATGTTATTGACAGCAAGCCAAGGAGAAAGCACACAGGGACCTAGATCAATACCTCGTTTCAATGTTACAAGCGCCTGCACATATGAAGTATATACCTTTAGCGCTAGAAATAACACATAATAATTATTATGGAAGTTGGAGATAGATGGTAGCCTCCAGGTAACAGCTTTGATTAGATGAGGCTAAAGGTGACCAAAATCTACTTCACAAATGCATTAAAGCAGCAATATTATTAGTGTATATTTATGACCCTGTTATTGAGACAAGAGCAGCAGAAAGGGACGCGTCAGCAAGTAATATATTTCTTAGTACATAACACATATGCACTCTATTGTCTCTCCCTCTGCTCAGGAAAAAAATCACTGAACCAAGTACAAATGCCAAAAAGGCTGATGACTTGCACCAAACAGGGGTAATGCTACCTATGTGACAACGTCATGACTACAGAATGTCAAATTGTCAGGGACGTGGGCTGGTATTTCCACTGGGTGGCAAAATCATAATAGGCACTGGAAATGACACTCTCTGACATATCCCCTTTAAGATGGGTGGTGATGTCACAGGAATGTGGGCATTGCGTTGACATCACAAGTGCTGTATTCACTATAAATTGCCAGGATCTGAATGCACAGGGGCCACACATTTGTGGTAGCTGTATCAGGCAGCAGAAAGCAACCGTGTCTGGTTTGTAAGCCCTCCCCTTTCAAGTGGTATTTTGATAATTTAGAAAATAGCTACTAGATCGGTGAGGGTCTGATCCTTGAGATCCCTACTGATCACACGAAAAGGAGTCCCTTGCATCCCCTTGCACAACTGCTACACTTAGGGCTGGGCCATTATGACCCAAATCAATATCATGATTAATTGAACATTTTACCTCAATTACTATTAATAAACGATTATTTTAGGACACCACCTTTTTACATGCCTCGATCCCTATTTATACGACACTGAATTTTGGTTTTGGTTATTCACATACCAGCAACCCTGACTGGTTAGCATCAGTTAGTAACATATCACTTAGCCAATAGCACTGTAGGAAAGGATGGCATGGGTACAAAAAAATGGGATTTTTGTACTCACCGTAAAATCCTTTTCTCGTTGTATTCACTGGGGGACACAACACCATGGGTATAGACCTGGTCACTAGGAGACAGACACTAGGGAAAAGAAAGCTGTTGGCTCTGCCTCCAGGCTATACCCTGCCACAGCACTGTGCATGAATCAGTTTGTACCGTAGCAGTAGGAGAGAAACACAAAAGGAACATGGAACCAACAACCACCAACAATGCCTGAACCAACACAGTTCGGGCAGGAACACTGAAAAACAAGGGAGGGATCCGTGTCCCCCAGTGAATACAACGAGAAAAGGATTTTACGGTGAGTACAAAAATCCCATTTTCTCGCTTATTTCACTGGGGGACACAGCACCATGGGATGTCCTAAAGCAGTCCCAGAGGGTGGGTGTGAAAGATCCTCAGTGCGCCAACACCACTTTGGCCCACACCTGAGACTTCTTTCATAAAAAACCACACTCACCGCCAGTGAGTGCTGGGTTCACAAGATAACTACAAGACAAGCTTTCTAAATTTTGTATATTTATTAACCCCTAAATGGGTCGGTATTAACATCTAACACATGCAGTTCAGAACAGATATGCAGATATATGCAAGCATTAACAGTTACTAGTTATAATATACAGCACATAAAATAAAAAGGGAATAAAGGTGAAATAATTACTTTACCACACATATCCTTGATGTGATTCTGTAGTCCAACACTCACACATGCTCTGGTATGTGTGAATAACCAGTGGAGGCTTCTAGCAGTATCACAGCATTCCAGCCTGCATGCTCATCACAGTATATCCCAGTAGTCTCTTAGTAGTCTCATCATAGTATTCCCATCATAGTATTCTCCTGTAGTCACCCTCACTGACCTCTTACCTCATCTTTTATACCCTTGATTACACCACCCAGAATGAGGTCACCGGCGACGGCAAGTCTGATTGATTAACGCACTCAAGTCAAGATTCTTTGTAAGGAGATGGGACCAAGTGGAATGACACAATGCCTTCTATATGTTGTTATCAACCAGGTCTGATCAACAGCCCAGGCTGAACAATGCATGTGTATTTGATCACCGAGGGCTATGTAGGAATTCAATGGAGCCATTCTGGGATGGATACAAAGCCCTATTGTTACATGGTTGCCACTACTGACAACATACACCTAGAATTAGAGCTGCACACATTATGAGTAAATGGAAGTAAGAGGGAGATATGATACCCAGAGATCAAAATACATCTTTGAGTTATAGCCATATTTAAGTGGAATCATCACACCTCCCCCTTTTAGATGGGGCTTGTAGGAAGTAGGGGCATGTTCCCCTCTTCTGAGAGCACCTCTGCCTCCAGCTTCTCAGGCTCTGGCCCCAAGGCTCCCCCCCCCCCCGGGTCCCAGCAGACTCGGGCCTTGTCAGACTCCTAGGGTAGTTGAGCGGCACGCGCCTTCAATATGTCCAGACTAGGGTCAGCTTGGACAGCATCTCTGAACTCTTGGCTGGAGTGAGACAAAAGAGAGGTGCATGTTACATAGCTGCCAGACCCTTCCGGCTCTAGGGTGGGGGAATTTCTCAAGGCGGTCTCAGTAATGCGTCCGAGTGACGGAGGGACCGGTGCAGCGGCTGGAAGGCTTTCCACCCCTTTGGCACTTTTTCTGCGGGTAACCACCGCAATACCAGCAGTCCGTCCTACATCCGGACCGTGACGGAGAGCCCAGAGAGACACCGGTACAACATCCACAGTTTCATGGCAGACATTTGCAATATCATTAACAGCATTGGTTCTATCACACTGAGCTGGAGGGAGGACTGGCAGACATAGAGACACAGACTGGGGGGGGGGAGGCCCCCCGCAGATGTGGGCGGGTCTACAGCCCAGTCCTCACTCAGCTCCTTTACACCTACATTAATCCCAGAGACAGTAGAATTAGCATTTTCACAGCCTGTAGGAAAGAACTCAGTAAGGGGTTTAGCCTTCCCTTTGGACATGGCAAGTTCATCAACATTCACAGGTACAGTTAAAGTAGCATTTTCACAGAATGTATGAGGAGACATTTCAGAGGGAGGGTTACCAGCCCCCTCTGCAGGTAGTCCCACAGGTACAGTGTCAGACATATCAGCCTGGACAGCCAGCTGATCACAGGAAGCTGGGGTGGCCCCCACCTCATATTGGCACATCATAGGCCCCAAATCTGTCCCCAACAGTACATTGGCAGGCAACTGAGACATCACTCCCACATCCCGCATTCCTTTCCCTGCACCCCAGTCTAAATGAACACAAGCCATGGGTACAGTAAAACGCTCCAATCCAATAACCCGTAGGGTCTGAGTTTTCCCGGGAATAATACTGTCTGGGGGGACCAAATCTGGTTGTACCAGCGTAACATCTGCCCCAGTGTCCCGGAATCCCATCACCACTTTGTTCCCCACAGTGACCTGTTGACGGTTAGCATTGGGCCGGGGCCCCTCCCTCGCAACCAGATACACAGATGGGCCGGCCGCTGTAGTTTGGGGAGCAGGGGGGTTCCTAGGGTGGTTGGGGCAGTCTCGTTGTAAATGTCCCATTTGATTACAGGCGTGGCACCGCCTGATCTCTCCCTGGGGTATGAGAGAGGTCGCCGGGGAGCCCAGAGCTCGAGGGGCAGGGGATGTATAGGAACCACCCGGGACAGAGTTTGGCCTACCCCACCTGGAAGCAGAGGGCTGTGGTGACCTCCAGCTTGGTTCAGGATTCCCTGGGACAGATTGTGTCTTACCCCTCCTCCAGCCGTCGCTGGCAGGTTTCCACGGCAACTAGTTGGCAACATAACGATCCGCCATTGCTGCGGCGGTTTCAAGGTCCTTGGGCTCTCGGTCCAGGAGGTATTTTTGCACTTCCTCGGTACAAATGGTCAAGAACTGCTCTTGAAGCATGAGGTCTGCAAGGCTTTCTTGCGAGGTGACGGACTTGCCCTCCGTCCACTCCCCGGAACCATACACGCAGCTGGGCCGCTGTATCCTCATGGCTCTCTGAAAACTTTTTCTGCAGGCCTCGGAACCTTCGACGGTACAGCTCCGGCGTGAGTTGGTATCTCCGAATCAGCTCTGCTTTAACGGACTCATAGTCCTGGTCAACTGGCAATTGACCAGGACTATGTGTCCTGGGCTTTTCCCCTCAACCGGGGAGCCAGGTAACGAACCCAATCCGTCTGTGGTAGCTGATACTGCTTACACACTTTCTCAAAGGCCTGCAAGAACGAGTCCAAATCCCCGTTTGTTTCAAGGATTGGAAAGTCCTCGGATCGGAGCCTTGGTACTTGAGCTTCTGGAGTGTGTGCAGTGACAGACGGTGCCTGCTGGGAGAGCTCCATTCTTTTGAGCTCAAGCTGATACTGCCGCTCAGCCTGCCGTTCTCGTTCTGCTGCCTCACGATCAACCTGCCGTTCTCGTTCTGCTGCCTCACGATCAGCCTGCTGTTCTGCGGCCTGCCGTTCGTGTTCTGCAGCTTCCTGAAAGCGGCACATCACCTGCAGGTATATGTTAGGGTCACTGGTGCCTACTTGCTGCAGGGCCGTTTGCCAGTATGAAGCCATTCCCCCCACAAGGCTGGGGCTACTGGTCCCTCCTGGTGAAGTAATCCTTGGGACCGGGCTGCTTGCCGCACTTCCTGGCCTAGCCCCAAAATCAGGACTCTGCTCGATTCTCTGCATGGCTGTGGCTGCCTCCATTTCACCCATACGCTCAGGATCTCCAAAAGCCTGGTTCTGCAGTTCTGGAGATCTGCTTCTGAGCCCACTAGCCATCCACTGGTATTTGCCAAATAAAAGATAGGATAGAATACAAAGAGTAAGGGAGGGGAACAGCACTGTATCAAACTTTCACTGTATCTTAATGCTTGTTTTAATACCGAGCTTGTCTCATATGATTACCACAATCCCCAGCGTCTGAGTGATAAAGGTCACCAACACACGCTGTTTATCCTAAGATCCCACTACGCTGCCACCAATGTGAAAGATCCTCAGTGCGCCAACACCGCTTTGGCCCACACCTGAGACTTCTTTCATAAAAAACCACACTCACCGCCAGTGAGTGCTGGGTTCACAAGATAAATACAAGACAAGCTTTCTAAATTTTGTATATTTATTAACCCCTAAATGGGTCGGTATTAACATATAACACATGCAGTTCAGAACAGATATGCAGATATATGCAAGCATTAACAGTTACTAGTTACAATATACAGCACATAAAATAAAAAGGGAATAAAGGTGAAATAATTACTTTACCACACATATCCTTGATGTGATTCTGTAGTCCAACACTCACACATGCTCTGGTATGTGTGAATAACCAGTGGAGGCTTCTAGCAGCATCACAGCATTCCAGCCTGCATGCTCATCACAGTATATCCCAGTAGTCTCATCATAGTATTCCCATCATAGTATTCTCCTGTAGTCACCCTCACTGACCTCTTACTTCATCTTTTATACCCTTGATTACACCACCCAGAATGAGGTCACCGGCGACGGCAAGTCTGATTGATAAACGCACTCAAGTCAAGATTCTTTGTAAGGAGATGGGACCAAGTGGAATGACACAATGCCTTCTATATGTTAGCAACCAGGTCTGATCAACAGCCCAGGCTGAACAATGCATATGTATTTGATCACCCAGGGCTATGTAGGAATTCAATGGAGCCATTCTGGGATGGATACAAAGCCCTATTGTTACATGGTTGCCACTACTGACAACATACACCTAGGATTAGAGCTGCACACATTATGAGTAAATGGAAGTAAAAGGGAGATACGATACCCAGAGATCAAAATACATCTTTGAGTTATAGCCATATTTAAGTGGAATCATCACAGTGGGAATAACATGGCCATGCAAACCCTTAACGCTCAGCCGCTTCCAGAAACTTACAACCCAAACTGGCATCAGCAGAGGCCACAGAATGGATCTGGTGAAACTTAGGGAAAGAGGATGGAGACCCAGTGGGATACTTACAGCCTTGGGAAGCAGAAGCCTGATGCCGAAGGCCCAGGGAACTCCAACAGCTCTAGAGGAGAGAGCCGTCACACGAAAAGGCAGAGCCCTACCCTTAAACCGATAGGTCTCCCTAATCTCAGACCAAAGCCACCAGAAGATGGGAGCTCTGGAAGCAGGCAGGCCCTTGCAAGGGCACTCAGGGAGCATGAGCAAAGTGTCCGAACAACAGAAAGGATCCGTGAGGGACAGTATACACGGAAATCGCCTGTGCAACAACCAGGAAGGGAAGAGCAAGCACTCACATGGATGCCTGGGGACCGAGCAGAAAGAGGGCAAGACCAAGTCCTCGATGTGGAAGCAGGAAAAACACCCTAAGAAAAAAAAGACTGTGGCAGACAGAAGAAAACCTTATCCTTGTGGAGGATCAGAAAGGGAGGCTGCCAAAAAAAAGGGGAGCCAATTCGGGACACCTGCGGATGGAGGTAATGGCCACCAGAAACTCATTCTACCAGGACAGAAGTCAAAAAAAGGGATATCAAAGGCTCGAGGGGGGAACCTGAAGCACCCTAAAGACTAGGTTAAGATCCCACGGATCCAAGGGTTCAAAAGGAGTACAGAGTGGCACTCCAGTAGGAAAGTCTTTTAAAAGGAAAGAAGACTAAGACCTTGATCCAGACCAGACTGGGGAAGATCCGATGAGAATCGTCACTCTTCCAACGGTGGACGTAAGCCTTCCACGTTTGATGGCAGATCTAAGCTATCTGGAATTTCCGAGCCTTGAGTATGTTAGGATAACAAACTCCGAAAAAACCATGACGCCTCAAACCTCGGATTCAACAGCCACGCCGTGAACGCAGCTGAGTCAAGGTGGGGTGGAACAGTGGTCCTTGAGACAGAAGGTCGACCAGCAGAAGAAGAGGCCAGGAGCATCCGCCAACAGGAACATGAGATCCACATACCAGGACCGGCAGGGCCAATCTGGTGCCACCAGGATAGCTTGAACCCCCTTGGTCTTCAGATTCTGGAGGACCCAAGGGAAAAGAGGAAGTGAAAAACCGAACTCACAAGAGCGCCAGCGGTGATGGTTCGAGGATCCAGAGACCTGGCAATTTAGCCGGGGACCTTGTGGTTCCGGTGGAGGCAAAAGAAGGTCGACGTTTGTCAACCCACAGTGGGAGCACAGTGGAAGGTAGATCTGCAGATAAAGCGACCCTCGCCCGGAGCAATATTTTCTCGACTCAAGTAGTCGGCCCCCCAGTGGTCCACGCCAGAAAAAACGTTGACCACCGAAAGAGCTGGAACAAGGCGCTCCACCCAAATTGTGAGGCTAGTACTAAGGCCGCACGGCTCCTGATGCCCCGCTGAGGGTTCAAGTAGGCGATCATGGAGGAAAGGTCAGTCTGGACTGTGACAGATGTCCTTGGAGAAGAGAGGTCCAAGGAGAAAGGGCAAATAAGATAGCCCTGGGTTCCAGCAGGTTGAACCAGAGGGAGGAATCGGCCCTGGGCCACAGGCCCTGAACAGTCAAAGCATCGAGGACCACTCCCCAGCCGGGGAGATTGGCGGCAGTGGGAATCACCTACCAACAGGGGGGAAGGACTTCCCTTGAGAAATTCCTGGGGAGGAGATACACTAAAGAATCTCTCAGTGAGCCAAGGTGGAAAGAGAACCAGGCAGATGAGGCTGTCCGGAGATTTGTCCCAGCAGGCCGTAATCGTCAAGTGGAGAGGACGACAGAGTAAGTGAATGAAATGTACAGCCTAAAAGGTCAAGGTGATCATGCGCAAAACCCACATACCGATTCAAAGAGAGTACCTCCGAAGGTGGGACACATCGGACCTCAGGATCTTGGCCTCCGGAGGGAGAATCACACCCTGGAGCGAGCATAGGATTATGTCCCGGATTCCATGTGCTTAGAGGGCACGAGACATCCTCATTGATGAGCCACCAGAAGCGGTGAAGAAGGACCAAGGTGAGCCACAAACTGGTCAGATTGTCTGACCTGGAGGTCGTCCAAGTCTGGAAACACGGCAACACCTCTGACGTGGAGGATGGCCATGAGAGATGCCATCACTGAGGAAAAAAAAACCCAGGTGGCAGAGGCCAGCCTGAAGGGGAGAGAGACAACTGACTCATGCACAGTGGCTGTGGCAGGGTATAGCCTGGAGGCGGAGCCAACAGCTTTCTTTTCCCTAGTGTCTGTCTCCTAGTGACCAGGTCTATACCCATGGTGCTGTGTCCCCCAGTGAAATAAGCGAGAAATTGAAATAATCCAGTTCTTGCTTTCATGACAGGTAGGACTTCCTGTGATGTCAGAGGGAGAGACTGAAAGAGCCCCAGGACACAGAAAAAGGAGCGAGAGGGAACGAGAGGGAGAGCTAAGAGCAGTCCCGGGGATTGTCAACAGAGGAGGGGGATCCTTCTATGCTGCCCCCAGGTCCTCCAACTCCACCTACGAAAAGAAAGAGCAAGTTCTCTGGGATAGGAAAGTTATTCAAGCCTTGGAAATGGAGAAAGAGGAAGACCAGTGATACTTTTCTTGAGACTTCCGAGGTGTTGGAGAGAAAAATCTCTATGAGAAAGCCAAGAGAAGAGCTAATAAAGAGAGGTGTTCTAGTGGAGGTACCTGAAGCACCTGAAGATACTTCCATGAAATCTCCTTCCTTAAGAAATGGTCACATAAACCAAGGACCCATTGAATCACATGAGGATGAGAAAAGTGTGAAGAGGTACAGTCATCCAGATTCAACAGGACCACATCCCATTTCTCTAGCCGAAGCTCCACAGGAAGTCATACAGGAATTCTCTAAGGAGCTAATTGTCTTATGAAAATCCTTGAAGCCACCACTTCTTCTTCCAAAAAGACCACTTTCCACTTCTAATTCAGTGACTCAGGATCCGAGTGAGGACCAACGACAAGAACAACCCCAATCTGTGACACGATTGACGAACACTACTTGCACCTAGAACCCTTCTTCCATTATCATCATCTAAGCAACCACCTGTTCCACCGCCTAAGCCCGTAAACCGGTTCAGCATCCCTTTAATGGCTGAACTGAGCCAAGCACTGGCAGGAACCACACTCAAACCTATAGGCTCTCATCTATCTCCACCACTTCCTTTCAAACGAGTTCTTCAACCCTCTACAGATCTCGTGAGCAACAAAGAGAAGGCTAGTCCTTTTCAAAAAGGGGTAATTGAAAAATATAATGCATGCCACAAAAATACAAGCCCTTAAACATTGACACCAGTGTAAAAAATGAAAATGTTATGGCTTTCTGAAATTTTCAAAGAAAAACAAACAATTGCCAAGCCTTAAGGTCAAAACTTGCGGTGTCTTTAAAGGGACCACTGAGCATTTGCAACTGCTACCACCACATTACAGAACACATTACAGTGATAAACAACACTCTTCTGTTATGTATGTCACTTTTGTAGATTTGGAGAAAAACAACCTTAAAGTCTTATGCCAATGAAGCAGCTGGTTCACTGGGTGCACGTTTATCTCCAAATCTAGAAATGTGAGATACTTAAAGGTATATTGTTTGTCACTGTAATGTGTTCTGTAATGGAACGAACAGCAGCAGCAGACACCAGAGCACCACAGACAGGTGATTATGTTTTTCCTTCCCTGGCCTCCTGGCCTAGAACTGTAATTCCCGGACAACCCCTTTAAAGTAGCGGAATTGTTTTACTCAATACATTGCCTTATCTTTCTCCATTTGTCAGATACTGTTGAATATGTCCTCAGTGCTTACAGCTCATTGCCTAAGTTTTAGACCACCTCTGCTATCAATTAGCAATATCTGGGCTGGTGAAGTCAGTCCCTGTTACCAACCACCTCTATATCTTTTTCTTCACTGTGATTGATGGTCAGCTCTGCAAAATGCACTGAGCTGCTGAACCCTGGTAAGTAGTTTTGAGCGAACCCGAACTGTACAGTTCAGGTCCTTGCCGAACTTTGTGCGTTCGGGTACCCGACCCTGACCCCGAACGTCAGCACTGAAGTTCGGGTCCGGCTCTTCCCTAAAGCTGGTTGACTGTCTGCTGAGCAACCAATCAACCAGCTTTAACCCCGTGCGATCACCGTGGGAGTCCAGCTGTATCTGCCAGCCAGGCTCCCGCTGCAACAGCGTGGACAGTGATAACACCGATCCCCGCTGTTTAACCCTTAAGATGCCGCGGTCAATAGCGACCGCAGCATCTTAGGTGTTTGTCAGGGAACTGAATGCCGCAGGCGGCATCAGGAATGGGTGTTAGCTGTAACTGACAGCTAACACCCTGCTCCTTAACCCCCGATTGGAGCTGAATTCTGATCAGGGGTTTTAACCCCTTGGATGCCACGGTCAAGCATGACCATGGCATTCAAGGGGTTCCGCCGTGCCAAACATCCCCCCGCGGCGAGATCGTGGGGTGCCCATATGTATCTTCTGCAGCCTGGGGTCTGGCCAGTGACCGCAGGCTGCTAGAAGCCCCCAGTATCTGGTTGATCGTGCCGAGACTACATAGGCTGACTTCCTCTATAGACTGCAATACACATGTATTGCAGTTTATAGTGCTGAACCAGCAATCAGTGTATCACTGGTTCAGGTCCCATAGCGGAAAAATCAATAAAAAGTAAAAAAAAAAAAAAAGTTTTAGGGTCATTTTTGGGTCACAAAGTTCGGGTCCCCATTGATTTCAATGGGGTTCGGGTTAAATTTGGGTACCCGAATCGAACTTTTGGGCAAAGTTCAGTGGAACGCGTCGAACTTTGACGGGTTCGCTCAACACAACTGGTAAGGGCTAGAACAGTATCAGACAAGCATGGAGGGCAAGGCTTCACTCAGCAGACGTTTGCAGACTATGCTAGGTAGGATTTATTCTTAAAATAATGCAGAGGCGGGGCTAATCGCAAATGGTGCTAAGACTAAAAAGTATTGGTGCCATTTACAAATTCTTAGTCACATTATTTTACACCTCCCCCGACCGCCCCACGGGCTGCTCAAATTCCTGGACAATCCCTTTAATATATTAAAAGGTTTTACAGGCTAAACAAGGCTGCTTTCACACCATCTGTTTTGAGGACTACAAAAAATGGATGTACATCCTAGTGTATTTCCGTGTTGTATCCGATCCATCTTCCATCCGCTTTTTTCATACAGAAACCCCCCCCCCAAAAAAAATTGAAGTTATCTCCTTTATTTTTTAGCATCACCTAGCAAAGAATCTATGAAAAACTGACTGCACACAGATGACATTCGTGTGCAGTCCATTTTATTTCACTGACCCATAGACTTGCATGGTCCAGTCCTGATCATCATGTACCCACTGTAGTCTCTTCAAAGAGTGGGCACTGTGACCAGTCTACAACCTCATAAGCAGCAAGCTGGGGTGCACTGTGTGTTCCAACATCCTTCTAACATAGCCTACATTACCTTTTCAGCAATTGTGGTGTCCTTCTGGTTGATCAGACGAGAACGGTTAGCTACACTACACATGTACATCAGTGCACTGAGGCTCCGTTCACATGGCAGATTCCACCTCAAAATCATCGCCAAGTTCTGTCCTGAATCTACCTTCTATTGTTTTCAATGGGCAGCAGAGATGCTGAAAAATAAGAGACCTGCTAGATCTTGCCCTGGATCCTGCGGGCTTGAGAACCCACCACTTATTATTCCCACTCATGTGGGCCTAAACAGCTGTGGAAAATCCAAGACGGATGTCCACCTCAAATTCCTCTTCATTTTCTGACATCAGAACGAGCCCTAAGGCTGTCTGTAACGCTAACACCAGGTAACAGCTGATTGTTCCTTGGCCCATGTTTGGTAGATCCCAACCACTGCATAGCAGGATCACCCCATAAGGACCAGCCATTTTAGAGATGCTCTGCTGCTGTCATCCGCTCATCACAATCAGGTACCTGTCAGAATTGCTCAGATTCACAGAGTGTGCATCTGATGTGGGGCCGGCAGTTTGCACTCAGATGATGCTCGGAGTAACATCCAAGTACATTCTGTTATGCATTCTCATCAATGGGGGCTTCAGATTTATTCCATTCCGACACAGACAGTTATAGAACAGATCCTATCCACACAATGAATCAGAAGCTCCCATAGACGTTAATGTATAACAGTGAGTGCATTACACTGCAAACTCAGCCCCACATCGGAAGCCCACTCAGCCGTGTGCATGGGGTCTTCCACTCTTACTTATCCACTTTCTAATATTGTTGGCCTATCCTTTATTCTAATATTAGATTTGACAACTGAGACCCATGCAGATCAGCTGTTCAGGGGCAGCATGGCTTCTGCTAATGTTTACATGCAGGATCTGCACTGCTCACTCGCAGTATGATGTGCCGCAGTGGGCTGATGTACTGCATCGCTGATGTATCTAAACCCTCTGCTACACTTTGTACAGTACTGTGAGTGAGCAGTGCGGCTCCCAGCATGTAAACATTACAAGGCAGCTGATCTGTGGGGGCCCCAGCTGTCAGCTCCTCACAGATGTAACATCCTATCCTAAGGATAGTCCATTCATATTAGAAAGTAGAAAACACCTTTAACTTAAAGAACTAACACTTGATTTGTTGCCTCATACACATCACCCCTGATAGGTGTCATTGTAAGGAGATAATCGGTGTGACAGGTATTAATTTCACTTCTCGTGGACCAATATATATTTAGGGTTAGGGCGAATTCAGACTACAGCAAAGCTAACACAGTCCGTTACAACAGCAGCACTGCTCTGTACTCTGCCACCACCACACACCTTCTCTTCCTTTTCTCTGTCCACCGAGACACTGCGCTTCATCCTCCACTTCTCTTCAAACATGCCTCCCTCCTCTACCCGCAGGGCATTGTGGGGCTCGTAGTTCGCCCGCGTGTTAGTTCTAGAACGTATCCAGAAAGAAGAACTACAATCCCGACAAGCACCGCGCCATCAGCAGCGTCCTCATTGACAGAACTAAGAAAACTTCCGAGCGGAAGTGACGTGGTATGGCAGACTAGCTGTAGCAACTGTTGCCGGGGAGCTGTAGGATGGACGCCGGGCGAAAGGGAACGGCCTAAGGGGAGCTCGGAGAACAACAAGCGAAAGGCGACAGAGCAGAAATGTAAGTGTCATGTGCCGAGTGTAGCCCCTTTAAGGGGGGTGAATATTTATAGCCCCGTATTTAGGCTACGTACCCCATAGACTCCCATGCTGCTTTGTGTCTGTGGACAGTCCAGTATTATAATGGTGAAAGATTAAACATCATCAGAAGTCATCACGGTTATTGATTACCTTAAATCAATGCTTGGTGTACTACAACTCCCAGTCTGTGGCTGTCAGGAGATGCTGGGAGTTGTAGTACTGCAGCAAGTGAGGCCCCACAGATTAGTATAGTAACTTGTGGCCCCTATCTGTAATCCTACTAGGGCACCTCTTGGGAGGATGTAGCACGTACATGCATTACAAAGACAGACCCCGCCAATAATAGTGACGGCACAGGGCAGTTCAGCTCTAGTTACTTTTAGGATCAGTAGGATCCTCAGTGGTCAGAGCTCCACCGATACCCACGGATACTGAGGTCGAAGAGGCCGCAGAGCTCCCAGTTACCTGGCTCTGCAGGTGTCAGGGTGCCATTGTGCAAAGAAAAACAGAAAAGGGGATACATTATTAGTTCAGTGCTGAAGGTGTAAGAGGTCCAACCCCCACCGCTCATAGTGCAGCATATCGGCCATAGAAAATGGAGGAAACAGTCTGTTTTTCATGGCCGATTTGCATCCATGGGGCACCTGTTTTCATAGGTCTCTCATAGACATGAGTCTTTTCAGGAATCTGTGAAAATGGGCCCAAATAGGATGTGTGAATAGCCCCATAGACTCTTTGTTATGAAAACGGACATTTAAAAATCATCCTTTGCACACATTTTTAACGTTCGTGTGAACAGAGACTAATTAAAAGAGACATGTACTGTACATCCTAGAGTGCTCCTTTATTGAGGTCTTTGGTGACTGAACTGAGATGGAGACCTTTACACGTTGATATCTTCACATCAATTTTTCATTCAGTTTTGATAAGTTACAGGGGAAATATTATTCTGCAAAACACCAGAGTGGTGGACCAGTTCTGTGGATGGGTCCCATATGTGTAGGTTGTACTATTTGATGTGTGAATTTGGGTACTGACTCCATAGCTAGAGGCTCCACCTTGGCTTTAAAGGAAGTCTGTCAGGTCCAGATTGCCTCCTAAACCAATAATAATGCTATATAGGGGCCTTTAATAAAAACTGACATTTTCAGCCTCGTGGCATTCTGTAACCAAATGTGGTAAATTAGGTCCCGCCCCTAGTGCACTTGAGGCTAATTTGCATATCCATAAAATATGGTAATCTTTACATTGCTTCACCAGATTGTGGCGACAAAGGCTTGTGCTCCTATTAAAGGTCTCTACACTGCAGTATTACTGGTTTGGGAGGGAATTTAGACCTGACAGACCCCCTACTGCCACCTGCATGAGCTGTCACTTTTCAGTCTGCTCAGGGGGACCTGACTCCATATTGTGCTTCTTTTTCCAGTACTGACATAACTGTTCTCCCAGCAGCTGATTATGGGAACTTCTAGCCGCTGAGTTCCCCTGTATCAGCTAGTCTCTGGGGTCCCACTTCTGAAAAGGCACCAGTCTCTGCAGCTCTGTTGTGTTTAGTGTAGACCTCGCAGAGAGTGTTACTGTTGTAAATAGTAACTCCAGATGGAATTGGAAAGTTTTACTTCGTTTGGTTATATGTCCTAACCTGCGCTTTTCATTTCTTTTCCACCAGCTGAATAATGGCCACTCCTGCAGATGAAACCGCAGAGGATCTCCCTGTGAGGGATTTTGGCCCAAGTGTTTCAGGTAGTAAATGAATCCATTTTTTAATTAATTTTTATAAGTGTCTTTAGCTAATTTGGACAAATAAATATTCACTCCAACGTTTGCCTCTAAAATACTTAGGTGTTGTGTCTGCCCCCAAGACCTAAAGCTGGTCATAGTCTTGTGGGGCAGGCTGGGTACGTTTTACACGTTCCAGTTTTTTTTACTCATCGATGTGTGGCAGCTACTATTCCCATATCACTGTTGAAATACACTAACATGTTTATAGAGATGTATCCTAAGGGTTTAGATGTTTTAAGTCCCCCATGCATATTCACACTCAGCTTGGCCATGCATGTGTATTTAGTGGGGAAAGTGGAAAAAGATGCTGTCCAAACACCTCTGGAAGCTGCTTACCTCCTGGGAAACAAAGAATTGCCATGTTGGAATTCAGCATGCTCAATACTTCTTTCCCCTGACATCAGGGGAAAGGTTAGGACACCCCTACACACATTATCCGGGCAACTGGTCCTGGTAATGTCTGCCAGTTTGCCCAGTTTTCATCTAGTTTGCATATACATCAAGGTCAGCCTATCTGAAAAAGTTGTTTTGTGTTAATGGAGTATAGTAAATTAAAGGGGTTAAAAATAAATAAAAAAAATATTACTCTGCTGGTAGGAAAGGTGATTAAAAAAATCATTACTCACTGGATAAATCCCCTGCCACTCCAGTGGTCCCACTGCAGGACAAGTCAGCGAGACTGCTGGAGCCAGGGAGGGACTTGGAACTTACCAGGTGAGTAATGATTGTCACTTTTCCTGTCATCAGATAATATTTTGGGTAAACAGTTACCAATGCCAATTATAACATAAAATTATTAATTATTGTTAAAGAAGACCTTTCATGTCCTCATGCGGTTTTATATAACGCTAGAAAGCCGACAGTGCGCTGAATTCAGCTTTCCCATTATGTGCCCTGGGGCTGGAGATATCGGTGCCGTTAGTTTCAGCACCAGTCTCTACCCACTGTCAGAAGGGCGTTCCTGACAGTCTAGCTGGGCTGTGAGGAACGCCCCCCCTGACAGTACTCGTCCATGGCCCTGTACTTGGGGGGCGTTTCTCACAGCTTAGCGTCATCGCTGAGCTGTAATGAGGGGGTGGTCCTCACAGTTCTACTTCCTTCTCTTCTGCTTGCAGTGAGAAAATTGTATGATTATTACTGTAACTATATTACTGTAACTTTAGAACTTCATATATTCTTAGCATGCGTTATAATTTTTTTTTTTTTTTTTTTTTTTTATATACCATTCAGAAACCTTTCCTCCACAGAGTGCAAAAGCAAGACAAGCTGTTGCACGTATTTCCAGACAAGAACTGGAAGACAGATATTTACGTATTCACGATGAGAACCTGCTGCTCAAACAACATGCACACAAGCAAGAGGATAAAATAAAGAGGTTAGCACAGCTTCTTACTTTTCATGATTTTGGATCTGTACATTGCATTGTCCTTTTGGCAAATTATTTTCTAGGCAAAAAGCACTGCTTAACTGACAGTTCCCATCTGATATGATCATTCCATCTGGGGACATAGCAACTACATAACTGACACCACCAGTGTCCAACAAACCTTGTTGACAATGATGGTCAAGGTTTCTGTCATTTTTCCAGAAGAAAAAGCAGAGCTTCCAACACTTTTGATTTTTCTCTTAGCAAAACCTCAGATGCAGAGGTGAATGTAGCCTAGTGCCAACATACTCTACAGCACTGTACACAGATTGTCATCACTTACATCTGTACTTGTTGCCAGTGGGGTTCACAGTGCAAAGTAACATAGTCCATGCTGTTGATAAAGATTCATGTCCATCAAGTCCAACCTATAATTCTACCACACTGATCCAGAGGAAAGCAAAGAAAACCCGTGAAGCGGACAGAATTTCCCAAAACTAGGAAATAAATTCCCATCTTCAAATATGACAATCGGAATAAGTTCCTGGACCAATGTACCATCTTTAAAACAGCTTCATAAATTTGCCCTTTTATTTTCTGTATAAAGCTGCATTTTTTTTTGTGGCAGATTTTGCTGCAGTATTTTGAGGCAAATCCAGGAGTGTCTTTAGCAGAAGTGAGAAATATAAGTGCTTCCTCTATATTTCTCATTCCTTTTGAAGCCACTCTTGCTGGAATTTGGGAATTTACCAACCCAGAAAACTGGCATAGATGGATGTAAATGTGGCACATCTTTGGTGGACAGTCTTTTGTGTACCAAAGACGTACTACATTGTTGTTCTGTTTCCAGCTTACCACTTTTACAAAAGTAGGCAGAGCAGGGCAGAGACCAAGGTGGGACACCCCAGCCCTACAAAATTACTATAACTCACACCAGACATCTAAGCCAGTGTCTCAAACTTAGACAGTGCTCAAGCTACATTAGACAATCTTAAACTGTGCTAGACTTATCATAGTGTGTAATGCTGTTATGTGAGTGTAGGTTCTTTTGTTATTTTATGGCATTTTTAAGCAATTTTTTTCAGATCCTGGAAAACCCCTTTGTGGGTCACTCATCTTTTTGAGGGATAGATTTTTTTTTTTTTCTTTAAAAAAATAAAACATCCCGTGCAGCTGACAATAAAAACAAAGCATCCCTCAACCTATTGTTTTATACTGCCCTTTAGGCTGAGACCCCACATTGCGGAAACGCAGCTTTTTTTTTGTTGCAGATTTTGTTGCGGTTTTTTGAGCCAAAGCCAGTAGTGGATTGAGCAGAAGGTAGAAGTTTAAGAAGCTTCATATATATTTTCCATTCCTTTTGTAGCCATTCTTGGCTTTGGCTCAAAAAACGCAGCAAAATCTGCACAAAAAAAGCTGCGTTTCCGCAACGTGGGGCCTCAGCCTTAATGTCACCAAACATTTTACCTATTTCCCCTTTTACGTTCCCTAGTGACATTACTACACAGCTTCCATCATTTTTCACATCGGCATCAGTCACATGTACACCCGCTGTGGCCACGGAAATTATCTGCTGTTGCCATGTTCATATTATCTGTCAGATACATGATCTTTATGTATTATCTTTCTTTATCTTGTCTTGCACGTTATAATAGTTGGAAATATAGATACACTGCTTATAGACATGGAATACCCTGCTCCTTTATGTAGCAGGAGAGGCTGTGCCGCATTTATTAGTTTGAGACCACATGAAATCTGTTCCTCATTTCTCTATAATCTCCGTTTACACTTCACACAAAAGGTGGAAATGCCCCAAATCCTTCTAACACTCCTGTTTATGAGCAAGTTCTTTGCGGTCCACAAACTATTCTGAAATAATAGACCCAGCCCTTTGTGTCCATATAACCCAGCTCCTTCCAGTAACACGCAGCTTGTCATGCAAGGCTAGGCATGTAGTAACAATGACTGGTACATATGGACTAAATATGGTGGATTTTTTTTTCCCCATTTTACCACATTTAAATGATAAGCCTTAGGAAACTGTTATTTGTCAGTGCTATAAAGCAGATTGCTACCCAGTGGTTTCAATTATCTTCAAAGGCTCCTTTCACAGGCAGTAATAGTTCTATCAAAATCTGCAAAGTATTATTTCACTCTGTACTGGAGGCTTCAACCATATACTCCCAGTTTGCTGACTTTCACATTCCTTTTCATCTTTGTGTTAATTGGAGAAAAGGAGTGGTACCAGTTACATATGCCGACTGCAGCACTTCTCAAATATAGCCACAAAATGTCAAATGCTTACCTATCCCCGACAAGCTATTGTAAAGCAAATAAACCACAATCCTGTCAAGAGGTAGGGGATTCCAGTGTTAGAAATGTCAGGAGCACGCAGCAGATTATTCATGGACCTAATCCTGCTTTGCATGGAGACAGTGAAAAATAACGCATCACAGATCCCTGTGGGAAAGAATTGACATTGAAATGGTTCTCCGGGAATAAGCCAAGAAATAAACACTATAAAAAATGTCAGGGTACCTGCCCTGATACATACCTGCATCCCTTTTAGTAAGAAGGTTATTTTGCCTCTAGGGGCATGATCTTTAAGTAAAAAAAAAAAAAAGACTGCCAATGCTGTTCTCTATGTAAAGTCCGTCCTGGATGGGTTGAAGGCGACATGAACTAACGATCTCATCTGATCTTAGCTCCTCCTCACAAGATTTTTTTTAAACTCATTGGGGCAGATTTACTAACGTTGTCTGAGACTGAGGCCACACATTGAAGAAAAGCAGCTTTTTTTTTTTTTTTTGCAGATTTTGCTGTGGTTTTTTGAGCCAAAGCCAAGAGTGGCTTCAAAAGGAATGGCAAATATAAAGGAAGCTCTTATACTTCGCCTGATGTATCCACTCCTGGCTTTAGCTCACAAAAAGGAGGAAACTCTGCAACAAAAAACGTAACTTTTCTGCGACATGTAGCCTCAGTGGCTAACACTGGAGAAACTTTAGATTGTC
Source organism: Leptodactylus fallax (assembly GCA_947044405.1). Classification (NCBI taxonomy): domain Eukaryota; kingdom Metazoa; phylum Chordata; class Amphibia; order Anura; family Leptodactylidae; genus Leptodactylus; species Leptodactylus fallax. The sequence continues at coordinate 505,674 of CAMRHE010000088.1, read as the reverse complement.
TACTCTAACTTTACACAGATTATTTTGCTTTTTATGTCCAGCAAATGTATCAAAAGTTTGTAGCTTTTTTTGGTGCGTGATTTTGAATCCTTAGTACCGCTTCTTTCCATTAAGCCGCGCCTCCTTTGTAGACAAGGCTTTTCATAAGTGTGGCATCTATACCAATTTTAATTAAAGGGGTCGTCCATCTTCAGACAAATATTGAGAGTCAAATGTTGTTGTTTGTATGATGAAAAGCTACGTAATTTTCCAATACACTTTCTGCATCAATTCCTCATGGTTGTTTAGATCTCTGCTTGCTGTCATTCGTTCTGCAGTCCATGGGCATGTGATGGACACACAGGTGTTGCTCATAGTCACAGCACAATAATCAGACATCTGCCTGGTAATGAGCTGTGCACCTGTGTGTCCATCACATGACCATGGACTGTATATAACATGACCATGGACCATATGTCACATGACCATGGACTGTATATAACTTGACCATGGACTGTATATAACTTGACCATGGACTGTATATAACTTGACCATGGACTGTATATAACATGACCATGGACCGTATGCCACATGACCATGGACCGTATGTCACATGACCATGGACCGTATGTCACATGACCATGGACCGTATGTCACATGACCATGGACTGTATATAACTTGACCATGGACTGTATATAACTTGACCATGGACTGTATATAACTTGACCATGGACTGTATATAACATGACCATGGACCGTATGTCACATGACCATGGACCGTATGTCACATGACCATGGACCGTATGCCACATGACCATGGACCGTATGTCACATGACCATGGACCGTATGTCACATGACCATGGACCGTATGTCACATGACCATGGACCGTATGTCACATGACCATGGACCGTATGTCACATGACCATGGACCGTATATAACATGACCATGGACCGTATATAACATGACCATGGACCGTATATAACAAGACCATGGACTGTATATAACAAGACCATGGACTGTTTTTTTATCTACTGGAAGTAAGCAGAATGAATAACTTTTCTTCCACAACAGATACAAACAGATGTGTCTTCATGAGACTTCTGGTGTTTGTAGGTCCTTCAAATGTTTGAAGCTTTTGCATTGAATAATAATTTACAGCTGAGTATATGTATGGCTCTGTTATCTTCTGTGCATGGTTTCAGTGATACAACAGAAAGGTAACATGTCAGAAGGCAAGTTGGGGTATATTCAGACAGGGCTGTGGAATTGGTAGACCAAAGCAGCAACAGGTCGAAAAAAAGTAACCAACTCCGACTTCGAAATAAAATGATTAATTATATTATTCAATTATTAATATTGTATAATGAATTAGATGTATAGTTTGTTCCGTATTTACTTTCATAGGTATCAGTCACTGCCTTTTCCCGAATTAGAGGAGCTTTGCAGTTTCTGGCTTACAATGGTCATCAGCCATATATGATGGCGTTGGAGCAGGAGTTGGTGACTTTTTTTTCGACCCCCAAGCCCTGTATTCAGACCATGCGGTTGTGCTTACCACAATAAGCACAGGTAAAGCTACATAAAGCCACATTGATTCTCCGTAAAACCACCTACATTGGTTATTCATAAGGTTTATTCAACCGGACCATCTGAATAAACACTTAAGAATTTAGGATTCACCCTCTTGTTTCACTTAGGATGGCAACAAAACTGATACGACTTGTGCAAGACAAAAAGAAAGCAGAGCAAGGGACTGGAGTCCTGAGAAGATCTGGTAAGGATGTGGAGATGGAAGAGATGATTGAGCAACTTCAGGAGAAAGTCCGAGAGGTTGAGAAGCAGAAGGAGAGCTTACAGAACCGCCTAATAGCGACCAAGCAACAACTTCAGACTCAAGGACACCGACACACTCCTTACAATTACATACAATCCCGTATAAACTCCGGCCTGAGGAAAGTAACTGAGAGTGTCGTCATGCAGGAAAATATTCGCAAAGGTATGAATTTAGGAAGAGATTTATCAACCCCCTATGCCGAAAACTGGTATAAAATAGTCGCACCACCCACCACCCTCACTAGTTTCCAAAAGGGGGGTGGATTGGTTGGGGCCACCCCATTTCACCCAGGTGTATTATCCTTTATGCCATTTTTCTGACATAAATTAGGACTGAAATCTACAGTGATGCGCAAAAGATTTAGGCAGATGTGTGAAAATGCTGTAAAGTAAGTATGCTTTCAGAAATAGAAGTGTTAATAGTTTATCAAAATGAATGAACAAAAGAGAAACCTAAATGAAATCACTATTTGGAGTGACCAGCCTTTGCTTTCAAAACAGCATCAATTCTTCTAGGTATACTTGTACACAGTTTTTGAAAGAACTCGGCAGGGAGGTTGTTCAAAACATCTTGTAGAACTAAGCACAGATCTTCTGTGGATGTAGGCTTGCTGCAGTCCTTCTGTCTCTTCATGTCATCCCAGACAGACTGGATGATGTGACATCAGGGCTCTGTGCAGGCCGTATAGTCACTTCTAGAAATCCTTGATCTCCTTTGTGATAAAGATAGTTCTGAATGACATTGACTATATGTTTTGGGTTATTGTCCTTCTGCAGAATCATTTGGAGTCAATCAGATGCCTCCTTGATGGTATTGCATGATGGAAACGTTTCTGTCTGACACAATTAAACCTGACTGAATACCCAACTCTATTTGCTGAAATGCACCCTCCTCCCCAAACTTTCAAGGATCCTCCACCATGTTTCACTGTTGTCTGCAGACACTCATTATTGTACCAATCTCCAGTCCTTCTACCAACAAACTGCCTTCTGTTAGAGCCAGATATTTCACATGTTCACATGCTGCCATTTTTCTGCACCCCAGTTCATATGTTATTGTGCATAGTTTGGCCGTGGATTTTTGGCCACAATTCTTCTATGAAGACCACTTCTGACTTGACTTCTCCAAACAGTAGATGGATGTACCTGGACGTGCTAGCTTTGAGCTGATGGCACTGCTGGACATCTTGTGATTTTAAATGGAAGTAAGAATATGTCTTTCATTTTTTGTACTAAGTTTCCTTAGCCAACCACTGCTTCTACAGTCCTCAATGTTGCTTGTTTCTTGGTGTGTCTTCAAATTAGGCTGTAACCGAAGGCAGTTTGTATCATCAGGGAGGCGTCTGATTCACTCCAAATTTACTCTACAGCAGAAGAACAACCCCAAAACACACAGCCAATGTCATTAAGAATAATATTCAGTATAAAGAAGAACATGGAGTCCTGGAAGTGATGATATGGCCCCCCACACAGCCCTAATCTCAATATCATCCAGTCTGTCTGGGATTACATTTAGAGACAGAAGGATATGAGCAAGTCTACATCCACAGAAGATTAGTTAGTTATCCAAGATGTTTGGAACAACCTTCCTGGCAAATACCTTTTAGAAACTGTGTACAACTGTTCCAAGAAGAATTGATGGAAGGCAAAGGGCGGTCACACCAAATATTAATGAGATTTAACTTTCTTTAATTTGTTTACTTTGCATTTTGCTAATTGACAAAATAAACAATTAACACTTCTATTTTTATTTTTTTTAAGCATTCTTACTTTGCAGCATGTTCCCAAGCCTGCTTTACCCTTCTTGCTTGACACGGTATGCCAGCTGTGAGATGGTGTAGATTTCATTCTAGGCGCCAGAGGATGCTCCTAATTTATGGCGGGGTTTACATAGAAATAGTCTTGATAAATCTGCCCCTATATGTGCGGACTGTATGTTTTGATTCACAGTTATCCTAAAGGAAATGAATATGTATATGTACTCACTTTTAGGGTCAATTCATATATGGGTCAGATATTTCTGTGCTTGTATTTCTGCATGCATATTTAGATGAAAGGGACAGCAATTTCTGTGACAAATCTTCTGTATGTGAATATACTCTTACAATTCACCAATTCCTAGAACGTTCCCTCAAGAAGAATCTATTACTGCAACAAGAATTAGGAGATAAGTAGGGAACCCTAATGGAGTTGTGCTGTGGAGTTATATGAGTGCAGGAAAATCTGCTCTCTCTCACTCAGAAACATCCCCAGGACCATGCATGACATATATAGAAAAGTACTTACCTGTATTGATGTGAGTAAAGTGCTTTTATTTTGATAGAAAGCTCCTACTCAGCATCTTTTTTTCTGTAACTTTCTACACTTCCTGCTTACTCTTCCCCTCCCTTCTCTATAGACTTCTATAGACAGGTCTACATGTCACATGTAGTTCTTCTGATAGAGCAGTGATTTTCAGAATGAAAGGTGAGCAGGGAAATAGATTGGTAAGAGAAGAAAGAGGCATCTCTGTCTGCTAACAGATATTACAGAGTTTCTTATGATCGTCTGTGCTGAAATGAAATGGGCTTATTTAAAGGGGTTGTCCTGGATTAGTTTTTTGTAAAAAAAAAAAAAAATGTAGAAAAGCTGATGAAATAGTGTTGATACTAGCTTATATGACGTGTTTAGTTTAGCCTGTTGAAGCGCGACACAGTCTGTCACTGTTCATGTGAATCTTTCAGTTTAACCCGCACCATGTAATAGTTTTGGAAGCATTGGTGAGTGCCACCATTATTGCTCTTGTGGGGACTAGCTTACATGAGATATGCCTGCTGTAGCAGTCACATGGATGTCCGTCTTCACTGCAGGACTAATTTTCTTCAATCCCTGACAACCCCTTTAAAGGGTAAAGGAGACTATCCCCAAAAATGTTCATACTGCAATACTCATAGGTTCTGATGAAAATATGTCACTTCTGTGCCTGGTGCAGTATTAGCATGGAGAATCTGTCCCTTCACATCTTAACACTGTCTACTTAATACCAACAGTGATACACTGCTTGGGGAAAGACTGTAATGTCAAGGAAGTATCCCATTTATGTATACATTTCCAGGAGGAATAACTTCGCAATACGCAGCATACCATTTTTAAGGAAAATACATGTGTCTTTTAAAACAGGCAGTCAGGAGCGTCGATAGGTCCTCTCTAGGGGCCATAATAATATTTTATAATAGGTTAGAAACTACTAACAATTATAAATCACTATACAAACAGATGGATTTTATCAGTAAAAATTGCCATTACTTCTTCATTTAGGAATGCGTTTACAGAATTCAGAAGTTACCCCTAGATCCACCCAAGCACCGCTTCCAAGATACGGACACAGTTTGCTTGAAGAAGCCAGAGCTGAGATTAGAAATCTGTATGTCCCTGTTTTCATTGATGTCTGCATTAAAATGGTGGTAAGGTCACTGCTGTAAAGTGACCATGTGCAAAGCTGGTTACAACTGGCGGTGTTAGTAATGTCACATTTATTAAGAAGTTTACACGTTTATGTTCCTAAACATTTGTTACTTATCCCCTTACCCCAGTGTTGCTTCCCTGATTCTTGGCCAGTTTTTTTTCTCAAACTTCTGTTCCCTTTCTATGGGCACCATTAGTTTTGGCACCTGATTGTAATAAATGAATAAAGTGACAACTGGGCGCCCTCCACCATCCAGTCAATGGGGCATGAAGCTAAGCCACCTTGGCACTGTCCAGTCACTATTTCACAAGATCATAATGGTGGTGCCCCTTTGACACTGCCCACACCAAATGGACAGTTTCACAAAGGCTTATGTTCACACCACATAGACACATGGCAGTGGAGATAGCCCAGTTGTCGATTTAATCATTCATTCCTATACCGGATGCTGAAACTAAAAGTGCCTTTTCCAGGAGAAATGAAGATTTAAAAAAATGCCCAGGATTTAGGGAAGCAGTAGCTATAAAGATATGCTATCACTTTTAGTGTCTTGAAGACATGACTAGCACCAGAACTAACACCTAGATTCACATGACAGTGGTACAAAATGTTTTGCATCCGAGGGGAGCCCGTTTCCACAGAAGCCTCATACATAAAATTACGCAACCGATTTTCACTGTTGTGTGAATGTAGGCTTATTCTATATCATGTTCTGTCAGTCTAATGCCTCTATCTAAAACTAATCTAGACAGCTACAGGTTAGCATGTTATTTTTTTATCTAGGTGTATGTAGGAGATTTGGAGCTGTGTGTCAGGAAAATACCCACCAGCTACCATAAAGCTATATTAATTGGTGTAAAGAACATAAAACAAATGGTGGTCTGTGCTGGACATTCACTTTAAAGCATCGATTCTAAATGTCTAGCAGTTTTCTTTAAGGTTAGAGTTGCCTATCCTGCATCTATTATTGGATTTATTATCCGGTAGAATCTCTGTTGTTGCCATATACTGCTATCTTTTAATATTTTACTGAGGTCAAAACTAAAGTTGGAACCTGTCATATATATAAATATATATATATATATATATATATATATATATAAATCTCTATAGTGAGAACGTGGTAGAGTCACAGCGGAGTCGGATAGAAGAACTCGAGCACTCAGCGGAGATTCTCAGGGATGAACTGCACAGAAAGGAAAAGGAATATGAAGAAATGTTCCTACAACTTCGAGAGCAGCAAGCCAGTGATCAAAGGTGTGAAACACTTATATATTGTATTTAAAGGGAATGTTTAACTCTTCGGTTTGCAGTTTACACAGTTGTGCTGGCTCCAGAGCTCATGTCTTCCAGCATTTCTTCCTGGCTCAGTATCTGCTTTGATGTTGTTCCAATAGTCTATATACCAGGAACTCTACAGTCATCTGATGCAGGGAAACTAAACTGTTCCTCTGCATTATAGGAGCTCAGCTACACTGGGATGTATCTATTGAAAAGTTTGTCAGCTTTTCCAGTTGCAAGCAGCAGAACTATGATTGCAGCTCTGCAGTGCAATGCAGGCTCATAACAAGATCATTTTACAATGTTGTTTACGTAGATTCTGACCATTCATAAACTGAACAATTGCAGTCCCAGCATCCCTATAGCAGTGAATGGAGTTGCAATCATAGTTCTGCTACTTGTCAGTAGACACATCCTATTTTAGCTGAGTGTCTTTATAGGGACAATTCTAGTGCATGACAATTATATCAGACAGAGACCCTTAATATGTATTTCCCATAGCAGGCAAATTAAAATGTGTTTTTGGGGATTACAGTATTGATGGACTATCCTTATCCAACAATCAGCTGTTTGAAGGGGTTCTTGAAGGGGAGAGCTTGGATGGTTTTGAGCTGCAGTTCAAAGCACAGCCACTTCTAAATGTATGGCACACGGGTGTATAGAACAGACTAAACAATAAAGAGGCTACAATGCTCATCCAAAAGCTGTAGCCTCCTAAGGAAGCTCATCAGAGTGAGGGTCTGTCAAACGCACATATATCTGATAGTGATAGCTTTTCCTGAATGCAGAACTTAATGGACAAATGTCTTTTTTCAACCAAGTTAACTATGTAAATATTGTAATCTTGTTTAACCCTCTTATATGGGAAATCTGAGTAGAAAGCTACTTTACATGGAACGACTTCCATTCTAAGTGTAGATGCACACTACTGTTATTAATGCCCATTGTTCTCGTCTGTCATAGGATGACAGCAATGGACATTAATTATAGAATGCAGACTAAGCACCCTCCGCCTGGTGTCCATAAACATTCAATCTCATGTTAAAAAACATGACTGAAGTTTTCTTCCGGCATGTTTTTTGATTTTCTGGTGAGAGAAAAAGTCATGTGTGCAGGAATTTTACTGCCATTACAAAAATAAACAAACATGATGGAAGATAGCTTCAGTCCGGTTGTTTACATTAGAGTCAATGGGAAAGGACACAGATGGAAGGGGCTCTGTCTATATCCGTCATTGTATCAATGTTATGAAGGCTGAGGTCATCAGACGTTTACGACGATAATGTGACCGTTCCCTTAATCAGATATACCCATATACAGTCTGACCATATACAATAAGTGCTGGTTGGCAGTGTCAGACTATGTTGAAAACACCCCATTGACAAGCAGAATGATAGCACCCAACTAAAGGAGTTTTACCATATAAGAAATTTATGGCAAATCTACAGGAAATACCATAAATGTTTCATTGATGCAGGGACCCGTGCAAAAATGAGTACCCTAACCTCTGTGCCCTGCTACTTACTGGCCATGACCTTGTTGAGAAGATCTTCAGCTATGGTCGGGCTGTATGGAAACAGCATAGCTCTGGACTACACTGTTTCTGTAACTGCCATAAAAGTGAGTGGGAGTTACAGAAACAACCTAGCTCACTGTTCTATGCTGTTTCTGTAGCTCCCACTTACTGCTATTTGAGTTATGGAAACAGTGTAGCTCAGAGCTGAAAGTCTTCTCATCGAGGTTGCAGCTGGGAAAGTAGCAGGGCAAGGACACTGGTGGGGTTCATTTTAGAGATAAATGTGCATACCAGAGGTGAGACTCTCATCTATTACACATTTATGGCATATTCTGTGAATATGCCATAAATGTCTTTTGTAGAATATCAGTTCAGTGACACTTGTCACCCCTATGGATTAGCTGTTGGAAGAGACCACAGAATTTGGATCAGTTCTATGGCCTCTTCACTACTTACCAAGCACAGTACTGTACATATTGTAGTGGCTGTGCTTGGTATTGATACTAATCCCCTTTTACTTAAATAGAACTGAGCTGCAAAAAGGGCATGGGACCAGTGAATCTGATATCACATGGCCTGTGACACAAAAGCGTGGCAGGCTCTTTGAACTGCTGATCTGGGGGGTTCCAGGTGTATATAATATTTATGATCTATCCCAAGGATAAGTCATCAATGTTTTGACTTTGGAAACTCCTTTAATTGTACTTACCCTTTAATTCTTCGTGGCTCCATGGTTACAATATGAAATGATATATAACCATTCATCCATTAATCTAAAGGGTCAAACCTCTCTGATCTTTTTCAGTGGTCCATCAATTCATTTTAATGCCATGTGCGGGACATCTTTTGGCCGCATGTGTTGTCTCTCACGGCAGGGCTTCCTATATAAACTCTGACATAAAATAATACACCCAAACAGAAATGTTGGTTTGTTGCAAAAGTCGACTTGCAGTTATGTGTCAGGTAAATATGTAAATGATTACAGGCATGGTTTAGAAACTAGATCTACCCACAAGAGGCATAAAAGTAGGTTGTGGACCTCTTAGTGAGATGGTTTGAGAAGACACACTGGGTCTTCCCACAAAAGGCCATAAAAGTGGCTTGTGTACGTCTAGGTGAGATGACTAATAGACATGCTTCTACGACACACTCTGAGACATTTTGCCCAGTTGACAGACTTTAAGAGAGGGTGTGTCAGCGGACTTAGAGAAGCAGAATGGTTGTTTTAAGGAATTGCCCACCATCTAGGCCATTGTGACCTAGATGTTAGGAGGTGCTGGGAGTAGTGGATATATTAGGGCATGCAAAAACAATGACCACACTCCAGACGGCCAGTACAGAAAAACGTTTGCTCTGCTGACAGGCATGAATTGCTTGGACAGTTTCCTTGTCCATCTTCCAGACACAGGAGGCACCTTCATTTACACACTCCTGTCTCTGCCCGGACCACTTCCAGGCATTTAGCAGAAGGATATTTGGTGTCACAGTGGCCATTACGTGTCCTGCCATTGACAGCCAACCACCATCCCTTTCATTTGCGTTAGTGTTGTGAATGAGAAACCTGGACTGCTACAGACTGGAACAACATAATCTTTAGAGACAACAGTCGGGTGCAAGTATGGAGGCCTTGAGGTAAGAGCTTCTGTCCTGCCTTTGCAGTGGAGCGACACACTGCCTTAACTGCTGGTCACTATTAGTAGTGATACGAGGGACACTTAACAGCTCAGCGATATGTGCAGGACATCCTGTGGCCACAAGTGTTGTCTCTCATGGCAAGGCTTCCTACTGGCATTTTTCAGCTAAATGTCGGACAGCAAGGGAATGTCTCCAACTGGGGCCGCAACTTCGGATACCTATGAGTGTACAGACAAAGGTGCAACACTTGAATGCAAAAGTGCCACTGGATACCATGTGGAACCTGTAGGCCTCTTTTATCCAGGCTAGAGGCAGTCTAACAGGATATTGGATTCACACATAGAAAGTTTCATTTCATTCTAACGAATCCTTATTGGTGCGTTATTTCTTTTGTCAGTGAGTGTATAGTTTACCCATGTTATCAGTGCATGACTTTACAGAACCTCATACCTTCAGTTCTAGAGCTTTACCGCCCACATGACAGAACTTCCTGTTCTTGTGGTACTTCATTGTTATCATAGGCCCATTATATGGATCAAAATCAGTATTCACATCAGTGTTCACACATGCTGTCACAACTTATCCTCTGTTCACATTTCAATGAAGCCTTCCATCAGTGGTATACATTAGGAGGATTTCTTGATGGATGCCTCCAACATATGCCACTGTATTGCCATACAGTGAGAAACATAACTCATAAGCTCCCATGTTAAAGATAAAGCATACTGTATACTTTATTTGCAGGATGTCCGTATGTTAAAAAAAAAAAGCATACCAGCACATACCTTTGAATTGGGGCCTGTAGATATATAAACATATGCACCAGGATATTTCCCAGCGCATATGCTGAACGTGAACTACACTCACAGTGTTAATATAGCCGTATACTGCTGGAATGTTGAATCCCACAGGATACACTATATCTCTTTGGCGTTCCATTTTTACATTTAATGGAAAGAGGATTTCTCACCATAGTAAGTGCGAGCACATCACTAGGCCAGGACCCCAGTGAGCCATAGAAGAAAGAGCTCCCAGCGCTAGGGAAGTTGGACACATGGTTGAGACTAAGTTTCATGTTTGTGCACAGTGGTTGACTGGAAGCCCCTCTTTGCAGTAGACAAACTGAAGGGGCATCTGCTGCGGGGGTCCCATTGTCCAACCTTCATTATTGAGAATATCATAGCTTATCCAAGCCATATGCAACATTTTGTGATGAAAATAGCGTTTTATAGTCCGCCTCCAGCCACGTACTAAATTCTCAGTTTTGACTAGAAACGCAACATCCACTAAGTCTTTTTTGCCAATCTTCTGAGCTTTGGATACTGTGCGTTTCAAGGTCTGTTGATGAAAATGGCGCACATTAGATAGGCCCAGGTAGGCATTACATCATTTCATAAGGAATGGTTTTCTGCTATTTAATGGAAGTTCTGCTCAAGACCTTTTCAGATCACCTTTTAGGGTCATCTTTGGCCTGATTTATCCCATGTTATGAGCTAATGTATTAAGGTGTATTGGCAGAAGACTAAGGTTTTAGATGAGTTTCTCGCTGGAAATCCAACACACATGAAACAGAAAAAAACCTATAGTTTCATTTTGTAGAGCAGTTCAAAGTGGAAACTAAACTACTTTATTGTTAGAAGAAAAAAATGCATTTTTGATCACTGTGTCCCACGTGCTCAGAATGTATAATTGGCCAGTAAGATTTGGCAACAACATGCCAGTTAGCTCTCCAGGCTTTGATGTTGGACCAAGATTCTTTTTTTTTTTTTTTTTTCTTCATGTTTTGTGACCCCTTACAGGAACACTGTGCTGTGTTTCTTGCATGTGTTCTACATAATGCATCATTAGTAAAGAATCCGGAGTTACAAGTAGCATGTGTATCTTTTCAGTCTTTGATCCAAAATTATTATTAAAATAGAAAGCTTATAAACATACTTTCTTCTGAAAATGTAAAGAAAAAAAAACTGCAAGAATAGGAAATAATAGGTGAGAGGAAAGTATATTAATTCATATGCTGTGCAAGTCATAAAAGCGCTTTAAACATATTTTATTGGTCGCTAGTAAAAACATTTATAGAATATTACCTTTTTAAGCTTGCCCAGTTCTCAACGGTTTCAACTTTTTTTTGTCCAGATGCTCATTGAGCGTAAGTCTTCAAAAGGATTATTTGGACTAATAGGGTAAAAAAAGGAATTCCTAGTCCGAATTATGAAAGTTAGGAAAAGGAGTTCAAACAATGTCCTAGGTAGAGAATGTGTCACGCACTTCATAAATTGTAAGAAATACACAGGGACAAATCCGATACTTCACACCACGTGTAGCCTTCAGTGTCACACTTTACATTTACCTCCCATGACTTTCTATATTATAAAAAGTTCTTGCCATCCTGAATGACTCAAAATGAGGGAAACTATATACCAGTAGACCCAGTGGATAATAAAACAAAAAATGGCCCTCCAACCCTAACAGGATAACACTAGTATAACATTGTAAACTCCTGCAATACCAGGTATGGATAGTGCTTTAAAACATAGCTTTTATTTCAGGAAACATTAGAGTAAAAATGTCACGATATTTAGTTACTATTTAAAGGGGTTGTTCTAAGTTTCTAATATATCACCCTCTCTAGAGAATGGGCGGTAAGTGCCTGATGAACTGGGACCAAGCCACTAAGATTCCCAGAGATTGGGAGAACAGGGGTCCGATGCCATTATATACAGTGGGGGAAAAAAAGTATTTAATCAGCCACCAATTGTGTAAGTTCTCCCACTTAAAAAGATGAGAGAGGCCTGTAATTGACATCATAGGTAGACCTCAACTATGAGAGACAAAATGAGAAAACATATCTAGAAAATGACATTGTCTGATTTTTTTAAGAATTTATTTGCAAATTATGGTGGAAAATAAGTATTTGGTCACCTACAAACAAGCAAGATTTCTGGCTCTCACAGACCTGTAACTTCTTCTTTAAGAGGCTCCTCTGTCCTCCACTCATTACCTGTAGTAATGGCTCCTGTTTGACATTGTTATCAGTATAAAAGACACCTGTCCACAACCTCAAACAGTCACACTCCAAACTCCACTATGGTGAAGACCAAAGAGCTGTGGAAGGACACCAGAAACAAAATTGTAGACCTGCACCAGGCTGGGAAGACTGAATCTGCAATAGGCAAGCATCTTGGTGTGAAGAAATCAACTGTGGGAGCAATAATTAGAAAATGGAAGACATACAAGACCACTGATAATCTACCTCGATCAGGTGCTCCACGCAAAATCTCACCCCGTGGGGTCAAAATGATCACAAGAACGGTGAGCAAAAATCCCAGAACCACACGGGGGTTCCTAGTGAATGACCTGCAGAAAGCTGGGACTAACGTAACAAAGGCTACCGTCAGTAATACACTACGCCGTCAGGGACTCAGATCCTGCAGTGCCAGACATGTCCCCCTGCTTAAGCCAGTACATATCCGGGCCCATCTGAAGTTTGCTAGAGAGCATTTGGATGTTCCAGAAGAGTATTGGGAGAATGTCATATGGTCAGATGAAAGCAAAGTAGAACTGTTTGGTAGACACACAACTCGTCGTGTTTGGAGGAGAGTGAATGCTGAGTTGCATCCAAAGAACACCATACCTGCTGTGAAGCATGTGGGTGGCATCATGCTTTGGGGCTGTTTCTCTGCAAAGGGACCAGGACGACTGATCCGTGTACATGAAAGAATGAATGGGGCCATGTATCGTGAGATTTTTAGTGCAAACCTCCTTCCATCAGCAAGGGCATTGAAGATGAAACGTGACTGGGTCTTTCAGCATGACAATGATCCCAAGCACACAGCCAGGGCAACGAAGAAGTGGCTTCGTAAGAAGCATTTCAAGGTCCTGGAGTGGCCTGGCCAGTCTCCAGATCTCAACCCCATAGAAAACCTTTGGAGGGAGTTGAAAGTCCGTGTTGCCCAGCGATAGCCCCAAAACATCACTGCTCTAGAGGAGATCTGCATGGAGGAATGGGCCAACATACCAGCAACAGTGTGTGCCAACCTTGTGAAGACTTACAGAAAACGTTTGACCTCTGTCATTGCCAACAAAGGATATATAACAAAGTATTGAGATGAACTTTTGTTATTGACCAAATACTTATTTTCCACCATAATTTGCAAATAAATTCTTTAAAAATCAGACAATGTGATTTTCTGGATATATTTTCTCATTTTGTCTCTCATAGTTGAGGTCTACCTATGATGACAATTACAGGCCGGCCTCATCTTTTTAAGTGGGAGAACTTGCACAATTGGTGGCTGACTAAATACTTTTTTTTTCCCCACTGTATGAATGTCCCACCTCTTATAGAACAAGAAGGAACTAATCCTAACTACTCACTGATAATCTCTACAAGGGCACCCAGTTTGCCCTCAAACATCTGATGGTTGAACAAAGATCAGACGTGTGACCCTCCAGTCAGGAGCTCCTCCTCTTTGACTATATTATAGCTGAGATTCAGAACTGTGACTATTGATTTGTCAGAAATCTAACCATTTTGGATAGTTTTTCAAGTAGGATCACTACATACATGAGAAGATAACCTGGCCACCATAAGGAGATCATGACTGGGTTCTGCAGTACTCTGGCATGACCAATTTCACAGTGTATGGAGCTGTCTGCTTCTGGCTCTGTACACTGTATAGTCCTGGTGTCTGGAAGCTGCCTGGAACAGCTGATTGGTGCAGGGTCCAGGTGTCTGACACTGAGGATCTGAGGTTCTAAAGGGAATGTGTAACTGGAAAATTACCTATTTTTTTAGTCAAGTTTTATGATAAGAAATTTTGGTGAGGCTTTTAGAAGTTTCCATGTTTTATCTATATTTAAAAAAAATCCAGAAAATCCTGCAGTTCTGACTCTGGCCACTAAACCAAATAATTTGATAAGACTTTCTTTTTTCCTTAGGAGAATTCTTTTCAGAGGTCACCTCACTTGTCAGCACACTTATAGCTATCATGTATATGCTGATAAGACACTGAATCTTCCAATGGGTAATTTGACAGGTGATACCCCCCTCTCTATACCATGACCTCTGCCCAGGTCACAGAGCATGCCTAGATAACTCTCCCACAGAAGTCAATAGGGTCTGCTCAAGACCTTTGTGATTGAGGAGTCAGGAATTCACAATTTTGTTTTATTATCCACAAATTTTAGATTTAGGGGCAAGAGATGAAATTGCTAGATTTTTAGGATTTTTTTTAAATATAGATTTTAATTTTTGAAATTAAAAACATCACAAATTTAAAAAATGTTTAATATAAAAGTTTAAACAATAGGGCATTTCCTGGCAACATTTTCCCTTTAAGCCTCTGCTTAGCCTGAGCTACGACCAGGGCCGACGTTAGGGGGGAGGGGCAAACTGGGCAGCTGTCCAGGGCCCCGAAACCCAAAGGGGCCCCCAGTGGATCCGGGACACCCGACGTTTTACTTGGTGCCTCCGATCCTGAGAGCACCACTTTCACCTGAAGCGGAGTCTTCTCAGGTGCATGGTACCACAGAGCATGGAGATCTATTCTCCATGCTCTGTCACAGGGCCGTTTTAAACATAGGGCCAACAGTGCAGTTGCACTGGGCCTATGATACAGGGGCACCGTTGGGCATACCTCCCAACCGGCCGGGATTCCGGGTACTGCCCCGCTGTCCCGGTAGGCTAATCCACACGCAAATGAGTTAAATACAATGATGAAGCAGGAGCCATCCATGGAAGCTCCTGCTTCACCGCTCTGTGTGAAGTGCATCCCGGTGTGATTCGATCCCCGGAAACTGTAGGTGCGATGTGATGATGTCACTCACATCGCGCCTGTAGCTCCCTGAACAGTCTGGGAGAAGAGACAGCAGTGGAGTGAGTAGAGGTGAGTATCAGTGTTTTATTATGTTAAACTGGAGGCAGATTAAGGGGGACATCAAACTTGGGGGAGATGAAGAGGCACATTAAACTAGGGGGGGGCAGATGGAGGGTGACATTAAACTGGGGGCAGATGGAGAGAGGCATCAAATTGGGTGCAGATGAAGAGGGGACATTAAACTGGAGTGTAGATGGAGGGGGACGTTAAAGTGGGGGCAAGTTTGAAAGGAGCATTAAACTAGGGCAACTGGAGGAGGACATTAAACCGTGGGGGTAGCTGGAGGGGGACATGTCTGCCTCTAGTTGCCCCCAGTTTAATGTCCCCTCCAGCTGCCCCAGTTTAATGTCCCCCTCTAGTTTACCCCAGCTGAAACTGGGGCACCAGGAGAGGGAACATCATACTGTGGGGCAATTGGAGGGGAACATTATAATGTGGGGGCATATAATGTTAGGGTGACTGTAGGAGGATTATACTAATAAGGGGGAAGAAATAAGGGGGAACTAATAAGGGGGCACTTATAATAAGGGGGCTCTATAACAAAAAGGTACTAAGCTGTAATCTATGAGGAGACACTATTACCTATTAGGTGGCACAAAGTGGATCATTATTATTCTGTGGAGTTACAAAGAGATTACAAAAAGGGAGAGTTATTAACAATAATAATAATAATATCCCCTTTCTGCCCCAAAGCAGTAATAATCCATTTTTTGCCCCCACATAATAATAATACCTTTATTATTTTGTAAAGGACACACAGGTGGGCATTCATAGTGTATAGTGGGCAAACAGGGGCATTATTACTCTGCAGGGGCAAATTTGATTATGATAAAAGTGTGTGATCACCATTATTCTATTGAGTTGGCACTATTACTGTGGCATAATACTACTGTCTACAGCACGACTAATGTTATGGGCAAAATAGGCACTATCTGGCATTATGTGTTATTAGGGGCAACAGAGCATCTATGTAGAGTAGGTATCTCATTGTATTGTGGTAATATTGGTTTTTGTACAGTGGCAGTAACAGTATGGTGGTATTATTAAGGCTATGTTCACACTAGCGCTCATTCTCCGTTCGGGTTTCCGTCCCCAAATCCGCTTAAAAATGCGAAGAGAAAAGTCCTGCAAGCAGGGATTTTTTCTCCGCATTTTTCGGGCGGAAACCCGGCCTTGTATAGAGGTATTATTGGTAATGTTAGTACATGGTGTGCTTTGTTCCATAACAATATGAACATAATATTTGCATTTGGTTTTTGTATAGCATTATTATTCAATAAAGATATAAGTCTTATTAGAGCCTAGCGAATACCCTAATACTAGAAATCAATTCAGCAGCACTCTGCACAGTGTGTACCAACTGAATGCGTTTGTTTTGTTGGATTAATATGTGAGAATTTGGGGCCCCACTTTTAATTTTGCCCAGGGCCACACTTTATCTAAAACCGCCCCTGGCTACAACCCCACCCAGCTTTGACAATCCCACCCAGCCCCAAGAATCCCAGTCTGAACCTGGGTGTTTCCCTGCAGCCCCACTAGTATTGATTGTGACATCACTATATTCCCAACCAGCTTTAAAAGACCAGTCTGAAGATGGGTGGTTTCTTGCAGCTCTACTAGTAATGGTGGTAACATCATTACACTTCAACCCAGCCACAAGAAGCCCAGTCTTAACTTGGATGTGTCCCTGTAGCCCCAGTAGGATTGTTGATGAGTGGTGACATCATTATAGTCCCACCCAGCTTTGAGAAGCCCAGCCTGAAGGTGGGTGGTTCTCTGCAGACCGACCTGCTTCGGATTGGCCTGGGATGAGGATAGGAAGATTAGGGTGTAACTTCAAGAGAATATAAAAAGTGGTAAAGTCTGTGGTCTTAGTATGGTCATTGCTGCAGTCCACTCTTTCCAATGCTATATTGATTTGTTCTGGTTTACTTAAAGAAGACCTTTCACAACCTCCAACAAGTCCAGTTCTTTACATCATTTAATAGCTGCTGCTCCACTGATTCTGGCACAGTTGGATTTTTTTCTGTAGCCCTCAGCATTCCTGAGCAATCAATGCTGTTATTTTTGGTATCTGATATGCTATTTACGGTCTGAACTGTCAGTGTCTGAGCTCTGACACTGGCTGCCTCTGATTGGAGCGCTGAATCACACTCCCTGCCTGACACTGCCTTTCTGACATTACAGAGCTTAACCCTTTCCCAACATCCGCCGTAATAGTACGGGTGCTAAAATATAGCCGACGGGTTTCTGCTGTATTATACAGTAGACACCTGGCGCTAATGCCTGCGATGATTGCCCGCAATGATTGCGGGCAATAATCCCTCTGGCGCCACGGTCAAAGCTGACCGAGGTGCCATTTTAAAGGCTGCGCACGGGCTCCGCCATTTTGCTGGAGATTGCCGTCACTCGGAGCAAGCTCCGGGGCTGGCGTCCCGTTGCTGTGACAGCCGGGAGCCTTGTGAAGGCTCCCAGGCCTGTCTTTCATTAACTTCTATTGCAGGCTACTGTATGTAGCTTGCAATAGAAGCGCCGTTTTTTTGTAGTGCATTAGCATTGTAATGCATTGCTTTAGAGATCAGACCCCCTGGGGTTCAAGACCCCTAGAGGGTCTAATAAATGCAAAAAAAAAAAAAATTAAAAAAAGTAAAAAAAAAAAATTTAAATTTCAAATCACCCCCCTTTCCCTAGAACACATATAAAAGTAGTTAAATACTGTGAAACACATTAGGTATCTCTGTGTCTGAAAACACACGGTCTAAAAATATTTTTCCCATACGGTAAATGCCTTAGCGGGAAAAAAAAATCAGAAGTGCCAAACCGCCGTTTTTTCACTGTTTTGCCTCTGATAAAAATTTTAATAAAAAGTGATCAAAGCAATAGTAATTCCCCAAAATGGTATAACTAAAAAGCACACTTGGTCCCGCAAAAAAAAGTCGCCCTACGCCCGACTTTTAAAAAAATAATTGCACAGTTTTGGATTTTTGTTAAGGGGTTAAAATGTAAATAAAACCATAAAATTTGGTATCCCCGGAATCGTACCGAAACAAAAGTCGCACAAATGCACTTTTTCTTCAAATCCGCTTTTTCCAGCTTCCCAGTACATTGTACAGAATAATAAATGGTAGCATCATGAAAAAAAAATTTGTCCCGCAAACATTAAGACCTCATATGGCTCTGAGAACAGAAAAATAAAAAAGTTATTGGGTTTGGAAGGGGGGGGGGGATAGTCAAAAATGAAAATCGAAAAATGTCACCGGCGGGAAGGGGTTAAAGGGGTTGTCTGGGATAAAAAAAAAAAAAACATCTAAACATTAAACTACCCCCCTCCTCCTACTTTATAAATTACTCGCATTATCAAAAATACATATTTACCATTATTTACATATTTACCTGCTGGAATCTCCTGTCAGGGAGCGTCATCAGCGACACGTGCGCAGTAACTCTTCAACTCGGGCATGCGCAATAAAGTTCCCAAGCGATTGTGGGCTATTGCGCATGCGGCCTGGTGACGTCACGAACATGTGACGGCATGTCTTACATATTGGATGTACTTGCGATCCCCCTGTGAAGAATGTTAGGCAATGTGCATGTACATGTAATATGTAAGACATTCTGGCGTTTGTTGTCTATTGCATGTCTTATTTTTGTGGGCTTACTTTCATTTGGTGGAAAACAGTAAACAGGGAGGGGATCAGTGAGTGAGGAAGGCAGATGTGGTGAGTTAGAACTAGGAGTCTACAGATGGCTGCTGATGATGTAGTGGGCGGGCTAGCTAGGGAAACAGGGAAGGGGGGAGTGTGTGAGAAAGGGAGGGGGTCAGTGAGAGAGGGAGGAGAAGTGAGGCATCATGGAACTTGTAGGAAACAAACCATAGGAAGTTAGGGATATAAACAAATGCAGAAGATGCCAGGAGCTCACTGAAAACCCCAGAAAACACTCAAAACACTGCTAAAGGTTGAAAAATTATTATTATTTTTTTTTGCCTGGAAAATCCCTTTAAATAGCACATCAGGCACCAAAACTACCTGTGCTTGTTGCTTGGGAACGGTGAAGACTAGAGAAAAAATTCCAAATGTACTAGAATCAGTGAAACTGCGCCTATTAACATACAGTGGGTACGGAAAGTATTCAGACCCCTTTAAATTTTTCGCTCTTTGTTTCTTTGCATCTATTTGCTAAAAGCAAAAAAAAAGTTCATTTTATTTCTCATTAATGTACACTCAGCACCCCATCTTGACAGAAAAAAACACTGCAAAAATACTGAGCAAAGGGTCTGAATACTTATGACCATGTGATAGTTCAGTTTTTCTTTTTTTAATACATTTGCAAAAATATCTACATTTCTGGGGTACTGAGTATACATTAATGAGAAATAAAATGAACTTTTTTGCTTTTAGCAAATGTTACAAAGAGTGAAAAATGTAAAGGTGTCTGAATACTTTCCGTACACACTGTATGATAAGAACTAGAATTGGTGGTGGTGGTGAAATGTCCTCTTTAATAATGTAGCTAACTCCTGCAGAAACCTGAAGGGACATGAACTAGGGTCATGACAGCTGCAATTCTGTTCTGGTTATCTTTTAGCTTTGCAGGATGCACAATAAGGGTAATTTGGTTACTTACTTACCTTAGTGACTCAGGGATGCCACAGGACCTTTAATACCACCACACACTGTACAGGGCTTACTGCAGTACTCTGGCACAGCCATTACGTATTGTACAAAGTCTGCTCCTGACTTTATAAGCCATATAGTCTTGCTCAGACACTGTATTGGCTGCTTGAAACAGCTGATGCTGTTTCGCCTTCCCCCTCCATGGACCAGAAATTCCCATTAAGTATTTTAGACACTTTTTTTTTTTTTTTTGCCTCATCTGACAACAGTCATGGCTTAATCTAAAGTGAATATAACTTAAGATGCAACGATGTGTGCCAAAATTGCTACAAAATTTTGGCACAAGCTATGCCAGTTGATAAATACTGTAATACAAAAGTCTAAAGATGCACCAAATTTGTCATCCTGTATACTCGAGGTCATACGGCATGCGCCGTTCCATTCCTTTGAATGGGGACCACCGAAGATAGCCGATTAAGCATCTGATAGTCCCTATTCAATTGAATGGAGCTGTGTGCGCTCTTTGACAGGTGCCCTGGTCATAACTAGGGTACAAAACACCCTGTTTCTCGAAATCTATGGGGGGTCACAGTGGGGGGGACACCCACCGATCATCAATTTACCCCCTTTCCTTTGGATAGGGCATTACTTGTTTTGACTAGAACACCCCTTTTTAAATGACCAAATCTTTAAAAGTGGTCTGGTCTTGAAAGCCATTTATTAACACATTTATTAGGAGTGTTACATGTTGCCAATGACATCAGTTATTGGCTCTTTCAGATACTGTATATAATTGGATAAAAGGTGCAAAGCTGTGTATTGGTATTTGCCCTCTTTAAACCTTTCCCCATATATTGGCTTTTTCTATGCCAAACATACAGGAGCGTGTGATGACAGACATCCACAGAAGACCAACTCGTCTTTTCAGAAGATCTGAATACTGTTTTTATGATGAGCAGCACAAGATATTGAGTATTAGGCAATCCATGGTGTAATGTACATAGGACCACAGAGCCACTTCTCATCGCGGCCATAATTTATGGGTATATTGCGTTCAAGGCGTCTGTTATTTCAACATTAGGACATTTTTTTTTTCTATTTGGGAATCAACCCAGTCATCCGAGCTTGTTTATCTTCATTGTAAGGACAATGAGGCAGGCGATGCCAAAACACATCGAGCTTTGATTTTTCTTAGAATAAAAATAAGCATTTCAGGTCTTCAGCTGGATTACAGATGTTGGGGCTTTGTAGTTGGTTTTCTGGTTTCAAGATTGCCTTGTGACAATGTTTCCAATATGCGCACAAGTGTCGAGGAGTGCAAGAAAAAAACCAGTCTGTGTTATATTGAAAGGTTATCAAAGATTTCTCAAAATGTCGTTTATTATCCATGAAATCTCTTCTGAGACTTCTGCCTGCTTTACGTTAACAGTGCTTTGCCACCCACTACGACACATACATGTTTCATCGGGTGAACACGTACAATGTAGAATGTGGGCCAAAATATTTCTGTTTGTTATCTTTATTGTTGTAGATCCTTCATACGCTCCAGACATCATCTAGTAGCCCATAATATATTATATACATACTTTCCTACCTTTTTATTTTTTTATAGTTTATATAGCATAGTTTTAAAAACATGGTCTGGACACCCTGAACAAGAGTACATTGAGCAACAATGCCATAAGCAACGTGGAGATTAGTCAACTTTGCTTATTTTTGTGTGTTTGCATTCTTTAGGTAAAATGTGTGTTTGTGTGTATATACTGATGAGCAAAAGGGTAACAATGATTTGACCTCTTCACTTTCAGGCTCCATATCTCACCATCCATTACAGCTTCGAACGTGAGACTACATTATTTTATAGACATCATCTTGGTTATCTAATACATACATTTGACTTGCAACTATGTAGCATATGATTAGTTATGCAGATTCTTCTCATGTAACTGCATTGTTACTGTTTTGCTCCTGGTGGTGGAAAAATCTTTTTCTTCTTGTATATGCCAAATACAACCTGATCTCACATTCCCTAATAGCTCAGGGTGTTATTAGGTTGATTCCCAAGTGAAAGGTTACTGGTTCAACTCAAGGATCGGCCATGAAGAAGATTACCCAAGAAAAGAGAAACAGCATCATCCAGCTAATAGTGGTCTCTCGGCCAAGAAAATTGCCAAACTGCATCATGCAAGTGCCATGACCGTTATAAGAATACGAAATGACAAACATGGTAGTGGAGGTGACTCGTATGCTTCATAATAGTGAGATCCATGCAAGCACCGTGTGATGCACATTACACAAGTCTGGAATGGTGGCCTGAAAAAAGGTGAAGATGCTTCGATTTCAATATCGTCATAAGAAGCGTCAGCTCGGGTTTGCAAAAAAGCACGAGTGGACAGAAGAAGACTAGAAATGGGTGATTTGGAGCAATGAGACGAAAGTCAATAGACTGGGCTCTGATGGGTGCAAATGGGTCTGGAAAAAGCAAGGGGAAAGGGGTCTAACAGATCGAGAAATTGAAGGAACTGTCAAGTTTGTTGCAGGAAGCCTGATGATATGGGGTTGTTTCACAGCCAAAGGTGTTGTATACTTGACCAGGATAGATGGTGGTCTCAATGCTGAGCTATATGTGAGTATCCTCAGGGGCAGCACGGTGGCTCAGTGGGTAGCACTGCAGCCTTGCAGCGCTGGAGTCCTGGGTTCAAATCCTGCCAAGGACAACATCTGCAAGGAGTTTGTATGTTCTCCCTGTGTTTGCGTGGATTTCCTCCCACACTCCAAAGACATACTGATAGGGAATGTAGATTGTGAGCCCTATATGGGACAGTGACTGTCAATGTCTGTAAAGCGCTGCAGAATATATAATATTTGGAATATATAAGTATAAGCCATATAAGTAAGCATAATAAATAAATAAATCCTACAAGGCGAGTTACTTCGTACACTCGAGTACTATGGTTATGAAAAGGACGACATAGTATTTCAGCAGGACAACGACCCGAAGCATACGTTGAGATTAGCAAGGAAGTGGTTCAATGACAATGAAGTAGAGGTGCTGGCACCCACAGTCTCCAGACCTCAATCGAACACTTGTGGGTAGAGTTGAAGAAAAAGCTGTATTCATACCCGAGTGAGTCGACCAGTATGCACCAACATTGGGAATGTGTAGAAGAGATTTTGGTCAATAAATGCTTGAATCTGATAGAGAGCATGCCCAGAAGGATTCGGGCAGTGTTGAAAGTCAAAGGTTTTACTAAATACTAACAAAATAATAAAAATTCTAATTTAGATTTTTAGGAGCAAAACAGTAACAATGCAGTTACATGAGAAGAATTTGCATAACTAATCATATGCTAAATAGTTGCAAGTCAAATTTATGTATGAGGTGTGTGTGTATTAGATAATTTTTCTTAACTATATTCATAATAAAATTCTGACCAGATGCCCCTTGATTCCAGCAACTTGGATGTATGTTTCCTTTAGAGTATATGCCCAAATGTCACCTCCTCCACTAAATGCTTAGCATCTGTTAGCAGATACTGCTCCATTGATTTCAGCACAGTTGGAATTTTCTCTCTAGCCCCCACCGTTCCCGAGCAACATTGCCTGATATGCTATTTCAGCTCATTAATGTCAGGCAGGGGGTGTGATTCAGAGCTCCAGTCAAAGGCAGCCAGTGTCAGAGCTCAGAATCACACCCCTTGTTTGCGCCTGCCTGACACTGCCCTCCTGACAGTACAGAGTCTAAATAGTATATCAGGCACCAAAACTAACAACATTAGTTGTTTAGGAACACAATGGGGGCTAAAGAAGAGTTTCCAACTGTTCCAGAATCGTTGGAGCAGTACCTATTAATTGATGTAAGGAACTGGATTTTTTGGAGTCGCTGGAAGTTGCTCCACCGTGACCCAAAAAAAGATTTTGCAACAATTTTTTGTTGGAAACTAAGCTAGTTCATAGGTGGTGTAAATTTTAATTTGGCGCCTTGTTAGACTGACTATTCTATCATTCGGCACTAGTGACTGTGAGAAATCGACGGCAGTTTAAAACAGTCTAGTCTACGTTTTTCATTGTCTAAAACTTAGAGAGCATTGGTAAATCTGCCCCAATCTCTTGTAACATCCATGGTTGATTAAAAAAAGAAATTACTGAGTGATTGACCAGGTCACCTCATGTTCTAATATTAGCAACAGTATAACTAGACAGTGACACACAGTGAAAAGGTAAAATCATAAAAGAGGATCTGACTGCTCTCCTAACTCGCCCTTTTAGTTAATGTATGTATTTGCCATAATATGAACTCAAGACCATTTTTTCTTAGAATTCCACATTCTGCTGTTCTTCTGATATTTTTCCTTGAAATTATGAATAAATTGACAACTTGGTGTTACCATTAGGGGCATTTTTCTGCACATTGACACTGACCAATCAATGTTAATGATATCAGACAATCTAGTATTCAATTTTTTCGTAAATTTATAGGAGGAATAACAGGAATACAACGCAGAGTTATAAATGTTGTGAACAATTTTACTATTCGTCATAGTTTCAGACTTACGCAATACTTCCTGGTTTATATTTCCTGGTTGTGGGAGTGTCAGCACTTTTCCAGTCATCCCCTCCCAGCATCCGCCCACAGTTTTCATTCACACCCAGTACACCCTTTAATGATGTGAAGCATTCTCCGTCTTGCTAATTGCTATTTGCCATATACAGGTGCATCTCAATAAATTAGAATATCTTTGGAACGTTCATTCATTTCAGTAATACAATTCATAATCAGCGTCTTCCATGATTATGTGTCCTACTGAACCAGACTGAGGGAACATTTAAAGGCTTAAGAAACCTTGGCAGGTGACACACTGAATTTACAATACTGAACTTTTTTACAATATTCTAATTTTCTTAGATTTGGGTTTACATTACCTGTAATCCATAATCAACATTTACAGAAAAAAAACACTTGAAATAGAAAACTCAGTGTGTAAAAAATCTAGAAAATATAGGAGGTCACTTTTTTTTTTTTTTAAACTCGTTTTATTGAAAATTGCGTATCAGACAAAGGAAAAGAAATCAAAACAAATACATAACATGTTGCGCAACCAAAAAACGAGAATTTCAATGTAAATTCACGTCAACCCCCCCCACCCCCCCCCGCCAGGTCCTCGTCCCATCCGGACCATATAACGTAGACTCGGTACAGAAAGAATATAATCAGGACATGCGTAATACTGTATACATCAGTTATCATGTACAAAACATGCAGTCAATAAGTCAAGGGTAACAACAAGGATACACTCCAAAATGAGAGGTCGTGGATACTCCTGGTGTCTCGCGCCCCTCACGGCATGAGTAAATTAATGGCAGAGCGCAATGAGGGAGCCGTATATTGGGTTACCGGAGAATTGTACCATGTTCCCCACACCTTATGGAATTTCTGAGGGCACCCTCTCCCTTTATACACAATCTGGTTATAAGGAAGAACAGTATTAACAAGTTTCTTCCACTGAGATACTGATGGGGGTTTCGGAGCCATCCATCGCAGTGCGATAGCTTTCCTAGCATAAAATAAAGACTCCCTCAAAAGGATTCTAACATGGTGTTGCCATATTTCTTCATCTAATACGCCGAAAAGGCATATCTCTGGGGTTAATGGTATAGGTTTAGCCAGAACTTCCGCCAGGAGATCCACGACCCCTTTCCAAAAACATTGTATGATCGGACATTCCCAAATCATATGCCAAAAGTCTGCCTGTGGACAAAGACACCTAAGGCATCCGGGGTTGGGCAGACGTCCCATTTTGTATAGACGGGAAGGTGTCAAGTAACATTGGTGTAGAATATACGTTTGAATCAGTTTGTTGTTAGCTGAAGGTGACACATGTTGAGGAGATTCAAGGATATCTTGAAACATCTCATCTGTGAGAGTTGGGATATTTATGCTCCATCGCGTCAAGGCCGGGGCGTCCAAAGTGGACACCTTGGCCTGTATCAGATGTGCATATAAAGTAGATATCAAACCCCCAGGGCCCTGTGAGCGAAGTATGCCGATAAGCGGATACTCAGATATATTGTCCAATCGATCCGGGAACTGAGAAGAAAGTGCATGTCTAATCTGTAGATATCTAAAGAACTGCGTTCTAGGGATGCCATAGGAGGAGCTTAGCGAGTCAAACGTTTTAAAAACCCCTTGTATGTACAGGTCACTAAGAGAGGACACGCCATACTGCGACCAGGCCCGGGCGCCAGGCAGGGCAAATAACGTCGGCAGACCAGGGTTGTGCCAAAGCGGGGTCTCCGCAGGTATATCAGAATAAGTGGACACCTTTTTCGCCTGACGCCAGACCTGTCCCGCCAGGGCATGGATGGGTAACAATTTCCCCCTAAACAAGGCCGGGTGTTCCAACACCGGCCACAGATTATGCAGACCCAGGTGGTGAGCCAGATGAGTGCCTCGGACCCCCGGTAGGGAATCAGATGAGAGCCATTTCCTAATAAAACGGAGCTGTCCTGCTAGGTAGTAAAGAAACAGATCAGGGAGTGATGTGCCCCCGAGCTGCTTCGGTCGTTGTAGAGATGACAACCTAAGCTTAGATCTAGAGTTTCCCCATATAAAGGAGATAATGAGGGAGTCCATTTGTTTAAAAAATCTAAGGGGCACGGACACAGCAGAATGGCTTATAGCATATAGACATTTGGGTAGTACTATCATTTTAACTAGGTTGATTCTACCAGCCACCGACAAAGGCAGTGTAGCCCAAAGATTAAACTTAACCCTAAAGTGCGAGATGAGCGGAAAGATGTTCTGTTCCAAAAAACACCTATGGTCCCTAGATATAAAGATGCCCAGATATTTGCAGGTTGAGACTGTAGTCAATCCACATACCACATTCCCCTCAGCTACACTTGACGCACGGCCAATATGCATGTATGAGGACTTAGCCCAATTGGTCCGTAGGCCAGAATAATTACCAAATTCATCAATTATAGCCATGGCTCTGGGCAGAGACCGGGAGGGGTCGCTCATAAACAGGAGTAAGTCATCGGCATATAGTGCTGTTCTCTCCTCCCGGGTGCCTATCACTATGCCTTTATATATGGGGTCATTCCGAAGCAGTATTGCCAAGGGTTCCACCGCCAGAGCAAACAGTAGCGGTGACAATGGACATCCTTGTCTTGTACCCCTACCCAAAGGAAAGTAGGAAGACAACGCGCCATTAATGGACAGTGCCGCTCTAGGGGAACAGTATAGAAGGGAAATCCAGGTAACAAACCCCCTCTCCAAATCCGTATCCTCGCAACACCTGCAATAGAAAAGGCCACTCGACAGAGTCGAACGCCTTTGTTGCATCTAAAGAAGCCATCGCCCAGTCATGTGAGGATGATGCCCCAATCTGAGTTATCACCTGAGCCCTTCTAAGATTATCCGATGTGGATTTTCCAGGCATAAAGCCTGTCTGATCCGGATGGACAAGGTCGAGAACAACAGAATTTAGCCTTTTCGCCAACATTTTAGTAAGGAGTTTATAATCTATATTAAGCAGTGATATAGGCCTATATGAGCCACAGTCCAGCGGATCCTTGTCGGGCTTAAGTAACAGGATAATGGTGGCGTCATAAAAGGACTCCGGGAGACTGCGACCCACAAAGGCAGCGTTATAACAGTCAAGCAACACCGGGAGAAGCAGGCCCCCATACTGGGCATAAACCTCCACCGGGATGCCGTCCGGACCCGGCGATTTGCCCCTTGCCATATCTGCCAGGGCACCCGATAGCTCCTCTAGCGTAAAAGGGGAATCTAAAAATTCACGTTGGTCTTCTGACAATGTAGGAAGGGGGATCAAGCCCAAATAGGTGGCAAGCTCTCCGTCAGTGACTCTAAGCTTGGAGAGGTATAACTCACTGTAATACCTATAAAATCTGTCACTAATGGCCAAGCTATTGGACAGTACCTCCCCCGTCTCTGAATGCACTCGTAGTATGGCAGGTGAGGCTGTGTTTTGATGTATTAGTTGAGCTAAAAAGCTGCTCGACTGGTTGCCGAGTTCGTAAAACTTCTGTTTGCTAAAAAACAGAGACCTACGTGCCTTGTCATGCAGTATATGCAGATATTGTCTACCCGTCTGCAACCATTGAGACCTAGCCTCATCAGTTGGATTAGCCACGTATGCGGCTTCGAGCGAGGCACACTGGGTCGCCAAGGTGGTCTCCAACAGCGAGGATTCCCTCTTTACAAAGGAAATGGAGGACTTAATACAACCCCTAAGATATGCCTTCATAGTTTCCCATAAGAGGAGCGGAGAAGTGTTTGGGGAATTAATGGTCAAAAACGTCTGAAGTTGATCAGGTATTCGATCATGTGGTACAAATAGTTTCAACCAAAATGGGTGGATTCGCCAACCCTGTCGTGGCTTAGCAGCTGTACTACTATTTAATTGGACCAACAACGGGGAATGATCAGACACTGCCCTGGGTAAATAGGATATGGTCTGCAACAAAGAATATGCTTTAGTATTTCCAAAAGCATGGTCAATCCTGGACAGAGTATGTCTGTTGGCAGAGTGACAGGAAAAGGTGCGGGCCTCCGGAAACCGGACCCGCCACAAATCCAACCACCCCAATTCACGGATCACTCCGGCCATTGTAGTAGGGCGAGGCAGAGAGGGGGGAACCTGGCTCCGCGGAGAACCGATCCAATGCAATATCCATAACTTTGTTAAAGTCACCCAAACATAATGCAATAGCCCCAGGGAATCGGGTCGCAAACTGCGCAGCCTGCTGGAGCACAGCAAGATCAGACGCCGGTGGCAAGTACACACCCAGGATAACATACAGGACAGAGTCAACCCAGGCCTGGACAAAAACGTATCGTCCCTCGGGGTCCCTTACAATGAGGCCTGGCTCCCACCTGAGTCTACGATGCACCAAGATGGACACCCCCCTGGAATAGGAAGTGTGTGTAGAGTGAGCCGCCCACTGAACCCATGGCTTCTGAAGTCGCCTGGAATTATCTGGAACCAAATGAGTTTCCTGAAGGCATATGAGGTGTGGGTCAGCCCTCCTAATCTGAGAGAAAACCAACGACCTCTTTCGTGGGCTACCCAGGCCCCTCACATTCCAAGATAGTACACTAAAGGACGCCATGGTCGTCTAAGAGTGTAATGTAATCATGGCAATTCAGGACCCCAAAAGTGACCCGCCTATGAGTGTGTAGTGCGTGGCTGAGTGAGACACAAAGTGGTGTGCAGCAACCTAAGAACAATATACAAACGAAATGAACCATTACACCCCTAAAGGGTGTGAGACATACTACTGGCATAAACAAACAATATTTGTTAAATTAACCGTGGCTACAATTAACGGGGGAAGAAGTGCACCCAAAGTGGTTGGTATACGGGGCACTGTCTTAAAGGTATGGATAATCACTAGGCTAGGAGATATACTATTCAACAGAGCCAGGTTCACATGAGTAAATGAGATACACCGGCGCCCCGGGGGTCGCCAGCCCAGGTAACTATAAGACTACAGGATACTATAATAACAGAACCGCACTTTTCATAAAACTACTTATGCAATAAACAAGAGCATCCCGTAATACATAAGTCCTTATGTATGGTCCGATCGGACCTCTCACCACACGCCGTCAGGATCATCGTCTCGGAGATCGAGGAAGAAGAGATAGCCAGTCCTCCACATCCCTCGGTGAAGTAAAGAAAAGGGACCTGCCGTCATGGACGACCCGAAGACGTACTGGGTAAATCATGGAGTATTGTATAGCCTTTTCTCTCAACCGCCTCTTAACGGCCACGAAGGATGCTCGGGTCTTCTGGAGAGCCGCCGAGAAATCTGGAAACATGGCCACTGCTGCTCCGTTGTACTTAAGCTCGCCGGCCTGGCGCGCAGCCCGCAACGCCGTATCCCGATCCGTGCTGTTAATCAGACGGGCCAACAAGGGTCAGGAGGTCACTTTTTTAATTCAATTACTGAAAGAAATAAACGTTTCAAAGATATTCTAATTTATTGAGATGCACCTGTACATACATATATATTTAATATGTGTGTGTGTGTGTGCATATACATATTTACCAATACGTGTGTGTGTGTGTGTGTGTGTGTGTGTATATATATATATATATATATATATATATATATATACACACACACACACACACACACACACAGGCATGAATAGTTTAAAAAAAAAAAAAATAATACAAAATGTTTCTCTACCTGTCTTTGCTGCTACTACTGCTGTCTGTAGTCACTGATGTGATGATACAGATGTGTGAAATAGGTGCTGGCTTGTCTGGTGATCAGTACCAGCCCCAACATCCTCCTGGGCTACTCTGGTAGTCTATAAAGTTTAAGACAAATGCTGCTTTCATTAGTAATGACATCACGCTTATGGTGCGTGTGGCTTACAGCTGAAGTTCATTATGCACATTATCCAGACCAGTAAGGAAATGATAAAAATTTCCTATCCTTTTGCAGAATTGTGTATGTGATCTCTATTAGAAAAATTCATTTCTGCACAATTTCTGTCTAGCTTTAAAGAAAATCTTGGAAATCCCCCTAAAGATAGAAACAGCAGAATTTTCATACTGAAGTCTGTTTAGCAGAGGGAAGGGGAGCAGGGAAACAGCCTGATAAGAACAGAAAACATTTTTCACAATATCTACAATCAGTGGCAAAAAGTAAGCACCAAAATCAAATGAAACTTTATTTGGGCTGCCTCTAGCCTGGATGCAAGATACAATTGAGCATGGAGACATACAGGTTCCATATGTGTTCTGTGGCACATTTGCCCACAGATGTTATAGTTAGGCCTGTAAATCCTTCACACTGGTACGTTTCTGAAGCAGGCATTCCAGATGGCACCCCAGCAGGGATTGTGATAAAGATGGTCCAGATTCAGGTTTGTCGGTATAGCCTCACAAGTTCTACCATGTTTTTTTTTTTACATTTTATGATTGGATTGACCCGTCATAACATATAAAGATGCCTTTGCCCCCCCTGATGTGAGCAGTGAGTTCATAAGACCCTAACATGCCATCCAACCTCCAATGCTTTTATCTAAGTAAGAAAAGCAGGGTGTTGAGTTTTGGTATGTGAAATGTTGTGTCTGATGTGTGAATGTTATCATAGTCTGCATCTGTTAGCTGTTTAAGTGTTGCTTCACATGTACTGAAGGAGAAGAACAAAGGTAGTCATTTCCCAGTTGGTTAAATCTCAAGGTAAAAGAGGAAATTAGAATGTATATTAAATATTGATAATCTGTGACTTTTTAAAGGCTTTCTAAGTACAGCTCTGTACATTTAGTAGTGGCTGTGCCTGGTATTTCAGCTAAGTCCAGTTCAAGTTCAGTAAATGAACCCTCATAGATCTGATATTGGATTAGCCCCTAATTTTGTAGAGCTGTTAATCCTCTTTAAAGGGAGTGTGTCACCAAAACCCAGTGAACCAACCCAGATAGACAGGTTAGGGTAACCTGATCAAATATTATTTTCCCCTTGTGAATAGAAGGGGGGTGTGACCATAGGAGGGTAACTGCAGAAGGATTTAGATTAGAAAATGTGACAGGCCTACCTGAAGAGATGAGTCTTTAGGATCCGCCTGAAGCCGTAGTTGGGAGTTAGTCTGAATGTCCGGGGTAGAGCATTCCAGAGAAGTGGTGCAACTCGGAAGAAATCTTGGAGAATGGAGTGAGAGTTGCTGATAATAGAGGATGTTAGTGATTGGGTTGGTTGATAGACAAAGATGAGGGATGAAATGTAGGGACGCGCAGCATAATAATGTTTATATTGTATTCTATAGTGAATAGGCAGCCAGTGCAGTGACTAGCACAGACTGGAGGCATCGGTGTAGCGTTTAGACTGATTTAGTGAGGGGAATACAGATTAGTAGGGAGTTACAGTAGTCAAGTCTAGTTTGAGTTAGTGCAAAAATAAATGATTTTGATGTCTTCATGATAAGGAAAGGGTGGATTCTAGAGAAGTTTTTGAGATGCAGGTGATTTGATATAGGGGGTAAAGGAAAGGTCTGAGTCAAACATAACCCCAAGGCAGCGGGTGTGCTGCCTCGGTCTTATGGTAAGACCACAGACTGAAATGGCAGTATCAGGTTCAGTCTTTGAAAGATTCGGTTTCAGTTAGCGGGAATAATTGATAGTGAGAGACTGTCTCTGGTGTTCTGTAGTAATGCAGGGGTGATAGTGAAAAACTGTCGCTGGTGTTCTGTAGTAATGCAGGGGTGATAGTGAAAAACTGTCGCTGGTGTTCTGTAGTAATGCAGGGATGATAGTGAGAGACTGTCACTGGTGTTCTGTAGTAATGCAGGGGTGATAGTGAGAGACTGTCACTGGTGTTCTGTAGTAATGCAGGGGTGATAGTGAGAGACTGTCACTGGTGTTCTGTAGTAATCCAGGGGTGATAGTGAGAGACTGTCACTGGTGTTCTGTAGTAATCCAGGGGTGATAGTAAGAGACTGTCACTGGTGTTCTGTAGTAATGCAGGGGTGATAATGACGGTCACTGGTGTTCTGTAGTAATGCAGGGGTGATAGAGACTGTCACTGGTGTTCTGTAGTAATCCAGGGGTGATAGTGAGAGACTGTCACTGGTGTTCTGTAGTAATGCAGGGGTGATAATGACGGTCACTGGTGTTCTGTAGTAATGCAGGGGTGATAGAGACTGTCACTGGTGTTCTGTAGTAATGCAGGGGTTATAGTGAGAGACTGTCACTGGTGTTCTGTAGTAATGCAGGGATGATAGTGAGAGACTGTCACTGGTGTTCTGTAGTAATGCAGGGGTGATAATGACGGTCACTGGTGTTCTGTAGTAATGCAGGGGTGATAGAGACTGTCACTGGTGTTCTGTAGTAATGCAGGGATGATAGTGAGAGACTGTCACTGGTGTTCTGTAGTAATGCAGGGGTGATAATGACGGTCACTGGTGTTCTGTAGTAATGCAGGGGTGATAGAGACTGTCACTGGTGTTCTGTAGTAATGCAGGAGATGATAGGAGACTGTCACTGGTGTTCTGTAGTAATGCAGGGGTGATAGTGAGAGACTGTCACTGGTGTTCTGTAGTAATGCAGGGGTGATAATGACGGTCACTGGTGTTCTGTAGTAATGCAGGGGTGATAGAGACTGTCACTGGTGTTCTGTAGTAATGCAGGGGTGATAGTGAGAGACTGTCACTGGTGTTCTGTAGTAATGCAGGGGTGATAGTGAGAGACTGTCACTGGTGTTCTGCAGTAATGCAGGGGTGATAGTGAGAGACTGTCACTGGTGTTCTGCAGTAATGCAGGGGTGATAGTGAGAGACTGTCACTGGTGTTCTGTAGTAATGCAGGGGTGATAGTGAGAGACTGTCACTGGTGTTCTGCAGTAATGCAGGGGTGATAGTGAGAGACTGTCACTGGTGTTCTGTAGTAATGCAGGGGTGATAGTGAGAGACTGTCACTGGTGTTCTGTAGTAATGCAGGGGTGATAGTGAGAGACTGTCACTGGTGTTCTGCAGTAATGCAGGGGTGATAGTGAGAGACTGTCACTGGTGTTCTGTAGTACTGCAGGGGTGATAGTGAGAGACTGTCACTGGTGTTCTGCAGTAATGCAGGGGTGATAGTGAGAGACTGTCACTGGTGTTCTGCAGTAATGCAGGGGTGATAGTGAGAGACTGTCACTGGTGTTCTGTAGTAATGCAGGGGTGATAGTGAGAGACTGTCACTGGTGTTCTGCAGTAATGCAGGGGTGATAGTGAGAGACTGTCACTGGTGTTCTGTAGTAATGCAGGGGTGATAGTGAGAGACTGTCACTGGTGTTCTGCAGTAATGCAGGGGTGATAGTGAGAGACTGTCACTGGTGTTCTGTAGTACTGCAGGGTTGATAGTGAGAGACTGTCACTGGTGTTCTGCAGTAATGCAGGGGTGATAGTGAGAGACTGTCACTGGTGTTCTGTAGTAATGCAGGGATGATAGTGAGAGACTGTCACTGGTGTTCTGTAGTAATGCAGGGGTGATAGTGAGAGACTGTCGCTGGTGTTCTGTAGTAATGCCAGGGTGTTAGTGAGAGAAAGTCACTGATGTTTTGTAGTAATGCGGGGGGGGGGGGGGGGGGGTGATGTCACAAGAGAAGGTATATAGTTGGGTGTCATCAGCATAAAGATGATACTGAAAGCCAAATCTGCTGATGGTTTGTCCAGTAGGGGCTATGTAGACTGAGAATAGAAGGGGACCTAGGACTGAGCCCCAGGGAACCCCAATGGTAAGAGGAAATGACAGAGCCTGCAAATGATAAACTGAAAGTGCGTTCTGAGAGATATGAGGAGAACCAAGAGAGAGCAGTGTCTGTGAGGCCAACAGAGTGTAGCATACTGAGGAGAAGTTGGTGGTCTACAGAGTCAAATGCTGCTGAGAGATCCAGAAGAATAAGAAAAGAATAGGTGCCTTTAGATTTAGCCTTCAGGAGATCCCCAGAGACTGTTTTCAGTAGAGTGCAGTGTGCGGAAGCCAGATTGGTAAGGGGTCAAGAGGAGAATTAGCAGAAAGATATTGGATTAAGAGAGAATACACCAAGCATTCCAAGATTTTGGAAATGAAGGGGAGATTGAAGACAGGTCAGTAGTTAGCAGCACAGGACTGCTTAAGGAAGGATTTCTTCAGTATTGGGGTTATAACAACATGTTTGAAAGAGGAGGGAAATATTCCAGAAGAAAGAGAGCGGTTAAATATTTTAAGGTAACTAGTGACAGCAAGGGACAGAGACTGGAGAAGGTGTGAGGGGAAAGAGTCACTACTGCCGGTAGTAGGGTGAGAAGGAGAGAGTAGCTGGGAGACTTCAACTACAACTGATCAAAAGAAAAGAGTGAACAGGATGAATTGTGATAGATGAGGGCATCAGTACAGTGGTAGGTGAGGGGATCAATGCCGCCAGGGGACTGGGCACTTGTTTCCTTACGGATCTTATCATTCTTGTCATGGAAATAAGTGGCCCGATCCTCTACACAGAGGTCTGTGATAGACGTCTGCACCTTGGGAGTGAGTAAGGAGTGAAAAGAGTCATTTAGGGTTATTGGAGATAGAGGCAATGAGAGAGATGAAATAGGGTTGCTTGGCAAGGTGAAGGGCAGAGCAATAGGTTGTGAGCATAAACTTGGAGTGGAGGAAGTCTGCAGGTGTACGTGATTTTCTCCACAGACGTTCAGCTCACCTAGAGCACCACTGGAGAAAACATGTATGTGGTGTGTGCCAGGGTTGCCGTTGTCTGTGTCGAAAGGTTTGGATGGAGCGGGGAGCTGCCTTATCCAGCGCACTTTTAAAAGTTTCATTATAGTGACTGGTGGCCAAATTGTAACAGGAGAATGAAGAAAAGGGGGACCGTGATGACTAAAGTGTCTTAGAGGTGCTGGGTATTAATAGCTTGTATATTTCTATATGTATGATGGGTTGGTTTTTGAAGTCAAAACCAGGTGTGGATCATAAAAGGGAAAAGATAAAAAATACACAAAACAAATGCTACGTTCTCATATTTTCAGTCCTCTTCTGGCTTTTGTTTCAAAAATTGCATCAGAAAACCTGAACGTGGAAACACGCCCTAAGGCTATGTTCACACAGAGTTTTTTGCATGCAGATTTTGACGCGGACTCCACCTCAAAATCCACCTGAAAAAATGCCTCCCATTCATTTCAATGGGAGTCAGTAGCAATTTTTTTCCTCTAGCAGATTTTTTCCACTGGCGGAAAAATAAAGCGACATGACCTATCTTCAGGAGGATTCCGCCTGGATAAACCCATTGAAGTCAATGGGAGGTAGAAAAACCGCAACACGGTTTTTAAAAAGAAGCTTCCAGGTCCATACAATGTGCTGGAGCAAAAAAAAAACACTGCAAAAACTGAAACAAAAAAATGCAACAAAAAAGCGTCATGTAAAAAAAACGCATCAAAAAACCGTTTCCTAATTCCTGAAGCAGATTTTTTCCGCTTGCAAAAATCTCCGTGTAAACACAGCCTTAAAGGTCAGAGCTTCAGTACCACTTGTATCTGTATCATCAGTCAGTGACATCAGTCTTTGTTGCCATCATTGCACATATCATTAGTAAGGTCTAATAGGCAATTGGTAATTCTTCCATTAGAAGTACGGGCAAGAAACAAAATTAACTCCAAATTGGGTTGTCTTCTGCTGGACTTTCGGGACCCATAATTGCATCGAGCCTGTGTCTACTGGAGCATCCTATGGGCCTATGATGTGCCAGTCCAACACTGTAAAAACAAATACAATGAATTGTCTCCAAAAGACCACCCCTTTGAGAAGACCACTACCTTATGACAGGTTTTAAGTCCCTCCATAAACAATCTTGAGAAGACCACCCCCCTAGAACCTTGCTTCAGTTCAGTTTTGGGTGGTCATCTGAAAGAGGTTTCACTGTGTATCTGGAATGTTCTCTTTTTGTCTATGATCCATCTTTCCCACATCATTTACCTCTTTATTCAGTCATGTGTT
This sequence comes from Leptodactylus fallax, assembly GCA_947044405.1. Classification (NCBI taxonomy): domain Eukaryota; kingdom Metazoa; phylum Chordata; class Amphibia; order Anura; family Leptodactylidae; genus Leptodactylus; species Leptodactylus fallax. The sequence continues at coordinate 468,998 of CAMRHE010000088.1, read as the reverse complement.
TGGCTTGGCATGTTAGTATCATTGGTATAACCAAGTCATAATTACAGTAATCACAGATCAATCTGCAGACAATCTGGCACCCTTTCCTACAAGAAATGCCAGAATACATGACATTAGCAAATGAGAGCTCATTACCTTGATGAAATAAGTGCTACCTATCCTCCCCAGACCTTGTGATTAGAATTGCTGCTCCGCTGTCATTTTCTCTGTGATTTTCTCTTTATGTGCGGTATTGTTCACCTATATGAGGTTTCTGTGCTTTTTATCTAACACAGGTCAACAATCAAAGAGAACGTTGTCACAATTAAACTCCAAAAGCAGCTCGCCGACAAGAGCCGGGCCTTCACCGAGATGGAGAGCAAGTTCCATCTGCTTCAAGATGTAGGTTTCTTTTCGACTACGGCCTAAAGGGGTTTTATGGGATTTTTTTTTTTTTTTTTTTTTTTTGGGGGGGGGGGGCACAATTCTTCTGGTTTTCAACATCTATGGTGATGTTCAGTACAGACCTTCATTGTCAGCGGATCAGTGTGATTATGACAGTTTTGTTTGGTTACATACTGCTTTTTTCTTGAGGTCCGCTTTTCATTAGATAAGTAGATATACAATGTGGGTGTAGTTACAGGAAATCTCATACGCAGCTTAGTGGCTCTACACCGCAGCTCTGCTTGTTTGGAGTGGCCACTGTCTAACACCATAAGCACATGAGAATTTCTGTTATAGAAAGGGCTGACTATATGTTAATGAGATGCAAATTTTATCTACTTCACCAGTGACAGAAGATCAGGATACTGCAACCAGTGAGCAGATGAGCATTAGTAAGCAGCATGCGGTGTGGTGTGCTAAGTTCTACATGAAAGGGAGTCTGTGAGCAGTAAATTTGTTATCCAGATGCCAACCGGCCATTGACTATATACATCCAGGCGGTCAGCATCTATCTCTGGAAGGATTCACCTATACGTCCTTGCAGAAATAAGCAGCTGCACAAGATCGTGGAGCTGCGGCATCAGGGAACTATCTGTTAGAAGAGCTTGAAATCCGATAGAGAAGGCAGAGACTGTTTTTTTACTGTCCCTGATATCCCAATCGCTGTATGCAGAGTGCTCAATGGGCACTGTGTTTACAGCTATGGGAGCTGCCATTATGTGGCTCCCTTCCAGTTGGCAGTCATGGGATCTGCTGGGGGTCGGAAACTACAGTAGCCGGTGTATCTTAGAGGACCCAGATCAGCTCTCCAGTGTAGCTAAGGAGACTGTATTCCTCCTGTAAGTGAGGCTAATGTAAGCCATTGCCTGTACTATACACAAGGGGCCAAAAAAAGTTGGCTCCAGTCCTTTTGTAGTGGCTGGATGTCAGTACTGCAGCTCAGCTTCCTCTCATAAACGCGTGTGCTGAGCTTCAGTACAGGCCCGGGCCACAAAACAGGGTACCGAACCATCTGGTTCCTGCCCCTTTTTGTGTATAGTACCGGTGTCAGAAGCTGCTGTGTACAGCTGATCCATGCAGGGGCCGCCACTGTAGGATGCCGCATACCTTGCAGATCAGTGGCGGTTCGACCATTGAGACCCTCACTGTTCAGGAGAACAGGAGACTTTTGTTCCCCATTCTAATTGGAGCGCTCGGCTATCTCCATCTCTCTCATTGAGCTGAATGGAGTGGTCGAACATTGCCCAACCACTGCTCCATTATTGCCCAACCACTGCTCCATTATTGCCCAACCACTGCTCCATTCAGAAGAGGGGACAAACGTTCCCTGGTGTCCTGATGAATGGCGTCTGAGCAGTTATACCCCCACTGATCTGCAAATTATTCCCTATTCTATGGATGGGGGTTAACTTGTTTTGTGGTAAAACCCCTTTAAGGTCCAAGCTTTGCCCTTAAGGAGAAAAGCAGCCAAACACCTGCCTATTTTCAAAGAATGTAAAAGTTCTGGGGTCAATGACCCTGACACTGATTGTCGAATTATTGTTATCTATTTGTGCAGATATTCCCACCCATTGTATTTAACTTGAAACCATTTCAGAAGTAATATCAGTCTGCCGTAGAAACCATAGTTATACACATATGTGGACCTTACAGTGTTTAAGACCTATATTGTAATATTTATTTAAAAAGTATATTATTAAAATTTATTTAAATATACACATATGATATTTATATACTTTCTTTTTTTAGACTATTAATATTTATGTATCCTACTTTTGATCTTTGCAGCAGGATTTGCATTCTGACTGCTCCACACAGGGCTCGGTTCATGGAGAGGCATTTATTCATTAGATCTTTCATATGTGTTGCCTTGTCCAGGAGTGTGGAAAATTAGATAGTCATTCCTCCTTTTCATGTTTATGAGAGTCTTTTTTTACGCCATTCAAGTAATAGGAGAGACATTTTACTGTTTTTAAAAGTGCGCCAAAGGCTTATGCTTCCCTTTCAAGCATTGTGTATCCATTTTCTCAATAGTGGTTCATTTACAATACTGCTTTCCCTAAGCCATTGGCTGTATAATTCCTTTGCCTTGGGCTTGTATCCTTAACTATCCCATAGTATTGCAGAGCTGTCATTGGTCCGTGTATTCGTTTCCTGTTCTTCATTGATCTCTGGTGGATGCTGCTATGGCTCATTCTGCTCATTAGCATAGAGAAACCTGCACAAGATGGATATGTCAATGGCAAATGGAAACACAAAGTGATGCCACCATTAATAAACTGATAATATTTGGTATTTAATCTTGTAAGACTGTCTAAGCCTCTGTTCACACTGCTGTCAGTGTCTCCTATTCTTTCGGCACAACCCAATATACCCAATTATAAATTATTTTACTGGGGTGTGTTGGACACCGGTGGTATCTGTTATATGACAGGTCCTGCAAAACATTGGGAGCAATGGTTAATCCACATTGTTGTTAGTCTTAAAGGAACTGTGCCACAAATGACACTTTATCCTCTCTCTACTGGATCAGAATAATGGGGATCAGTAAGTTCCCCTAAATGTTTCATGTGAATGGAGCACTGGTGTGCATTCATGGCCATCATTTCATTCAGTTTTATTGGGCTGCTGCAGATCGCCTTATCAGCAACTCCTTAGAAGTGTATAGAGTGCTGGACATTTATGTATACCACCACACAATTCACATAAAGCATTCAGGGAAACTTTCAGGCCTCCATTGTCCTGATTGCTGACAGTCCCCCAGTGATCTGACACTTATACCCTATCATGTGGACTTATCCACTATACTTACAAGTTATGCCTGTGCTGTGTTTTTTGATTCTGGCTAACAGTCACCCTCTCACCCTAGTGTGCACATGTAAATATTCATCCAGAACCGTCCTTCCATCTTTTTGTACATTGCTTTATCCAGTTGATCAGAGGATGTTGGTTGAAGTCGCATAGCTGCCATACAGTGCTCTGGCCACAGATAAACATGTACATCTTCCCCAGCCCCAGTCTCTGTAGAGCTCAGTATGACGGCCATTTGATTCTTCAGATCAATGGATGAAGTATTGTAAAAGAAGGAAGTGACCAGATGAGAATAAGTGTTTGCATGCTGCCAGCCAGTCCTGGGGAATAGGCTGGTTGATGTATGAAGTAAAGGCGAAGGCAAACAACATCTCTGAGCAGTGCCAAAACGGGGGAGAGGGTAAACTCCACCTAAGGCTAAGGTCCCAAGTTGTGGAAATTAAAGGGGTATTCCCATGAACATAATCATATTTATATTTGTAGATAATGCAAAGTTAAAGATTTTTTCAAATAAAAGTAACTAAAAATTCTGCAGAGTTTTAAAGATTTTCTCTATCTTTTATAAATATACTCAGTTAGCCTCCAAAAGGTATCGCCTGATTTCTTCACTCTTTCTCTGTCTATGTTAGTGGTGACAGCCTGTTCTCTTGATCGGTTACCAATGGATACGACCACGTATTCAGAAACTTTCTATGGTCTGGAACTTGTCAGTAACTCAGCCATGATTTTATTAATGTAGCTAGTTTATCAGGCAGGGACACTACATGTATCAGAAGATATCCCGGCCACAATAAGGCAAATCATGGCTGATTTTCTGACCTTAGAAAGTTCCTGCATTCATGGTCATATCCACTGGCAACCTATCAAGACAACAACTCGTGACCACAAGATATTTAGTGAAAATCTTTAAAACTCTGCAAAATATATTTGCAAAAATGTTTAACTTTTAATTATCTACAAATTTAAAAATGGTTATGTTCATGGGAATACCCCTTTAAGTGTTTTTTTATTGCAGATTTTGCTGCATTTTTGTTAGCCGAAATCAGGAGTGGAATTAACAGAAGGGAAACGTCTAAGAGCTTCCTTTATATTTTCCATTCCTTTTAAAGCCACTCCTAACTTTGGCTCAAAAGACCACAGCAAAATCTGCAACAAAAAAATGCTGCTTTTCCGCAACATGGGGCCTCAGCCTAAAGGTTCTTTCTTTTGAAATCAGACAATCATTGGTGGTTTACAATCACAGACAGATCTGCCCGTGAATCTGTGAGAACATTTTACTTGGTTTTCCCATGTTATGCTGTAGGTATGAATCTCATTGTTGGAGTATGCATTTCATTGCTTCCTTAATTTGCTATCTTTCAGAATTTAAAAGCCATGAAAATGAGTCAAGAAGCGTTTGTGAGTGAAGTAGAAAATCTTAATGGCCAGCTGAAGGAAGAGCGCTTGAAGAACTTTCACCTGGAGAAGCAGCTGCAGTCAAACACGTTTTCCCAGCGACGGGTTGAAGAGGTTGGTATCCATGTTTATGTAATAACACCACAAAGTACAGTGACTTGCAAAAGTATTCATACCCCTTGAACTTTTCCACATTTTGTCACCTTACAACCAAAAACTTAAATGTATTTTATTGAGATTTTAAGTGATAGACCAAGACAAAGTAGCAGATAATTGTGAAGTGGAAGGAAAATGATACATGATTTTCCAAATTTTAATCAAAGAAAAATGTGAAAAGTGTGATGTGCAAAAGTATTCAGCCCCCCCCCCCCTCCCATAGCAATACTTTATAGAGTCAACTTTTGCTGCAATTACAGCTGCAAGTCTTTTGGGGTATGTCTCTACCAACTTTGTACATCTAGAGACTGAGATTTGTGCTCATTCTTCTTTGTAAAATAGCTCAAACTCAGCCAGATTGGATGGAGAGCGTTTGTGAACAGCAATTTTCATGTCTTGCCACAGATGCACAATGGGATTTCGGTCTGGACTTTGACTGGGCCATTGTAATACATGAATATTCTATTATCTAAACCATTCCACTGTAGCTCTGGCTGTATGCTTAGAGTCATTGTCTTGCAGGAAGGTGAATCTCCTTCCCAGTCTCAAGTCTTTTGCAGCCTCCAACAGGTTTTCTTCCAGGAATGCTCTGTATTTAGCTCCACCCATCTTCCTATCAACTCTTACCAGCTTCCATGTCCCTGCTGAAGAAAAGCCTCCCCACTACATGATGCTGCGACCACCATGTTTCACAGTGGGAATGGTGTGTTCAGGGTGATGAGCAGCGTTAGTTTTCCGCCACACATAGCACTTTGCATTTAGACCAAAAAGTTCAACTCTGGTCTCATCTGACCAGAGCACCTTCTTCCACATGTTTGCTGTGTCCCCTGTATGGCTTGTGGCAAACTGAAAACGGCACTTCTTATGTCTTTCTTTCAACAATGGTTTCTTGCCACTCTTCCATAAAGGCCAGATTTGTGGAGTGCATGACTTATAGTTGTCCTGTGGACAGATTCTCGCACCTGAGCTGTGGATTTCTGCAGCACCTTCCAGAGTGACCATGGGCCTCTTGGCTGCTTCTCTGACCAGTGCTCTCCTTGTTTGATCTGTCAGTTTAGGTGTACGGCCATGTCTTGGTAGGTTTGCAGTTGTAGAATACTTTTTCCATTTTTGGATGTTTGATTGAAAAGTGGTCCTTGGGACGCTCAAAGCTTGGGATATGTTTTTATAACCTAAACTTCTCCACAACATTATCACTGACCTGTCTGGTGAGTTCCCTGGTCTTCATGATGCTGTTTGTTCACTAGTGTTCTCTAACAAACCACTGAGGCCTTCACAGAACAGATGTATTTATACTGAGACGAAATTACACACAGCTGGACTCTATTAACTAATTAAGTGAATTGATTGCAATTGATTGCACTGGATTTTTTTAGGGGTATCAGAGTACAGGGGGCTGAATCCTTTTGCACGTCACACTTTTCAGATTTTTATTTGATTAAAATTTTGAAAACCATATATCATTTTCATTCCACTTCACAATTACCTGCTACTTTGTGTTGGTCTATCACTTAAAATCTCAATAAAATACATTTAAGTTTTTGGTTGTAAGGTGACAAAATGTGAAAAAGTTCAAGGGGTATGAATACTTTTGCAAGCCACTGTATACATGATAGGTTTTCAAGCATTGATACTAACGCAACTCTGACACAAAAAGGATGTGCTATAATCTAGAGGTTACAAATAACATATCCCAAAGATAAGCTTGGGTGTGTATACAGTTGCTGTAGGTTACAAAACATTGATGTTATCCATACAATTCTGTAGAGTGATTATATGAAATGGTTAAAGGAATTTCCCACTATTACAGATGATGGCATTTATCTGGGATATGTTAGTACTTTTTAACGTGTGACCTCAACTGATCCTCTGCATGAGAAAGCTGCAGCCTTAGTTTAGTGGACTGTCTCATGAAGACATAGCCATTCCCATTAGGTCATATCAGCATCATAAATAGGGACATCTGCTCGGGAACCCCTGTATGAGTCACATCTTTCCCCAGTATAACTAGCTGTTTGCTGGGAGCAGGCCCCAGGGCTGGAGTTTGAAAGGGTATGTCTCTGATGGGACTACTACTTTCAGAGCTGTGGCTCCATGAAAGTTTTACCCTGCACGTCCATACTCTGTTACTTGCTACATAGGACTCTGTAGTTCAACCAGGGCTGTTGTGGAGTCAGGGCCAGTTTGGGTGGAGCTGAAGTCAGATAAAATTTACTGTCTCTGACTCCAGCTTCAAAATAAATGATTATTTTATATTGTATTCTATAATTTTCCATATTGTATCATTAATTAAATATGTAATTTGTTCCATATTGGCTTTAATAGGAATTCAGTCACTGGCTGTTTTCCTGAATTAGAGGATCTCTACTGTTTCTGTCTGACCATGGCTGTAAGCCATTTATGAAGGAGTTAGAGTTGTAGCCAGGCTATAGAAAAATAGGGGCATTTGAGTTGGTGGTTTGGCCTACTGACTCCACAGCCCTAGTAAAGTCCCATTGCCAGCACAGCAGATGACAGGGAGTGTCATTGTACAAGGCAAAGGATTAAAAGGATTCTTCCCCTCCATCCTCTGGATGGGCCCCCACTTATAAGAATGTGTTGGCCTATGCCAGAGATATGCTATAGAATTATATGATGGTAATACCCCTTTAAATGATCTCCTAGAATAATGACACAGTGTGACCCAATTCTGTCCCACATTATACATTTTGTTTTAACCTTCTTTTTCTCTTTTCAAATTCTTTTAATGCTGATTTTTTTTTTCACTTAGCGAGGTTTAGTTACAGCACATTTCTTGAGCTAGACAAGGAAATCGGGATTATGCATGCCATATCCATTTAATAATTCAGCCACTCTGCATTTCAGTGCGTGTCACAGTTCAGTGAAATGAAATCATATAAAAGAAGACATCTTTGTTCTGTCTAGAAGCTAAGCCAGTCTTTTTTCTCTGCCAGTGGTTCTCTTTGGCATGTTTTAAAGAGCTTGTAATTGAAATTTTGCATTAAAACAGATGAGTTGATTCAACTGTGGCAGAGGTTTTAGAATTCTCATCTCCTGTCAACACTGTCATTAGAGGGTTTTTTAGTTTATTTTATTCTACTTCTATTCATCCTTTTATATGTGAAGTGGTTACTGTTGTTGGCTCACCACGTGTTTCCAAAAATTCATATTTATGAGTGTCAATTATTATGGAGGATTGTGCCGTGCCCAAAAAACACGTAACTACTCTCCTCCTTATTGTGTATTACTTATTAGGATGTATCTAAACTGAATGAATATGTAATGAATGCTTTTACATAGGATGGTAAGATACGTAACATATCATTTTAGTTGCCTGATTTATTAAAGGGGTTGAAATTAAACAAACATTGATGGCTTCTTCAAGAAACCTCAAGAAGCATCACAGTTTTCCACGTCCAGTTTTCCATAATCTGTGTCTGGTATTGCAGCTTAGTCCTGTAAGGGTGTGTGTAAAGCGGCTGGAAAATAGTGACTTGGGTGATTTATGTTGCCCTATTGGAGAGGATCTATCTATCTATCTATCTATCTATCTATCTATCTATCTATCTAGCTATACAGGGGGAGAAGCTGAGCTCTGTGATATATAGGTTTGTAGTGACTTCTAACTGGACTCCTGGGAGAAACAGTGAGTCCTGACGTCCTGCCCACACACACTGAGTGACAGTCTTTTTGCATGAAAACCTGTCATTCAATGTGTCTGGGCAGATTAAGCAGGATTCTCACTCATAGCCTAGATATTACTTCTGCTAAAGATGTTCTACCACTTTGTACACAATATTCTGTTGTTCTCCCTTAGCTACTTGATCGAATCAATGACTTGGAGAAGGAACGAGATCTCTTAAAGCAAAACTCCGACAAACTATTCAACAGGTATGAAATGTGACAAAGTGTTTATACAGTATGTCTTGAATTCTGAATATTTGACTAAGATTTAAAGTACTCCCTATGCACAGAGCTACTTTTTTTTTTTTCTTTTTTGTTTGGTGAGACCACCTGCCTAATTTAACACATACATAAAACAGAAAAATAGAGAAGGAGAAGAACCGCAACTCACCATTTCTATATATAAAATCCACCTTTATTTCGGCTCATTAAAAACAAATTCAGGTTGGGAAAGAGGGCAGCAGCACAGAAACTCAGTTATTGCGGCCTTCTTTCCCCGCTTGGATTGATTCTTAATGAACTGAAATAAATCTGGATTTTATATACAGATATTCTTAGTTGCCGCTCTCCTTCTTCTTCTTTATTTTTCTATTTGAAGATGTATAGAATGGAATGTATTTAAGAGCTGGGCCACCAAAATTCCAGCGTCACAAGCAGATCTTGCAGAGACTTTTCCTACATGTCTGTTGGTAGTGTTGACTGCATCTTATTTTTCTTGGATATTGTAAAACAGACTGTACAGTGAGAGGCAGAGGGAGGCAGGTTACAGCTCCCCTCATGAATATAGGAGTGTTCTGTGTTCTTTCGTCACCCCTATTAGACAAACAGTACAAATTTATTTTCAATTGTTTTAGCCAATAGGGGGAAGGGTCTGTATCTGTAATATGCTGCCCTTAGCACTGCTCTATATGACAGGTCTGCTATCATTACCGCTTTCATTATATATACTGTATGATGCAAAGTTCGGTGGTTGGATTCTCACTAATAAGGTGATGACTACCATACCCTATGACATCAATTCAGTTACATGCATTACAGAGTTTATGGGATCAGAAATTCTGGCAGACACTTTAAGTCATTCCCTCTGCCCCTTAACCTATACTTCTCACATTGTACCTATACTCTTTTGTCTCCCATTTTATCTCTAATAGTTCACACTGACTCTGTTGGAACTGTTTTTAATGCTTTTCTGACTCAAAAAACTGTTCCAAATACTCTTAAAAATTCCTCCATTTCCATTGATTCATTAATTTCAATGTAAGTCAGCTAGCTTCTTTTTTTCTGTGTTGTCTTTTTCAGCGAGCTGGAAAAAAAGAAGCATCCTGCCTTATTTTGAGGTAGAAAAAAATCAAATAACTTCCTGAATTATTGCATGAGGAAGTCTGTCAGTGCAAAATTGATATATCAATTTTTCATCAATGGGCTTCACTTTCTGTTGCTGCTAACTGCTGCTCAGCTCCGCCCCCGCTATTTGACTGACATCTCTCTACTCTGCCACAGCACACAGTACTAACTGTACTGTGCCTGTCTGATGATGACACACTGCACCTGGAAGTGAAGAAATCCGGCTTCAGATGAGGGCAGTGTATTATCATCAGACATGCACAGTACAGTTAGTGGGCGGAGCTGAGCCACACTTAGCAGCAGCAGATAGTGAAGCCCATTGATGGAAAGCAACACCCCTACAGCCCTTTTTAGCTCATTTGCCTTTGAGATAAAAGGTTGATTTTTACAAGAATGGAGCAGCGCTCCTGAATAAGAAGTACATCATTGTAAACTGTGCTGACAGCCCTACAAGGTACTGTGATTAGTTTATATCTCAATTTTTTGCTGACAGACTCCCTCTAAGCTTGACCAAATAAGCAGTGTGAACACACTAACACTTTTTAGATGAGAAAAATCCAGTTTTTGTCTGCCATGTTGATTATTCAAGTGACAGCATCCAGTAACTTTGGTAACTACATGCCCCCTTGATGCCATTCCTAGGTATTACAAAGAAAGGTATATCAGAAAGTTTTCTATAGATCATTCCAAATGGTACCACAGATGCACAGGAGAGGCTGCAGACTGTGCATATGCAGCAAAAATGTCACAGGCATTGTAGCACTTCCATCCCTCTGTAGGGGCTGATATGGTTGGCTTGCAGTGCACTTACATAATTTACAGGAAAGAGTAAGCAACTTGAAGCAGATTTAATGACATGAGTGGAAATCTCAAGCAAATTTGCATACTTATATGCAACTGTAAATGTATGCTGCTGTGTGGGAAATACTTCCATTTTGTGATGTACTTTTATGGCAGCGGCAATATAGTATATTCCATAAGGACCTTAGCTTGAGCACCAACCCTGTGTCCATGACCCCTCCAGTGTCTGTTAGTATTATGTGCCAGTGTCCAGGCTTAACCAGGTGGGTTAGGGCGGCGTTTAGGAAAGTATAGTTATTTCTTGTCACTTGGACCATGCTTAGCAGAGGGTGTGTTAGCTTTGACAAACTCGTGGGTGAAGCTCACAAGACTGCACAGCTAACACACCTGGAGCTTCCACCTACTAGGAAGTGGATGGAACCAACAAGAAAGTCCTTTTGAAGTAAAGTATTTAGTCACAACCATACTTTTATATGCGGCAAAAACTGACTTCAGATCTCATTCCATTTGAGAATTGGAGGCTGGTCCCCATGCAAATACTGTAGACATATATTTATACTTGTGCAGAACAGAATACTGATACACACCTGGAAACTCATGATGTAATGGTTAAAAAGCTGCCTCTACTAGACATAGGCAAGCATCAGAAATGACAAGCATCTCTTCTCTTCTCATTTCCTGTATCCCCCCCTCCCAGCTTGCTGAACAGGACAGGAATTACTTATTATAATTACTAGAAATCTAATATACATGCAGATCAAATAATATGCACATGCTTCTAGAGAACGGACTAGGTGTTATCTGTGTGTTTACATAAAGAGATAGCAGACACTTTCTCAGGCTTTATCAGCAAACTGCAATTAGCTGAACGGCAGAGCTGTAGATAACAGAGCAGTGAGTGTCCTCACTTGTCCTATTACACAGGTCCGGCCCTATGGAAATGCTGTGTAAACAATGGGAGGAATAATTTCACATAGCAGGAAAACAAAGCAGCATTTCTAAAGCAATATATTTAGGAAAAGTCTTCAATTGACATAAGCCTCCAGTCTAGATAGGATCCTTGAGATGGGAATACCCCTTTAAATCTAATGTAATTTAATGTTGTTCCAAGAGAGATTAAAGCTAAGGTTACACGTAGAGAATTGCAGAAAAAAAACACTGTGGGAAAAAACACAGCAGAAACGTTGAGCTGTATTTTTCTCTTATAGGAAAAATACTCGCAATTCAGCCGCTAAAATTACATGCTGGGATTTTCAAAAACACTTTGCAGCTTTTTCGCAATGTTACTGTACAACGCAACAAATTTTACCACTGCATTTATATGGCAGCCAAAAATGCTGCATTTCCACTATGTGAGGTGTTATCCTTAAGGGGGGTTTTCTGACAGGTAGTATTTTTATTTTTTTTTAAACAAAAAACACAAATTTGATTTGAAAAATCAGCAAAGCTATACTCGCCTCACCAATCCCCCATTTCTCATATTCCACCTGGGTCCCTAGTGGTCGCTATCTAGCTGGTGACTGAGCCGGCGACCTTCCTCAGTCAGCGATTGCCTGAGCAACCTTACCTGTGAATTGAGAGGTACTAGGAAGACCAACTGAGGACCCAGGCCATGACAGAACAGTAGCAGCGGGGGATCAGTGAGGTGAGTTTAGTTTCTTTTCTTTTTTTTTTTAACCCATTCTGAGCCTTTTGCAAACATTTTTACCTGTTGAACAACTTTTTAATACAGTATTTTTTATAGAAACTATATTTATAGATAGTTGTACTTCAGACTCTCAAAAGACCACCAAATAAAACTGACCTACTTATATAGCCTAACTTAACTAGTTGGTAAACTGACTGTATTACAATTTAGGCACCTGACCATGAAGTACTGCAAATCTTATTAAATCATTATTCTTTATTAGGTGCCATATCTGCTTTGTGTTGTAAATCATTTTGAAAATTGCATTTTATGCTTGAGCTGAGCCCATTCTGAATTAATTCTCTTCTTATTGGAGGTAGGTTTTCGATTAGGTAAAAGGAAGAGAGGGATTTCCAAACCTCTAGACAAGCTTTGGGTATTCCTTTCTTGCTCAGCTGGGTTCTCTACACACTTAGGTTTTTTATTAATTAATCCTAGTTGTCAGAGGCAAATGGTGCATTGTAAAGTATGTACTTTCTGAGTCATTTCTGCTCAGACATTGTAGACAGGATAAAAATACTCTTTAATTAGCCTACTGCCTCAATGCGCGGCATATGAAATGGACTCTCTAATCCTGCCAGCATACCCTGGAGAAAATATTGTGATATCTGAGATTGCAGTCAGTGCAAAGGCTTTGTAGTGTTTGTGTGTGTGTATTCATCTATGTATGTATATATGTGTGTGTATATACAGTGTGTATGTATATATCTATATATATATATATATATATATATATATATATATATATATATATAAACACACATACACAGTGCCAGTCAAACGTTTGGACACACCTTTTCATACTATGGTTTGTTTTGTTTTTCCTTGTTTTTATTGCAGATCCATATTGAAGACGTGAAAACTATGAAGGTACACATAAAATTAAGTAGTGAACAAAAAAGTGTTGAACAAATCAGAATATGGTTTATATTATAGGTTCTTTAAAGTAATACTTTTTCTTTGATGACAGATTTGCACAGTGTTGGCATTCTGTCAATTAGTTTCATGAGGTAGTCACCTGGAATGGCTTTCCAATAGTCTTGAAGAAATTCCCAGAGCTGTTGAGTCAATTGTTGGCTGCTTTTCCTTCATTCTACGGTCCAGCTTATCCCGAACCATCTCAGTTGGGTTTAGGATGGACGGGTGACATTATGAACACAAGACATTCTGCAAATTTACTTGTGACAAGTAATACCTGCTAACTGAAAACCATTCCAGGTGAATACCTCATGAAGCTGATTAAGAGCAAATGAATAGTGTCCAAAGCTGTTATCAAAGCAAATAAGGGCTACTTGAAATAATCTAAAATATAAGCAACATTCTGGTTTGCTTAACACTTTTTGTTTACTACCTAATTCCATATGTGTTGCTTAATGATTTGACAAGACTTCAATATGAATCTACAATGTAGAGAATTAAAAGAATAAAAAGACAAAAAGCAATGAAAGGTGAAATGAAGAATGTTTATAACTAACACACTAGCTGCATCAGTCTTTTAGCAACTGAGCACTGGTGTCTCAATTTTATGTATTCATTAGTTTATTCTTTACTCAGATTTTTTTGCACTTTTAGTTTCAAAGGTATTTATTGAATTATGGCAACAATAAAAAAACATGGTAAACAGCGTAGCAAACAAGATGTAGGTACAATAAGACAACGATATGAAATGTCAAATACAGCATCATATATGTCAAGATAATATACTTAAAATACAAGGGGGAAACAGGAAGTAAATAAAAACCAACCTGAGATGGGGGAGAATGGAAGAAAGAAGAAGGAGGAAAAAGTAGTGTCACAATGTATAAGAGCAGCAAAAAGTAAACGCTAAGGTCTCGCCTAAGGGGAGGAGTGAATGGAATGAAAACTCAATCCAGTCACACGGTTAGAGTTGGAGACAGTAGGGAAGACCTGGGATGCGAGACCTGTGGACCCAAGGTGCCCAGACCCTATTAAAGATGGACAGGTATCAGAAATGGTGGAATTAAACTTTTCATGAAGCATAATGGTATCAAAACATCTCAGGACCTCCGCCACCGAGAGAAGGTTTTCTCCAGTTGCAGGCGATATGGATTTGGGAAGCTAATAAAATAAATTGGAGCAACTTAAATTGGGTGAATTTCAAAGTAGGGGGCTTAAGATAGAGGAGAAATAAGGGGGCCTGAAATGGGAGTGACTGTCCAAAAAGCAATTACGCAATCCTATAGATAGCCAGCCAATAGCGTTGGGCATGAGGGAAGGGCCACCACACATGGAGTGTAGTACCCAAGGCATTACAATCTCTGAAGCAAAGGGGTGAGACAGTAGGAAAGAAGTTATGGAGTAGATGGAGGACCAAATAAGACCTATGAAGCACTTTTAGGGAGGACTGCATGGGGGTGACCTGCCAGCTTGCTAATCAATGTAAAGCAGTCAACCCATTGGGCTGGGGTTAGAATAGTATCCAAGTCTCGCTCCCAGGCCATCATAAAGTCCAGCTTACCGTCAGGGGGTGGGGCGTTAAGTAAACCATATATGGATGAAAGGGAGCCTCTATCAGCCGCCCTGAACAAACAATCTTTCGAAGCTAGAGGGAGAAACCTCATGATTGAGTGGTGTGAGAGAATGTAAGAAATGGAACACCTGGGCAGTTCGAAAAGCCTCTGATGGAGGCGTGGAAAACGTGCTAATAAAATAGTCTTTGGTCAACACCCGCCGGTTACAGAGAACATCGTTAAGACAGCGAAACTGGGCGTGTCTCCATCAAACAAACACCTCAGGGGAAAGTCAGGGAGAAAAAGGGGGTTATTATATATTGGTATTAGAGGTGAGATCAGGCTTTGCAAATCATATTTAAAGCGGACCCTCCGCCACAACTGCAACATGTAGTCAATCACTTTATTAGCAGCTGGGAGAGTGCGAGACATGGACTTGGGAGTCCACAAAAGAGAGCCTGTAGAGAGGTTGGAGCCACTAGTGCAGATTCCAGTGTTACCCACTGGGGGCGGTCACATTCCCTATGCATAGGCGGCTATATAATATCTATAGAGATGAGGAACCGAGAGTCCACCCAGTCTCTTTTGAAAATACATTACACGATGGCATGTACGCGGTCTCTTGTGTGCCCTAATGAAGTTAAATATCCCAGTCTGTAGAGCATTTCGGGAAGTAGAGGACACTGGGGTTGGTAGGGTGCGGAAGAAATACAGAATGCGCGATAGAGTAACCATTTTGACTGAATGGACACGTACTATCCATGAAAGTGTGGGGCAGTGCCAGGCATCCAAGTCTTTTAGTTTCGGCATTAATACGGCGAAATTTCATTTAAAATGTGCATCTAAGAAGTTACAGAGGGTAATGCAGAGGTAGGGGAGGTATTTATCTCAGAGAGATCAGCTTAGCAGTGGCAGAGGGGATGCTACAATGCAAGATTTCAGATTTAGATGTATTAAGTTTAAGGCCCGATAGTCTTGTGATCTGAGAGATTGTATTGATTAAATTTGGGAGAGAAACTAAGGGGTTGGTAATGATTAAAGCATATCGTCAGCAAAGAGGTTGGATGTATATTCACAGTCTCCAAACTGCACACATTTTTTTGTACTTTTAAGTACACTGTTTGAGATGTCTTAATGTACTTGGACAGCAGTTGTTTAACAATGCGTCTGATTGTAAATATTGAATTGCCATGCACTCTGCATGGTTATAAGTAGAGATGAGCGAATCGATTCTGCAGAAGTGGAATTCTATCCGAATTTCAGGAAATCTTCGATTCACCACGATTCTGGATTTCCTGATGCTTCGCGGTAACGAATATTTAGTAAGGACCTTTGTGACATCAGATGGTCACGAGATATTCTCTAGTGATGTGATTGGGTAGGCGTGTCTTTGCTTGTTAGCAGATCCTTCCACATAAATAAAAGTTGTCCGTGCTGAAGAGAGAGAGAGACATGACCGCGGCATCCAAGGGCTTCCGCCATTTTGCCGCCCACCCCGGCTCTCTGTAGCCCGGAAATAGCTGTTTATTCGCCGCAAAGTAATTCGGATTGAAGCAAATTTTTTTGCAACTTCGAATAGAAGTGACGAATCGAACTTTTGAGAAATTTGTTCATCACTAGTTATAAGGAAAGACGTTAGAGTTCATTCATGCCAATCACACATGAGCACAATGCAGGTATAAAGCCAAGAACGCTTGGTAAACAGGGTGAATAGGATAGGATTCTCAATGATAATTTTATGTATTGTAGACTGAGTTCACATTTGTCTGTAAATCTACAGAGGAGATGGACTCAGAGTCTTCAGTGATCTCCAAGTACATGTCCTCCTCAGGATAAACTGAAATAGAACATGCTGCAGCTCTGTGTGAAAGGACTTTCTGACTTGCAGCATTCACTGCTGTTGGTCTGTGTGCTGTACAGCGGACTAAAATTACATTTATGTGAACTAGCTCTTGCACTTAGAACTAGAAATGCAGTTTGTGTGGCCGTTTTCAGTGCAGTTTTAATAATACAGGATTGTATACAAAATAGGAAAAGTATTGGTCTTCCTTTATAAAAATTTTCCTTTTGAGTCCGCTCCTGGTTTTAGCTCAAAACACAGTTCCATATACTGCATATGTGATCTCAACCTGAGGACTCCTTCATACAGCGTTTTTTGGGTGGTGGAGGGGGGGGGGGGGTTAATTGTAAAAATGGTAGGTTCATATAAATGTAAAATTGTGGTGGGGGGGTTTCAATGAGAATTATGTGGTTTTTTTTCTGGTGTTTTTTATGTTCTATATGGAATCCTATAGGACAAACAGCATACCCAGAGTCTGCTGTGTTAGATTTGTATGTAGATTTTAATACTATTGAAAACTTTACAAAAGACAAAATACAATCAATATGGTTTATAAAGGGCAGTGTTTGTTATGCCAGTCTTTTTAAGAGGGCCCACAGGAGCAAGCTTTTTGTAAATTTGGCAAATCTCTTGACTGCCTGTGTGCCTAAATCTGAAACAGGCTGTGTTCACACAGAGGAATTTGCCGTGTATTTGGGGGCATATTTTGCCCTCGATTCCGCGGCAGATTACTCCCGGAATCTGCCTCCCATTGAAAACAATGGGAGGCAGAGATCGCGGCAGAACGTGGAAAAAAGAAGCATCCTGCTCGATCTTGCCGCAGATTCTACGGCTGGGTCAGCTGTGAAGACCGCGACTCCCTGCTGATTAGGCCCATTCATACGGTCCTAATTAGCAGCGGGATGCCGCGACGGAATGCTAATGCATTTCATCAGCATCCCGACATGGCTAGACCGAGGCGGAAAATGAAGAGGAATTCCTATTCATTTTCCGCCATGTGAACATACCCTTAGGAACTGGTATGGTTTACACTATAATATATGCCACTTTTCTGGCCTGGTGTAAATTGTAAAAAAAAAATTGTCAGATCAAAGTGACCCCTTCCACAATGGTTTGAATGGCAGAAAAGTGTGAAAACTCTCAAAGTAGCCCAAAACTTTTTGATGCCAGAAGACGTATACAGGTGTTGATAAACTCCCCAGTGTGTGAATCCATTCTTAGGCTACAGCCCTATGTAGCAAAACTTTTTTTTTTTTTTTTTGCTTCATTCCCCTATTAAGTCTATAGGGAAAATGCCTGGTCACAAAAAAGGATAATATTTCCCATTTATGAAAAAATAGTGAGTGTAAGACGTAACTTTTATTCTATATCAAATAAAAGTGAGCTAAAAAAAAAAAAAAGACCAAAAGTCAGAAGTATATGTAAAGTGAATTTCACATGGTGAAAAATTGCAGTATATTACTGCTATGATAGCTATAAGAGACCTAGCAGAATTTATTAACTAGTTCTCCCTTTTGCTGAAACCTAAACTAAGGTTTATTCAGCTAGTAAATGGTCTCTTGGCTAGTAACAATATAGAATTCCTATGGAGATTCATTGCATGTGATGTATTAGTCCCTAATAGTGCATGGGGTGTCTGCAGTTCAACCCCAAGGTTTTAGGGTACAGATACTGAATGCACAATGCTGAACTTAAAAGGCTGGACCCCCCAACATGTTTGGCCTGCTCACAGGCGTCCTCAGGGGTAATGCTGTGAGCAGGCGAACATTCCTCTGACTGACGGCATTGTGCTGGTATTTTAATTAGCTCACTTTTATTTATTTGATATAGAATAAAAGTTAAGTCTTACTCTCACTATTTTTTTCATGAATGGGAAATTTAGTTATTTCTGCCAATAGGCAAATGGTAATTGACTATGTCTGATCTACCATTCGTGAGGGTGAAATACTTTTCATTCTCTATAGGGAAAATGCTCACGAGTCTACAGCTAAAATTAACATGCCGTTTTTTTCAAAAATGCACAAGTTTTTAAAAACGCAGCTTTTCCATGGCTCTTTTTCTCTGCAGTGTGTGGATTAGATTAATCAAAATCTCATTCACTTTGCTGGTACTGTAAAACGCAGAAGCCAGAAATGCTGTGTTTCTGCATTGTGAGGCCTTAGCCTTTGGATGCTTTCACATGTACCATTTTGTTGCTGTTTTTGAAGCATATCAGGGAATGGATTTGATAAAAGAACTGAAGCCTTTCTTATATAGTTCCCTACCATTTATGACCCTTTCCTGACATTACCTACAGAAACTACATCAAAATAACTTGTGGAAGAAGTCTGACAAATTTTTACAAATGTGCTCCATCCTCAGTAGGTAATAATAGCACATATGAATTGTTTAGATAAAGGGGTTATTCAGCTTCCAAAAATGATTTGCAAATACATCCATAGCAGTTCTAAATACTCACTATTTCCTTGTGCAGCCTTTGCTTGGCTTTATTTTACTTACTGTTACTTTTTATCACTGTTATTTACGTGCAGTAAATATATGGACAAACTACATTTCCCATGATTCATCTGCCTGCTTTCACTCTTTGCCTTAGCTGCTTATAGGGAGGAGTGAGCTTGCAAACGAAACATCACAGCAGCATGTGATCTCAGATGTGGGAGTGATTTATTACCTGTGATTTCATTGCAGGGAAAGTGGAGAAGAGAGGGGTACACAGAGAGTGAGAGTAGGGAGAGGAATCATGGGAAATGTAGTTTGTCCACAGATTCACTGCATGTAAATAACAAGGAGTCTCAAGTAAAATAAAGCCAAGAAAAGGGTGCACAAGGAAACAGTGAGTGTTTAGCACTGCTGTGGATGTACAGTACAGACCAAAAGTTTGGACACACCTTCTCATTCCAAGAGTTTTCTGTATTTTCATGACTATAAAAATTGTAGATTCACACTGAAGGCATCAAAACTATGAATTAACACATGTAGAATTATATACTTAACAAAAAAGTGTAAAACAACTGAAAATATGTCTTATATTCTAGGTTCTTCAAAGTAGCCACCTTTTGCGTTGATTACTGCTTTGCACACTCTTGGCATTCTCTTGATGAGCTTCAAGAGATAGTCACCTGAAATGGTCTTCCAACAGTCTTGAAGGAGTTCCCAGAGATGCTTAGCACTTGTTGGCCCTTTTGCCTTCACTCTGTGGTCCAGCTCACCCCAAACCATCTCGATTGAGTTCAGGTCTGATGACTGTGGAGGCCAGGTCATCTGGCGTAGCACCCCATCACTCTCCTTCTTGGTCAAATAGCCCTTACACAGTCTGGAGGTGTGTTTGGGGTCATTGTCCTGTTGAAAAATAAATGATGGTCCAACTAAACGCAATCCAGATGGAATAGCATGCCGCTGCAAGATGCTGTGGTAACCATGCTGGTTCAGTATTCCTTCAATTTTGAATAAATCCCCAACAGTGTCACCAGCAAAGCACCCCCACACCATCACACCTCCTCCTCCATGCTTCACGGTGGGAACCAGGCATGTAGAGTCCATTCGTTCACCTTTTCTGCGTTGCACAAAGACACGGTGGTTGGAACCAAAGATCTCAAATTTGGACTCATCAGACCAAAGCACAGATTTCCACAGGTCTAATGTCCATTCCTCGTGTTCTTTAGCCCAAACAAGTCTCTTCTGCTTGTTGCCTGTCCTTAGCATTGGTTTCCTAGCAGCTATTTTACCATGAAGGCCTGCTGCACACAGTCTCCTCTTAACAGTTGTTGTAGAGATGTGTCTGCTGCTAGAACTCTGTGTGGCATTGACCTGGTCTCTAATCTGAGCTGCTGTTAACCTGCGATTTCTGAGGCTGGTGACTCGGATGAACTTATGCTCCGCAGCAGAGGTGACTCTTGGTCTTCCTTTCCTGGGGCGGTCCTCATGTGAGCCAGTTTCTTTGTAGCACTTGATGGTTTTGGCCACTGCACTTGGGGACACTTTCAAAGTTTTCCCAATTTTTCAGACTGACTGACCTTCATTTCTTAAAGTAATGATGACCACTCGTTTTTCTTTACTTAGCTGCTTTTTTCTTGCCATAATACAAATTCTAACACTCCATTCAGTAGGACTAACAGCTGTGTATCCACCTGACTTCTGAACAACACAACTGATGGTCCCAACCCCATTTATAAGGCAAGAAATCCCACTTATTAAACCTGACAGGGCACACCTGTGAAGTGAAAACCATTTCAGGTGACTACCTCTTGAAGCTCATCAAGAGAATGCCAAGAGTGTGCAAAGCAGTAATCAAAGCAAAAGGTGGCTACTTTGAAGAACCTAGAATATAAGACATATTTTCAGTTGTTTCACACTTTTTTGTTAAGTATATAATTCCACATGTGTTAATTCATAGTTTTGATGCCTTCAGTGTGAATCTACAATTTTTATAGTCATGAAAATACAGAAAACTCTTGGAATGAGAAGGTGTGTCTAAACTTTTGGTCTGTACTGTATTTGCAGATAATTTTGGAAGCTGGAAAACCCCTTTAAGTATTTATTCAGTTTGTGAGTGTTTTTTTATTATTATATTAACTTTCTATACTGATTAAATAAAGATTAAAAATGGATATGTCCATATTTTTTAGAAAATAAAAATGTGGTGTCCATAGTTTTTCACATGACTTTTTCTCCATAAGATACATATTTTGACATTCACCCTTGTTTAATATGTACTGGTATTGTTTTCTTGTTATTTCTGCTCTACTAACCTATTATTTTAGTGCCCTTTGGCCCAGCACTAGTTTCTGGTCAAAGCTGGGTGGCGATTTAAGACCCTAGTGCATACTTTAAGGGTCTGTGGTCATGTTAGTGACTGGAATTTGGATTCTCATGCATTATACATCTAATTTCCTACTGCAGTCCCACAGAAAACACAACCTGTGCCAATTTTTTTTTTCACTCAACATAGTTGGGACTCTAAATTAAGGCCATTCCCATGCTCATCCCACAAAGTCTTTCATCTTTTCTAACCGCAGGCTATGCAAGGCGCCTTTGGTTTAAGAAGCAGCATAACAGAATATGTTTTCCTAATTCCTTAAACATTAGGACAAGTGATCTCTGTGCCACTACCCTCTCCTTTCCAAGCACTATTCTTTAAGGAAGCCAGCCCTAAGCTTATAGTTTTGTACACATTCTTACTTTTACTATTTTTTTTTCAACTTGAATACACAACTGAGAAATTCTTGCGATGCTGTCATCATAGTGAAGATTAATGTAGAACATATTTCGTGCACTAGTAAAGGATCAGGTGTCATCGGCAGCTGCATAACACATATAAAAGTAATAGCTTCCATAGGTCTATTAAAGCCTATTTGTTATACTGTGATAACCACTAGTCTTAAGAATAGCTGTCATTACGCTGGGCGTACAGTCTATCTTAGCGTTTGCTGACGCTGACATAATTTACGTTATATTTTCACTATATGTGAAGGGAATCTTTCCCCAGATTTATGTCCTATCTGAGGACAGTATTGTAGTAACTGATGATCAGATTCCACTGGTATATTGCTTACCAGTTTTCTTGTTATACTTTTCTTAAAATTGCTGTTTATCAGCCGCAGCAGGAACCAAGGCTGAAGTCCTCACAATGCTTAGCGAGAGTTGCTTAGTGTTCATAGTTCATGAGTTACTGTCTATATGCTCAACCGCTGCTGATTGACAGCTTTCTCCCTATGCATGGTGAGAAGGCTGTCTATTAGAGATGGGAGCCCACCAATCATAAATATAAGGATTCACCACTCAACTCTTGCTGCAGCAGATCAGTGAAGTACAACAAGGGAAAAAAATAAGTGGAATCAGGTCTCTCACTAGTTTATGCTGTCCTCAGACAGGGCAGTAGAGAGCTGGGGAACACTTTCATGGACATCAATGAATAATGATGACTTTTAGAGGGGGGTTGGCACTGGGTAAATACATAAAGTGTCTGCAGTTTATGATTGAAGTTCCTTGTGGAGTGCTAGATATCTTATAGGAGTGGATGGAAAGAAGGAGTTTCACCTGCGTAGGACTTTGGGTTGCTGCCCATTTTTTTTTTTTTTTTTTTTTTTGCATTTGTTTTTTGTTTTTTTGTGATTTAAGCTTTTATTTTGTAGAAGATTTACTTTGATGGTTTTATCGAAAGGGTAAAAAATAAGAAATAAAGGGCTAGAGGAAGTTATTCAGGATAAGGCAGAGGTTAGCAGGATAGACTGCTGGATACTGTTTTTTACCCAATGGGATGTTATGGGTTGTAAGCCACATGTCCAACATTTAAAGGGAGTCTGTCTGCAGGAAAATTTGTATCATACTAATGACAGTACCTTGTAGGACAACTTCTAAACGAAAGATGTCTTTCTTATTCTGCATTGCAGCCCAATTTTCATGAAAATCAGCATTTTATTTTTATGCAAATTAGCTGAAAATGGCTTTAGGGGCATGTTTTACCCTGCTTGGATTTCATTCTCTGCTCTAGGTAACCACCCCTAACTGCCACCCTGTGACATCTTCCACTTTGTCACACTTCGCAGTTAGAGGTGGTTATCTAGAGCAGAGAATGAAGCCCTGGCAGAAGAAAACATGCCCCTAAAGCTCTTTTCAGCTAATTTGTATAAGAATAAACCACTAATTTTCATGAAAATAGAGCTGCTATGCAGAATAAAAAATACATTTTTGGAAATGTCTGCTGACAGACTCCCTTTAAAGTGTAAAATTTGGGGGGGCGGAGCCTAGCCGAGGAGCAGAATGGCCGCATAGACTCAGAGCTCTCGGTCTGAGTCTCATACAGCGACGTCTTACAGCGACGAGCCCGTGGAGTGCACGCATAGATTTTCTACCGGAACGATATCCTACCTTCAGAGATGCCCAGAAAGCGTAAGTCGGCGGTAAAGCCGCAGAAAATATCAGACTTCTACTTCCCTCACGCGGGAAGAGAGGAGCACGATGGCGACAGCCCGCTTACAGAGGCGGCATCCAGGGCCTTGACTCCCACTCGAGACCCTCCAGAGGAGACGCTCACGCTCTCTGCACAAAGGAGAGCGCTTTCAGCCCCATCGCTACCACGATTGATAGAGGGCGCGGACCCGGGGTCCCCTGGGCCTTCTTCCCGGCGGGCCGGGGCGGGCGCAGATCACGGGCCTGCACAAAATGGCGGTACGGGGCTCACAGCTACAGCTACATACTGCTTGGAGACATGCCATTCGCCTACCGCGAGTCCGAGTAAGCAAAGACCCAGGCTCCAGAACGCCGAAGAGGTGAGCAATAACACACTACATACACCTCCATCCATTGATTTTTTCGCAGATATACCGGCGACAGAGAATCTCTTAACTGAGGCCTCCATGAAAAATATGCTTATGGCCTTTTGTCAGTCACTAAAAACAGACATGTTACTTATGGTGAAGCCACTAGATAGAGATCTTCAAGAATTAAAAAGCCGCACTGTACATGTTGAATCTAAAATGGCGGAATTTGCGGCATCACATAATGCGCTTATAGATGCTCACTATGACGTGGAGAGAGATGTGTCTTTTCTGAAAGCTAAAGTAGCTGATTTGGAAGATCGCTCAAGAAGAAACAATCTAAAGTTCAGAGGGATTCCAGAATCAATATCTGCGAGAGATTTATCTGCTTTCCTACAGGATATGATACGATCGCTACTACCAAATCTCACGGCGATGGATCTCACTATTGACAGAGCTCATAGAGTTCCGAGACCCTCACACTTAGATGAAACCATACCCAGAGATGTTCTGGCAAAGATCCACTTTTATCGCACTAAAGAGCTGGTTCTGCTGACCTCACGGAAGACAGACCGCCTACCGGAGCCGTATAACAAAATTTCCATTTATTCGGATCTTTCCGCCACGACATTACAATTACGGCGACAATTCATCCCTCTTACTGCAGCTTTACGCCAACACCACATCCTGTACAAATGGGGATTCCCGGTCCGCGTGATCGTGTCCCGAAATAACCTGGTACATGTTATCAAGTCTCTGGAGGAAGGGAAAAACCTGCTAAATGAATGGAACATTCCGATCGTGGACCTCCCACCCAAGCAACCGCCTGGTCCCGTATCTGATGGTTGGCGCCAAGTGAAAACCAAGAGACACCCACATAAAGGGCTACAAAGCTAGAGACTCATCTATCCTGGATTCCGTATGCTCACTGCTGTTGAACTTATCCCCCCAGGATTACAACAGCTGCTGGTCCACTGTACCACGTTCTTTTTCTTTTTTTTTCTCTTGATTCAGAAAAGATGGATTATCTGTTGGTTCTGTAGTTTTACTGGTTTATTTCTTTCTTGGTTCTGGCACATTGGGCGAAGTGAATACAAATGGCGAAAGCCATTCCACCTCATGAAAACAGAGAAATCATCCGGTATAAGGGGTTGTGGTAAGAATCTGATAGCATTTCTGTTGGTATATTATGGTACTTAAAATTATGTCTATGAATGTCAGAGGGCTGAACTCCCCTCAAAAAAGAGCCAACTTATGGCGTGAGGCACGAGCTCAGGGCTGTGACATTCTTGCAGTGCAGGAGACACACCTTTTGAAAGCAGACGCCATACGCGTCCAACACCCAGTATACCGACATGTATTTCATGCTCACTATTCCTCAAAGCGTAGAGGCACACTGATTGGGATTAGGGATTCAGTAGCATTTCAACTATTGTCACAATATGCAGACCCTGGGGGGAGATTTATAATACTAGTATGTATTCTCAATAATGTCACTTACACACTGGTATCAGTATACGCCCCTAACAGGAAACAGGTGGCGTTCCTGGGAAGACTTGTGAGGGCGGTGGATAAGAGAAAACAGGGATGTCTAGTGTTAATGGGAGATTTTAATATGGCTCCAGACCCACTAGTTGACACTACTTCTGGGCGCCGACGCGCCACCCTTCTTTTTCACAGGCTTTGTGGCGCCATGAATTATCTGACGCTTGGCGCATCCTCCATAATACTGAAAGAGACTATACGTATTTTTCTACCGCACACAATAGCTATTCACGGATAGATTTATTCCTACTTGAGCAGTCTAGTATTCCCATTGCTATGCAGTCTGATATCTCATTAATTACTTGGTCAGACCATGCAGCGATAACTTTGACTATAGCAGAAAAATATGAAAGTCCAAGAGCTTTCGTGTGGCGGTGCAATGACTTCTTAATGTCACAGCCGAAATTTAAAGTCATTTTGGAGAAGGATTTGAAGGAATTCTTTCTGATCAATGCCCCCTCTGCCCCCGGCCCTGATGTACTGTGGAACTCGCACAAGGCCTTTATTAGAGGAACATTTATTCGCTTGGGACATATTGAAAAGAAAAATAGATTAGCAGAGATAGATCGGCTGCTGCACCAAATAAAATCTATCGAAACTAGCAATAAAAAATCCCCCTCTCCATTAAACGCAGCAAAATTAATGACGTTACGCCAGCAATTGACAGCTTGCTTATTGCATAAGTATGAGAAAAATTTGAGAAGGGCTAAAGCTACATATTACTCTCAGTCCAATAAAGCGGGCAAACTTCTGGCATTCCAGCTTAAACAAAAACATGCGAAATCCAGAATCCAGTTTCTAAACAGTAAGGACGGAACGTACAAGATATACGACCCAAGGGGTATAGCTGACGCCTTTAGAACATTCTATGAGGGCCTATACAACATAGCGGAAGATTCCGCAATAGTTCCTCCCTCCAGCCACGAAATTGAGCAATTCCTTACATCTGCTAACTTACCCAAACTCACTGAGCCACAATTGGACGCTCTGAATGCGCCCATTACCCCAGCGGAGTTACTGTCCATTATTAAGTCGCTGCCATCTCAAAAGTCTCCAGGCCCTGATGGCTTCACTAATGAATATTACAAGTGTTTCTTCCCAGTCTTGATGAACCCGCTGCTGTCCTTTTTGATGGCCGCGGTGGACTCAGGCTCTATCCCAAAGGAAAACCAAGAAGCCTTGGTAATTACACTGCCAAAGCCTGGTAAACCTGCCACCAACCCCCAAAACTTTCGACCCATATCGTTATTGAATTCGGACCTAAAAATTTATGCCAAATTGATAGCAAGCAGAATAGCAACTTATCTTCCAAGTCTGATAAAGAATGATCAAGTGGGGTTTGTTAAGGGGAGGCAATCTTACGATAACACTAGACGCATTTTGAATCTCATACACTGCATTGGCTCTAGGAAGGTAGAGGCGGTGATCCTCGCGCTGGATGCCGAGAAGGCGTTTGATCGCATTTGCTGGTCGTACGCCTTCTCGGTGCTCAGAATTATGGGATTTTCCGGGGCTATTTTAAGAGCGATTGGGGCACTATACTCTGCACCCTCGGCGAGAGTGTTCACTAATGGAGTGGTGTCAGATCCTTTTTTAATAACAAATGGGACCAGACAGGGATGCCCCCTGTCGCCCCTGATATTTGTTCTGTCCATGGAACCATTAGCCCAGGTGCTTAGACTGGATCCGAGGATGGGAGGCATTGACATAGGGGATAAAACTCACCTTATATCACTCTACGCTGATGATATTATTCTTACTTTGACTATACCACGAACAACCATTCCTTGCCTTATGGATACCATTAATAGTTTTGGGCATCTATCGTTTTACAAATTAAATATGGCCAAATCGCAAGCGCTACCCTTGAATGTTCCTCCTCCTTCTCTCCAACATCTGAAGTTGACTTATGATTTTGACTGGAGGGAGGACAGTGTTCAATATTTGGGGACACAGATGACAGCATCCCCAGGGACCCTTTATAGAAGTAACTATATACCAATGTTAAAACTATTGCAAGAGGAAACTGAACGAATGTCCAAAACAGATACCTCCTGGATAGGACGGGTGGCAGCCTTCAAGATGTTGCTACTGCCTAGACTCTTATACCTGTTCCGCACGCTCCCAATATCCATTCCGGTTTCCTTTTTTGAAACAGCACAAAGGGTGATTTCGAAGTATATATGGAACGGGAGGAGACCTAGAGTTAATAAAAGCTTTCTATTTAAACACAAAGAGGCGGGAGGGCTGGGAGTACCGGTGGTTAGAAACTACTATATAGCCTCACTGGTCACTCAGTGTGCTAGGTGGAAGTCAAAGGATACCTCTGCTCCATGGTTGCACATAGAACAGGCGCTTATAGCTCCATTAAAACTGGAGGATGCACTATGGTTGCCCTTTTGGAACATCCCTACTCCTGGATCCTTCTCCCCGGTCATGATCGCCTCATTAACGGCATGGAAGCTACTTCATGGGAAAGCTAACCCTATGAAGCATTATCACATTTCAGAAATGCCATTATTACTTATGGCATGGGTGATCAAGGATTTAAGGGTCTCGGATTGGGAATCGAGGGGGATCACGCAGATTTCTCACTTATACTCAGACACTATGCAACCTATATTGTTTACAGACTTAAGACAGAAATACGGAATTCCTATAGGTGACTTCCTTAAGTATCTTCAAATATGGCACTTCTTGTCTAAACACCCTGTGACGATAGTACCCCACAGTGGAGTGATTTTCACCTGGCTGTTGACAAAAATGAGAGGATTGCGCTTTGTGTATGACCAAATGGATGGAATTTAAACTTTCACTAGATCCGCACCGTTCCGTTGCTGGGAGAGAGATCTAGGGACGGCCATTACCATAGAGGAATGGCAGCAAACATTTAAGCTGATGCATGCATCTTTAAAGTATAGTACCCATATAGAGACGGCTATGAAGATCGTTTTACGGTGGTATAGGACCCCGTCTACTCTACAGTTAGCCTATCCTTCCGAATCTGGGCATTGTTGGAGGGGATGCGGAGGTAGAGGTACCCTTCTTCATATTTTGGGACAGTGTCCCGTGATCCATGGATACTGGGGTGGGGTCTTTGAAATGCTCTCAGAGCTGTGCGACTTCCGACTCCCCTATAACGCAAACCTGGCTATGCTACTAATCGGAATCCCCAATGAAACAAATACATATAAAACACTTATATGTAAAATTTTGACTATAGCCAAGTTAATGTTGGTGCAGAGATGGAAGACAGTGGCATCGCCGCCCATGTCGGCTTTGGTGTTGGCCGTCAATAACACATATACCTATGAAAGGGTGGTTGCACTGGGAAACAACTCCTTTTATAGCTTTGAGAAAGTCTGGGAGGTGTTGATTCATTCTCGATTCGCTCTGAAGGAAAACCAAAGGGCTACAGTGACTCCAAGAGTGGGGATACAGTAGTAAGGGGGATGGCTGTTGATCCTGCCAACCCTGGTTAGACAGTAAAGGGTGCTAGGACTCAGCGTTATAAGTGTTACAATCAATGCACAAGCATAAACTCCAAAGGTAGAGATGGTCAGAATCAGGGAAACCACCCCGGAAATAATTCATGATAGCCCTATAAATGTGCCTACAGTTATTGTTATGGTTATTGTTTACTTATAAAATTCTACATTATCTGTTTCATTGATATACGGATTAAAGATTGTACCGTGAATAGGAATATCATATTGCATACCACTGTATATCGCAATGCTTGTTAATTCTGTTCTGTACTTTTATTCTCTGAAACTTTGAATAAAAATTATTGAAACTAAAGTGTAAAATTTATTTAGTTTTCACATAGATTCCTAATGAAAGAAATAGACACAGCTTTATAGGGCAACCTCTTTAGTATCTAAAATCAATAAAGAGGGAGTTTAAAGGGCCTAAAAATAGACTAGAATAGAGATTCCACATTTCTGTAGGGGTTTTCATTGCAGTAGTCCCCTCGTTTACATCACAAACAGGGCAGGCTGTATTACAATAAAAGAGAACGCCACATAACACCCATTATTGCATTTACAACTGACAATAGATGATGTCACTTCTTACAGGTGCATCTCAATACATTAGAATATCTTTGAAATGTTCATTCATCTCATTAAATCAGTAATTCAATTAATAATCAGCATCTTCCATGATTGTGTGTCCTACTGAACCAGACTGAGGGACCATTTAAAGGCTTAGGAAACCTTGGCAGGTGACACGCTGAATTTACAATACTGAACTTTTTTATATATATATATTAAAATTTTCTTAGATTTTGGTTTTCATTACCTGTAATCCATAGTCAACATTTACAGAAATAAAACACCTGAAATAGAACACTCTGTGTGTAAAAAAAAAAAAATCAGTCTATAGGAGGTCACTTTTTTAATTTAATTACTGAAATAAATAAATGTTTCAAAGATATTCTAATTTATTGAGATGCACCTGTATCAAACCCCCCCCCCATGGTTTTCCATAGATCTCAATGAGTCGGCTTCAGTCTATTGCTGCCTATGGCTATGACTATGCTGTAAAGCATGTTACTAAATGTGGTTTACAGAGCAGAGGAGAAGCTCAGGCAAGATGGCAGCCTTCATAATCCTTTTCAGAAAATAGAATAGAAAAATCTACATTCACAAAATAGAGATTAAAAAAGTGATATGTTTCACTATCCGGTTTTAATAAATAAAAATATTGGCAATGCATTCCTTTTAAAGTGTGTGAAATAGCATGTGAATATTAGCATTGGCTGCTTTCAGAATGTATAAGCCTGCCCCATTATGTGCCATTTTTTACTTCAGTGCTTTTGAAGTGAGCAACAGTCAAGAACAGCAGCGGAAGTTGCGAGAGCAGCAGCTGAAACTTCAGATTGCCCAGCTGGAGGCAGCTCTTAAATCTGACCTGGCAGATAAAAATGAGATTCTTGATAGAATGAGAAGAGAGCGAGGTAAGTGGTGCATGCTATGATAAAAATTACCACTTCTCTGCAAGTCATTTGTTAGCTGAAAATCCATCCCAATAAGCGCCCCCACTCTATTCATTTCATTGGGACCACTAGACATAGCCAAGTGCTGTACTTCAGCTATTTCCCTTGCTGCCATTGAAATGGATGGAGTGGGGGGCGCTCTTTCTGATTCCAATGCTACATTCCGAAGGGGATTAAAATACCCGTTCTCAGGATCAATGGAGTCTAAGCAGTCAGAACCCCACCTATCAACAATTTATCCCTTATCCTATGAAACGTAGTATAACCCATTTAAGTTGAAAAAAAAAAAAAAAGATTATTTTTATTCCTTTTCATATATTTTTTAGTGCAGTTCACTATTACAACCCATTTTTTTTAAATACGTTTACAAATAGCCTGTTTATCTGCTGCATCAGGACCTAATTGTGGGGGAATACTGTTGAGTCCTAAAAGTTCAAGAGCTGTCATCTATATGTTCACCTGCTGCTGATTGACAGCTTTATCCCTATGCATGGGGAGAAAGCTGTCTTTCAGTGGGAGCCCACCAATCATGAATACAAGGACTCAGCACACAACTGAGTAGTGCGACAAGTGCAACAAGAAAAAAGTAAGTGCTACACCACTGGAATCAGGGGTTAAAAGGTCCTTAAAGTGGTTTTCTGGCCTCAAATGGATTTTTCATACTGATGACCTATGTACAGAACTCCACACAGATCAGCTTTTCTGGCAGTTGCTGTAGTGGAGCACATGAAGGCTGCTCCTATTAAAGTGATCGCTGCAGCCCCATCCACTTTATACCGATGGTTCAAGGGAATTGCAGCACCACTTCTATTATATGAATAGAAACAGCCTATACATCCTACTCATCCATTGCATCAACTTTCAGCTGCAGGTTGTCGGAACCGCTGATCTCTGCAGGGTCTGGGTGTCAAACCCCCACAGATCACATTCTGATGACCTATCCTCTGGATAAGTCATCAACATAAAAATCCCATTTGGGACTGGAAAACCCCTTTAAGAGAGGCCATCAATTTTATATCAGTGGGTGCTCTGACTTTCAGCACACCTGCTGATCAGCAGGTTACCCCACCAATCACGAGAAAAGGAGTTTCTTGCAATGTGCCTGAATAATGCAGGTATGCTGCTGCTTCATTCATTTCTGTGGGACTGCCATAGATAGCAAAGTACTGTACTCCTTGCAGAAATGGGTAAGTCATGTAAACTCTTCCTGTTAGGGCATAGGACATTTACACGTGAAAAGACACCAATCTATCTATTTGTCATTACATTGTACGACACAGAAGATGACAGTGCTATATAAATAAAAAAGCAATAGCATATTAATAAAGAGACTGCAAATAGTAATAGAAGTTGTAAATCATCTCCGAAGCGTAATTAGACATTTACAGTAAAAAATAAGCACTTATGAGGAATTGCCTCTGTGCAGAATATTACACTGTCAGACCTGTGATCGCTTTTCATTTCCCTGGCACTTTTTCATATTACATTACAGCTTCTCGAGAGTCAAGATGCCTTGACAGGCAGAGGAAGTCTTGTCGTCTTACACTGCTATTTTAGCGGATGTGTCACACTCATTTTCTGAAATTAGTAAAATCAAGTGGGTTTATACGAGGCTTGTCACTTTAATTACATTTCAATAGCCCAGTAAATATTGTAACTCAATACCTTGATGCTGTTTCTCATTTAAGAACAAGCTGAGAAACTTGATGAAGAAAACAGAAAACTCCAGCTGCGTTGTCTAGAACAGAAGCATCAGCTTGACGAATTTCAGAACAAGTTGAAGTTTTTCACAAAGGTAATATAATGAAGGGAACTCCCGCTCATTGCTTATGGAAAGGCATATTATATCCAAATGTTATTTTCTTACACTTTATTTAGTGGCATCTCTTTAAGAGATTTTCCATATTAAAGATATTGATGACTTCACGGATGACCAATCCTAGGAATAAATCATCATTATCTTTACCTTATCTTAATATCTGGAAACCCCTTTTTTAATCAAAGATATATGTTGTGCATCCTGCTATGGGTGGTCCCTAGAGGTTGAAAGGGCAATGTACCCTCTACCACGGATGATTAGGCTATGTTGCTATGTTCACAGTCTGTATGCATTGCACATTTAGTGTATGCACCATAAATCCCGCAAAAATATATATATATTTTTTTTTTTTACACATAGATGACATATGCCACTGTATCGCAACATAGTTACATACGTCGAGGCCTTCCTTAACAGATTTCCTTAGTGACGCCACTTCTCTGTCAGCTAGGATCTAGTTTCAGCAGTGGACATGGTGTCTTCCAGTGCTAATAAAATAGTGCTATGTAATGTCAAGTGGTACAATATGGATGTAATTGACCTAAAGGTGGTCACAGTAATACTTGGCCACAGAACAACATGCAGCACATGAGCCTCACGTAAGTGCCAAACTTCATGCCAAAAAATGTCCAAGATTTAGTAAAAGTTCCTACTTTGGTCCTCCAATGCAGAACTCAAACTGCGAATATCGGCACTGGAAATAAGGCGATACTTATTAACTGGTCTTGTGCAGATTCCTATGAGAGGAATAGAGAGAATTTCATTACCATGGAGGAGATATTGTATGGGTTCTGTGTGATAGGCATAATGAGGACCTACATTATTCATAGTCACAGCAGTGGAGGATAGCTGCAAAATAGTTTTTATATAGAGTGTCTGATCTAAGCACTGCAGTTTAGAGCAATTTAAGGTGAAATTTCTTTAACTTGGTTTTGGCACTTGTACATTGGTCATACACATTAGATTATAGTTGCCTGAACCCGCTGATTTCTGTGCGACCAACCAGCCATCTAATTTATGTAGGGGTTATCCTGACATCTGTGGTTGGATCAGCCCGAGCCGAATGTGCATATGTATAGGAGTTTGGAAGTAATAGCTGTAGGCCAACAGCTATTTAAAGTGTTACCAACTATAGGCCGTGAGTACAGATTATTTTGAGATTATTGTGGCAGGTAAAACGAGCCATTGCAAGATCAGTTTTACTATACTAACATAGTACACACAGTACCTTGCACCAATTTCTGCTAACATAGACCATTACAGAGACAAAAAACTTTTGCAATACCACATTTACATTGTAGTCTGCCATCATAGATGTGAGATCACAGTCTGCAGGCTACATATTTCCAGCACAAATCACTTCAGATTTACAGCTTGTTTACTTTTGACTTGACTTAAGAAAATCTGTTTGACAAGTATCCATTAAATTCCCGTTCCAAGCATGTAAGGACAGCTCACATAAAACAACATGCGCCTGCTACTTGCATCCATCAGATGTGTGAAAACAGCCCAGAGCAATTGCTGAAAATCTACTCTGACAATATGAAACAAAAAAGTCTATGTTAAACTAAAATTTTAAATATTCGGCTTGTGGTGCATGTACAGAAGATGAGGCCTGGTTGTTTGTATTATTTAGGACCACTCCAGTGTCATGACGTGCTTGTGTCTGGAGATGTACATCAGAGTTACTTCTGCTTATCTGATCACTTTTTCTCTGTTTCCACTCACAGGAGAGCGATGTGGACATGACTGAGCTCAGCGAAGCCTTGATGCTTATAAAGGTAGTTCCCTCTCTTACCTGTTTCTGGAAATGTCCTGCCAATCTACACAAGCAGCACATGTAAAGTCAGTTCACGTTCCCCATGCATACACTTAGATGTGTTGCATTTTTCATTATTACATCAAAAGTGGATTAACAGCATGGCCTGCTTCCAGTTTTACTTTTTCCCAATATATTCAATGGCATTTAATTTGAGCCGTATCTCTATTTTCTTCGATAATTTATGTCTTGCTCTTATGATTTTCTTGCAGGCCTAGATCTAACCTACAGCATAGTTCCACTTAGCAGATGCAGCTTTCACTCAATAATAGGAAGTCTCTTTTATAGCAATTTTCTAGTATGACATTACTTTTAGTTTTAATATTAATACTTTTTTAGCCAACCTGAAAAAATTGTTACTGGAGACCAAGAATAATAAGCAGATACATACAGAATAATTACAGAATACAATAAAATGATAACGTTATATATTAGTCATTATATATAAATTGGCTGGACCTGGAGAATTACCTTCATTGTAGAGGACAGAAATTTCTTTGTACTGAAGACAGTTTTACCAGTACTATCTAATAGTTACACAGTGCAAACCTAGACTAGACCGGTTGATCATACTTTCAGAGGATAATAGGGTTGGTTTACTTAAGTAGACCGATACCATTGGAGGAGCTAGAGGAAGCAGTGTTCTCAATGGCCAACAACAAGTCCCCCACATCCGATGGTTTTCTGGTGGAGCTGTATAAGTAGTTTGGAAACTTAATTCCCACGCAAGTTTTTCCTAATGCCTCCGAGGTTGGGACTTAACCGACTCTGTTATTTCTCCTAGAAGTCTATGAATAAATTGACAACCAGTTGTTACTAGTTGGTGTTGTCTCTTCACACCATCTGACATTGTCCAGTCAGGGTGTAGGGATATACTCCTTCGATAAATGGGTGCTTTCATTCCATTTATCAATGTATGTATATATTTCTAGGAACAGTAACTGCAAAAATTTGATAAAAGGACCTTCAGAATTGTTATGTCATGGGGAATACAAGTACAACAAAAACCGACACGTCGGCAAAGGTGACAGGTCCATATGCATAGTTATATGGCTATTTCTTCAAATATATGCATGTCTACAAATGTCAGAGTACACATTATTAGGTTCATACTTGTTTTTTGGTGGTGTTCAAATACAGCACCACATAGGGGGAAGACCTCACAAAAACTGCAATTTGTGAGTCACAAATTCAATATCTGTTCCATATCTGTGTGATGTCTGTGGTATGCAGGTTCTGTGTCTCCTGCTGAGCTTTGCTCATCGGCCCTGGAACTCCCTGTAATCGGCATGTGCAGTTTGTCTACATAATTGCTTGTGGCTTGAAGAAAACCTTCAGATGCATGTGGCGCAGACCTAATTCTGGCACTATAACAATTACAAACAGACTGGACCAATAGCGCAGGCCAAAAAATACTCATAATAAAGTCATAATTACTTGGCATTAAAAATGGCTTTGTTAATCATCAACATCTTTGCTGCTTTGGGTATTATTAAGTGATACATTTTCCAGAATCTCAAGTCAGGTCTCCAAGGTCCTTTAACCCCCTGCATGCACAATGTCAGAAATTGACCAGGGCGCCACAGATTTGGTCAGATATATTCATTAACACAGTGTTAAAGGTTAGATTACATTAGCCGAAGTAAAACAACATTGTCTTCTGCAGGCGCGCAAACAGCAAAGGAATGGAGATCTAATGTTTTTGGAAAAGGTGGAAGATGATGTCAATAAAGACCTTGAAAAATCATTAAGAAACTTACAGGCGAACCATGCCGAAACTGTCCAGGAGTTGGAGAAGACGAGAAACATGTTGATAATGCAACATAAAATCAATAAGGATTATCAGGTAATCTCCTGGGCTATATATTCACTATGTATTCAGTGCACAATGTTACCATTGCTATAGCCAAACTATGAAAGCAACATATGAATTCTGCAAGTACAATTGTGGTACCCCCTCCATGTAAGACTTTCTGCAGTCCCCTACTTCCTTTCGACTACTCGGGAGTTGCACATAATCTTTGCCAACATGAATTGACGATTGTGGACTATTGTACATGACCTTCTCATTTCTCTTTTGTGGTCAGGTTGAAGTAGAAGCAGTGACACAGAAGTTAGAGGACATGCGTCGAGATTACGAAATAAAGTTGGAGCAGTACGCCCACCTTCTTGACGTCAGAGCAGCACGGATACGCAAACTAGAAGGTAGAAATAATTGCTAAGAGGGTAACAGTTCTTCATAATTGTAGTCTCTAGAGATAAGTAGCAGAAGAGCTGGTCTTCGTGCTGTGCCACTTCAGTCCTGATCAGTGGCTACCAAGCAGAGCAGTTTATGGGATCATAGAAAGTGTTAACAGCCTCTCCCATGTGGGATTCTACTATTTTTTTTCGACAATACAGTCTGAGTTACACTCTCATTTGGTTAGCTTCACCGTTTTTTCTCTGCCAGGAGTTTGGGTACCAATCTGAGGATAGCTGTCCTAACCACCTCAGGGACCTGCAGATATCATATATTTCTGGCATATTTATCCATATCCAAGATAGTAATATCCCTTTAAACCCTCCCACTTGTTTTATATTTAGTCAATTTTCCCCGTTGTGTTTACACGCCTAGACTGTAAGTGATCTCTGTAGGTAGATCACTAAGGTTATGTTCACATCTGTACGGAGTCTTTGGCAGAAATTACCTAAGAAAAAAGTCCTGCGAACCCGACTCTGGATCACAGGCCGTTCAACTGTTCTCATCAACCACTATACAGAACACAGTGTTGAAAGCGGGTAGCCCTGTTCTACATTTGTCTGCCATGCTGAGTTACTGCAGCTCTGCCCCTTACAAGTAAATGGTAGCTGAGTGCAGGGACTCAGTGCAGCTACTACACTGTGCTATCTGCTTTTGGCTCTATTCTCCATTGAGAAGACACTAACTAATCCCCATAAGATTGTCCTCCACCTTGTTGGACTTGAAACACGTTGGGAAAATTGGAGTGTTTCTGCGTAATGCATGCTTACCTTAGGTACATGGTGCTTCCTATTGTTTTATTTAGTTTTTTTTCTTATAATAAGCAATTTAAAGGAGAACAATTTTTGAAAACATGCAAGAAGCAATACTTATTTTACAATACTAGTGATCCCCTTTTACTGTCAGTCCCACTAGTCTCTACTTCCTGGTCCTGTCTTAACACATACGAAATGCTAAGAACTGGAGTTGGTGGTGGTGAATGGTCCTCTTTAAAGTCCTACTTGTCCTTCCCACATGGTGATTGACACCCGGTCTACCGCCTCTTCATAGTGTACATCTATCACATTTAGGATTGTATTGATTTGTGTTGAACTTTACTAATCTGTTTTTTTAGCCCAGTTAAAGGATATTGCATATGGCACAAAGCAGTACAAGTTCACACCAGACATAACCCCAGATGATGATGTGGAAGAATTTGATGAGTCCTTGCACTTACAAAGGGGTGAAAACCTTCTTGAGATCCATATATCTAAGGCAGTGTTCTCTCCAGCAGCTGCCAACAGCTTTGGAGACCAGGAACCTTCTACCTTCTGCACATATGCTTTTTATGACTTTGAACTCCAAACTACACCTGTTGTACGGGGTTTGCAACCATCCTATGAGTTCAGTTCTCAATATCTGGTACACGTTGATGACTTTTTCCTACAGTACTTGCAAAAGAACACTGCAAGATTGGAGGTTCACTTGGCAATTGGCACTGAGTATAAGACAGTTGCTGTATGCCAGCTGAGATTCCATGATGTTCTGGAGAAGACTGGGAGAATATATTCTAGCGCTGTGTTGGTTGGTAAGGACAGCAAATTTCTGTCGCTTGTATGTCGGAAACCAGTTGAAACATGAGCTTGATGTTCTCCTTTTTCATTTCAGGAGCTGACAATGACATTTATAATTATGGCACAGTGGAGTATTGGGTTAGGTTAAAAGTTCCCATGGAGCAAGCAATTAGACTCTATAAAGA
Organism: Leptodactylus fallax; assembly: GCA_947044405.1. Classification (NCBI taxonomy): domain Eukaryota; kingdom Metazoa; phylum Chordata; class Amphibia; order Anura; family Leptodactylidae; genus Leptodactylus; species Leptodactylus fallax. The sequence goes on along the minus strand of CAMRHE010000088.1, from coordinate 430,971 downwards.
ACGTGCAAAGGCCCTGGGCTATATTACATCAAACTTTAAGGATCCACTTCAGAACGATCAAGTAATTCTTCCTTCCTCTTCTCCCTTCAATGAGCACCATTGTTGTATTAATGTGAACAAATAAAGCTTTCTATGACAGTCATAGGTACTTTAAGAATTTAAAGATTTTCTGTTGGGTCAGTCCCTTTAAAGCAACAAAAGTTAATAGATGGCCTTGTCGCCAGTGTCAGTCTGTAGCTTGCTGCATAGTTCTCAAACAAAGAGCCTGTAGAGGAGGTAATCTCCTGCTGATCAGCTTCATCTTTGGCAGCAGTCTGTGTGACGTGGTGGGACATAGCCAAGAGGGCGGGATTTGAAAATCTGTATGTCTTCCTATAGACAGGGAACAGCAGGGGGGCTCTTACGCTTGCCAGTTATCTTACAGTCAGACACGACAATGAGGAGGAGAGAGGACATGTCTGTGCTCATGGAACTCAGAAGAACGTTTCTTTATACACTGTATTAAAATTAGTTTAAATTGTAAAATGAAACAAAATTGTACATTACTTGCTGTTTTAGATTATGTTTTAGGGTCCTTTTAACCAGACAGATTATCTACCCATAAAGGGGTTTTCCCATCTCAAGATTTCACTTGCCCTCCTGTCTCTTCTCCCCTCCACTTCCTAGTTTTCAGCTTAGTCCAGCAGCGTGCTTGTGATTGTTGTAAACTTCACAGTTATCTCTGGATTTACATCCAGTGATAACAAAGATACTGATCAAAAAACGTTTCTAGCCTCTGTCAGGGCTCAGCAACTGAAAGCAATATGCAGAGAGGACAGAAGAGAATATAGATGGCCAGAAGCAGGGACGAAGTCATCAACCTGACCAACCTAGGCAACCAACTTTAAACACTGAAGAGGAATAATGAGCAGTATCTGGCAAGCAGAGCAAGATAGATAAAGCAATGTACTGGGTAAAACACTTCAGTTAGCTTAAGCTACTAGTCTGAATATGATCCTGGAGATGGGAATACCCCTTTAAAAAAAGCGCCGATTGACGAGATACAGGTTGATTGGCACTGGTTTTTACTTTCTTCAGTGCTTGTACCCCGTCTACTCTTACTCATGCACTTTATATAATTTTGCCAATTGATCATGGAATGTTTATATGTGGCAATGAGAATGAAAGTTTACAAGTGTCCATTGTGTATCTTTTAATATTGTTATAATGTATATTCTTTTTATATACGAGCATTACTATATTACTCATAAAGGTCTTGTTTTAATTGGAACATATTGTTCTTCTTGTCCATTTAGGCGTTATCTGTGAGGAAAGCTGAGCACTTGGGCCAGAAAGAAGACAATCTCAATGAACTGTTTATCACCATAAATAGCTGCAGTAATTTGCAGTCTGGGACCGGTTTACAGCAGCCCAGCCCTTACGTTGCCTATACCTTTTTCCACTTCAGTGACCATTACACTCCTATCATTACAAGCAGCAATAATCCGCAGTTTGAAAATCGCAAATGCTTTCCAGTACCAATGACTGCTGATTTGGACCGATATCTTAAATCCCATTCTCTAGTTTTGTATGTTTTTGATGATGAGGAAAAGAGCAGTGCATACCTTGGTAAAGCCAGGGTCCCTCTCATCCCTCTTGCACACGATAAGTGCATATCAGGTATGACTTTTACTTGCTTACAGATGTGAAGGAAAGTAGTTTTTGTGAAATGGTTGTCTGATTTATAAAATCTGTTTAGTTGTTGGTGGAGGGTCCTCTGTTCAGGATTGACTTATATAGACCACAGTGGAAAGTGGTGAGTGCAAAGAGTGTCTCTCACCCTGAAGGATCTGTCATGTATGTCCATTAGAATAACTCTGTGCTTTTAATGGTAAGCATAGAGTTCGAGCTGTGTAATTCTTCATTTACCCTTTGGTGGCGCTGTAGGGAAATGGAGACCTTAATAGCACTTTAAGTCTTATTTATACATCCATTTTTCATGTGCATGTGCTGTCATTGTTTTCTATCGACAACAGACAGACACATCATTTTCTGGATGTGTGGCGTCGGTGTTTGATTAGTTTTTCACGTATCAACCATTTTTAGAAAAAATGTTTATATTTTTTGTTTCTGTTTATATTTTTGTACTGTCGTGCTCCATGACTGCACAAAATATGTGAATAATTGCGTTGAAATGGGGGAGATAGATCAAGCAAAATGCACCAGAATTTTGTTAATTTGCACCAAAAAGCTGTCTTGCACCATATTTATGATATGTCTTAGACATTTTTACAACTACTTGGTTGACATTGTGCACCAAAAATGCAACAATTTTTTATTTTTTTTTTGGATTTTTCTGGCGTAAACCAAGCCAACAAATAGGAGCTGTAAAGTTAGACTAGACGTTATGCACCTATGTGAAAAGTCTGTATGTGATACAATCTTCTTTCCTTGTTTTCTTATTTTCCTAAAGGTACATTTCAGCTTACAGATATTACAGGGAATGAAAGAGGAACAGTAAAGATTACATTGAAGTGGAAATCTACATACCTGCCACCTAGTGAAACAATTCTGACAGGACCATTGGTGGATGAGCTGCCAAAGGAAGTCCCAGTACCTGTACGGTTACTAAAAGATGAAGAGGTGAAGGCACCTACACGGAAAGCCCTGGAGCCAGTTCCTGTTGTAAGTACAGTGTTAGTTAGAATTATTAAGAAATGGCCTTGATTGGGCTAATAAGTTGGCAACTATAGAGTATTATACCAATGATTCTAAGTAAGGTACAAAATAAAAATTGTCTTTCAAATTGACATCTCACACTGTCTTGGCTTCCTATTTGATATGTTTTTAGCTATGACGCAGGATTTAAAACAGGAAGCAAGGGAGTTGAGGGCCTGTAGCATAGAAGATAGAAGATACATAGCATATAGAAAAATCTTTCTGTGACCACGTCTGTTCATAGTTATATGCATTACCCAGACACAGTGCCACATGGTGAATAGATAGTCTAGTGTTCACATATCCTACTGTGTAGAAATTGATGTACAGTGTAGCTTTTAAGATCCCCAGCATATCAATTTCTTTTTTTGTGGATTTTCCCTGCATATTTCATAATTTTCACTGTAAAAGATTGTAACATGCAGATGTTTCCACAGGTTTACAGCAATTCATGATAGCTTTTTTTTTCTGGGATGCGTGGACCCATAATTTTCTGTTCTCAGCAGTGTAACCTCAGATCTATAAACATAGGCCTAGTGAAGCATACTAAAGACGGCAACATTTTATACTGTTTTATTCTTTTCAGTGAAAAAATAACATTATGTAGTTAATAGAAAGTAAAATGTCTTGACGCAAAATGGAGATCTTAAAGGGAACTTGTAACTAGGACTTTCACCACTAAACCCAGAGCACTGTCAGATAGTGTACCTAATATACTTTTATAGTGTCTTTGCCCTTTCTTAAAAATCGTCTGTATACCTATAAAAATTAGAAGTCTATATGTAAATTAGATGAGAAGAGACCTGCTGAGAGACAGGAGGAGGGGGTCAGTTCAGATAGTAATATGGTTGGCTCTGCCATGGTTCTGGTGGTGTTTTACAGCCGAGAATCTCAGGTTGAAAATTTCACCAGCTTCTATATGCTACAAAAGCGGATATTCAAACAGTTAAATACACCATTAGGAATGGGAGCTGTATGTGCGTCTCCCATTCTCAACTGTGCCTTTAACTACTGTTCACTCCACTTCTGTAGCACATAGAACCGCAAGTGAGGTTTCAAAGCTAAGGTTCTCCACTTTAGAACACCACCAGAATCATGATTCTACACACCCTGTCTGAAGTGATCTCCCCTATAGCCCCTCAATGTGACTCATCTACTCAGAAAAGAAGCTATTGCGACTCTTCTCAGATAATTTACTTAAATACTGCTGAGGGGATTTTTAAAAATAATACTTTATACCCTTCCAGTTAGTGCGGTGAGTTTAGTGGTGAAAATCCTGGTGACATTTTAACCATGTAGGCCATGCATCTTAAATGGGATATCTACTTTGTACAATCTCTTTTTATTAGAAAGGTCCTTCTACATTTAGTTGATCACAAAGATCCAGCCCCTCAAGTGATCATCTTGCAGTTAGAGTTCAGTTTCCCTACAGCGCTACCACAGGAGAAATTAAACATTACACAGTTCCTATGCAAATCAGTGGGTTGTCTGTGTAATGCTGGACAGGACAGGTCCTCCGGAGTAATTGATACTCTCTGTAACCACTCTCCACTCTGGTCAAGAGATGGGACTTCCCCATGTTAACCCAGAATCCTCTAACTAGATAATCCCTTTAAGAAGAGCACATCTGGTTCTGCGATGTAATGCACTTGGTGTTTAACAGTTAGTGTTTACAAATGGAACTCATAAAAACTTGGTCTGAGGAGCAGATCACATGTGTCCTACACATTGTGCTGACTGTGACAACTCTCACTTCCAAAATATTTGTAAGCCAACACATTTTTATGTGGCAACTGCAGTCACACCCGGAATAGTTTTAACAGGCTGATAAAGAACATCACTTCTACCCAGAAACCAGATGAATTTTATTATAGGCTTTCATATGCAGTCACATTCATGTATTGTGCCCATAATGTGCCTGAACTGATGGTATTCACCATGTATAGCTTGGGGAATAAATAAAGTATAAAATAAAATTCATCTTTATCTTTCATGGCAGTCCATAGGATCCGCACAATCTCTAGAAAAAGTAGACCAGCATGGAGAAATCCTAGTCTTGTTTCTAGGGCCAGCTATGACCATAGTGAGCTAGATTTTCCAACCCTGCTTTATGTTTCTTATGGTCCCCTTGCTTTTATTGTCTGCATCAATGACACAGCTGGAATATTCTCTAACTTGTGTTATAGCATAGGTGGCCAGCCCCTCCATTTCCCCATATAGCACCTTGTCTTGTTAGTTTAGCAGTTCTAAATTGGTTAGTTTATGTATATTAGTCAATGTATCATTGACGAGTTACATTATATACCTTTATAATTTGTTGAACTGTTATTGTTGTGTATTTTGCAGGCGCCAGAGCCAAAGCCAAGGACACGGAAACCTGCAACGGACAAGAAAGTCTCTTTCATTGAAGCCAACATGGAAACCCTGGTAAGAATGTCTGTGGTATTACCATTGTGCTAAGAGGTGATTGTCAGGATCTGCTTTCTTCCAGGAACACTGTGTCTGGTATTGGAGCTCACTTCCATGGAAGCAAATAGGGCTGAAATGCAATAACAGACCAGACACAACACATAACCAGGTTTTTGTGAGGTTGCTTTCACATTGAGTTTAATGTGTCTGTTTAACATATGTACCAGTGTATGTGTAAAATGGATGACAAAAATTGTCATCAAACAAATATCCCAAAACAGAATCGGATAATGAAAGGAGGTCTGTGAGTCAGTTTTATGAATGCACCAAGGAGCTTTTCCAGCACATAAGTTGAGCAGACACATCAAGCACAATATAAACGCAGACCTTCTTTTTTTCAATCTATGATAACCCTTTTAAACCTAATTCTGTACTCCACAAAGATTCTAATGACATTTCCTGGTTGGATTTTCAGCAGATATAATGTTGTCATGAAGATCTTGTGTGGACTAAATCACCACATATATGATATACAGTACAGACCAAAAGTTTGGACACACCTTCTCATTCCAAGAGTTTTCTGTATTTTCATGACTATAAAAATTGTAGATTCACACTGAAGGCATCAAAACTATGAATTAACACATGTGGAATTATATACTTAACAAAAAAGTGTGAAACAATTGAAAATATGTCTTATATTCTAGGTTCTTCAAAGTAGCCACCTTTTGCTTTGATTACTGCTTTGCACACTCTTGGCATTCTCTTGATGAGCTTCAAGAGGTAGTCACCTGAAATGGTCTTCCAGCAGTCCTGAAGGAGTTCCCAGAGATGCTTAGCACTTGTTGGCCCTTTTGCCTTCACTCTGCGGTCCAGCTCACCCCAAACCATCTCGATTGGGTTCAGGTCTGGTGACTGTGGAGGCCAGGTCATCTGGCGTAGCACCCCATCACTCTCCTTCTTGGTCACATAGCCCTTACACAGTCTGGAGGTGTGTTTGGGGTCATTGTCCTGTTGAAAAATAAATGATGGTCCAACTAAACGCAAACCGGATGGAATAGCATGCCGCTGCAAGATGCTGTGGTAACCATGCTGGTTCAGTATTCCTTCAATTTTGAATAAATCCCCAACAGTGTCACCAGCAAAGCACCCCCACACCATCACACCTCCTCCTCCATGCTTCACGGTGGGAAACAGGCATGTAGAGTCCATTCGGTCACCTTTTCTGCGTTGCACAAAGACACGGTGGTTGGAACCAAAGATCTCAAATTTGGACTCATCAGACCAAAGCCCAGATTTCCACAGGTCTAATGTCCATTCCTTGTGTTCTTTAGCCCAAACAAGTCTCCTGTGCTTGTTGCCTGTCCTTAGCAGTGGTTTCCTAGAAGCTATTTTACCATGAAGGCCTGCTGCACACAGTCTCCTCTTAACAGTTGTTGTAGAGATGTGTCTGCTGCTAGAACTCTGTGTGGCATTGACCTGGTCTCTAATCTGAGCTGCTGTTAACCTGTGATTTCTGAGGCTGGTGACTCGGATGAACTTATCCTCCGCAGCAGAGGTGACACTTGGTCTTCCTTTCCTGGGGCGGTCTTCATGTGAGCCAGTTTCTTTGTAGCGTGTGATGGTTTTGGCCACTGCACTTGGGGACACTTTCAAAGTTTTCCCAATTTTTCGGACTGACTGACCTTCATTTCTTAAAGTAATGATGGCCACTCGTTTTTTTTTTTTACTTAGCTGCTTTTTTCTTGCCATAATACAAATTCTAACACTCCATTCAGTAGGACTATCAGCTGTTTATCCACCTGACTTCTGAACAACACAACTGATGGTCCCAACCCCATTTATAAGGCAAGAAATCCCACTTATTAAACCTGACAGGGCACACCTGTGAAGTGAAAACCATTTCAGGTGACTACCTCTTGAAGCTCATCAAGAGAATGCCAAGAGTGTGCAAAGCAGTAATCAAGCAAAAGGTGGCTACTTTGAAGAACCTAGAATATAAGACATATTTTGAGTTGTTTCACACTTTTTTGTTAAGTATATAATTCCACATGTGTTAATTCATAGTTTTGATGCCTTCAGTGTGAATCTACAATTTTTATAGTCATGAAAATACAGAAAACTCTTGGAATGAGAAGGTGTGTCCAAACTTTTGGTCTGTACTGTATATATACATACACATACAGGTGCATCACAATAAATTAGAATATCTTTGAAACGTTTATTTCTTTCAGTAATTAAAATAAAAAAGTGACCTTCTATATTTTCTAGATTCTTTACACACAGAGTGTTCTATTTCAAGTGTTTTATTTCTGTAAATGTTGATTCTGGATTACAGGTAATGAAAACCAAAATCTAAGAAAATTAGTATATTGTAAAAACGCTCAGTATTGTAAATTCAGCGTGTCACCTGCCAAGGTTTCCTAAGCCTTTAAATGGTCCCTCAGTCTGGTTCAGTAGGACACACAATCATGGAAGACGCTGATTATGAATTGGATTACTGGATTACTGAAATGAATGAATGTTTCAAAATATTCTAATTTATTGAGATGCACCTGTACTGTATACACTGTTCAATGCCAAGTGTAAAGCACCCCTGCACTGGTAAATGTGTAAAAACTGTAAATAAAGGAGTTGTCCCAAGATTGAAACTTATCATCCATCCACTGGGACCCCCAATGATCACGAGAACGGGTCCATGTCATTTGAATGTACAGGCATGCATGCTATGTCTCCATACAAAGTCTAAAGGACTGCCAAAGTTAGCCAAGTACAGCATCATGGGGCTTCAACTCCTGATAACCTCCGTAATCATGAAACTGAGGCTCCAATTTCCACCGATTGAATTGCGCAGCAGTCCGCGAGACTGCCAAAAATAGCAATGCAGCACATGACTTTATCCTACATTACCATATAGTATGAATGGAGCAACGGTGTGCATACTTGACTGCCTCCTCCTTTGCGTCCTTTAATAGGATTCTGGTACAGTTGGAAGTTATGCTGTAGCCTCCACCGTTCCCGAGTAATCTATGCTGTTACTTTGCATTTGTCTGATATGCTACTTATGTTCTTTACTGTCAAGGGGGCGGAGTCCGGCAAGAGTAAACCAGGGTAATTGATGTAGAGCTCCAATCAGAGGCAGACAGTGTCAGAGCTCAGAATCACACCCCTTACCTGCTTCTGCCTGACACCGCCTACCTGACAGTATAGAGCTCTAAATTTAATTTCACAGATTGCTCATGAACGGTGGGGCTAGAGGGAATAATTCCAACTGCACCGGAAACAGTGGAGAAGCACCTATTAACTATGCTAACAACTGGAGTTAGTCGAGGTGGTGAAAGGTCCTCTTTAACTGAAGGGTTAAAAATAATATAAAACCACAGAGAAGTAATAGAATTCCTAACTATGAATCAGGAGGGTATCAGAAGTCATTCAATGCTTTCATACGCTGTAAAACATAATACATTTGGAATATGTTCATCACATTTGCTTTTGTCATTGTATGACAGTATAGTATAGTATATGATACCATATAGTCTGCATGTCATTACTGTTGCATGGCTCAAAGGAAAAGAGTTTACTTGCTTGAGCAGTACCTTTTGGTCATTCTCAGACATTGTGTCTGCATCTCTTTTTATAAAGTCCTTCCAATGAAGTCCTTGAACAAGCAGCAGGTCCTGTGTGTTTCCGACAGCCTATCTGTATGAAGTGGGTGCAGAAAACACCTGACTGTAACATATAGAGGGGAGACAGGCTAGTCCGAAACCACAGAGATTGTTGTTCTATTATTGGAAATGAGCAACACTTTAGTGGGACTTTATATTGTATGTTATATATGGTAAATAGCATTATATACATAGCTGGCCACAATGTTAACCCTTCATACATTGTATGTGATTTCAGAATCCAGTGGATCACACTATTGATGAAGAGAAGACAGGGATGAAGAAACCTCTGATAACAGTCTTAAACATTCCTGAGGTATGTCTGATGTCTTTTTTTTTATAAATAGATGGTTAATACGGTAGCAATTCTTTTACTTCATCTTTGCTAAGTCTTCCATCGGTTACTAAACAACTACTCCAAAAAATATACTGAGAGGATACTTGGTACATAGTACTTAGATTGTGAACCCCAATGGGGACCGGTACTCATGTGAGTTATAGCAATCTATTTGTAGTTCTGCAGAGTATTATCAAAAAACCAGTGCAGCAAACATTCACACATACTGCAAACCATGCACAGCGTACCCTACTATAAAACATATAGGAACAAACCCAGTCAGCTATATTAGAGGCTGCATTTTCCAGTCAAGGAGAACATTGATTCATGTCTAGGATTTTATAGAAGGAAATGTATAAATGAATCAGTTTTACCATTTGGCCAAAGAGAGTGTCAGATAATTTAAGATCATTGAAAGGAGAACTAAAAGAACAGTTCTTTGTATGTGCCCTGAATAAACGTATTTAGGAATGCCTATGTGTGCAGACATATTAGATAAAAGTAGGCTCATGGTTGAACAACGATTGAAAGAACAGTCATCTGGTGAACAGTCGTTTTGCAGATGAAGCCATACACAGTTTCCTCTACATTAACCATTACAGTAGCTGAAAGATGATTCATCAGACTATTGTACAGCTTTCCAGACCATATCTGTGTGTCATTTGTTGCCACATTTCACCCGATGAATGTTCATCATGGTTAGAAGATATGCCTTACAACAGCCACATAAACCATAGGAAACAGTAACCTGTGCAGAGAAGAAGAGGAGCATGCATGTGTTCTTAATGGGGAGAGAGGAGTAAACCACCACAACAGCATCTTCCATGAGTACAGAAGAACCGCTAAAACAGTGGTAACACACAGAGTCTGGTGGACCCTATTGTCTATAATGGGGTCCATCGGGTGTATGTTGTCATAAAACAAACCAGCAGAGGAAAAAGTTCTCCATGCAGGACGTTTTCCTCCGACGATTTTCAAGTGGACACTGCGACGGAGTCTCCAGTGGAGACTCAGACGCAAATGTGAACCTAGCCTTACTGTACGTATTAGGGTTCCTAATAATGATGCATACAATTTGGCGACTTATTGTTTGCTACAGGTCTTGAAAATGTTGACTTACCTGTTACATGTAATATTTTCTTGATATTGGGATGAATGTGCGATCATAGTCACATGGTACAGAGGCCTGAGCCAATATGTAGATGGATGGTTTAATTGGCAAAACAGTTAGTTTAGTCATTTCATTTACAGAAGCTTACATAAGATATGCTTAAAATATGACTTAATATGATCATCGCCATGTGTCAGTACAGGTACACAACCACTCAAGATAAGAATAGCATTTAAAGTCATTGTGTATGAGGATTTACATGCTGACACAGTAGCCAAATCATATGTATTATTAAGGCACCGCTATACATTATAATTTTCTGGTTTGTTTCTTTGTGGAACGGTTCATTTTATTTTTATTAATTTATGTGTTATACATATCAATGTTTTATGATTGTATAGTTTTTCTTTCTTTTATTGTAGTGCGCCAAGTCATTTATTGCAGTTTGTTCTGTACATGAAAACCCTTTGTTATATGTTAGAGACTTACTAAAGAAATAGTTTATACTGGTGCTTTATGGGAAAAAATCAGAACTGATAAACTACATCTGTAATGTCACCTTTTTTACAGGGAAATGTACCTATTAGTTTTCTTCAGCGTGATGACTGTCTAGTAATACTGCTCTGCTTCATACGTACTCTTTATGTTCCACTTGTCAGGAATATGACTAGTCAGTTTATCTTAGGACAACCTGTAGGTGAACCTTCCAGAGGCAATTTACTTCTTACTCCCAGTTCATAGGAGCGATTTCTTTATTTCTGTCAGTTCTCACTGTGTAATTCAAGTGTCTAACTAGCAGATTTATTATTGATGGCATAAAAAGTTACAATTGCTGTTATATCAGCCATATATATAGTTGTATTATGTATTTCACACATAGCAAAGCAAAAATGAAATCCAGGACTGTTAAATGTCAAGATGTCTGTTAAATTTGTTACAGAGGAATTAAAGTAGTATACATCTGTATAGCTTTATAGAGCTGCACTGAAACTAAGGCGAGCATATCTGATGGGCATATGTACAACATGCAAATCATAGCTAGCCTTTGCTTCAGCTGGGGCAGATATTCAGTTTACTGCCCTCGCTATGTATATTAATACTATGGCCAAGACAGAGTGGTTAGCTGGTGGCATCCTGGGCATATCCTTACAGCCCCAAAGCTATGACCCTGACCCCGACAAATATTGAGAGTCAGATGTTATTGTTTGTATAATGAAAAGTTATACAATTTTCCAATATACTTTCTGTATCAATTCCTCCTGGTGTTCTAGATCCCTACTTGTTGTCCTTGTTGTCATTCATTCTGCTTACTTTTTGCAAATACAAATCAGTCCATGGCCATCAGTCCATCTGAAACTGGAAACCCCTTTAGCTATTACTTTCACTCTTAGAGTTTTTATTTGCATTAATTCATCTAACTAAATTTATCAATGAAATATAACAAGCAATAAAATTAAGTGTACATCAGTCATTTATTAATTGAAATCATTGGCATGAGGCATATACATTCATTTGTGTCAAGTGATACAACAAAACATACAAATGTAAGTACGGACAGTCAGGTGGCTGAATGGCAGGAGTGCCAATAGTTAAACTTCAACCGATCCAATGTCTATCTTAAGAATAGTCTATACATTTTGTGAACCCAAAATTCTCTTTTGTGGAATTTCATATATAACAATTCCTTAATAAAATTCAGAATTATGTGCAAGTGTTGCAGTAATGTCCGGTGACGTTGCAGGGACCATCATGCTTTATGCTGTCAAGAGCAATCTATAGGCTCTGTTTGGTCTCCCATATCAATCCCATAGCAGTTACTTACAACCATAATAATGCTATAATACACATCAATGGACATCACATTCTGACGTGCACAGATCATTGTGTACTGTTATTTTCTACAAATTGACATTCCCCTTGTATTAAAGAAAAAAATATACATATTCATTTCAAGAAATAGTCATTTATCAATGGCTGGCACAAAACCTGACAATGCCAAAAGACAATAAACAGGCAAAAATCGAAGCTTTGAAATTTAGGCTTCCTAGACATACTAAGTTTACCATAGAATATACCACACGTTATTAAAGCGTACCTTCAGTGCAGAGTTTTTCTCTTCATTACCTGGTGCAAAGGCTCAGTTGACTGCCCTTAACCCTATATCTAAATAGATAAAAATGGCTTCTTGTTGCCCTCCTGACAACTAGCACCTGGGACACATGTCGTGGTTGCTCCTCTCCAGCTATACCCTTGCCTTTAGTGAAAAATAAAAACCGTACTCCCGTATCCAGAAATGCAGTAATTTGTGAAGGCTTTCCTTTCAATGCCAAGCACTTTATGCTGCAAGCCTCTCCTTCCTAATCCACTATCACTTTTTGGTAGTATTGTCTTAGGTGGTACACAGACCTTTTAGCTCATTTTCCACTCCATCTCTCACACTGCCTAGTTGAAGTGGTGCAAAAACTCTTGTAATCACAGGACTGTATTAGTTAGCATGTTCCTGTCTGTCTGTCCATCTAAACAAATAAAAAGTAGTTGCAGCGCTCCAGTGAAGATCCAGGGAGAAACAAGAAAAGGTTTATTAGCCCATACCAGTGCAATGTTTCAGCTCCACAATGGAACCTTTTCCAAGCCATTGTAAACTCTCTTCATTTATTTTGAATATCTACAACCTTCGATCAGGCTGTAGTTGTTGGCACCCACCATATATACCTTTATGGAAAGCTGCTTACTACTTTTATCTATCTATCTCTCCCTCGCTTTCCTTTAGCAGGGAGGAAATAAAGGGTTATAGTAATATAAGACAACTCGCTCTCTGCCCCATGAAATCATTGAGTGTGCAACTTGCAAGTAAATGAAACTTATACAGCACTCATTTTATTTTTAATTTAGAAATGTGAATGTACACAGCGAGGTATATAATATATATAATGCTCTCCCCAGTGGCACCCCACATAGTATATATCAGGGGTCGGCAACCCCTGGCACCCGTGCCAAGAGAGGCACGCCAGGCTTATTTCCCTGGCACGGCAGCGGAGTCCTCACCCAGCCGGTAATTGCCGGCTTCACTACTGTACCTGAGTGAATTGCTCAGTATTGGTTAAAGCTATAAAGAAACACTTGGATTCATTTTAAAGATGAGAATCTCCTCTTTAAAATGATACCAAGATCACCATGATCCTCCTTAAACATCCTGAGCGATTCGCTGGTGAAAACGATGTTCGGCATTGAAATCCCAATGCAGATCTCAATTCCCGACATCGTTTTAACAGTGAATCGCTCTGAATCTGTAAGGTCAATCATGGAGATCTTGGTATCGTTTTAAAGATGAGATTCTCATCTTTAAAATGAATCCAGTTGCATCTTTGTGGCCCTAACAGATCCTTAGAAATGGGGCTCTAAATGTGTCCCCCCCTCCTGCCTCAGGCAGCATCTTAGAGCTAAGGAAGGAGGGGGAGGAGGAGCTGCAGAGACAATGTTAACTCCTCATTGTCTGTGCATAAGCTGTATGTGACGGGGGAGGGGGGGTAGCAGAGACTTCTGTCCATGTTATCCCCTCTCCTATCAATCAGAGAGCATACTATACTTCTGCTCTCTGATAGTCACATAGAGGGATAATGTAACACCCCTCTGAGCCTAATCACATAACCAGGAAGTTATTGGCGCTGTGACCCAGATATTTACCATCGTCCAGGTCGCAGCGCCAAAAGTGTCGCATCAAATACTTACACAACACATGCACAAAGTCACCAATAAAGTTTACATTTTTTCACTGCCTCTGTCCTGTCCATACCTGATCTTTATAGAGTAAAATACGCCGCTCGCCTCTCTAGTGATATCTGTTACACGCTAAAATAATAGTAATAGCAATTATCACTAGTATTATCACCATAATACCGTGTGCAGGGGCCGCTATGTGACATAATACCGTGTGCAGGGGTCGTCAGACTTAGAATTATTGACCGGCACTCCGAGTACCTCAACTTTGATTTTTTTAATCGAAATCGGCACACCGAACAAAAAAGGTTGCCTACCCCTGGTATATATGATTCCCTTCCCAGTGGCCCCCACCCTTTATAATGCTTTCCCTAGTTCTCCCCACCCTTTATAATAAAGTCCCCACTGGCCCCCTCCCTTTATAATGCAGTCGACAGGGGCCTCCAACCTTTATAATATAGTTCCCAGTGGCCCCCACATAGTAGCTGTTATTTATTTTATTTTGTTTAAACATGTAATATTTGCCCAATCTGTGCAGATCTCCCCCTCTTGTCTTGCATCAGACATTACTAGCAGTTGCCTGAATAACGCAGCAGGAAGCTGATGTCTTCCTGCTTCACCATTCTATTCACTGAGAGTAGAATAGAACGAATGTGTGGCATGGCTTATAGCTTTCGTCCTAAAGGAACAGCATGGCGGCGGGATTAGTCACAAAGGCTTTTTAGTTAGGCTTTTTTTTTTAATTTGCACTTTGTTAGACACAATGAGGACCATTTTGGTCACCATCTGGAGCCCTGTATACTAATGTACAATTTAGACATATATTTGCCTTGTAGGGTACTTGTGGAAAAACATAAGTTATTTATAGATTTACTACATTACGTGTCTTTAGACAAAACCTGACAAATCTGCTGAAGAGGAGTATACCGGAGACCAATTGAAGGATACTGTGCAAAAGAAGGAAGAAAAGGCTCCTCCTTCAAACCAGCAATATGAGCAAAGTTTTGACACCTCAGAAGATGAAGTAACTGAAGACTTAGAGCCAGAGGGTAGGTCTTCTACATAATAAATGTAAATGGTTAATTATTTTTTTGGTACAAATTTCTGAATATTTTTAATTGTGGTTAGATTCTCCGTTTATGCTTGCTTTAAGCTTGGTCTAGCTTTAAATATATGGTGTGCACTAAATGGCCAAAAGTATGTGGACACCTGAATATCGTAGATATACATCCATATATACAAATCTGAGGTTGAGCAGTAAGAACTGGTTTGCTGTCTATGTCCTTATTCTGTACAAAGCAGACAAAATTTCCCACATACAGCTTGATAAACAGGGTTATTCTGGAACAGTGATGACCTTTCCCAGGCTGTTGGCACAATGAAATCCAGATCTAGATTTATCCGTCAGAATGTAAATGTTCCATGACTTCAGCTGATACTTCAGTCCACAGTAAAAATTGCACCATAAATACATGTTGCATAGTTAAAATACCAATGCCCTCCTTTAAAAAAAAAAAAAAAAAAAAGTTTTTTTTATTGCAGATCCACTGATTTCTAGGGACCTGAGACCTCCCCCATTCTCGACTGGTCCATCCATGAGCAGGGCAAGTTTACCAAAATAATGTATGTATAGCGTAGTTTGGGATGCTGATGACCAGTATACACAAATAAAAAGGGGACTGGGAGTCAGAGGAACAGAGGCAGAAAGAGTGAAAAGGAAGGGACCAGGTATTTTACTCATGTATTTATTGTAAATGGGAGGGTTGGTTTAAGTTTCTGTAGCTGCAGAGAAATAAAATTCCTACCTGTGGAGCATACAACCTGTCCCGAAGTTACTCCCAGACACAATTGGACATGTGACAATGAGTGGACAGACAGCTATGTGCCAATGGAGACCACATGAATGCTTATGCTTGAGTATAATATCATGCCATTGAGTCGATAATGTACAGTTATGTTTCATTTACCTATATAGATAATTGGCTTCTTTACTTTGTTTTGTAAAGATCATGATGGACGGCAAACAACAGATGGAAACGAATCTACAGAAAGTGATAGCGATGACTGCATCATCCCTGTAGCACAGGAAGGAAAACCAGTATGTGAATGCAAATATTATTTGTACAGAGTTTTTACTGAAACCAGAGGTGGTAAGATTATGGGGGAAAATGCATTCAAATTAGCTCTTTCCAAATAAGAAAGGAAAGCTCTACCTCTAGCGCCATCCGATGGAAGGTAGGTATCCTATAAGTCAATGTCCGATCCTGTATCAGGAATCAAATGTGACTAGATAAAAAGCCAAACAATGCTAGATCAGCTCTGTTAAAGACAACCTTTCACCACCTCCACCAATTCAAGTTCTTACCATCTATTAATAGGCGCCGCTCCACTGATTCCAGAGCAACCAGCGCAGTTAGTTTTGATGCCTGATGTGCTATTTAAGCTCTGTAATGTCAGAAGGGCAGTGTCAGGCAGGGAGTGTGACTCAGAGGTCCAAACAGAGGCAGCCAGTGTCAGAGCTCAGAATCACATCTCTTGTCTGCCCCTGTCTGACTTCGCCTTCCTGAAAGTACAGAGACTAAATAACACAAGAGGAACCAAAACTAACAGAACTTATTGCTCAGGATCATTGGAGACTAGAGAAAAAAAATTCCAACTGTGCCAGAATCAGTGGAACGGCTCCTATTAATGGAAGAGTGAAGAAATCAGGCGATACCTTTTAGACGCTGAGTATATTTGATAGTAAGCTTTCGAGAGTGTTAGCTCTCTTCTTCAGACATGTTATAAACATGCAAAGAGCTGCACTTGTTGGAGGTGGTGAAAGGTTCTCTGTAAATTCTTGCACAGCGACAAAAATCTGAAACTGATCCAATTTTTTTCCTTATTTTCTGTTCTGTAAACTTAAATAAGTCTTAGTCCAAAAGATACTGTAGTCCGATAAGACATATAGAAATTCCCATAATATTTAGAGATTCCTACACTAGAGTACCAGAAGTGCTTTAATACCTGAAAGTGCAGCTTAAAATCTATCAGTATGCTATGAATTGTAGGTAAAGATATTCTTAAATTCTCTTTTGTGAATTATTGATGAATGTATTTGATGACTTTACCTAATTCACACAGATCCTTACATAAAATGTCCACACATGTTAAGGAGAGGAACCTGCCTTGAAGTAGTGTATCTATCTATCTATCTATCTATCTTTCTATCTATCTACTTCTATTTCCTCTATGTGCTGCACACAGCATTGTGGTATAAATACATGGACACACTGGGGCATTTTTAGAGTGTAATTTGTAATTCAGTTTGCTGGGATATGTACAAAAATATTGCGTTTGAGCCAAGTGTTAATCTTATGAAGAACCTACTATACCTTCTATAAGGCATATAAATGTATCAGAGAGTGCTGGCAGGTCCAGATTGGTGTCAAGCATAAATCATTTATCAAAATTGTCCAGCACTTTTATGCTGAAAAATGTGTTTAACTGCAACACCAGGCATAACATTGTTTTAAAGGCAATGCCCAATTATTTTTGTTTTCTCCTGTGTATCTAAAATGAAAAAGGAAGCAACTTTTCAGAAATATCCAACTAAATGTGTCTACAGCTCTTAAACCGGTGGCTGTGAATGAACAGGAAGGGGGGCGTGCGAGTAACACACGGATGTCATCTGTGTGCCGCCTTTGCATCAGCCGTGCTTCCACTGCCACTTTCATTCAATGAATGGGAACCACAGAGCAGCGCTGCAAAATAGGACAGGAATAGGACCTTTTCCATATTTTGCGACCCGGACTATTAGCCCGCCATCCATTTCATGTATACGGGGCCCATAGAAATGGATGGGTCAGTGTGCTATCCGGGAAAAACTCGGATAGCACACTGACCATTCATACGGTCGGCTGCAAGGGGCTTTATAAAGACCGTGGTGACAGGCAGTGATAGCAACAAGAAGATGCAAGGACCTGCACAACAGTTGTAGACACAAAAATAAGAGCACATTGTTTATGTAATGTGCCCCTAGGGGTTGCTTAACCCTTTACAGCCACAGCCAGTTTGGACCTTTATGACCTGACAAATTTTTATTTTTTTCTTTCCCTGCTTTCTGAGAACCAAGCCATTGACTGTGATATCACACAGGCTTAAACAGCTCCATCCTGTAAGAGCCAGTAAGACAGTAACATTAAAAACTGTGGCTTTACAGAGATTACACACTATGAATTCAAAAACAATTTAAAAGAATAGAGGCGCTGGTACAGTACAGTATCCATATAGCATTTTCATCAAGGCAAAATGTGACACAATAGGTTGCAACAGATGGAATCATACATATTGTCCAGTAGTAAGTATGTCTGGGGAGTCATATGGAGATAGAATATATGTAGTGCTGTGCAGTCAAGGAAGAGTATCGGTGCAAAAGAACAAACACACACATGTATTATACATATATGTTTATCTATAGATAGATAGATAGATAGATACATTTTATAACATCTTTTGCTGAAGTGTTGCCTCAGTGGATGCATATGTGTACGGGCCTAATGCATTCTGGGTGATATTTTAATTGTTTATATGTCATGTGACTTTTATAAACTCTGATAGGTTTATAAGGTTGAGTATTGACCTCTTTGTTGCAGGTTTTTACGCTGTTAAAAATGCAGCAATGACAGACAGAACCAGTTTAAAATGCCCTACAAGCACAAACCTTGGCAGTTGATTTAAATATTGGGATGACTGGGAGTAGTGGAGTATATATATTAAAGGCGGAAGCATCAGGGGGGTTCATATCTATGGTTTATCATGGTATATTGGACCACTTTCTGGGGGTTCCTATGGAGGAAGTGAAGGTTAAATGTAAGAGAGAAGTGGGACTGCTGTCAGCTACAGATTGGGAGGCTATGGTTGCGCTGCCTCAAATGGGAGAAGTGGTTTGGGCTATAAATCTTACTATAGGTTTGAAACAAAAGGTCTACATGAAAAGGTGGGCATTACAAAAATTTGGAAAACAATGGAGACAGTGGCTGGATCACCCGGGGTTGGCAATGAGAGAGCTTGTACAAAGTAGACTGTCCACGTTGGGAAGAATATTATCAGGGGAAATTAGTTGTAGGGATAAGATTTGCCAATATTGGAGTAATATGACTCTTATGCATGCAACACATCGCCATGGTAACAGACAACAAACCAACCATTGTAGTCTTCTCCTGCAGTCATACTCGCTTCTCTTTTGCTAACCTACCAGTTGTACTTTAGCATAAAATAGTGGACAAATGGAAAGAATATTGCAATATTAGACTGGAAATGGCTTGTTTGTTGGAGCTGTAGATACAAAACGATGGGGTATTTTTTGTTTTTAATTAAAATCTATTGCAAAGTGGCTTTTTTATTACTTTAGAAGCATTGTGCAAGAAAGACTTTTTACCTGGGAATTTGTCTATTACATCTAGCCATATGCAAACAAGATGCAGCAGTGCATGTATAAGTAACCTTATATTAACCTTAGTTTCACTGTCATGTGTGTTTTTATTTCCTGCCGTGACACTTCTGAAGTCGAGCATCTTTGCGCCTGTGATTTAATGTTTAGTGGAACAGAACCTGTACAAGTGAATGGCATAACAATTACAATACTCTCCATCACAGAATCATATTGAGAGGTATACTGAGCATGTAGAGGGTTCCCCGGATAATGACTCCTCTACCCTTTACTCCCTCATCCACAAAAACCTTGGAGGCATGTTAATTACGGGGAAGAACAGGGGACTCGCTGCTGAGTGCTCTGGGTTAGACAATGGCTTATGAATTTTTCATCCTTTGGAATACTAAAGAATGAATGTATAATCTCCTGATTAAAAGAATATTCCCAACTGGCTATAATTGTGTTTCCAGACCTTCCGCTGTAAAACATTGTAATTCTCTCTTGTAACAGCGTTAAATGTAATCATGTAATCTGCTGGTTTGTAAACTTCTTTGTATTGATCTCTTCCGCTCTACTTCACCCCCACACATGGTGAAATGCAATGTTGTCTTCGTAAAGGTTTCCAAGAAAGAAACAAAAAAATAAACAGAGAAGCAAAAACCTCTAGAAAGAATCTGTTCTAGTGATACAAGCTGATATCATTATGAAGCTTGTGGCCCTATATAGTTGTGCTAAAAAGTTTACATACCCCGGCAGATTTTTTGTTTTTTTGGCCTTTTTTCAGAGAATATGAATAATAACACAAAAACTTTTTCTCTACTCATGGTTAGTGGTTGGTTGAAGCCATTTATTGTCAATCTTCCTCTGTCCAATGTCTGTGCTCTTTTGCCCATATTAATCTTTTCCTTTTATTAGCCAGTCTCAGATATGGCTTTTTCTTGGCCACTGTGCCAAGTGTAGACGTTGACACTGGTGTTTTGCGGGTACTATACACTATACACCTATGTAGATATTGCATTAAAAACCAGACGTTTGCAGTTAGAATAGTCATTTACCACATTAACAATGTATAGAGTGTATTTCTGATTCATTTAATGTTATCATCATTGAAAAAACTGTGATTTTCTTTCAAAAATAAGGAAATTTCTAAGTGACCCTAAACTTTTGAACGGTAGTGTATATTGGAAAATTTATATACATTTTCAGCATACAAACAATAACGTTTATTTGCTAAAACTGGACAACCCCTTTTAGATGTCTTACACATATATGTAAAGTATATATAATACACACTGAAAACTGAGACATATAATACTTTTAACCATGTCCTTGTTCACAATTGTAGTGGATGAGGTCAGGGGTCAGAGCTTGGTCCGCTTATACTGCTTCCGTAACAAACAAATAGGACTTACAGAAATAGCATAGCACAACTAGCTATAATGTTTCAGAAACTCCTATATACTCCTTTTCCATACTTCTTGGATCAGATTAGTGTCCAGTCTCCTTACACATCCAAGATAGTACTGTTTACTATAGGAGAGGTGAGAGATGAGTAACTACTGAACCCAAGTATGCAGAATTAAGATGAGGGTTACTTTGCAGTGCTTGCTTCCTTTTGAAAGGGACATTATACTGTGTAAAGGGGCCACTATGGGACATTATAATATGTGGAGGCCACTATGGGACATTATAATGTGTGGAGGGGCCGCTATGAGACATTATACTGTACGGAGGCCACTATGGGACATAACGTGTGGAGGGCCCACTGTGGGACATTGTAGTGTGTGTAAATGGTACGTTCTACCGTGTAGGGGCCAGGATAGGGGGTGTTATGCCGTGTGGGGATGGGGGGCCCAAGTCAGAAGTTTGCCATGGGGCCCAGTCTTTGCTAGTTACACCCCCTAGATAGGGGATCAATGAATATAGTTGTATAACTCCTTTTAGGGCCAGATTTATCTGTCTTTTAAAGGGAACCTGTCACATGGAAAATTCAGTTTTGTAAACAGCATGCTATAGAGCAGAAGTAGCAGAACAGATATCATATTGTGGGAAATGATTTTATTGGATATATCACAACTTATACTGAATATTTTTCTACAAACCTATATATCAATCTGCCCAGCTGTTCATGCTCTATAACATACTGCCTGTAGATTGGACAGCATTTTTCATGTATCAACATTTTAAATGTATTTATTAAAGCCAAATAGTGAAATATCAATTTTTTCTAATTTTTTCTGAATATAGATTTTTTTAATTCTATGTCTTGCACATGATTATGGGGGAGGTGCCATATTGCCTGAGCTTCTCCTCTGCTCTGTTAACAAATTAATGATATACTTTACAGCATAGTCACGGCCATAGGCAGCAATAGTCTGGAGTCTATGGGAGAGTTTCTAGACATGCTCAGTGCATGGATGTTACCTGTAGAGGTGTGAACTTCTATTGTAATACTGTCTATCTTGTTTGTGATTTAAATGAGATGACTGCTGCAATGAAAATTCCTATGGAATTGGCAAGTGTCAGTCTATTATAAGGCTTAGGCTACATTCACATAATTAGTAAAAAAAAAAAAAAAAAAAACGGCTATGAAGGTATTTTTTTACAGCTGTTTTACATCTGTGGGGCATCCAGTTTCGCAGATTCCTCATGGACTTCAGTCTATTGAGGGATCCACATGACATGACATGGATCATGTCATGTGAATACACACTTTGAAATCGGTGTGTTCTAAAAATGGCCGTGTGAGGTCCGTTACAAAAAACAGCTTTCACACAGCCTTTTCTGATATTCATGTAACTAAGGCCTTAGTGGCCAGAGTGAAACTTGTAGGATATAGTACATTTTTTTAAATCTAGATAGTGAAATGAAAAATTTTAAATAAACTCTTCAAAAATTCTTTAAAAGTTTCACATAAAAACTTTAAAAAAAAAAAAAAAAAAAAAGGCCATTTTTGTGACATATTCCCTTTAAGGTATTATAATACCTATCAAACTTTATTATTTATAATGTGAAGAACTGTCTTTAAAAAGAAGAGGGTGCAATGATCAATCCATTATGTTTTGGCTTCTCTACTCCTCGATGATCAGCTTTTATGGAAAACCACAGGCAGCCACACAAGGAAAATGGCAATCCATTGAACGGTGGACCTCCCTGTATGATGTCCGTAATTCCTAATAGAGGAGTATAAACAGAGGTTGTTGGTAAGACAACCTATCAGCATACCAAAATGTTTGATTCAGATGCTAAGTTCTTCACATGTTCCATAATAGACAAGGTAACAATGTACAATATAAATGTCTGAACTGCTTCACCCCAAGGTTATTCTGATTTGCATTAGCAGCTTATATTTTTCCTGTTATCACTGGTATCGGTAGAGACAAATGTGCAGAGATCTACATGGCTGGAATTTGTGCGCCACTTCTATAAAGGAGGCTTCTCTAATTGTATTATATCCATGATCACTTCTAATCTATCCTGAGTGGAAGCTTCTAAAGTAGAAAATTCCATTCAGATCCTCGCTTCTTTAAACACTTGACAAATTCATTTGGAAAGGGACATCAGGGTCCCAGTTGAGTTTGTCAGGTTGATTTAAAACCATTTTGTTCATAAAATCCTCCTATAACTCTGCCGTGCCATAACAAGCCGCTCGGCATCATTAAATTTTGAAATACTTGAACTGTTTTAAATATTTATGAGTCTTTTAAAATACTGGAGAGGAAAAATTCATCAAGATAAAGCAACGTTTTTCACTCTAATTATACCAGATATATGTAACTCCCCGAATAATGACATTTATCTGACGCTAGGGAGTTTAGGGGAATGCATTGTACTCTTCACTGCAGTTCATTGGATGTGTGAGTGTATTTCATTTGCTCTGCATGTAGTAAGAATTAGAATTTCATTGAAGTACCGAAAGAAACTGTATACTGGTGCAATGTGTTTTAGGCATGCAGATATTAGTGTATAACATTAATGTGTAACATGTGACTAAATCTACTAATCTGCCTCATTCTAAAAGGGGATTTAGCAACTGGGCTAATACATACAGAGTACACCAATGAGGAATTAGACTACGGTCAGTTTCATACGGCCACGTTTGTGCTGGGAAATTTGGTCTATGTATTGACTAGCTTATATGCCAGGTCTCACACTGCTCACTCGGTGTGGCTCGCAATTGTTGTAGGAACTGCATCACTGCTCCATTGAAGTCTATGGGACAGCACTGCAGTACCTAAAGTCACTGCTATACATTGTATGGCTAATTAGCAGCATTGGTCCCACCATGTAAAGATTACCAGGAGCTGCACTGTGCCAAACAGCTGATCTGCAGGGATCCATACTGCCAGATCCCTGCAAATTTGATATTGATGGCCTATCCTAAGGATAGGTCATCAATATTTGAAAATGGTTAACCATTTTAATGCTATAATGTAAACTAATAAGCAGGAAGGATATATACTTCACTGATGGTAGAGTCAAGACTTATTAGTAGTACCATTCAAACTAGGGTGTGGCAGCAGGACAGTGGGACAGTTTTTTTGTACACTCATATTATTGGGCACTGAAGCAAGGCTAAATTAACTAGTCATTTGTCGGAATAAGAGCTGATAATAACACTTGTTACAGATAGTTGCCACGTATAATTGCGTTGCTGATAGCTCATTTTATGGCAGATTGTCAAAAAAAAAATACAAGATTGTTGGCAGCGCATTGCCCTGTAAGCTGTATGGGAGGGGGGGGGGGACACAGTAGTGACTATAATTCGCCTGTACATTCAAGTGGTTTATTAGCCGAAAGATAGAAACAGACTAGAGAGCAAAAGTAACATCCTGAGAAATATCCTGGTATCAACAAGAAAGAGAGGTCAGCGAAAGCCTGTCAATATGGTTTCCAATGACATAGAGACAACAAAGCAGAGGCTGTAAAGAACTAAATGAACTTTGAAAGATAGATAGATCAGTCAGAAAATGAGAACCACAACATTATCAGAAAAAAAAATTAATCAAAAAGGGTGCTGGTATGGTGTCTTGGCTGTCGGCACTGTTGGCATAAAGTTTGTTTGTTCTACTCACATTTCTGTGGGTTTCTTCTGGGTCCTCTGGTTTCCTCCCATCCAAAAACATACAAATGTGGCTACCCATACCTTATCTCAAATTTGGTCAAGGACTCCAAATTCTCAAGAAACTAATTTAATACAATATCTCAACATGCTAATAAAATGCTTGACAGGCTACAATTAACATGACAACAAATGGGTGTCCATACCACATAGCGTAGACAGATTGTCACAAAGAAATGCTGGTTATAGCGCCCCACGTTTCACCATATATTAAGCCAAGAGGAAAGGAAAGGAAGGACAGGACACTTACTGATAAATTGGCTCTAGCGCGTGTGTTTGCCACAGGAAATAAAAAATCGAAAATAACATGTGTAAAATATATTTAAAATGCTAAAAAAGACATTATTGTCCTCAAAACTTAAACATCTAGGTCATTTATAACTTTACCAAGTTAGTAGTTGAAGGAATGTATTAGATGTTGCAGAAATGTAAAGCTATATGATGATGACAATTTATTATCAAAGACCTTTCATCACCGCCACCAAGTCCAGCTCTTTGCATCCTACAATATGTGTTTTCCTCTGATTCCAGCACAATTGGAATATTTTCTCTAGCCCCCACCATTCATGAGCAATTTGTGCTGTTTCGGAGCTGGAGCCAAGAGTTCAGGGACCACCCACCTGACAGTAGAGAGACTAATTAGCATATTGGTTGCTGAAACTAACAGTTCAGGAACGGTGGAGGCTAGAGAAAAAAATTTCATTTGCGCCAGAATCAGTGGGACAGTGACTTTTCAAGGACACAGTTGCACTTGGTGAAGGTGGACAAAGGGTCCTCTTTAGGTGTTGCCTCCTTTATTATAGGAATAGTCAGAATCGTCCAATGAGGTAAGTGGTTGGAAATAGGAAATGGTGGAAATGAAGATTATTGAAAGAGAGAGAGCACACTGGCTTATTGAATGGGATTAAGAGGGAAGGAGAGAAGATGTTATACCCTTTAGTCTAATATATTTCATATCTGCTGCGCATTTATTATTATTATTTATTATTTTATTATACACACTTTTACATGAAAATGCAAATCTAAATAATTTGCAATTATTATATGAAAAATATTGTATTAACACACACCAACGCACATGCTCCCTCTTCATTTATAGTAGTCTATATTTAATAAGAAGACCCCCCTTCCCCCTCCCATATATACATACAATGTACGTGTGAGTATGAGCTGCAGGCAGCAGACGGGAAATCCGCTCGCTCTTTCATCAGCCCTGTTTTCACATTTGAATATGAAAAGCACATTGCAGTCAGAGTGTCACCTTAATGGCATTTGGCAGTCATTTGATTTATTAGGTTTTAGAGTAATAAAATAATAAAAAAAAGAAAACCTTTTAAATATTTCATCAAACTATGCTAATCGTGGTAATATTGCCAGCTGAAGGCTTGTACCTGTATGCATAACGACAGAAAAATGTGGTCGCCCTAGTAAAATTTCCATGAACCTAGTGAATAATGAAAGAACCTTATTGAAATATTCAGATTTGGGGGGTTTAGGTAACGTGTGTTAGGGTACAAGATGAAAGGAAATGTCTCATTTATAGGAGTGGAGAAGCCTGCACACATCAAATATTCAGTCAGCTTGACAGCTGTGAAAATTGTCGTCTTAAATGGGTACTCAGTCTTAGTCCATATAATAAAAACATTTCCAAATAAATATTCTCTAAGCCGCCTTCTATTGTAATAGTCTAAATCTGCAAACTGTCACAAGCGGGATACTGGATGAGGCAAACAAGTTTGATTCGGAACCCTTCAGTTTTATTAAATATCTCTCACTTTTAATAAAATTTCCTCTGCGGATGTTTCTTTTCCTGTAATGTGTTAGAGCAGGTTAGAAGGGTTTACAGAGCAGTTATACAAGTACATTTTACTCTAAAAGACCATAAAACATCTAAAGTTTAATCTTGCAGTTACCTGGATTGTGTTCGTAGGTGGACTGCATGGTATGGATAGATAGTCGTCTTTACATTTTTGGTATATGCGCCTGTATTTTTAGATTATACGAGGCTCTCAAGTACAGACAGAACCAAATCTAAGAAGAAAAAAAGTCACTGGTGGTCTAGGGCAGTGGACGGGTTAATGCACTTTTTCCTGGTGGTCTAGGGAAGTGGAGGGGTTAAAGCCTGATCTCCTGTTTTTTGTGAGGTTATAGGGTGAGTAATACCTGGTCTCCAGTGCTTTATTCACCTCCCTAGATTATAGCACTCTCTATTGTGTGTGCTTTCCTTCTCTGTGAATGAGCTGTGTTTTTCCTGGGATTTTAGACTCACACTTTTAGGCAAAGACAAAAAAAAAGCTAAATTACATATAATGCATACAAGAGGTCTGACCACATGACCAGGTTGTACAAATCTGTAACACAACACAGAACCCCCCTCCCTCGTAGGCTTCATACACAGTCTGTATACAAATAAAATTGTAGCATGCCATATTATTCAGGGCTTTGGAGTCAGTAGGCCAAACTACCGACTCCAACTCCTTCATAGATGGCTGACAGCCGTGGTCAGTCAGTACTAGTAAATATCCTCTAATTCATTAAAAATCTTGTTGTTCATTCCTATGAAAGTAAATATGTAACAAAGTGTACATCTAATTAATTATGCAATATTAATAATTATAATACAATAAAATTATTTTATTTTGAAATCAGTCGGTAACTTTTTCCAACTCTGACTCCCACTCCTCCCAAAATTGGTCCCAACTCTTACTCCACAGTCCTGATATTATTATCAGCACCTTTCATACTGATGACCTATCTACAGCATAGGCCATCAGTGTGTGTCATGGATGGTCCAACACCCGGACCCCACAAAAATCAGCGTGTTCTGGATGAGTCTGCGTGTCAGAAGCCACTGCTGTGGACGGGACCAGAAACAACTAAGCTCCTATTCAACTAATTCACGTTCATAACTGAAGCCCTGTCCACTGTATAGTGGTGGTGCCAGGTTACTGAAGCTCTGTGCCTATCTATGTCTATAGCAGAAGCTTTGATGGTGAAGGCACTCAGAGCAGCGGATCAGTGCAGAGCCAGGTGTCAGACCCTCACTGATCAGATACTGATGGCCTATCCTAGTATAAAAAATGCTGCTGGAGCCAGAAAATCATCATGACAACCCCCTGAAAATGAAGCTGGTTTCTGCAACCCCAAGGAGGCAAGGGAAGCAAGTGTTATCTATTTTTTCACAAAAGAATTAGCCACCATGTTGTACATGGACAGACCAGAGTTATCCCATTGGGTTCAGGGGATACTGCTGTGGCTGATAAAGAGGCTCCATACATTTTTGTTTAAAGTTTGTGAAATTCCGTGTAACTCGGCTACATTTCTATATTTGCTCCATTGAAGAATTTATTTTAACAGGATCTTGCTTGCTGCTCAAGGTCCTCGGTTATTTACATTTGTAGTGTGGATTTCTGAAAGGTACTTGGCAGTCCTCTGATCATTACACACCAGGAAAGGCTGCTGTGTTTAAAACTGTAAACCCACAAAAAAGTAGCCTTGACAGCAGATCCATTTGCTCTGTAATTTTTCTAGCTTCTTGTGTAATATGATATTCACTGCAAATAAATGATCATGCGCTCAGATTCAGCCATACCATCTCTCCGTATTACCTCAGGCTCAGCAGTGAGGAAGGCGCTGCAAGGTCCATCCACATTTTATGCCTGAGTTGATTATAAATCTGCTAATACATTCATGAAATTCTATAGATTATATACATTTTAAGACAATATTCATAAGTCTCAAAATTTGCTTCCACATTAAAAGTGACCAACAGTTAAGATTATTCATTTATAAATACAATGGATTATCTATTAAAGGGGAGTTCCAGTTCATAGTTTTACAGCATACAGAGGCTAAAAATAACAAATACTTTATACTTACCTGTCTGTTCAGCCAAGGACCCAGCAGACAATCTTTTCAGGTCCCCCTTTTTACCTTCTGTGGATGTTGGGAGGAAAAGCTGCCATATATCAGATCTGTTCCATTTCACAATCTCTTTCCTGCCAGGCTTTGTGCATTTGTTCAGAAAATAGGAATTAAAACATTTCCTCATACAATCAAAAACCTATTAGTCGGGATCTAAGCTGACCCCACGTGATCTCTTTATTATTCTTATATTTATGTTAAATTGGTTTCCGGCTGCTAACAGATATTAGATGACAAGCACTGATGGTTACTGTGATGAAATATGTTATATCATACTATACAAAAATACGTATTTTAACTCTTGTGTTCAGTGTCGCTGAGAAGTCTGCTTCAGTGGGTATCCACAATCCAGGAGGCTCAGTGTAATTTGTGCAGTAATTATAATGTGCAGGCTATAGAGGAAGAACCAATCCCAGGTGATAATTCAATTATAGTTCCTTTAATCAGCAAGCTAGGGGTACTGACCAACGCAGACATTGCGGCAGCGGGCCTGGCTCAGTAGAAAGGCTATATGTTAGTCAAAGAAATATAATGACATCACAGGTTGCAGGAAGTAGCTTGGGGGTGTCAGGGATCCGTAGAAAGCCGTATGGCAGAGGACCCTGTTGGGTCTTTCCCTGTCTCCTTCTGTGGCACTCCAGCACCAGGCTTAAACCACAAAGTCTGTAAGTTAACCCCTTTTATTTTACGCTGTTAGCATGTATTTGTCTTTGTTTTATTCCAGCTTTTTTAGTAACGCACTGTACCCCCTTTTAATCTAAAATTTAATAAGATTGTGCTTCGACTCTAAACTTCCCCCAAGACTGAATATCTCTAGCCATGTTACCCTGTTGTGTGCTACATGTGCATGGTGTGGGCATACTGATGTCTCATCACAGTAAGCAGTGAGTGGTGGCAGCTTTGTGTGGGTAACTTCACTCCTGTGTAGCCTGGTGTGATAGGTTAGTTGGAAGGGAGTGTGGAAGCGGAGTATCCCTTTTATGATTGCATCTTGGTCAAATGTGTGTTTGTAGTAAATAAGCGAAATAGACGAATCAGTTCATTTTCAGTTGCTGTTGTGCATCAGTTTGCATGTTCATTGTCCATTTTTGACGGTAAGGTGTCATCTGTTTTACAACTGTTTTTAACAAACCGTTAAAAAATATTTAAATATTTTTGCCCAACTCATTGATCTACTTATAACGCCCTCCCTCGGATAAAAACGGACTCATTGACTTCACTGGCGGCCGTGTGGCCATGATAATATAGAACAAAACTGTAAAACTGTTCATCAAAAAAATAGACCTATGAAGAAACTCCTTCATTCTCATTGTTTTTAAAATGACTGTATGATGGTTATTGAAAAAAAACGGACCTCACATGGCCATTGTTCAGTGTTGTTAGTGAATGCGCCCTGAGTCTCTCCTACTATTCTGCCTATGTGTCCGTCTTTACTGTACTTTTTTATGAACAAGAAGGGCAGGATGAACAGGAATGTATTAAGATAATAAGATGTATTTTCTCTTAGATTACAAAAGTGACTTGAGCCCTTTACCAGAATTGCCAGACATCAAGGCAAATGCATTTATTCCTAATTATATGACAGAATCAGTTTGACAAAAAAAATTGCCTAAGGAAGAAATGTGATAAAATAATAAATGAAGCATTACCTACTTGTTTAATCCCATGTCACGTTGTTTCTTCCTACCAGCTTCTCTTTATTATCTGCAGCTGTGACATAGCCGTACACCCATTTGTGAACACAGTGGTATATAGCACCAAACTATATCTTAGCTGCAGCGGTCATTTAGGTATATAGCTATGTCACTGCTGCAGCAAAGTAGAGAGCGGAAGGAGGAATAGATTGGCGGTGCTGGAACGGCTTCTGACTAAAAGATAAACTAAAGCTGCTTATATTATTTTATCACATTTCCCATCCAACTTAGAGGCCCCCTTAGACATTTAAAGTGTAGATATCATCTGGGTGCGTTACCATAATAAAGTGTTCATGTATTTGAGTAATAACAGTATATCTGACCACATTATTATCTGTATCATGTAAATACATATATTTATCTAGCATTTTTCACCTCTGCACGCTCCAGCTCTGACTCCCTGAATTTCTCTGGTACTCTGCTCTGTGTAATATAATATGATATGATATCTCATTGTTTTTCAGTGAGTGCAGAGACTCTGAACAATTACAGATCTGTAATGTCCCAGTATAGAGGAGAAATGGACATTTTTGTTGAACATGATATATTGCAAAGTTTATTATCTTTCCATACACTATTGACTAATAGGGATAATTGAAGGATAGCTATGCATTCAGCAACTGTATCTGAAAATATTGAAGCAGACATCGGTACAAGCAGCTGTCACTTTTAGTCATTTCTTTCTTCCTTTATATACAGACATAAAATATAGCTGGAGTATGATGTTTTTCTCTTCTTTTATTCTCTTATTAGTTCTCTGAGAGAATCCGCATTGAGATCATATCCTTGAGTCTGGATGTCAGTTCAGAAGTTGCACAGAATGAAACCATAAAGAGATTATTTGTGGAATATAAACTGTGCAATCTGCCAGCTGAAGAAACCCCAGTTTCCCTCCCGAAACCCACCAATGGGAAGAAAATCCACTACAATTACACCAGCGGTAATTTATTCTGGATGCACTTGAAGCAGTGTCACATGTGTTGCCTGTACTGAGAACTGTCATATAATAAATTATGTTAGCAAGACATAATGAATAAATAGAAGGTTTACAGTAAGACATATAAGCAGCGTATATTTGTTACAGAGCGTCTACCTCTAGAGTTGACCATATGCAAATATTAGTATTGTGTAGAGTAACGCATAGGCTTTTTTAACAAACCTTTCCAGTGCTTCAGCGATATGCCAATTTACAGAAATTAAAGTGGTGTCCAGTTCTTATTTTTTATTCATTTTAATTAATTTCTTTAATACCGCTATTACTGGGCATATAAACATAACAAACTAGTATTCACCTCTCCATGGGCCTCCATTTCCACCACTAACAGATTTGTTTGTATACAGGTCCCGTGCTGTTTGTATGAGGGGACCACTGCAGCCAGTCAAAGTCCTCAGTGGTCACAAATGGCATGTGACTGCTATTACCTGCCGTTTGTGAAATAAAAATAGCAACTGGACAACCCCTTTAAACTTTCAGCTCATTTTTAGTAAGAATAAATCTTGCCCACACTGCCTAGAGTACCTGCTAATAGCTGTATATGTACAAATCTAGCAGTATTCTCCCTTTTAGAATAATATAAGGCATTTGCATAACTAGTAGATTAACTATGAGCATTGCTATGAAAAGTTCTGTTTTAAAGGGATTGTCTCATATTTTTAATGTTAGTTTCATAAATTAGGTTTAAGCCCCCATGCACAAGAACGTGTGCTTTGTCATTCTGCTAGCCATATTTTTTATCAGCTAGCTCACTGACCCATTATTTTTTATGGTATGACCATGAATTATATCACAGGTCTATGAAGGGTCAGAGTGTCCAGAGGCAATACTTAAGATAGGTCTGTTATCATCCATGTGGCGTACATGCCATTTTCTCACAGACCTGTACATGCACACATTTGTATAAATGTAACCTAAGACTGTTTAAGAGAAATAGTGTGTCCCTGTTTGTAACTTTCATGGGGTGACCATATTGAAGACACACACTTAACTGTATAATTTTCCCTGTATAGACTGTATAAAAGGGTGTGTCTCTGAATCCAGAGAATGACAGGGCTAATATATATTGTTAATTGTGTGTATGGTGCTAATATAAATTTTTGAATTCACCCACCCAATGATAATGGGATGACTGTTCATCACGTCCCAATCTGTACAATAAAGCTGACAAGTGAGCTACAGAAAAGAAAAGCATCACCCTATTAAGCTTTATTTTATGTGAGTAGAAAAAGAAAGATTAAGAATAAAGATAATGATATTATCCCATAAATCATCAATATTACTAAAAGATGACATTGACGCTGTGACATCTAAGGCACCCTGTATAAGTTCTTGTGTGTTTGTGTTAAATCCCTACAGTGATTCATCTGGATAAGTCAAGTAATCAATCAAAGCGTGACTCATTAAGGAGTGCATTACAAGATACTAACTCCAGCAATTCAAGGTACAAGGTTTACTGCTACAATGGTTACTTAAAGGGGTTGTCCCACTACAGACACTTATCCCTTATCCACATGGATAAGTCAAATTGATGAGGGTCCAACCGCTGGGTCACCCGTGGATCAGGATAACCGGGGACTCATTGTCCCCTTGCATTCTACTTGTGAATGAACTCACTATTCACCTCTATGGGGCTGTCAAATTGTATTGATGTAAATTAAAGGGGTATTCCCATCTCAGGATCATATTCAGACTTGTAGCTTAAGAGAAAGTGTTTTAACCAATACATTTCTTTATCTATCTTGCTCCATTTGTGAGATAACCTGAATAAGTCTCCTCAGTGTTTTCAGCTTGTTGCCTAGGTTACAGACCACCTCTCTTATTGAGCTCTAGTAGTTAGCTTATGACTCAGTCCCTGTTCCTAGCCACACATATTCCTTTCTCTTTCTACAAAGTGCTCTCAGCTGCTGATCCCTGGTAAGGACTAGCATAGTGCTTGATTATTATTTCTGTATGTAAATCCAGAGATAACTGTACAATTTAGTACTAGCACAGAGTACACTGAACTGAGCTGTAAACCAGGAAGGGAGAGGAGACAAGAGGGCAGGTGAAATCCTAAGTTAGGAAAACCCCTTTAAGTACTTGGCTTCTATAGGCATGTGTACTCTGATAGCAATTACTTTCAGTCCAGGTCCAGACTGATATAGCAGATATTTCAGACTGAAATATTTCCCATAAGGCGGTTATTAGTTTGAATGATAGTGGTTCGTATGACACATCACAGGGAAAATTATATTTTACACAATAAACATTGAAATTACGGGACAATAATTGTAATGCATACAAATAATGGCTACTTTAGAGAAAGATGCCTGGGGTTTTCCAGTATTAGACAGAAGTCTTTTTTTTCCAGAAACAGCGCCACACATGTGGCATTCTTATTTAAAGAGGACCTTTCACCACCTCCAACAAGTCCAGCTCTTTACATCATTTAATAGCTGCTGCTCCACTGATTCTAGCACAGTTGGAATTTTCTCTCTAGCCCTTACCATTCCATTGCAATCAGTGCTGTTATTTTTGGTGTCTGATATGCTAATTATGCTCTGTACTGTCAGGAGGGCGGTGTCAGGCAGGAGCAGACAAGGGATGTGATTCTGAGCTCTGACACTGGCTGCCTCTGATTGGAGATCTGAATCACACCCCCTGCCTGAGACCGCCCTTCTGACATTACAGAGCTTAAATATCACATCAGGCACCAAAACTAACTGTGCTCAGGAACAGTGGGGAGCTAGAGAAAAAAATTCCAACTGTGTAGTAAACTACTGTTTTCCATCCCTTGAAGTCCCGTAAAAAATGTATATGCTAAAATGTATACTTTTTTTAGGGAAATGATGATGGATGCCACTGGGTGATGGATGGTATCCATTGAAGCCATCCGTTTAATAGTACATCATGAGCTTAAAACAAGATGTGAACATAGCCTAAGCTTCAATGCTATGAACTTCCACTATAAAATGTACAGAGCTGTGCCTGGTAAACAGTGTAGGGAATGAAGCTGATCTGAGGGGTTAAGGGAAGTCCGTCCACCACCTGTCCTGATAGGTCACCATTACTATCACTATTAAAATATTGGGAAATCCCTTTAAGTGGCACTGTTTCTGGAAAAAATAATCATACATTTTTTTTCTAATCCTGGACAGCCCATTTGGTCTTTTCATCTATCGAGTTTCATCTGGCTTGCTGTCATAGTGGGCATGGGCCTGGGTAACGTTACGTATGCCAGCGCTACTAATGCCACTATGAATTACAATTGATCTATGCTTGTTTCACAGTAGACCATGTAATAATAATAATGTTTGTTCACCCCTGTGAGGAAAGAAAACTGTGTCAAGATGTATCCAAACGTGACAGAAATTAGAAGGTTTTCTCCGAGTAGAGCTTTTTTGTTACTTTGCGCAGCAGCAGCCAAGATCCACTTTTAATATAATCAAATGAGGTTTATTCCGAACCTTAAACCAGTTATCTTTACAAGCAGATCAGAGTTTGATCTGTGCTGCCAAGAAACATCAAAATCCGCCATGTCTTGCATTCTGATCCCAGAGCCAGCCCAAAATGGAGTTTGACTGTTACACAAACCACAAACTCAAAGCATCTTGTGCATTGCCCTACAATTAAGTGTTTTAAAGGAGGAATAAAGCTTGGCCACGAAGTCTGGATGGTGAAATCCAGCTTAAAGAACACATACATCTTTCTCAGTCTTAAAAGCCCTTCTTAAATTTCATAAGCTACCAAGGGTGTGTGTTTTCCACATTTTACAGAGGAAGCAGCATTTTACTGTGGTTAGTTTTGATCCAGAGTCAGGTCATAGAAGGGTTTGTGGGACAGATCCTCTATTAATCACTTTGTCAAAAAAATAAATAAATAACACTTTTTTTTTTCTTTATGAATTTCGGGACTGGAATAACCCCTTCATTGAGTAAAATAGTATACTGTTCGGTAACTATGTGAAATGGTTTTCAGCTGAGTACACTATTTGTAAGCTTATTCTGATCACTGCTATGTCATTTTATAGGTTTCTGCGTGTAAATGTGTTCAGTTATAGTACTTACATTGTTTTAACAAAAGATGTGAAGTTTGTCAGTAAAAAGTGGCACAGGGAATAGCTGGTAGGACAGTTAAATGGCGGGTAAAGGTCATATTCAGGAAGAAATTGGGAAACCATTAAAGATGGTATTTTCTGCAGACTGTAGAGGTGCCTACCCAAAAAGGAGGAGTCTTCATTGTAGACTTCCTATAGTGTTGCCTTCATCCTAGCCAGGAATAGAATAGCCCCTCCACATTATTACCCTATTCACTCCAGTCAATGTAGAGCAGTCAGAGATTTTTTATTTTTTTTTTAATAATATTTATAGCTCCAAATTCCTTGCACAGACATAGATTCAAAAGATAACATTCTGGCTGCTTGCAGCTACCACTAGAGGGAGTGGTGAAGTTTGTCATCAACTCCTAAATGTCCAGTGAGTTTGCCACCAAAGAGTACACCCTGTATAGTAACTGAGCAGTCAGATTGGATTTGGGGTTATATGCAAA
Source organism: Leptodactylus fallax (assembly GCA_947044405.1). NCBI lineage: Eukaryota > Metazoa > Chordata > Amphibia > Anura > Leptodactylidae > Leptodactylus > Leptodactylus fallax. The sequence continues at coordinate 395,358 of CAMRHE010000088.1, read as the reverse complement.
TCTTTATTACGATATACAGGGTAAGCTTTTAGCACGTTTGGTAGGTAACAATCACTGGATTGGTTTTCTTAGCGCATCTCAAAGGATGAGTTCAGAAACATCACAAATCTGCATCTAGTATTGGAAATGTTCAGATCTGCAGCTTATGCATTATGTTGCAGAAATTCCAAGGATTTCACTCCTTAAATTTAGAAGGGTAAATCCACCACAAATTTGCAGCAAGATCCAGGGTGGCCTTAGTCATAACCTTTATAGCATGGCCTCTAAATTCAGTTTTAGTTAATGAGTGAAAAGCTTGCCATAGTCTGCTGAGTGCAAGCAGGTGCAGATAACTCCAGGTGTAGGTATTTTGCTGAAATAGATGACAATTGGAGTAGTAAAAGCTAATGTTTTTGAAATATTTTTGAAAATTGTTATATTGTTATAAAAGCCAAAATAGTAGTTTCAGGCTTAAAATAATTATGGGTGGATGACAATGGGATCATCACAACCCCTCCAGCAACACAGAGAGCATTCCTAGCAATGTTTTTTTAACCCCTTTATGAATACTTTTTGTACTACTGTAACGCATGCCTGTCTGCAGTATCCACAGTCTTCCCAGCTTCCCTTATGCTGCCCTCGAAGGTCTACAAATAAGTGCCTTTTGGCAGAATCTTAGGCACACATAATCAATATTTCGGTATATGGCTACATAAACTGCCAAACTCTTCTGGGCTTCTGTTCCCTTGTACATTATAAATGACCTATAATCGGGAACATTGTTCACTACATTGAAATAGTCTATTGCCAGGAAACTAAACTGCCTTATTATCTATACCTACGATTCTTGTTTTCTTTCTGTCAGCATTAAATTTACAGTGGTTAGCGACCCGCCTGAAGATGAGCAGGACCTGGAGTGTGACGACATAGGCTTTAGTAGTGTCAGCCTGAAAGATATACTACAGACTGGACAAGACATCATGAACAGAGACCTTGAAAGTAGGTGTCTTCTGCATGTCTCCACCTGAACATCCCGGGTTTGACTTATGACAATATATAAAAGTAATCAAATTGTAATGCAGGCAAGATCCCAATGAAGCTAACTAGCTGTGATGCAATAGTAACCAGATCCGAAGACATGTGGAAGTAATTTGCTTTCCACTCGAAGATAAAATATGCTTTAATGTTTTCCTAAGCTTCTCTTCCCAACTTTCTCGTCAGTTTAAGTTTAATCTTCTTCTGGCTTCTGAAATTGAGTTTGACAACCTGTGTGCTCGGTTTCAGCGTATTTCTTTCCCAGATGATTATGGAGCTGTATGGCAACGCTTTAGATCAACAGGTTAAACCGAGTTAACAAGAAAATGCTTATTTCTCTAGGTTAAAACCTGCTTGTTTCCAAACTGCCTCACATGGGGCATTCACCTTGATCACCTATAGATCTTTACATAAAGGGGCTGTCTAAGCAAGCTCTTTTGCCTGATCTCATGTCAGGCTTGGAAAGAGCAGGACAGTTGACGGGCCAACACCCTACAGGTAACATCAATGGGTCCTATTAATTTAAATATGACACCTTCACTGAGCGTTAGATGGGTGCTTCAGAAGATCAGGTGAGAGAGTATGCCTGGATAACCCCATTAAATATGGTAATTGTTTAGCAAATGTCAGCAAATAGTCAACTTTTGAGGATTTTCTAATCTTCCAGAATAAAGTAGTTCTGTATGTTAGATTATACTGTTAAATTGTGGATTCCCACCCTATACAGTGGTTACAAAGAAAAATATTGCTAATTTAAGGGGTTTTCCAGGCAAATTGGAAAACCTAGGGTGGTCAGGGGCTGGGGTAAGAAAAAAACAAAGAAATACTTACCTACCCCCGTCATCCATTCTAGCGCTAGGACCCATGTTCCATACCGTGTGGTCAATCGCTGTTAGTGACGTCATTGCTAATATGTCATCGGTGTCCAATATGTGATCACTGAGGCCAGTGCCAGCACAGGATGGAATGGGGGGACCCTTGGCCCTTCCAGGGTTTTCCAGTTTGCTTGGGAAACCAGTTTAAGGATGCAGCCAGTTTTGAACTAAAGGCTTGGTGACTTTTTCCATTTTTTCTTGGCAAAATAATAAAAGCTATCATTTTTTTTTTAAATTTTAATCAGGAAGGAAATTGTAATGTAGTCAATTTCTTTTTACATTTCCAGGATGAATAATAGAGCAACGGCACTATGCTCAGAATTGTTATATTAGGGGAGTTCAGGTGTTTACTAAAACATCCATGTCGGGAGAGTTGAGGGGTCCTCTTTATGTTGCATGTATTAAATACACCCTCCAAATCACAAACAAGTAGTGAGCCCACACATCCATCATCCCAGAAGACTCATAAAAGCGGTAGATTACCATAGGACACTTGCCATGTGTGCCACCATGAGTATATATTCTATACACATACATGAATTACTAGGACTAGCATCTTCTGCCTAGTGCTTAGATTGGTGGCCAATATCAGAAGAAACTACTATGCAATCTTTATTTATGGAGGATTTTGCCAAAGGCAAGCAGCACTTTTCATGCTCTCCCAGCCCATCTGTCTTTCATATCTACACAATAAACAAGCGTACGTCACATGGCTTATTTTGAGAGTGTTCATGATGGAATCCATAACAGCCAGTACGGGGGAACATGCCAAGCGAGGAGGGTTACCTTATACAAGGCACTTTTATTATTGATAATTGGCGTAATCATTGATAATGCATGTTTGGATGACACACTGGTTTAGTATGATGGTCCATTATAGATAACTGGCCTCATGTGCCTTCCCAGGAAAAAGCCTGCAGCTAAACTGTGGTTTTGTTAACTATATATTTTTTCTCTTTTTCCTGATCCAGTTTATGATTCAGTGTCTGGAGAGAATATAATTGGTAAGATGACCGTGACAGTGGAAGCTGCAGAGGCGCTGCGCTCATTGATGCAGGATTAAAAAAGACGGGGCTATGTATGGAGAAGGGATTGCAGAACTTTGTTGCTTCCTCCAGATTTGTTCCAGTTTTGATCCTAAAAACCAGCTTTTAATATGTTGATAATAAAATGAATTTAATAGAGAAATCCAAGCCACATATCGCTCACTCCAACCCAAGGTTTTCACGTTAATAATCACATTCTTGTTGTTTTCAATCAAGCGCAAAGTCACATAAATATTTAACAGTTTCTAAAAGAGGTTCTCTGCATGAAATACTTGGCAAGCGTTTAGATCGCAAGAATGTGTGCTAAAATGTTAACATTTGGTGTTATGTAGAAAATTATACAAATGCAGGCCTAAACATGATATTTTCAGCCTAGTTTACCTGGCACAACAGTATATGTTTGGACCTTCTACAAAAAAAAAAAAAAAAAATCATGTGATTTCTTTGTATATTTACATCAGTTTATGGTGCAGTTTTGATAAGTTTGTCTAATGATGCATGTACAGAGTTTTTATATATTTGACCATAACTGTGCACTATTGTGTTGGCTTTATTTGCATATTTATAATGATTAAAATGTCACTTTTCTAATTACTACGTCCCAGGTTATTCTTTTGTAAACCTTAAACCATACCCAACCTTATAACAGTCCCTAAGCACCTATGTTGCAGAAAACCTGGGGGGTTTTTGCAGATTTTTTTTTTTTTTTTATTTTGAGCCAAAGCCAGGAGTGGATTTAACAGAAGGGAAAAGTATAAGGGTTTCCTTTATTGTTCCCATTACTTTTTAAGCTACTCTTAACTCTGGCTCAAAAAACCACAGCAAAATCTGCAACAGAAAAAAAAAAACAGCCGCTTTTCCACAGCTTAGTGCCTCAGCCTTTAGATATATATATATGGAAAAATAGGAATGACAAAGACCTTTGGAGTGGGTAACAATAATACCTCGCCAAAATGTTTTTTTCTTTTTCAGCTCTGTCAATTGCAGTTGCTCAAAATTGTGATTTCCCAACCCTTTTAGTAGTGGGGAAAAAAAAATCTACCGATTCATTGCTTTTCAAGAAGGAAAAAGAAACTAAAGACAAGTAATATAGAACACATTACTGGAAAAAATTTCACACCTCTGATCTGACGCTCCAAATCCCACATCACCTTATATGTAGACCAGAAGTCCTTTTCTCTGATCATTCCTATGAGAGTGAAAGTCAGCATCTCATACAATATATAGAAAAACTTGATTCCCTGATCAGCGGTCACATGGTCTGACAAAAAGACTGAGTGGAGGAGAGAAAGGGGTAGGCAAAAAAAAAAGTTTTTCAAGGCGTATTTGAAAACTGAAAAACTTAATTTTCCTTTGCACTCATTTTGGTAAGTTTAATGTAAAAAATATTGTAAAAATAAATAATAAAAAATCCACAATATGGTCACCCTCTGGAGAAGTTTTTAAAAATGAAAAGCTTCAACAGGAATAATAAAGACATCTCTCATTTCTCATCTTAATACGCACATCTCATCACTGAAACTACTATTAAATAACATGACGTTTTCATTAACGGGGTTGTTCAGAATTAGAAAAACAAAACATACAGTAAATGATTTTGTCCAAAAACAGTGGCACACTTTCCCACAGGTTGTCTGTGATGTGGAAGCGTATCCCAATTAATTTCCATGGAGCTAACATGTAATACCAGAAATAAACCATGGACATGTATAGTGTTGTTTCTGAATTAAATCAGCCATATTTTACTACAGCTTGATAATCCCTTTAGGCCAGAGGTTCCCAAACTTTTTTCCTCGTAGACCACTTTCAAAATTTTACTGGTTTCGGTGGACCCCCTGCTGCTACATTTCTACCATATTCCCAAAACTCGTCAAAAAATGTGAAGATTAGATCTAATGTAGACCCCCGTCGAGTCTCCTGTGGACCCCTGGGGGTCCACCTGGACCACTTTGGGAATCACTGCTTTAGGCTAATACTAGTATTGGATCCATAAAACTAAAAAATAAATAAAATGTATAAGAAAAAAACGTGTATGTATATAATCCAATAAAAAAAAAAAATACACTGAATCTGCACTAGAGAGGCCTTGAGGTAGGTGCACAGCATGTTTTTGTCATGCAGTCAATGTGACCAATTATACAGTAGATTTCTATTTACCATATAATTTACCGTTGCCTCATTTTGACCACTGTATACATTTGCATGCAGTTTTGTAATAGGACAGAAAATGGTAACTGTGTAGTGTGAATACAAATGAGAAAACTATCATTTATAAAACACCCATTTAGGGTAAGCTCACACTATTACTTTTATTATTAATGTCTGTTGCTCTCATCCACCATAGGCTGAGAGCAACAAACATTAACAGCAATAAAGTGACTGATACAGAAGGAGCGCTGTCTGCCTACATTCACTCTAATGTAAAACATATGGCTGAAGCTTGCTTTCATCATGTTTTTTACTTTTCTGATGGAAGAAAAATTTGTGCATGAAGGACTCCTTTACAAAAGTAAACAAACATGGTGGAAGAAAGGTTCCATCATGTTTTTTTTACATTAAAATGAATGGGAACAATCGCAGGAGTCTCCGTCTGCATCTGTCACTCTATTGCCATTAATGTTGGTTGCTCTCCTTCTATTTTAAACAATAGTGTGAATGTTCCCTTAACCTGGATTGACACACACTTTAGAAGCATTTTGGGTGGTGTCTTTTTTAGTTTATTCAAAAATGCTGTGGTCAAATATTACATTAAAACCTATATAGCAAAATAATGCAAAGACTAAATATACAAATATACAACATTTTGTTTTTGACATCTTTGTGGCAATTTTGGAGTCAGTGGTTTTTTTGTTTTTTTTTTTTGTCAAGCCACATCATGCTGCAGATTGTGTTATGTTCTAACAATTATTTTCAACAGGCTTTAATAGACAATTACAAAAACACCAGAAAAAAACAGATGCATAAAATGTTTAAAAAAAAAAAAAAAAAAAAAGGCCACAAAAAATGCTTGTTGCAAACATCACTAAAAACCCTTAAACCCTAAATGCATGAGGGTAATTTCATAAGGGTGGCATTTATTATGTCAGTCTTAATCTGTTCCCTGCTGGCATCAGATGTGACAAAAAAAGAGGAGCACATCTTTTAATAATTTTGGCACATTTTGGATGGTCTGTGCACCAGAAACTATGCACCAAAAATTGCGACTGTTCTCATACATTTTACACCAGAAGCTTGAATAAAATATTTGATAAATCTCCCCCATGGATTTTGAACATGCATTTTACTTCTCTGAAAAAGGTATGTTTGAAGGCCTTAGGAAGCCATTATTTAAGCATAGCAAGATTACATCACATAAAAAGTGTAGCACTGGAAATATGGCACAGATCCACTGTATGATGCTTAGTTGTACGTAAACAGTATGTGACATGGAGAGCTGAACACGCTAACATGAACAGAATAGTTAGAGTAAAAGTCTTATTAGTTATTAACATAAGTAGCATGCAGAAGAAAGTCATTTGCAAACATGTGCCCTTCCTCTAGTGCTTCTTAGCATTTTGCCTTAGGCTTAATGCAAATGAACTTGGTGATGAGGGCTATCCTTTGAGCCTAGTCCCCGGCTAATCTCAGTGTAATCTCATGATGATTCACAACCATTAGTTATCTGTCTATTTGTAGCTATGAGACTCTGACATGACCACAGAAGGTTTCTCACAAGCAAATTGACCCAGTAGTAACCTAGAATCTGTATGTCTAGTAGATGTATAAGCCAAGTGCAATCTAATATTAGAATAAGCATTGCAAACATTATATTTCTTTTAAACATTTAAAAACCTAGATGGAGACACCCATTGTAAGAAGGTGCAGTCATAGATGACCAAGAATCTGTGCTTGTCTCATAAACAACTTTTATCAGCTATCCCCAGGAAAAGATAGCTAGGAGTCTGACCACTGGGACCCCCACTGACAAATAAACAGTCTCTAGTATGAATGAATGACTGAAAAGGTAGTGTACATAGGTGTCCACTGCTCCTTTCAATTTTATATGACTGACCGAATACTGTGCTCAGTCAGTCCCATAGAAGAGTTGTTGCAATGTGCACCATTGTTCCATTCACACAAGGGATTCCAGAATTCCCAGTTCTTGTGATTGGTGGGATCCTAGTAAACCGCACCAACATACATTTATCTCCTAAATGTTGTTTATGGTAAAAACCCTTTAACTTATTCCTTCCCACCTCAGCTATTTTTCAATGTTCATTTTATTTAATTCCCTCCTTTTATTTTTTCATTCACAGCCATATGAGGACTTCATTTTTACAGGGCAAATTGTACTTAATAATGGTACCATTCAATATCCCATGATGTACTGGAAAGCTAGATAAAATTCAGAATCGGGTGGAATTAGAGAAAAACTGCATTTGTGCGACTTTCTTACGTGCTTAATTTTTAAGGCAATTGCTAAAAATGTCAGAATGACATGTCACTTGTATTCTATGGGTCAGTACGATACTGGAAGTACCAAATTTATATAATTTTTTTAATGTTTTAACTCCTTTAAAAAAAAAATCCAAAACTTTGAAAAAAAATTTTCTTTGAATTGCCATATTCTGACACCTGTAACTTTTTTATATTTCCATGTATGGGGTTACATATTTTGGGCCAGGCCAGATGTACTTTTCATTTATACCATTTTGGGGAATGTCTGATGTTTTGATCACTTTTAATTCAAATTTTTATCAAAGGCAAAACAGCAAAAAAAAAAAAATGGCGGTTTGGCTCTTTTGATTTGTTTCAATTCACTGTATGGGGAAAAATATTTTTTTGACTTTTGTAGACTGGGTGTTTTTGGACACATGGACCCCTAATATGTTTTACTTTATTTATTTATTCTTATATCTGATCTAGGGAAAGGGGGGCAATTTAAACTTTTACTGTTTTTCTTAACTCCAGGGAGTCTGTTCACTAATACAATGCACTGCAATGCTAATGCATTGCAATGCATTGTAAAAACCCTATACTTCTAATGAAAAGCCTTCAATAGACTCGCCAGCCCTGGATCTCGTACATATACACGTGCCATCATTTCTGTAGCCAAGGTAACAAAGACTAACGGAGAACTGAAACAGTAGCTCTGGAACTGCTGGGGTTTAACCAGGTATGTAATGGGTGTGGTGTAGATGTGTAATAATATGACGCATCTTTGGCACAAGACCCATTCATGAGCCAAACATGTACCACATCCCTCGTTCCTTCCTTACTTGCCACTTTCTACAAATGTAGGCGGAGTGGACCAGGGCAGGTACCTCTTGGCCTCACCTATTCTTTAGAATTCTGGTGTGAGTTATACAAGAATTCTAAGCCAGTTCCTGACTGGCATCGACTTCTATTCTTGTGCATGGGTGTGCGCCTAATTTATCAAGGTACGAAACGCCAGTCTTAATAAATCTGCCCCAATATGTTTAAACAACTATTGCAATGTTTGTAACAGACAGAAATGAGCTATGATCCTTATATCATGAAATAAATCGGTACAGAATTTCAGTCCTATTTAGACTGAAAAGAAATATTTATGTTTGTATGATATATTTCTGATATTTATCTATAGCCTATTTCTGAAAAACATTGGGGGTCTTATAAGAGTCACAATCTAAGGACTGGCACCCTAAATGTAATCTGTTTAGGATTGTTTTTATACTGTAGTAATCTTTAAGAATGTGAACAAAGTTCCATTACGATTACAACACGAGACGTCTGTTATTATAGACGGTTGTTACATCCACATCTATTTATTTACACATTTTTCAATTTCACATTTTTTTCTGTTATAATCTCTCCTGAAAATGAACCAGGTTTTTCATGCATTTCTATTCACTCATAAGCATATGTAAAGTATTCAGGGAGATAAGTCATTTATTAAAATCAACCTAATTTGCCATGATATATTAAATCTCTGCTTGAGTGGTCACAAACCATTTCATTTAGAGAATTAGTAGCTTGCCTCATTGTGCGATTTAAGCAGTGGAAAATGAGTTCTTTACTCGTGTTTGTGAACATCCAAAGCCGACTAATGGCATAAAGATGGAATTCATTACAGTTCAGTAGTGACAGCAAGTTGCTTTAAGGATGAATAGCATATATGAATTTCAGTTATTCACACAGAGGAAAAAAGGCCATGCTTCCATCAGCCTAAATGCTCTTATATGCCGCTTATCACAAATTAAGTCAACCCCAGTAAAGTGAATCAGGCATTTGATTAACAGTTTTGATATGCTAATAGATTGCTCAGATACGTATGCCAATGAGGAGCATCCTCTACACATAGGAGAAGACATGGCAGAGATTAGACATGCTTTAATTATGGGACACATTTACCAATATGAGATTAACATTGGCTCACCCATAAAATAATTGAGGATTCTGCTTTGAAAAAAAAATTTCACTAAAGAAATAAAAACACCTTGTACTCCCGATGAAGCAGTTGTGCAGCCTTGAGGAAGTTGCTAGCTGGCGAGACAGAAATAGAGCACTTTTCCTAAAGATATGGCATCCTTGGTTGGATTTAAGTGTGTGGTGACCTAATATATATTTCTTGTGGTGGGTGGGCAGATCTGTATTGTTTCAGTGACACCCCAATCATACACTGTTGCTATCACTCAATATTTGTCTCATGCTGACCAGTGGGCAATCTTAAGTATTGGACTTTGTCCTCAAAGTCGCTTCTATTTTTTTCTCATCTGTTTCTATGAACTTACACCTGTGTCACCTCAACTTTCTATAGGATGTTATCCTACAGCTTTGTCACTGAAAGGACTTACTAATACACTGTCCACTGAAAGATACTAAACCTGTACCTGATTTTTGTTGTTTGTTTTATGTTTTACCTATTTTCCTATTTTAATGTAATATAAAGGCATTTGTAACACAACAAAGTGGGATAATAAACTGAAATAAACATAAGGAAAAATAGCCACACCAATATAAAATTCATAAATATTTATTAGTATCCAATAAAAAATACATACATGGACACTACAATAACATCACAAAAATATAACAATACATATAGAAGGGGTAGGACTTGGAAAGTCAAATGGTGTACCAGTATACCAGATAAATGACATGGCACCGTATATGAAGCATTGAAATGTGAAAAACCAGATATCAATACAATGAAAATATTAATAACATTGAGCATAAAGGTATATCAAAAAATAAAGTTCAAGAAACATAGTTCTTATCAGAAAAACAAAAAAAATGCCCAAAATGCAAAACAAACAAACTGCAATATTTTCATTGTATTGATATCTGGTTTTTCACATTTCAATGCTTCATATACAGTGCCATGTAATTTATCTGGTATACTGGTACACCATTTGACTTTCCAAGTCCTACCCCTTCTATATGTATTGTTATATTTTTGTGATGTCATTGTAGTGTCCATGTATGTATTTTTTTATTGGATCCTAATAAATATTTATGAATTTTATATTGGTGTGGATATTTTTCCTTATGTCTATTTTCCTATTTTGTATTTTATATCCCTAAAAAAGTAGACTTCTGAATATTTTATTGCCAGTGTGGAACCAGCTGTTGTGTTTGGATGTTATTTGTCATAGCATTGTCTGTGACTGTGTACTCTAAGAAGTTATTAGGGATTAATACAAGGAGATCCTTTGTTCAGGATCCTTATCTCTTGGAGTGTGGAGAGCAGATACAAAGAGCTTCTCTTGACCTGTCCTGCATTACACAGACCAAGCATCTGCCACTTAGATCTGTGATCGGTGCCCGCACTAATTGCAGCTGTTAAACTTTAGATTCCTCGGTCAATTGTGACTGAGGCATCTTAAATGTCAGTGCCACATGGTTGCCGCCATATTGGTCACGATCACCGTCTATCAGTGACATTCCTAGGGGTTGTTATGGTGGCTTGGAGCCTGTTGGAGGAGTCCAGGCCTGTCATTGCTGGAGTTCTACTAAACAATACCATAGGCAACATGTAACAGCAGTGAATGGAGTTGACAATATACTGCAATATATTTGTATTGCAGTATATTGTATGATCACTCAGACCCCATAGGGTTCATGAGCCCAGGGAGGTCTAAAAATAAAAGTAAAAAACATGTTTTAAAGGTATTATGAAAAAAAAAAGCATAGTGGGAAAATTTTGTAAAAAGCAATTAAAACAGAATACATTCTCCAAAATGGTATTAATAAAGTACAACTTGCCCCACTAAAAAAAAGCCCTTACACAGCTCTGTACATGGAAAAATAAAAAAAGTTATGGGTGTCACAATATGGTGATAGAAACAAATTTTAAAATTAAAAGTTTAGATTTTCTTTTAATGTTTTAAAACATAACAAAACTACAAACTTGATATCACTGTAATCATACTGATCCAAACAATATAGGTAATGTGTCAATTTTTTACCTGCCAGTGAATAGCATAGAAATTAAACCTATAAGAAAATGGTGATTGCAATTTTGCCCTATTCTGATTTTTTTTTCAGTTTCCCAGTCCATTATACAGAATAGTGTAATAAATGGTGCTATTATGAAATACAAATTGTCCCATAAAAAATAAGCCCTCATTCAATTCTGTGAACTGAAAAATAAAAAAAAAATTATGGCTTCTGAAAGGTGGGGAGGAAAAAAATAAAAATGCAAAAATGAAAAATGGTTTTAATGGTATGGTGTTAAATGGGCACCATGTAATGATTTATTTCCACTGTAGGGAAATTGAACACTTCCTGCTAGGTTTCCACAAACATTACAGCTGATTTCAGAGAATTACTTGGTGCTTAGCTTACTGTTAAAGGGTACCTGAGTTTTTATCAGAAATTGAAATATGTGCAGGGTCTTCCTGGGCCATCTGTTCTCTGGCTGTATAAGCCTTTATACATGTCCTATCAGTTTTTCTGTTGCTAATAACCCCATTATGGAGGGAGAAAAGGATTAGATAGATCAGGTGATTTTACATGGAATCCACCATATACTGCATATTGTAGACAGGGCTGCACCAATGCTTTGTAAAGTGGTAATATTATATCCCTGTCCCACGAGTCCATACCCCTTTTAATACATTACATTATCCTTCTGGCCTTAGAAGCAGCTGATTGACACTGCATGCTGTTGTCCGGGATAACCATTTTTTATATGAGGCCAGGGAGATTAAGAAAAAAACAAACAAACAAACATACTCACCTGTCTGTGTCTTCCAGAGCGGTCCGGTGCTGCTGCCTAAAGAAAGGGATACAGGATGTCACAGTGCGGTGGGGACTTCCACCGCAAGAAAACACCAATGCAGCAGGACCAGACCACGCTGGGAGACACAGGAGAACCGGGGACAGGGGAGTATGTTTTTTTTTAATTTTGTTCACCTTTCCCGGCCTAATATAAAAAAAAAAGGTTATCCTGGACAACCCCTTTAATGCCCCAACACTCTGTCTATTCAAGTCTACTTGTATCCTATGCAATCCTCCGTACACTGTGCTATACTACATATAACTATGATTTTCTATTCCATAAGTAGATACTATTAAAAATGCACAACCTTTTTAATCCATTAAGTCATTTTGGAACCTTTTGGAGAAATTATTTGAGTGGCTTTATAAAGCTTCTAGAAAAAGAAATCATTTACTATACTAGAAACAGGAAGATGTGTGGTCACCTAGTTTAAGAATAGAAATGACTTGACTTTGAAGAAACCAAAAGACTTTGAAAAGAAAGTCAAATCCATTGTTAGAATCCAGAGTAAAACGGGAAACACTTTTCCTTTTTTTACACTCAAAGTCTTTCATTTAGATTTCAAACAAATTATTTATATGTTTCGCAGCTAAATACTGAAAAGAGACATATCATTTCCCTTGCTGGCTGTCTCACACATGTGCACTGTAGTTTACAAGCTGCTGCTGCTATGCCAGCGTATCTCAATGCTGCCGGGTGCTGTTTATTCCTGTTCTGTAACATCTTCAATGTCACAAATATAAACAAGACACATCTAGAGCCGCATTCTGTTTTTACTTAATTGGGAAGGATTACTAATGCACATGTGTCTAACAGAAAATTGTAACCTTGAGGCTTTAAAATTCTGAATTCTGAAAATTATTAGCCATATACTAGGTTACAGACAACTATGGCTAGTGAGACATTGGCCCATTTTATGGAAGGACAGACAAAAGAGGGGCAAAATAACGATCAAGCATTGAGAGCCATTCTGCAGGCAACCCCCTTTTAATATTGAAGACAATGCTTCATCACTGCATTGATATAGCCCTATGCATGTCTATTTTATTACAAACAAAACGTTAATGTAAGGTGTGGTGCATGCTGCTCTTAAAACAGTCCTGACAAACTGAATACACTGGCCGAAAATAAAAAATTCCCAGGATCCAAAAATCCTCATATGCGGTGCTAAATTTTCCTGTTCATAGCACAATAGATTGCTATACATATTACATCCGACTCCTAAACCACAAGAAAAAAATAATTGGCAAATCCCAGTGCCATGGGATGGATCTGGCTATGTCCTCGTACCAGTCACAGTGTGTTACTTCTGATTGCTCCAATCCAGAATCAATGAACTGCTAAAATCTGAGATTACTGTGTGAAAGACCCTGGAAGGACTGTAGTGAAGATACAAAGTCTACAATAGTAGATGGATCACTCAGATTTAGATAACACACGAAAGGTTGATTATTTTCATCAACTATACATATTACTTTTATTATCTACCTTATGGCACATATCTTGATATTTTCTTGTTATAACCACCAGGAAGTTTGTGTTGTCTCCAAACAGGCATTCGCTGAGTGTCAGTTGCATCCCACTGGGTTAGCGTTGATTCCCAAGGAACATACAAGACACCCACAGGATTTTAATCCTAAAAGACAACAATGAAGAGAGATCAGACTTTGTAAACCATTAAATGTATCAAGAAAAATTGTGTAGAATGACAAGTGAAGAAAATATGGCAAAAATGTAGATTGTCAGGATGCCACAAAAATTATATAAAAAATTGTCAGTGAGGCCACCAAATATGGGCTTATCAAAATTGAGCAGAACTATTCAAAATAGATTTATTTTCAGTTATTTTTTCTCTAAAAATATGTTTTGACATTTTTTATCTTATTTCTGAGCTCTAGATCACAAGCACCTGTAATTTCAATAATAACGTGTAGACTTTTTCTACCTAGTGAATAAGAATAAAACCTATAATTAAATCAGAATTTCTTTACCATTCATAATAAATCATAACATTTTGCTAGCTTTGGTTTGGCATTGCTTTCTCTTGGACATTCTGTGGTCCACTGGTTCTCCCATGTCCTTATTCATCAAGCGTTGACTCTGTATAGTACTATTAAATTAATAATTTATCTTGTTATTTCTGTAACCCAAATATATAACTATTACATTTGTATACATTCAACATAATTTACCGCAGAGCTTACCAGACATACAGTTTGGAAAAATCTCTGCAGAGGCAAGACATCCTGCGCTGAACTAAGAGTCTTACATAACTTTATGTTGTCAGATGTATAGTATAGAAAAAGTGATACAAAAATAAGCACTCTGCACACAACATCAAATGTTTTTGGCAAAATTTGATGAGTATAACCAAATATTACTTTTAACCAGAAAGATAAATTCAGCCTTGTGATTAAGTTGATAACTTTTCTCCCTATAGAGGTGAGGTTACCATTCCCTCTTACTGAAGAGTAACTATTGTAAACCTGTGCAACATTGGGACAAAGATTTAGTATCTAGATGTGGACTTAAAGAAGAATTTTTATTCTCTGACCAGTTAGAAAGTTACATGATGTAAGTTCGCTCTGATCCTCAGCTGTGTCACATGACCTGCAATAAGACTCTGCAACTGGCCAAGTGTCATATATGGACAGGAAGTTAGTTTCTCTGTTCATTCCTATGAAAGCATCCATGTGAATTGCATAGGCATAAACTAGCTTCCTGTTTCTCTGTTTATATTATGTCAGTTGTAGGGTTAGAGTAGGTCACATGATATAGCTGAGGACCAAAAGGGAGTGAATAACTCACAAATGCAGCAACCAGTAAGATTAACTTTACTACAGTTTACATCATGTGCCTTTCTAATGCGCCAAGAATAAACATTTATCCTGGAAAGCTATTTTAGATCTATCTACAGGATCTTGGTTTGGCAATTTCCGGAACTGCAGCAGTAACCATGGCTGTCATTACCACCAGGCGGCCAAACACCCAGATGCCAACCAATTGGAACAACGGGAGTGCAGTAGTGGCGCCTCCTTCCTCTACTCTTGCATCAGTCAGATCATTTAGGAAGGGCTATCTTATGTTTCATGTCTGTGTTTTGCCGTCCTCCTCCTCTTCTATGTGTGCAAATGATGTTCAGCTGCTATATTATCTGTGCTGTGTCCGAAACCCTTTTCATTGATGTCCTGAGAGGCAGTGAGGACATCCTCCGAGAAGACTGCCTGTTTGACAGTTCCAGCATAGGGGGAAAGTGTACGTAAGTAATTGTGTATGTGCATTAAGAGTGTGCATATGCGTATATGTATATATTTACCATTTATATACATGTGCATATGTATATTCAGGGGCACATATAGAATCTAGTTGGATAGTCATTAAAAGATAGTGTATAAGACTTACACATGTTTGCATCAACCATTTTTGGGCATGGGACGATAATTACATTTTTTCAGTATATTGTAATAAATATTGTTAACAACTGTATAAGGCAAAACTTGTGAACAGGTGAGAGTCCAACATATGGAACCCCCAACAAACATTAAAGCAGTGCTCACTTGTATCCCTCTTTCAATATGTTATGATTTGTATTATATAACCTTCACATAGGGGTCGATAACCTTACAATTATGCAGTACCTCAACCTTCACATAGGGGTCGACAATCTTACAATTATGCAGTACCTCAACCTTCACATAGGGGTCAATAACCTTACAATTATGCAGTACCTCAACCTTCACATAGGGGTCGACAATCTTACAATTATGCAGTACCTCAACCTTCACATAGGGGTCAATAACCTTACAATTATGCAGTACCTCAACCTTCACATAGGGGTCGACAATCTTACAATTATGCAGTACCTCAACCTTCACATAGGGGTTGACAATCTTACAATTATGCAGTACCTTATCCTTGAATTTGTATGTAAATCAGATTGTCCTACAAAAAAGGTTTGTAAGTGATCACTGGAAAGGCGAGCAGCATTTACGCTCAAACGTTAAAGGGTTTATCCACCTTTTCAACAACTGATACCCTATCCTAAACATAGACCAATGATTTTAGTTCAGCTAAACTCCATCTGTAGAGGACCCCCGCAGACCAGCTGTTTCCTGGATTATGCATTACTGATATCAGCACTACTAAAAGTAAGGCAAATGAGTAGTACAGCGTCCAGCACGTACATGTATGTCCTTGCAGAGTTGGCAGCATGAGGTTGTGCAGCTGCAGGAGCAAGGACCTAGCTGTCAGTGACAGCCAGACTCCCCAAAGTAAAGGCAAGGACAGGTTATTGCTATCTGTGCCTTCCCTATCATCGTATACACACTGCTCAATGAATTCTGTGTATACAGCTGTGGAAGCCGCCATGATGTAGCTTCCTCCTGGCCAGGCGGTCATGTGATCATCAGATATCCATATGATCATAGGGTACCAGGTCCCTCCATCCATCAGTTTTCAGAAAAGAAGCCCCTGTGTTTAATCCTGTTTAATACATTTTATTACATCATTTGAAAGGAAGAGATACAGTGGAAAGAGACGCCTTTAAGACAAAACTATAAAATCTAGTTGGTAATAAATTTGCTAGGAAAGTTGTAGAAAAATCAAATCATAAAGCACTGACCATAGATATACGTTTCAGCCGCCCTTTGCTACATGGAATAAAGGTTTATGAGAATATTACTGGTGCATATTATTTATTACAGCTCCATATTTGCTTTTGCTATCTTATCAGATCCTCATCCAACAATAGGACACATTGACAAGCAGCTGTACTCACATATGTTTGGAAATCATGGCCCTCCCAGAAAGTTTGCCCTTCTGGAAACAAGAAGAAACCACAAACATGTGCAGACGCAGTGTCGCCACGAGCTCAGAGATATGTGCTTGTAGCCAATGAGGACGACTATGGGAGCATCTTTTTGGCCTCTGTCACTACTAATGTTATATTGGATTTTTATTGAGAGCAGGATCTGAAATAGCTTCATCTGAACCAACAAGTTTAGCACCATGATTAATGGTTTGCCACAGCCATGTGTGATAAGTATCATTTACTGTATAGTGCTATGTAAACAGGCCACCCTTTACACAAGCCATCACTAACAGAAGGAACAGATTTCCTATGATAAAGATCACATCTTTGGAAACACTAAAGGAAGCAAATCTAGAACGTTCTATTAAATGAGATTCACTGCATTCAGTATTGTGTCTTAACAGTTTTATCAAATGGAAAGGTAAAGAAAATGCTAATAAAAAGCAGAAAGCTTTCGTTAATAAAAACTGTATTCTGTATTATTTATTGATATCATTATTATATTATTAGTATTACATATAAGAGAATTGTTGTTCAAACATCAAGCTGATACAGTATCTGCCATCCTGCCCAACTATTGTTATTCATCCAGCTCAACGAAAGTTATACAAATAAAATCTGTCATGTTACATACTGCCATCTGCACCAGTGCTGTTTTTCTGGACCCCTTAGCCAATGTGCATGGGGCAATATAATGGTATCTGTCTGAGATTCCGTGTTTAAGTAATGCTAGGAATAACTTGTGATAGCTTTATTGTGAAGTTAGGTGCTCCCCTCTGGAGCACGGACCTCCTTTCTCCTCTGATACGCTCAGGGTTTCCAGTATGAACAGGAGGTCAAAATCACAATGCAAGTTAGGGGAGCAAATACTTTTTACTGGAGTGCTTCTTTAAAGTGGGCAAAGTCCTCCTGTTTGTTTACCTGGAGTCGGTATAGACTTCTCTTTCTGTGTATGGACATTTCAAAGTGTGACCGGTTTGTATGGGAGTAGTGGTAGGCTGATACAAAATTTAAAAAATACAAAGAAGTATCTAGTTGTTTCAGGCCTCATGATTCTTGCCACAGTATCAGCAGCCATCCTTGGATGCTGGACTTAACCTGTACTTATATTCTCAAAGTGGTTCTCCAGGAACTCCTTCATTACTTATTTCTTTCGGCGGGTGTGTACACAATAAACCCAGGGATCTGGGCTGGTTCTGACCCCATACTACGAGATCAGAAGCAGATTCTGATCATGTGATCTGGGGTCGGAACCAACCCAGAACCCCTGAGTTTGTCTCATACTAAACTCTGATGGACTCCCTGGAGAACCCTCCGCCTAGGCCTGTCTGAGTATAAGTGCTTCACATGTCCATATTTTGCAGACTTGCGATTTCTGTGATCATAGACTACATGCTCACCCATTGATTTTAATGGGTGCAAGCAGATGTTATTCACAGAACAACAGTCTCAACATGCTCTATTTTGGTCCATTTGGAGGACCATTGAGCTCCATTATAGTCTGTGGGTCTGTGAAAATCAAGGAAAGCACATGGATCTGTGTGCTGTCTGTTTTTCAGAAACCCAGAGACATAGAAAAGTATAGGAAATTAAGAAAAAAAAAAGTTATTCATTTTTCAGAGATGTAAAAAATGGATCAACCACGGATAACACACGTACGGATAAGCAGGACTTAGTGCTTTCCATGATCATCACGTACATTACATGTGAATAAGCCCTTCCCCTGTGATTTTTGTCTGGACCCATGCCCCTTGGATTTGATAACAGCTGTTCATCCTCCTGGTGTGACTTTTAGTTTGTATTTCTACATTTGTTGTACATTTTCTGATCCAGAACTACAACCTGACTGCCCTTCTATGCCTTATCGCTGACACGTCTGACTGCCAGTGGATGACTATTCTAAAGAATGACCTATGATTATCTGGTTAGGTGCAAAGGCTAAGGTGAAACGTAGCAAAAAAAAAAAACACTGTGGAAAGAAACACGGCGGAAAAGCATCACATTTTTTCCCACAGGGTGTTTCATTGCATTTTCGCACAGTTTTCCTCTGTGGACTTTCTGCGTCTATTATACCTATACAGAAAATTCCAGTGTTTCCGCAGGTAGAATTGACATGCTGCGATTTTCAAAAATACGGGCATTTTTGAAAACACAGCCTTTCTGCTCCAGTTTTTTTCCACAATGTGTGGATAGGATTATCCAGATTATAGTGTTTTTGCAACGTGGGGCTTCAGCCTCAAACAGTCAAAAACAGGAGGATTTGTTGGGTTTCACACCTCTGTTTATCCAGTGCCAGACCTGAGGCAGAATTTGGGAAAATCATGGGAAAAAACAGGTTTTCAGAATGTAACTGTAAACAATTCACTGGCAACAAATATCTTAAAAAAACGATGAGGAATTTAAACATAGTGCAGAGATTTATGAAGACTGGCATTTTCACTGGTCTGCTGGTCTTTACTTCTCCTACTGGAGGATTTGACTGACTTATGATAAGGCGCAGGGCTCATCCTAGAGGCGTAGCTAGCGGGGAGGGGCAGAGGGGGCGGCTGCCCCGGGCCCACTGACTCTGTGGGGCCCACCCCGGGGCCACCATTAATACATCCTTGATTTCTAACTAGATCGGTGTTTGCAGTCACCGATCTATTTAAAACGGATCCTGCAACTTAACAGTATTGTAAACTGCAAGCCAATACAGGGCTGTGGTTTACAAGACCCCAAGACCACAGAAGGATGTCGGCTTCTCAGCACAGGAGGCGCGATGACGTCACAACATCGTGCCGCCTGCCCTCAGAAACAGACGTCCTGTGTGTGGACAGGGAGGAAGCGGTGGCTCCATTCATCAGCATCGCAAATAGGCGAGTATAACTTTTTTTTTTTTTTTTTTTTTTTTTTTTAAAGCACAGTTGTGGATATATTAATAGTCTAAGGGGTGGTTAGGAGGAGGAAATATAACAATAAAGGGAGGATTCATTAGGGGGCATTATGACAATGGGGGGGATCATTTATATAAGGGTTATTACGGGGTATTATGGATACAAGGGGGGAGGTTATTTATATAAGGGGCTATTAGGGGGCATCATTTATATTAGGAGGCATTATGAGCATAAGGGGGTGGTTATTGATATAAGGGGTCATTAGAGGTGCAGTATTTATGTCAGGCGCAACGGTTACGGAAATTGCAGTGTGTCTCCTGCATGTATTTTTCCGCAATGTGTGGATAGGATTTGCTAGAATGCCACGGTTTTTTTCTGTGGGTTTTCGCCACATGGGGCCCCCATCCCCACTTTGCAGTAAATTACGCACAGCGGATACGCTGCGATTTCCTAAACAGTCGCAGTTTTGGAAATCGCAGCATGTCAATTATACCTACGGAAATGCCAGTAGTTTCCCTATAGATAGAATTGAAGCAGAAAGTCCGCAGAAGAAATCTCTGCGAACTTTCTGTGCAAAGTGCTGCAGGAAGAACCACGTTGCGTCGTCGCCGCGGTTTTTCCCGCAGCACTTTTTTGCTGCGGACCGCCACATGGGGCCTTAGCCTTAAGGCGTTTTCCAGCTCATTTTTATTGATGATCTATCCTCAGAATAAATTATCAATAAGAGATACAGGTGCATCTCAATAAATTAGAATATCTTTGAAACGTTCATTCATTTCAGTAATTCAGTGATACAATCCATAATCAGCGTCTTCCATGTTGTGTGTCCTACTGAACCAGACTGAGGGACCATTTAAAGGCTTAGGAAACCTTGGCAGGTGACACACTGAATTTACAATACTGAACTTTTTTACAATATTCTAATTTTCTTAGATTTGGGTTTTCATTACCTGTAATCCATAATCAACATTTACAGAAATAAAACACTTGAAATAGAACACTCTGTGTGTAAAGAATCACTTTCTAATTTAATTACTGAAAGAAAGAAATGTTTCAATGATATTCTAATTTATTGAGATGCACCTGTAAGTGGTTTCCCACTGACCAGCTTGACCAGCTGTATGAAGGGGCTATGGCGCCTGTTTATATCACACACTGTCTGGTTATAGTGACGGTGTGATGTCATTCCATCACATAGATCCATAGATGTGTATAGGACGAGGCTGTAGTTACATTACACGGCCGCTATGAAAAGAATGACACTATGTAAACAGAGAA
This sequence comes from Leptodactylus fallax, assembly GCA_947044405.1. Taxonomy (NCBI): domain Eukaryota; kingdom Metazoa; phylum Chordata; class Amphibia; order Anura; family Leptodactylidae; genus Leptodactylus; species Leptodactylus fallax. The sequence continues at coordinate 374,218 of CAMRHE010000088.1, read as the reverse complement.
GCGGTTACGGCGCTTACACAGGTACCACGGTTCATTCAAACAGCTGATCCTGGGGGTACCGGGTATTGGAACCCCAATCATTTTTTTTCCCTTGTTTTTTTTTTTTTTTTTTTTTTTTTAATTAGGAAACACCTGAGGCATTATTAAGGGACACATTATTTAAAGGGGTGTACAGGGAAGTTATTAATATTATTATTCATTATGGGAGGTTATATTATATATTTTATAATTGGGGTAGCAGCAGGATGGGGGCTTTGTGTAGGTGAGGACAATGTAGGTCAGGTGCCTGGAAAAGTGAGGAGCCAAAGATGTCTGTGTTGCAAACTTTACAGAGACTGGAAGAAGAATTCATGGCTGTCCAGATGAAAGAGACGGGGAATGTGAACGATTAGTCAGAGACGTCACTGGTAAGTCACTAAATGTTTCTGTCCTGTATTCCCCTAAATCGTCTGCAGAGCCCTGTGTAGAGCCGCTATATATCACTACTGTATATGCTCACCGTATACTGACAGCATCGGTATAAGAACATGTCCAAGTTTGGGGCCCACTTGGACATGTTCGCTCCCCCTGTGCTGAACCCCTAGCTACGCCTCTGGCTCCTCCTAATTCAGGCACATCTTCTGGGTGTCCATGTGCCTGCACTAAAATCTACATCTGCTTGTAGTGGCCATAGATTTCAGACATAATGTCGATCAGAAAAATGGTGTAAACGATGATGAATCTGGCAGGGTCCTGGCAACCCCCATTTCTAGAATGTGGTGAGGGCAGAATAAAAACGCCACCAATTTAGAAAGCTGGTTTATGACTCCTTTACGTGAGAATGATGCAATCATCTAGAATCAGAATATTAGTCTGCGATCATTAGAATAAGCCATCAATATCAGTTTGGTGGAGTCCTACTCTTGGCAACGCCACGGATTAGTTGTTTAATTTTTTACATTGACCCATCTACCTGCAAGTGATCTACTTAGCTGCAGTGGTGAAGGTTATTGCAGCTTTATCCCATTCATGCACATTTGGTAAATCTTCAATGTCTTGCACTGCCACTACTAAGAAGACAATGTGCAGGAAGATGGACCCATGTTAACAATGAAGAGGCCAATGCTTTCTGCTATGTATTGCAGCCCTTCAAACAGCAGATCAGCGGAGGTCCCAGCAGTCGGACCACCACCAATTTGATATTGATGACTGAGCCTAATGATAGACTTTCAATATTCTGATCCTAGAAAACCTCTGGTAATTCATGTATGTATTTATCTAGATCACTCTAGTAAACTTGTTTTTGTTTCAGAATTTGGTGTGTCCCTTTAACACATACTCCACTTTTACATTATTGGTACTCGTCCATGGTTACTCACATTAATTACAAGCATAAGCCGACAAATGCATCCTCCACACTCTTGTAAATGGGGAAAAGTAAACTTAGTATTGCTCTGTAAATAAGTTTGGTTTCTCTCTGGTCACATATACCCTATATTTAGCTGCTGTGGTTGTAATTTTGGCTACTTTCCTGTTGAAAAAAAAAATAAAAAATCAAGACATTTCTTAAAAATATCCCTGGTGTCCGCCCACTCCACATCCTTTGGCTGGAAATTCCACATGTTTATTCTTGTACAAACCTTTATGTGTAATGCAGTTTGTTGAAGATGGTTTTAGAGCTTTGGTGCGTTCAATGAGTTATGGATCAATTAATGGTCATCAGTCAACCCTGTCTCGTGTAGCTGACATAATGATCATCATCAGGATGAATAGCCTGACACGTAGAGCTACATATAGATACATGTCTCCATGTACGTAGTGCGAGTTACTCTATAGTAATGGCGGATTTTAGAAGCTTTGAAGTCAGGTCAGAGCAAAAGTAATTGAATGAAAGATATGTGATCTGCACTAAACAGTAAAATCTTATACGGAGAGATTAAAGTGATGCTACCCAGTAAAATTAGTCAAACAATGGAACCTTTTTAACAATAAATTCTTCATGGGTTTTTGGCACCACCTGCTGTTCAACTGTAGCAAAGGCATTTGGAGAAGTCATTTACTTCTGTGGCATACTCCTTCAGTTTCATTATTTTCTTAGTTGAGAATAATCAGGATGTACATAAAAATGTATCAATATATGAATATGACTGTGCGACTCAAAGGATTTTCCATGTTTGTGTTATATGTTACTACTTATCCTCTTGTTTAAAATAGCAATTGAAAAGTTCAGTGTAGAAAAACATATTTCTGCTTCTACAAACATCACGCCATGTTGAACATAACACAGTATGTTATGTTGAACATGACTTAGCGAAAGACGTTCAGTGCTAAGCTAGCCACTTACAGTATATTATAGATATATCAGTCCATCCATCACTGGATCTAAATAAATCCGGCATTTTTCCAGGGCTGACATCCCAATTTCTACTACTACTGAACTGTACAAATTAGGGTGATCTTTATAAGCATGTCATAAAATATAAGAAAATCATCACGTATAACACACACATATATATATATATATATATATATATATATATACACAAACAGTATATGGTCTGAGGTGATCTAACAAAATATCAGGATTGACTCCAGTTTGGTTGCAATGAACAATTAAGGCAAGCCACATAGTGAACATTATAGTTAGTCCTTTGACCTTCACATTTAGCTATGGTATACTGTTCACCACGATAAAGTATTACTAGTCATAGTTATCCACCACCCCTGGGATCAACATCAAACCAGACGGGAAAGCTTACTTTTGGGTGGCATAGGAATAAACTACACCCCTTTTTTGCATCAGCGTTTTCCAGGACATGCCCTACTTGCCAGGAATGTTTCTGAAATTTTAGTTGGACAGTTAGACTTAGTATATGCATGATCATAGTCACAAATTGTTAGTCACTATCTTAGGCCTCATATTCATGGATATCTTACACATGGGAGCTGCAATATGGTGCCTATAGATTTGCATGTGGTCCTTCTGTATCTGTGTGTGCCTTAAATGCTATGAGTACAAATACATCAGAAAAATATATGCCACATTCCACTGGACTAAAGCATTGTTTTAAGCCGATCATTGTTTTACAGCCAATCTTTGACATACCCTGACTAATGTGATGGCACGTGGAATTCTTGTGGCATCCAAATACAAAGCCTTGAGATCCTTTTATACAAATTCACAAGTAAACACAAAATGGAAATAACAGACAAGTGACTAAGGGTTAACACATAAAATATGACTAAATGTTTTAACAGGCAGGAATAGAAACCATGAAATGAACACGCAGTAACTTTCCCCTTTTCCTGAATGTTATACCGCCACTTTATATGTGGATATAAATGACATATAAACAATATTAAACATATAGTAAAAATTCAAATGCTGAAATAGGAAAGTCTTCATAATGGAAGTAGAGGGAATAATTCAAGAGAGAAAACAAATGGCGCTCGGTATATAGGCACACAACAATGGATGTGCCTTTCCTAGCGGGCACGCTGGATGTGTCATTATTATAACAGCGTTACTGTTACAGACAATAATTAATAACACTAAACACATTCTTCCATATAAAGTCTTTTTTGGATAGTAATTTCGCCAGACAATAACCTGAAATTCCAACTCACTCTGTCGCTTGCCAATAATAATGTAGAGCTGAGTTAACACAATTGCTTCAGGCTTTAAACCTGAATTTTCCTTCCACATCGAGGATGACGGATCTGAGTTATTTAGAAATCAACTTAGTTATGACACATTATCAGCATTATTGCCGGCTTTAATATTTGTGACAGTAGAGAGGAGATGTATCACGGGGTGGCAGTTATTGGTCCCAGGCATCAGTTAAAGGGGCATGTTATTTGATTTGAGTAACAGCTCGGAGCGGCAGTTTAGGACTAGAAGTGTATTAGTGAGGAGCAGTCTCATTTAATAACACAGAAACCAATAAAAGAAAAGAATTCCGCCTGTTTCCAAATTGAATTTATGAATATTGCTTGGCCGGATTAACGACCGGGTGGGAGCCTGTCAGCTTATCACTCACTTGTTTTATGTCTATTCCAAGCAAAGCACCCAAGGAGGGGACCGAGCAAAGGAAGCCTTCCAAATAGAACTAAGGCTTGTTATATGGAATAATTAAAAGGGCTTTAATTACAGGATTGTATATACACACAGAGGGCTCATTTTCTTCTAGTCTGTGTGAGTATTAGTAATTTTGTTAATCAACTTCATCTTTCCCACATCTATCAAAGCCCAGGCTTGTGACTATTGTTCATGTAGCCCTAGGTTATAATGAATATTTGTGCTGCACTCCATGTACACCCATACTATATTGCTACTGTTTCTGAAATGTGAGCGAAAAAAAAAAAAAAGACTCTTCTGCAATTTTTCCACTCTTTAGAACATTAGTGTGCCTTTATGGATTAGTGTTATAAACACCAAAATATTCTTCAGCCTCATAAAAAAGATTCTTACAGTCAAATATACTCTGTCTGAGTGGCTCTTCCAATGTACCGTAATTTACCAGCCTCAAGGACACATCTCTATGACTTGTTCCATGAAAAGCCTATTAACCTATTAGTATGTTTTGGGGCAATAAGAAGAGAAACGTCAAATGATATGTGTCTTGTATTGAAGGCAATCTTTGAGACTTCTAAGGATAGGCCATGTCTGATCAGTTGGGGAGCAACCCCTGGGAGAATGAATGTGCTACGACAGTAGCAGAAATGGGAAGAGCTACAGTCCCAGACACAGATGCTGATAGAGACAAGCAGTTGTCTCTGTGTAAACAGTGAATGGTATACGGCATTCTTACACTGGACACCCAACGATCAAGCATAAAGGATAAGCCAACAATGTTGTTAGAGGTTGTAAAGGTGCCGAAACTGAATTAGCTGGATTTGTTTTTAAAAGACAAATATTATCAGGCTGAATACATTGTCAAAGCAAACATGGATCAATTCCAGAGCAAAGAGTTGTAGATGATGTGCCATTTAGGTGCCAGTATCTAGAAAAAGTAACAAGGTCAAAGGAGCCTGCCCATAGATATTCAAGACAACTGAACACTACTGTCCATTCTTAAGGTCATTTCAATGAGATGGCTGAAATAAGGCTGTACACATGTACGTGTCTAACGTTTTGGTCACAAGTAGAAGTACTGAGAGACTCCACTCCTTTCCTCAGACTGGCAACATGGAAATTCTCCCAGTCTCAAGGCTGTAGCAATATACTTGGGCTTCACTCTCATACTCTCTGCCTCAGAGCTTGAACTCACACGTCTATACAGTTTGGCAGCTGGTTGAGGACTCACAAGGAATGAAGACTCTCCTTAGTACCAGCCAATTGCTGGCTGAACTGAACCATGGCTAAAGAGGTATCCACCAATCCCAGTGGAACAGCCCAATTAAAGGGAAAGTTGCATAACATCAGCATATAAACTATTTACTTGTGATACTTTACCAACAATTCAGTTAATAGAGCACAAAAGGTGTTTAAGTAATGTCCACTGGGATGCTGCATAGTTCTCAAGTGAGACTTTGCCTACAAGCCTCGAGAAAAAGTATAAATGATACATGATTATGGACCATCCCCAATGTCACCGTGAGAAAACCACTGTATCAGGGAAAGAGTTTATCTTTTGCCTCCTCCATCAGGAACTGTATATAGTTGATAATATAGTGTCTCCAAACACTGTACACATTGTGAGTAACCACTAAGACATGCACCTTAATTAAAGACTGTAACCACAATGCCTATTGAATTATGTGAATATGTTCTAGGTAACCACCTTGAGTTTTGTACTAAAATTTTTGTATTTAGATTTTTTTCTGATTTTGAAGTTTCAATTCTACAGCACTTAGAACTGTTGTTTGTCTTACCAAAACCTTTCGCACCATCAAAAGTTCCGGCAGGTGGGGACCAACTGCTCCACCATCTAAGGCCTCATACATAATTGTGGATAAAAGTACGGTCCCATTTATTTCTATGGGTCCAGACACGACTGCAATTTTTGCTGTGCCGTATTGAAGGACAGCAAATTAATGAAGCATGTTCTATTTTTGGTCACATTTGCATCACAGACCAGTGTAGGGAATCATACAGAATACGTGATTGTGGATGACGCACTGATGCAGTGCGACATGCTTTTGTGCAGATTGCGGATTGGTATATTTGCGGACTGTAAATCTATTACGGTCGTGTGCAGGAGGCCTTACAGCTTTACTGGACTTAGGTTGACTATCTGAAAGTTGCCCACTTAAGCTTACTGAAGGGCAGATAGTATTAAGCTAACTCTCCTTGGTGCAATTCAACCAAAGTTATGCAAAGTTATTAGCCAGATAATGTCATTTGTACAGACCCAAACATTTGAATGTTCATTTGCTAGTCACTTCCAGTGAATGGATCACCTTCTATCTTTAGCTGGCCTGAAACTATACTGACAACACAGTTGTCAGGTGTTGGCTGGTTGTCTTGAGAAACACTCAATCTCTCCTTTGGCCAGGGCTACACTGCGACTTTCGTAGCGCTACTGATTGATTTTAACTTCTAAAAAAAAAAAAAAAAACTATGAGCACAATCAGTAAAGCTGCTTTCTGTCTGTGAATAATATCCCATCTGTAATCACACAAGCAGCCAGAAGTAGATACAAGTATACAGAAGATTTTTGTTCAGAGGCGTAGCTAGCGGGGTGGGGGGCAGAGGGGGCAGCTGATTCTTTGGGGGCCCACCCCGGGGACCGTCATTAATACATGTTTTACTTTTAAATAGATCGGTGTCTGCAGACAAAACCCATCCTGCAACTAACTGTTGCGGTGTTCAAGACACACGGCACAGGCAGTGCGATGACGTCATAGCATCGCACCTACGCCGAGATGCAGCTGTCCTATGCGTGAACCCTGCACATAGAGCATAGGGCCAAGAAGAGGAGGTGGCGGCTCCATTCACCAAAGGATCGCAAGTAGGTTAGTATAATTTTTTTTTTTTTTTTTTTTTTTAGCACACTTGTGGGTGTTTTAATAGTATAAGGGGGAATTAGGAGGGAGAATTATAAGGGAGGATTCATTAGGGGGCATTATGACAATGGGGGGTCATCTATATAAGGGGACATTGTGAACGTAAGGGGGGGTCATTTATATAAGGGCTATTAGGAGGCATTATAAATATAAGGGGGAGAGGTTATATAAGGGGTCATTAGGAGGTATAATTTATAAAAGGGGTCATTAGGGGTGCAGTATTTATGTCAGGGGGAATCAGGGGTATAATATGAGGGGACAATTAATTTAATTAAGGTAGCACTTGGGCTTTATGATGACTAAGGCTCCATGTAGCAGGCCACAGCAAAAAAGCGCTGCAGGGAAAACCCCGGTGGTAACGAATCACGTTTTTTTCCCCACAGTGCTTTCTGCTTCCATTATACCTATAGGGAAGCCGCCGGCATCCCATCCACTTTGCTGGAACTGTAAAAGGCTGCATTTTTTCCGTAGCATTTACACCATGGCCACATCACGGCATTTACGCCATGTGTGGCCCCGGCCTTAAGGGGGCTGAACATGGCCTTCCAGCTTATTTTTATTGATGATCTATCCTCAGAATATATCATCAATAAGAGATCAGTGCCCGCCCTTTGACCCGCTGTATGAGGGGCCCCGGCGTCTGTTTATATCACACACACTGTCTGTTTATAGTGACTGTGTGATGTAATTACAGTCTTGTCACATAGACATGTATAGGACGAGGCTGTAGTTACATTACATGGCCACTATGAAATGTATGATACTATATAAACAGAGAAGGGGTCACGACACTTACACAGATACCACGGTCCACTCAAACAGCTGATCCTGGGGCTCCCGAGTATTGGAACCCCACTAATTTGTTTTTAACTTTTAATTAGGAAACACCTGGGGCATTAATAATAAGGGGCAATATTTAAAGGGGGTTGTGATGAGTCTGCTTAAATATGGCTATAACTCAGAGATGTATTTTGATCTCTGGGTATAGTATCTCACTTCTTACCTGCATTTGTTCATAATGTGCGCAGCCATAAGCCTAGGTGTATATTGGCAGTAGTAGCAACATTGTAACAATGGGGCTTTGTATCCATCCCAGCAGGGCTCCATTGTATTCCTACACAGCCCTGAGTGATCAAACAAAAACATGCATTGATAGATCAGACCTGGTTGATAACATTGTATCATTCCACTTGGTCTCAGCTCTATACAAAAAATCTGGACTTGAGTGCATTATTCAATCATACTTGCTGCCGCCGGTGACCTCATTCTGGGAGGTGGCATAAAGGGTATAAAAGATGAGGTAAGAGGCAATGGGAGGAGATTTGGCTGAGACCATCACAGACTACAGAGTTTTTACAGACAGACCACTGTGAAGAGCATGCAGGCTGGATTATTGTATTAATGCCACATGCTAACAAGCCTCCACTGGATATTCACACATGACAGAGCATGTGTGAGTGTTGGACTACAGAACCACATCCAGGAGATGTGTGGTAAAGTAACTATTTTATGCCCTTTTATTTCATTGCACTGTATCTTGTAACTAGTAACTGTTAATGCTTGTATATATCTACATATCTGTTCTGAACTGCATGTGTTAGGTGTTAATACCGACCCATTTAGGGGTTAATAAATATATAAAATTTAGAAAGCTTGTCTTGTATTTATCCTGTGAAACCGGCACTCACTGACGGTGAGTGTGGTTTTTATATGAAAGAAGACTCAGGTGTGAGCCAAAGCGGTGTTGGAGCACTGAGGATCTTTCACATTGGTGGCAGCGTTGTGGGATCTTAGGATAAACAGTGTGTGTTGGTGACCTTAATCACTCACATGCTGGGGATTGTAGTAATCCTATGAGACAAGCTCGGTATTAAAGCAAGCATTAAGATACAGTGAAAGTTTGATACAGTGCTGTTCCCCTCCCTTACTCTTTGTATTCTATCCTATCTTTTATTTGGCAAATACCAGTGGATGGCTAGTGGGCTCAGAAGCAGAGCCCCAGAACTGCTGAACCAGGCTTTTGGAGATCCTGAGCGTATGACTGAAATGGAGGCAGCCACAGCCATGCAGAGAATCGAGCAGAGTCCTGATTTTGGGGCTAGGCCAGGAAGTGCAGCAAGCAGCCCGGTCCCAAGGATTACTTCACCAGGAGGGACCAGTAGCCCCAGCCTTGCTATGGGAATGGTTTCATACTGGCAAACGGCCCTGCAGCAAGTAGGCACTAGTGACCCTAACACATACCTGCAGGTGTTGTGCCGTTTTCTGGAAGCTGTAGAACAAGAACAACAGGCTGCTGAGTGACAGGCAGAGAGGAAGGCTGCTGAGCGACAGGCCGAGAGGGAGTATCAGCTTGAGCTCAAAAGGATGGAGCTCTCCCAGCGGGCACAAACCACCCATGCATAAACTCCAACAACCCTGCAGAGACCCTCAAGTTGGAAGGAGAAGCCAGGCCGGAGTTCACCACAGCCGTCTGTCGTCAGGTCGGGTGAGACAAACTATGCCCCGGGTGGTCCCTCCCCTGTCCCAAGAACTCTGGGCACCCTAGTGACCTTCCCCAAACCCCAAGGGGAGGTGCTGCGGGGCCAGGCCTGTAACCAGACAGGACATTTCAAGGAGGAGTGCCCCAACCATCCTGAGAACTTCCCTGCTTCCCAAGCCACAGCAGGTGGCCCATCTGTGTATCTGGACTGGGGTGCAGGAAAAGGAATGCGGACTGTGGGACTATTGACTGATTTGCCTGCTAATGTACTGTTGGGAAGTGATTTAGGACCTATGATGTCCCAATATGGGGTGGGGAGCACCCCAATTTACTGTGATAAACTGTCTATGATTAATGCTGATAATGTGTCTGTCATATCTGCAGAGAGGGCCCGTAACCCCCTCTCTGAGATACTTCCCATGGCAGTCAATGTAAATGCTAATGAGTTGCCTTCAGCTGAGAGCAGGGAAGCTGCCAATGAGCTTCCTGCAACCCAGCTCAGCACAAGTGTTATTGATGCTTTGTTCACCCCCGTGCTAGGAGCCAATGAGACTTTGTCTGTAGACACACCCACATCTGCAGGGGCGTCTCCCTCCCAGCTTGTTAACATGTCTACTGCAGATCTCATTGAGGCCCGGTGTGAATTAACAATTGCTAATGAAGGTACTGTCAATGTAATTGCCAATGCTTGTTGTGAAAGTGTACAGGGTAGCTCTTCTGAGTCACTGGAAGCGACTTCTACTATTTCGCCCAGTGCATCCGATAAGCACCCAACTGCTGACCATGTACCAGGTGGTCAGGTAGGCTATGGGGATCTTATGGCCGATCCAGGTGAGGGACGGACTGCTGGTAGTGCGGTGTTAGCCCGCAGCCAGAGTGCTACAAGGGTGGAGGGCGTTCCGACCCTTGAACCGTTGTCTACACCACCTGGAGTCGGTGCTGAGACCGCCATGACTAGCCTCACTCCCTTGGAGCCGGAGGAGTCCGGCCGATATGAGACATACACGTCTCTTCTGTCCAGTTCTATTCCAGGAGTGCCCATGGCCCAAGTGCAGATGGCATGGGGTACTGGAGGTGTGATCCAAGAAGGGGGTATGTCCAATGTATTACCTGTCAATGTATTGTAGGGGGATGGTTTGGGGAAGCATGATCTCAGTCATTTGCCCAAGGTATCACCATCACCCACCCAAGTACAGGAGGAACAGGATGTAGGTTTGGAAGCAAAGGGGGAGGTGCAGAACCCCCTAGAACTCTCCCAACTAGCGGCTAGTGTGGGGAAGACCCTGAGAAAGCAGGCCAAGGGTAGCCAGGAGAGCAGAGATTGCCGGGATGGGATCTCTGGAATGGTATCCCAAGGGCCTGAGGTTATGAGTGTGGCTCCGACCCAGAACAGGCAGGAGGTAGCCAAGTGTACGTGGCTCAGAGCCTGGGCCTTAGAAGTGTCCCTATTCAGACTAGAGAGCCAGCAGGGTCCGGCAGCTATGTAACATGTACCTCTCTTTTGTCTCACTCCAGCCAAGAGTTCAGAGATGCTGTCCAAGCTGACCCTAATCTGGACATATCGAAGGTGCATGCCGCTCAACCACCCTCGGAGTCTGACAAGGCCTGAGTCTGCTGGGACCCCGGGGGGAGGTGAGAGAGCCTTGGGGCCAGAGCCTGAGAAGCTGGAGGTGGAGGTGCTTTCAGAAGAGGGGCGTAGGCCCCTACTTCCTGCAAGCCCCATCTAAAGGGGGAGGTGTGATGATTCTGCTTAAATATGGCTATAACTCAGAGATGTATTTTGATCTCTGGGTATAGTATCTCCCTTCTTACCTGCATTTGTTCATAATGTGCGCAGCTATAAGCCTAGGTGTATATTGGCAGTAGTAGCAACATTGTAACAATGGGGCTTTGTATCCATCCCAGCAGGGCTCCATTGTATTCCTACACAGCCCTGAGTGATCAAACAAAAACATGCATTGTCCAGTCTGCACTGATAGATCACACCTGGTTGATAACATTGTATCATTCCACTTGGTCTCAGCTCTATACAAAAAATCTGGACTTGAGTGCATTATTCAATCAGACTTGCTGCCGCCAGTGACCTCATTCTGGGAGGTGGCATAAAGGGTATAAAAGATGAGGTAAGAGGCAATGGGAGGAGATTGGGCTGAGACCATCACAGACTACAGAGTTTTTACAGACAGACCACTGTGAAGAGCATGCAGGATGGATTATTGTATTAATGCCACATGCTAACAAGCCTCCACTGGTTATTCACACGACAGAGCATGTGTGAGTGTTGGACTACAGAACCACATCCAGGAGATGTGTGGTAAAGTAACTATTTCAATTTTATGCCCTTTTATTTCATTGCACTATATCTTGTAACTAGTAACTGTTAATGCTTGTATATATCTACATATCTGTTCTGAACTGCATGTGTTAGGTGTTAATACCGACCCATTTAGGGGTTAATAAATATATAAAATTTAGAAAGCTTGTCTTGTATTTATCTTGTGGACCCGGCACTCACTGGTGGTGAGTGTGGTTTATATGAAAGAAGACTCAGGTGTGAGCCAACGCAGTGTTGGCGCACTGAGGATCTTTCACAGGGGTACATAGGGAAGTTAATTTAAAGATGCACTTGGGGGTATTATTCATTATGGGGGGTTATATTATATATTGGGGTAGCAGCTGGATGGGTGTGCAGGTGAGGACAATGTGGTTAAGGTGCCTGGAAAAGTAAGGAGGCAAAGATGTCTGTGCTGCAAACTTTACAGGGACTGGAAGAAGTGGTCATGGCGGTTCAGATGGAAGAGAAATTGGAATGGAAATGTGAACAATTAGTCAGAGACGTCACTGGTAAGTCACTAAATGATACTGCACTGTATTCACCCTGTGTACAGCCGATATCTACCACTATACGATCTCCGTATAGTGATAATATCGCTATACCTAAGTTGGGGGCCCACTTGAACATGTTCGCCCCCTGTGCTCAAGCCCTAGCTACGCCTCTGCTTTTGTTACATTGTAAGATGTGAGAAATACAGAATCCTCTGTCTTTTGCACACAGCAACAGTTTGCAGTCATGCCTGTGCAAGCTGTGAGGAGAATCAGCCCCTCCCCTCTCCATTCACTGTCCTCTACAATCACTGAGATAAGCAAGACGGAATGGAATGTATCTATTGATGGACTTCTTTGGTAACAAAAGAGTGAAGTGCAAATTAGCTAGAAGGGAGACACCTAGTGGCTGGAAGGTTAGAGAGGTTTTCAAGACAGAAAGCAGCAAAGATTTTAATTACTGAGCAATACATGTTGGTCCACAATCACATGTTCTATGAAATGAGACTAATTTGTGCCAATTTAATGTTAAAATAGTGGGAGAATCAACTCCCATCTCACTAATGCAATAACTACCTACCTTACATATGGAATCAAAGTTCATTTTTTCCACTTCCACGGCACTGACAAGTATAACAAAAATATTGATATTGTATGTTCTAGCATCTGTAATGCTATGGAGAAAGTTTAATAGGGTTGGGAAAGGTGGTAGACTCCCTTCCACAGTTGAAGGGGTCATGTGGATGTGCTGCAATCTTTCCTTATACTTCTTGAATAAATATTAAGGTGGGACTTGGAGTACAGAGGTGAGATACAATCCCTCACAACAAACTTTTTGACCCTTGACCTTCTTCAACCTCAAGGCTGAGGCCCCACATTGCGGAAACGCAATATTTTTTATTGTAGATTTTGCTGCAGTTTTTTGAGCTAAAGCCAGAAATGGATTGAGCAGAAGGTAGACATACAAGAAGCATAAAGCTAAGGCCCCATGTAGCGAACCACAGTTGAAAAACGCTGCAGAAAAATACGCTAAGTGGAAATCGCAGCATGTCAATTATACCTATGGAAACACTGGCAGTTTCCCTATAGGTATAATGGAAGCATAAAGTCCACAGAGGAAACCTCTGCAGTCTTTCTGTGAAAAGCGCTGCAGGAAAAACCGTGATGAGTGTCCATCGCGGTTTTTCACACAGCACTTTTTCACTGCGGCCTGCTACATGGGGCCTTAGTCTAAAGGAGTTTCCCCACCATTGCTCCATATACAGTCATGGCCAAAAGTTTTGAGAATGACACAAATATTCTATTTTCACATGATCTGCTGCCCTCTGGTTTTTATGTGTGTTTGTCAGATGTTTTTATCACATACAGAAATATAATTGCATTCATATTATGAGTAACAGAAGCTTATATTGACAGTTAGAATGAGTTAATGCAGCAAGTCAATATTTGCAGTGTTGACCCTTCTTCTTCAGGACCTCTGCAATTCTCCCTGGCATGCTCTCAATCAACTTCTGGACCAAATCCTGACTGATAGCAGTCCATTCTTGCAGAATCAATGCTTTAATTTTGTCTGAATTTGTTGGTTTTTGTTTGTCCACCCGTCTCTTGATGATTGACCACAAGTTCTCAATGGGATTAAGATCTGGGGAGTTTCCAGGCCATGGACCCAAAATCTCTATGTTTTGTTCCCTGAGCCATTTAGTTATCACCTTTGCTTTATGGCAAGGTGCTCCATCATGCTGGAAAAGGCATTGTTGAGCGACAAACTGCTCTTGGACGATTGGGAGAAGTTGCTCTTGGAGGACATTCTGGTACCATTCTTTATTCATGGCTGTGTTTTTAGGCAAGACTGTGAGAGAGCCGATTCCCTTGGCTGAGAAGCAACCCCACACATGAATGGTTTCAGGATGCTTTACAGTTGGCATGAGACAAGACTGGTGGTAGCGCTCACCTCTTCTTCTCCGAATAAGCTGTTTTCCAGATGTTCCAAACAATCGAAAAGGGGATTCATCAGAGAAAATGACTTTACCCCAGTCCTCAGCAGTCCACTCCCTGTACCTTTTGCAGAATATCAGTCTGTCCCTGATGTTTTTTCTGGAGAGAAGTGGCTTCTTTGCTGCCCTCCTTGAGACCAGGCCTTGCTCCAAGAGTCTCCGCCTAACAGTGCGTGCAGATGCACTCACACCTACCTGCTGCCATTCCTCAGCAAGCTCTGCACTGCTGGTAGCCCGATCCCGCAGCTGAAACACTTTTAAGAGACGGTCCTGCCGCTTGCTGGTCTTTCTTGGGCGCCCTGGAGCCTTTTTGGGACCAATGGAACCTCTCTCCTTGAAGTTCTTGATGATGCGATAGATTGTTGACTGAGATGCAATCTTTCTAGCTGCAATACTCTTCCCAGTTAGGCCATTTTTGTGCAGTGCAATGATGACTGCACGTGTTTCTTTAGAGATAACCATGGTTAACAGAAGAGAAACAATGATGGCAAGCACCAGCCTCCTTTTAAAGTGTCCAGTGGTGTCATTCTTACTTAATCATGACAGATTGATCTCCAGCCCTGTCCTCATCAACACCCACACCTGTGTTAATGGAGCAATCACTGAAACGATGTTAGGTGGTCCTTTTAAGGCAGGGCTGCAATGATGTTGAAATGTGTTTTGGGGGATAAAGTTCATTTTCTAGGCAAATATTGACTTTGCAAGTAATTGCTGTTAAGCTGATCACTCTTTATAACATTCTGGAGTATATGCAAATTGCCATTAGAAAAACTGAAGCAGTAGACTTTGTAAAAATTAATATTTGTATCATTCTCAAAACTTTTGGCCATGACTGTAGAATGAAAGACAAAAGTCTCCGTTCTCCTGAACAGTGGGGGACCCCTCTGATCTGCAAGTCCACTTGCTTTGGTGGAAATAAACCTTTAACAGACAAGATGTACATGCTTAGTCCTGTTCAAGATGGCAGAGCAGAAAGAGCAATAAATCAAAGGGGAAATTATTTCAAGTTCATATATATATATATACACACACACACACATATACACAGTAAATAGTACATTATATTTTGTATAGAGAAATTGCCCTACTTGGTTTAAAGAATAATTGTATCATTTTTTAATCAAAGTAGAGATCATAGTATCTTATGTTAATACATTTAGATGAATTAGCATTCAAAATGCAGAGTCTTTTGATAGAGAATTCCATCACAGAATTTCCTATCAAAGGCTGAATGATGGAATTGTGAATGTCTATTGAAAATAATTACTATCAGGTAATTAACAATGTCAAGGGAGCATTCTAGGGTTAATTATTTAGTGTTAGCTGAATTGATGCCTTATAATGTTTCTTTGCTTTTTACAGCAAAGCCACATTAAAAATGAGCTTTTTTGACTACATTTTAGTCCTTGGGTTGCGATTATAGGTAGTCCTGGATTTGACATGATAGCTCAGAATTTTCAACATAAACAATGTCAGAATAATTTCTGCTAGTACATATGGAAGGGCATGAGGGTCAGTAGCTGACAGCTCACACAGGTAGCTTCCTGCAGCTGGAGTCTGGCACTATGTATGAAGTCATTTCTATATGTGTTATGTTGTGTTCTGTGTCTGTTAGTAGCACTTTAGCTGTAACTGGTATGTGGGCAGCCTTGTTCTCAGTGTTAAGAGGCTGTGCTTTACACTGGTATCTGTGCATGTCACTATTATGAATATAGTTGGGAGATTCATCAGATGGTTTTGCGCCAAAAAAATTACATAATAAAAAATTATCTAATTTAATCCATATTAAGTATTAGCCATATTCATCATCCTTTTATGTCATTTTTCTGACAGATTTGCGTCTGTCTAGTATTTTATATAGTTGCAATTTCTTGTAAAATGTCAACATGGCCTGCATGGCGTTGAGTAATTAGTCAAATTCAACAAATGCACCTAATACAATAGTTGCATTTCTATGTACAAAAAAAAAAAAAAAAAAAAAATCACATTATATACTCATTGCGCCTAAAAAAAAAAAATCACAATACCACAGTTTGCCATTGGTAAGGGGTGAGTATGGCATATGATTGTCATAGGGTTAGATTGCTGATCTGCAAGCAGGTCAGTTCACTGGTCAAACTATGCAGAAATCTGAGTTTCAGCTTCTTCTACAGATTTACCTATGGAAAATACATGCCATGTGAACATGACCTTATAGTGGATATAATGCTTCTGCTTCTCTATCAATGCCTCTGTTGCTAAGATATTCGTTTTTTTTCCTGATATGACACTATCAAGAGCTGTTTGGTGTAACAAGGATATTGCTGTTATCACAAGCAGCTAAGAATTCCAGTCCCCAGTCCCTCCATTGCTCTCTCCCTTCCTGTTATGTTTCACATGTACACTTCCTGGCCATGCTAAATACAGGGAGGGAGCTCTTTGGTGTGTTGAGCGCAATGGTGATGCCCTTGTTGCATATATGTAGCAAATCATAAAAAAATAATATATCTCAGCAACGGAGGCATTGATCAGGAAGCAGAAAAAAAAATTCAGGTGAACCCCAGCTA
Organism: Leptodactylus fallax; assembly: GCA_947044405.1. Classification (NCBI taxonomy): domain Eukaryota; kingdom Metazoa; phylum Chordata; class Amphibia; order Anura; family Leptodactylidae; genus Leptodactylus; species Leptodactylus fallax. Next base: position 357,389 of record CAMRHE010000088.1, on the reverse strand, counting down.
TATGACTGTGCTAATAGTTCAATAGGCACTGCTCTAGTGACAGACTGCCTTTAAACTGTGCCAGATTTATTAAAGAGTCTAGTGCTGAATGGTGTGATTTTAGATATAGTTCTGTTTTTGCAGCCATTGGGTCCCCCATTGTTATGGCAATCTATCAAGGATCAGAGCAGTTAGCATCCTGCTGTCACTCTTACTGTGCTGTGGCCAGAACAAGCAGGCGAAGACTCTCAGTCCAGACACGGTATCACTGCCTTACCAATACTTTACTTGTGGTAGTTTCAGGTACAGATATACCAGATATACTTCACAGTAGTTTGACAGTAATTTCACAACAGCTCCGTCAGATGCTGGCAATGGCAGTAGCTCCTGTTCTACTACCAGCCTCTGGTTGTAGAGTCCCATTGACAAAAATGCACCAAATTTTTTGAAATTTTTTTGGAGCATATTTTAGGCTATGCCTCTTTCCTTTAAGCTACATCTTTTTGTCAGGCAAGTAAAAAGTGACTATAACAATTGATAAACATAGTGCAGGGCACTGTGTACCATTACTTTTATACACCTTAACACTGAGGTGGGTTGGAAGGACTAGGTCACCCCACGGGATGGGTACTTAAATTTACCTATTTATACACAATGTGACCTATCCGTTTATGACTAATAGTTCCTCCAACAGAACACTCACACTGACAAGAATCCTTTTATTAGTCACATTATATCCTATCTATAGATAGTTGCTAAACATGATTAGATTGACAGGGGATAATACCGGTGGAACTTTAGGTATAACTCTTAAAGGGTTTTTCCAGCCATCCAAACATGAAAGGTCATCTGATTGGTGGGGGTCCAACACCCAAACACTGCACCAATCACTTGATCTAGCTGTGTCTGGCCACCGGAAGCTATAGCGATCGACAAACTTGAATAGGAGCACAGCTGCTCCCAAGTAATAGGAGCAGAACTGCAGTACCACAGTATCACCACTATACCATGGATGGTGCCTTCTTTTGGAATTGTCCACTATGTAGCCGTGACACCAAGGTACTGCAGCTTTATTCCTATTACTTGAATAGGAACAGCGCTGCTTTCAGCTACAGTCCTCATATAGCTTCCATTGCCTGAAGGTAGCCAAATCAGTGAATCGGTGCAAGGCCCAGTATATGACCCCATCTTTTGCCCCCCCCCCACAATATATGACCCCCCTTTTTTTTTTTTAGGCCCCCACAGTATAGGCCCCCTTTTTTTGGTCCCACCATAGTATATAACACCCCTTTTGCTCCCCACAGTATATGACCCCCCTCCCCCCCACAGTATATGGCACTCATTTTTGCCCCCCCCAAAGTATATTATCCCCTTTGTTTGCCCCCTGCACAATATATGTCACCCCTTCCCCTCCCCCCCACAATATATGATCATCTTTTCTTGGCCTCCATACAGTATATAACACCCTCTTTTTTATGGACCCCGAACAGTATATGATCCCTTTTTTATGCCGCCCTGACATGTATATGACTGGGGGGTGGCATTCTTTTTCTAATTGGCTACTTATTGTATTATCATATTATTACTTTTTTCTCACTCATCTATGCTCCTGTGCAGACTGGCTAAGCTGCTGCCTTCAGGGTGTGCTGTACTGATTTACAGTGTCCTGACGTGCTTTAGTGTCATGATATAACTACAGCGCCCCCTAAAGGGGGCCTGCACAGGAGAATGGATGGGTGAGTAAAAAGTTCCGTCTGCTAGTTATTGCAATAATACAATAAGTAGCAGCAAATAAGAAAAAGAAATGCCGTCCCCCAGTGTATTCCATGAGGTGCCGTCTGAGGCCATCGCCTTAGGTCCCCTCATGGAAGGTACTCCCCTGAGGTCCTCTCTCTTTTAAAGAAAAAAATATACTTTGATCAATGCTTTGTGATCTCAGTCCACAAGAAACATGGTGACCCCCACAACTCCATAACTCTCTGTGTACAGGGTTAATCCTAAACTCCGTTTCTGCATCCAGCTTTTTACATAGTAGATGAGGTTGGATGAAGACACAGGTCCAACCTATAAACCTACAGTGTTGATCCAGAGGAAGGCAAAAAAACACCAGGAGGATGATGTCAATTTCCCCATGTCAGGGGAAAAAAATTCCTTCCCGACTCCAATCTGGCAATTAGTATAAAACCCTGGATCACCTTGTCTTTACCAAAATCTAAAACCCATAACCTGTAATATTTTTTTCGTTCAAGAAAGGTATCCAGGCCCTTTCTATCATTACCACATCCTGTGGAAGTAAGTTTCATAGTCTTAATGCTTTTATAGTAAAGAATCTCTGTCTATGTTGCTGGTGAAATGTTTTCTCTTCTAGACATAGAAGATGTCCCCTTGTCACTGTCACTGGCCTAGGTGTAGAGGATGTCCCCTTGTCACTGTCACTGGCCTAGGAGTAAAAAGATCATTAGAAAGTTCTTTGTGCTGTCCCTTCATGTATTTGTACATTGTTATTAGATCTCCCCATAGACGTAATTTTTTTCTAAACTGAATAAACCAAACCTTTTTAATCACTTGTTGTACTCCAATCCACCCATTCCCCTAATTATCGTGGTCGCCTTCTCTACACTCTCTCTAGTTTAGTTATGTCCTTCTTGTACACTAGGGCCCAAAATTGCGCACAATAGTCTATGCATGGTCGTACCAATGATTTGTATATAGGTATAACAAATTTTATTTCTTTTTGCGGCAGCTGCCTGGCACTGGTCACTAAAGGTAAGCTTACTGTCCACCAAAATCCCCAAGTCTTTTTCAGCGGCAGTCTTACCTAGTAATTTACTATTAAGTACATAATCATACATTTTATTTCTTTGACCAAAATGCATAACCTTACATTTGTCTACATTAAACTTCATTTGACAAGTCTCCGGCCAAGGTTCCAGCTTCCTTAGATCCCCCTGTAATAATCTACTATCCTCCTCATTTTTGATTACCTTACAGAGTTTAGTATCATCTGCAAATATGGATATCTTGGTCTGTAAATGCTCTACTATGTCTTTAATAAAGATATTAAACATAGGAGGACCCAATACTGACCCTGTGGCACCTCACTAGTGACTCTGACGCAGTCTGAGTATTTACCATAAATAAGCACCCTTTGTTTCCTATCACTGAGTGAGTTTTGAACCCATTGAGCCCAATGACTCTGTGGGTACAACACCAGGGCCGCCACAAAAACACATTAATTCAAGTTACACATTCAACTGCATCAGCGTTTAATACAGTGGGACATAATTTAGAGATGGCAATAACAATATAAGGGCTAATAACAATATAGGTAGTATTGAGATAGTATTAAATGGCCTATCCAGGGAATAATAAAATTTACCAGTGCATTCCCTATTTTGGTTATTTTTTATTAATAATATACACCCAGATCTCCTAAAGCCAATTTGCTACATTTGTGGAGGGCAAATGGGGAGGTCCGAATTCCTCTGTCTGCCACTCTGACTCTCACTGATGTCTCCAACTCCCATCTACTCGGGCCACAGATCCATTGAGTAGAGTGGAGTCGGTCATGTGATGGAGACTCGAGTGTCAGCTGGAGAAACAGAGGAACGAGAGTTGTGGCCTCCCCAGTTACCCTCCGCAAATGTAGCAAATGGGGGACTAGGGTATATATTAATAGTAAAGCTTCCCCTGATAATCCATTTAGGAGTGAAAGGCATTATTAATACAAGGGGAGCATTAAGATGCAATATTTATGTAAGAGGGCATCAGGTCATAATTAACAAAAGGAAAAATAAGAGGGTATTATTAATATTAGGGGACTTGGACAGTATTAATTTTGGTGGCACTCTTATTGATTTTAGGGGGTACATGGGGCATTATTAATTAAGGTACCTTATTAATTGAGGGGCACTATTAATTAAAGGGAGCATATAGCACCGTTGATAAATTTAAAAGGCACACAGGGTATTTTATATTTTATATTTGGGGGTAGCAGCAAGATGGCGACTTTGTGTAGGTGAGGAAAATGTGAGTTGGGTGCCTGGAAAAGGAGGAGGAGCGAAAGATGCAAACTTTACAGAGAAAAGACACAGCTAGAACAAGTGATCATGGGCATCCTGATAGAAGAGATGAGAAGTTAAAGGGGTTGTCCAGGATAAAATGATCTTGCTACACTAATCTAAACACCCTCCCCCCCCGCCTAACGTCTAACTTACTTTACCAAAAATGTATATTTACCCAGATCGTCAGGGTGGTCATGTGACTGCCCCAGGCACATTTTCTGATTTTCCAGTGACGTTCCTTTTCCCCATTTCCAGAAATGTAACATCACCAATACCACCCCTCTCCACCCCATCATACTTACCATTCTTCCTGTCCGGGTCTTCTGGGCATGAAACATCACTTTCTTCAGGGGGACCGGCTCCATCTCTCTTCTGATGTCTGCCAGCCTCCCACACCTGCACAATAGAGATGGCATGCCAGCACTCCAGCTCTATTGCGCAGGCGTTGGAGGCCGGAAGACATCAGAGGAGAGGAGGAACCAGCCTCCCATACCTGCACAATAGAGTCGGAATGCTGGCATGCCGGCACTTCAGCTCTTTTGCACTTGCATTGGCAGAAGTCAAGAGAAGAAGGAGCCGGTGGCACAGAAGAAAGTGATCTCCAGGACAGGAAGACTTGTAAGTATAATGGGGTGAGGGAGTGGGCTGAGTTAGTTAGTTAGGAAGGGCTAGTAGTGGGCGAGTTAGCTAGGGAAACAGGGAGGTGGTGTGAGAGAGGGAGGGGGGAGGGAGTGAGTGGGGGATCTGAGCAAAGAGCAATGCTTCATGGTAGTTGTAGGATAAAAGAACAGGAAGCTACCCATGTAAACAAATGCAGAGGATGGCAGGAGCTCCCCGAGAAATTCAGAAATCACTCAAAACACTGCTCAAAGATATTTGGGTGCACTTATTAACCCATTAATAGAACAAACAGACCATTTTTAAAAAGAATATTTTTTGCCTGGAAATCCCCTTTGATGATTACAGTTAAAGACATCACCTTTAATATCACAACATCACTAAATGTTTCCTGTACTGTATTCCCCTTAATGGTCTGCGCAGCCCTGTATAGAGCTTTTTTCTACCACTATACAGTCAGTGTATGGTGATAATATTAGCATACTTCAGTTGGTGGCCCACTTGGACATGTTTACCCCTCTATGCTGAATCTCTAGCTAGGCATCTGTTACTGTGTGTTATAATATTATTTTCATTCCAGGATAGCATCTGTTACAAAAACCCTTAAATATCTTACCCACCACTGAGGTTAAACTTACCAGCCTATAATTTCCAGGCTAACTTTTAGACCCCTTTTTGAATATTGGCACCACACTTGCTATGCGCCAATCAAGTGGAACAGACATGGTCATTACTGAATCCTTAAATATTAGATATAAGGGTGTGTCTATCACTGTGCATAATTCCCTCAGGGGTGTATGCCATCTGGACCTGGTGATTTGTCTACTTTTGTATACTGAAGGCGCTGCCACACTTCCTCCTGGGTTAAACAGGTGACATTTAATGGATAATTTACATTACCTTTAATCAAGTCTTTGTTCATAGGATTTTCTTGTGTAAATACAGTAGAGAAGAAGGCATTCAATAGATCTGCCTTATCCTCATGCTCCTACACCATTACACCCAGATTATTTTTGAGAAGTCCCACAACATCAGTGTTTCTTATATTATTTATGTAAATGAAGAATAATTTTTTTATGTGACCTGTGCAGAAGGGAAGGGTTAACCCTCTACATTGCTGCAATAGACTTCTGTTCCTTTATCTTTCTTTTCTTCTCCTACTCTGCTCTCCTACATTCTCTAAGTTCTACTTATCAAAAATAGTAAAACATAAAAAAAATATAAATTTGAATTTAAAATAATTGTAGTGACCTGCAGAATAAAGTTACCATATTATACTTATACTACATGGTGAATGTTGTAAAAATAGATCCAAAAAAACAATGGTGGAATCCAAAAATTATTTAAAGTTAAATGTACCCCAAAAATTTTCATATACTGTATATATACTACAACATGTCCTACAAAATACAAGGGCTACTTAAAAAAATACAAAAGTTATGAAAGTTTATAACAAAAAAAAATAAATTTAGCCATAAGGCCAATATGGTCAGTACAAGTTATGCTATTAAGGGGGTAAAATGCCCTTAAGGCACCCAAGTTTTGCAGCAACAATATTTACTTGAGAAATAAACTAAAAATTGGCAAGAAAAAAAGAAAATTTCAGAAGGATTTTTCATATTTTAATGTGAGAGGTTAAGTGTTTATCTTTTGTGTAAAACCTTAGAGCTATACACACAAAGGTTCTGCCAACTATACAGATAATACAAGAAGAAAAGCTTTAAAACATATTTTACCAAAAATACCACCAGCTATATTTAACAACCAGACATCCTTACATAAATAAACAGCAAAAGGGTGTTGGTGGTGTAAGAGGTGTAGAGCCATTTGCATTGCTACAACCCCTTAGCAACTTCACTGCTAGGTGTTAACTGTATTCCATGTGACAGGTCTGGGGGTGTTTATCACAGTTAGGATACAGTTCAGAATTGTTGCAGGAAATTGGTCTGTATAAATAAAACATCAATCACCTTTTCTCCAGGTTATAAATATTGAGAGATCTCAAGAATATTAAAAAAAAACCTGAAAGAACTACAGTAGTTTCACTGCACGGATTGTGGGGCTGGGGATGTAAACTAGACTGGAAGGGGATCACAGCAATTGTTGTGTGCAGAAATGAGTGAACCAATTTGAAGTGCCCCGCGAGATTGCTGACGTCCAATCATAGGCCTCAGTGGTGACCCCCAGGTTTGTGACATCAAACAGGAGGCCAGAAGAGGGCGCTAAGGGACAGCTGGATGTCGCAAGGATGCTCAGGAGAAGTGAGGCAAGTTGAGTATAGCGATTTATTATGTTCCCGCACTTCCCCTTGGATTCCGCTTATTATTATATATAGGGCAGCACGGTGACTCAGTGGTTAGCACTGCAGCCTTGCAGCGCTGGAGTCTTGGGTTCGAATCCTGCCAAGGACAACATCTGCAAGGAGTTTGTATGTTCTCTCTGTGTTTGCGTGGGTTTCCTCCGGGTACTCCGGTTTCCTCCCACACTCCAAAGACATACTGATAGGGAATGTAGATTGTGAGCCCTATATGGGACAGTGACTGACAATGTCTGTAAAGCACTGCGGAATATGATGGCGCTATATAAGTAACCATAATAAATAAATACTATGGGGTCTGTTCAGATCCCAGAGTATAACAACATTTCCGGTTCATGCCAAACAAGATTGGCTCAAAACAAACTTGACAGACAAACTTCATGAATATTCGTTGCAACGAATCTTGTTAGGTCCGCCTCTCCCTAGTAGTATGGGAAAAGAACACAATTCTCACAAGTAGTAGTTTTGTAGCCCATTTAATATTGTATTACAGTTGTAGGAGTTGTATTACAAGTACAGCAGAGAAATGTGCATGTTACCAATAACTTTACAATAATATCGAGTGCCAAGCATAAAATCTGGATCAGAACAATGGACTGAAAAGTTGACTGAATAAAGGGTTCAGATTGAGTACCTTCTGTTTGCATCCTTCGTCACTGACTCTAGTGTTAATAACATACCTTTCTTTATGATATTATCCTCCTTTATGTTTGTTCAACAATTTTTTTTACAAAATACTTGAACAGATTTCACGGATTGGAAAAATGATATGTTATACATGCTTATAACTTTGTAAATAAGTACTGTGTTGTACCATAAATTTAACACTCAATAAAATTCTTGAAACTGAAAAAATGGAAGCTTTCTTCTGTCATGTTTGCTTTTCAATGGAAGAAGAAGTCCTGCATGCAGAATATTATTAAACGCAGAGCAATATCAGAGGCTAGGGCAGGCGCATGCTAAGTGCTGTACACCTTTAGTGGCTTACCCTCCACACCCCAATGTGAATTATCGGCCTGTGTAGCATTTTAATTCCATTATTCCCTCTGAATATAATTAGACTTTCATTCGCTTGGGAAGGATGATATGAAGCCAGCTGATGCTGTAAGTCCCCTCTAAATCATTTACAAACACTGATGCTTATTTTGAGATGGGGAGTAAAGCGTCTCTCCCAATTACAGATGCAGGCGCACTATCTCACAAGGAATAGCCTGGTAAATAGAAGTCTGCATCTGCTTTCAAGACATTTTGAATTTGTTTACTGTACCTTCTTAATGAGGTCCCCGGCACGGCAGGTGTACTGGCAAACTCCACTGCCAACACCGGGATCTAATCCAGACAAAAGGATTTCATTTCTTTTTTGTTACCGCAAATATTTAGCAAAGCGATTAGGAGTTATTTTTAAAGCAGAATGAATTTGGCTCAGGCTGAATTAGATGGCAATAAAGTAGATTATTAAGAGGTAGAGAGCAAATCCCAGTGTTACTTAATTGCATTTGGCTTATTAACTCTTGCATTTCAGATTAAAAGATTAGTAAACTCCAGTAAATGATAATTCAGTAGAAAAAAAAACCAACAATTCCCAGCCCACTGTATTAAATAGGACCTGTCAACTGTACTGAAATGTCTGTTTTAGTAAATACTAAATAGAGCAACAATTCTGTAGTGCATTAGAACTCTGCATTGTGCTGCTCCTCTTTTATTCCTCTTGGAAACACATAATGCATTGACAACTAGGTGTTACCATTGTCTTTGTCAGTATGGTGTGTCTCTACTAGGGTCACTTACTTATCTGAAGCGGTGGAATGAGGCGGATTTCAAAGTAGGTAGGGGTCCTTCCTTATTTTGTCCTGGCCGCAATACAATCTAACACTGTCACTACTGACTGGACAGTATCACAATGTGTAGGCACATGACTCAATGTATAAAATATATATATATATATATATATATATATATATATATATAAACAGTACAGACCAAAAGTTTGGACACACCTTCTCATTCCAAGAGTTTTCTGTATTTTCATGACTATAAAAATTGTAGATTCACACTGAAGGCATCAAAACTATGAATTAACACATGTGGAATTATATACCTAACAAAAAAGTGTGAAACAACTGAAAATATGTCTTATATTCTAGGTTCTTCAAAGTAGCCACCTTTTGCTTTGATTACTGCTTTGCACACTCTTGGCATTCTCTTGATGAGCTTCAAGAGGTAGTCATCTGAAATGGTTTTCACTTCACAGGTGTGCCCTGTCAGGTTTAATAAGTGGGATTTCTTGCCTTATAAATGGGGTTGGGACCATCAGTTGTGTTGTTCAGAAGTCAGGTGGATACACAGCTGATAGTCCTACTGAATGGAGTGTTAGAATTTGTATTATGGCAAGAAAAAAGCAGCTAAGTAAAGAAAAACGAGTGGCCATCATTACTTTAAGAAATGAAGGTCAGTCAGTCCGAAAAATTGGGAAAACTTTGAAAGTGTCCCCAAGTGCAGTGGCCCAAACCATCAAGCGCTACAAAGAAACTGGCTCACATGAGGACCGCCCCAGGAAAGGAAGACCAAGAGTCACCTCTGCTGTGGAGGATAAGTTCATCCGAGTCACCAGCCTCAGAAATCGCAGGTTAACAGCAGCTCAGATTAGAGACCAGGTCAATGCCACACAGAGTTCTAGCAGCAGACACATCTCTACAACTGTTAAGAGGAGACTGTGTGCAGCAGGCCTTCATGGTAAAATAGCTGCTAGGAAACAACTGCAAAGGACAGGCAACAAGCAGAAGAGACTTGTTTGGGCTAAAGAACACAAGGAATGGACATTAGACCTGTGGAAATCTGTGCTTTGGTCTGATGAGTTCAAATTTGAGATCTTTGGTTCCAACCACCGTGTCTTTGTGCGACACAGAAAAGGTGAACGAATGTACTCTACATGCCTGGTTCCCACCGTGAAGCATGGAGGAGGGGGTGTGATGGTGTGGGGGTGCTTTGCTGGTGACACTGTTGGGGATTTATTCAAAATTGAAGGAATACTGAACCAGCATGGTTACCACAGCATCTTGCAGCGGCATGCTATTCCATCCGGTTTGCGTTTAGTTGGACCATCATTTATTTTTCAACAGGACAATGACCCCAAACACACCTCCAGACTGTGTAAGGGCTATTTGACCAAGAAGGAGAGTGATGGGGTGCTACGCCAGATGACCTGGCCTCCACAGTCACCAGACCTGAACCCAATCGAGATGGTTTGGGGTGAGCTGGACCGCAGAGTGAAGGCAAAAGGGCCAACAAGTGCTAAGCATCTCTGGGAACTCCTTCAAGACTGTTGGAAGACCATTTCAGGTGACTACCTCTTGAATCTCATCAAGAGAATGCCAAGAGTGTGCAAAGCAGTAATCAAAGCAAAAGGTGGCTACTTTGAAGAACCTAGAATATAAGACATATTTTCAGTTGTTTCACACTTTTTTGTTAAGTATATAATTCCACATGTGTTAATTCATAGTTTTGATGCCTTCAGTGTGAATCTACAATTTTTATAGTCATGAAAATACAGAAAACTCTTGGAATGAGATGGTGTGTCCAAACTTTTGGTCTGTACTGTATATATGTATGAGAAAAGGGGATTTGGCATATGATTGTCAACTATCCAGTCACCAATAAGACATAAAACCTGCCCATAAATAAATACATGTGTATGGGGAGGATGGGGTAGCTACTTTAGACTATAATCTGCATAGACTATAGACTATAACCTGCATAGATGCATTACAACACATTTATTACTGTTTTAGAAACTTTCAGCACCTTGTTGACACAATACACAATTTTTTGGGAAGAGATTAAGGTTGTTGGAAAGGGTAAGGGTATAAAATGCAACAACATGATGTGTCTAGAAAGGGGTGATTTTGCTTTGTCAAAAACTAAGCCAGTCTAAAGATGCTCCAGATCCTGTCTAGACAGTATTAGTAAATCTGAGTAATTTAGCTAATTATTATGAACCATATTTGGTTTTCCAGTCTGGGGATAACCTTTAGATTTAAAGAGCTCTTGATTCTCACCTAGTCTCAGCTGTATCTTGCAGAAATGTATGCATTAAAGCAGTTGTGCTATTAATACAAATGGCAATAACTGCACAGGATATGCATTTAAGAGTGACAATGCAAATTACTGTTATATAAAAAAAAAAAATCTTGGCTGAAATATCTTAATTATCTGCTTGTAATAGCAGATGGTGTCATTCTAGTGAGGCTCTGTTACTCGGGTATGCCTATAGTACAGCTTTTGCTGTATCCTCTGTGAAAGAAGCAGGGATATCATTTAGGTTGGAAACAGACTATCATCTGCTTCTCAGAGAGAAAGCCCATCATGGCCAGCAGCATTTACGGCATGTACTTATAAAGACGCCAAGCAATGAGGGGAAAGCAGTTAGATAAGTTCCACACCAAAAGGAAAACCTATGTCCTGCCTAAAAAATTCCCCCGCTTCTTCTAAGAATACCTCAAACACAAAAACAAACAGTTCGATATTTCGTACAGGCAGCATTAACAGCAGTCTATATCTGACAAGGCCATCTCTGTTACCAAGTACATTAGCAAAGTCAGTAATTCCAAGACACACAATGAGAGAAATCCACTGTCACAGTCCCAATGTGGTTTTGAAGGCAAGTCCTAGATAGACCCTGTATGGTGGTGTGTCATAGATCGGGTATGTGCTAACAACAAAATTCACTAAAAGTTATAGCATAGAGTACTTTGATACATTATACAAAGCCTGTCTATTTGGGAGTTCTGCGGTTTGGCTGCCAAAATAATTCTTCAATTGGTAATGACCAGTTATAAAAAAACAGTGCAAATCTAATAGACATATAAAACCAGGCAAAACAAAAGACCACCGCCTTTCCCACCTAGTGTCATATTCTGTCCATCCGATATGCCAGGAACTAAAAATGTGAGCACCAAAGAGAAAGGTCCCACCCTATCGGGGAATCCCCCACCAGAATCTGTTCTTGCTTGCTTTTTCCTTGGCATGTTGGGGCAGTATGGAAATATTTCCCTCACAAAAATTGCCTGACCTTTTTCTCTTTCTTGTGTGCCGCCTCGACCTAGTCCATTTTCATTATAAATGACAAAATAAGTGGAGTGAGCATGGATGGTTTTAGACAAAGTCGGGCCCTGGGCAGGTTTACAAATGGGTCCTTAAGTTATATGACATACTCAGAGGCAGAAATACCACCATAGCAGCTGCTATGGGGCCCGTGACCATAAAATAGGCCATTAACTACTGGCCTTACGCCAGCAGGTAATGGGCCCTATTTACTTGTTGGTCCCCACTCCTGCTCACGGTCGCTTCACCTTCAGCCCTTCAGGTGGCCCCGTGCATCCTATATGACTTTGCTGACACTGAACAGCGTCAGGACTTTGCTGACAGGGACGTGATATGGAATGTACAGGGATCGATAAGTACGGCTGCGGTACTTAGTATTTGTTGGGCAAACCTCGCAAGATCCATCTTGAGAGGTTTGTGAGGCAGTTTCTCTCTGACAAACTGCTATTATTATATTCTGGGGTCTTTTCTGAGAGGTAAGTAAGACTGTTTTTTTTTTTCACATCCCCTGGGCCTCCGAACATTATACTCTGAAGAGACCCCAGAGTATAATAATAGATCATGGGTCATGATCCCCAAAAATTTTGGGTTCTGGCGAATTTTTAATCACCAAACACCATAGGAGACATTATACTGTGTGAAGGGGCCACTGTGGGACATTATACTGTGTGGAGGGGCCACTATGGGACAATATACTGTGTGCAGGGGCTGCCTTGGGACATTATACTGTGTGAAGGGGCCACTATTGGACACTATACTGTGTGAAGGGGCCACTATGGGTCATTATACTGTGTGGAGGGGCCGCCATGGGACATTAAGCTGTGTAGAGGGGCCGCCATGGGACATTATACCTTGTGAAGGAGCCACTATGGGACATAATATATCAGTGAATTATGTTAGTGGGTATATAGTTGAGCGTGCCCAACCAAAGCAGCATCAGGTAATATAGTCCCCCATATGTTGCAGCCATGTATAACTAAGGCTAAGTTCACATCCACAGCAGAGTCTCCAGAAATCGCTTTAAATTGGCAGAGACAAAAGTCCTGCATGGAGAAATTTTGTCTCCGCCAATTTCAAGAGGACCTTTCACATCCTTTGGAATCCGCAGTTTTATATACTGCTGGAAAGCTGAATAGAGCTGGTACGTACTCAGGTGCTGGAGATATCGGTGCCATTAGTTTCAGCACAGATATCTCTCCACTATCAGAAGGGCGGGTCTTACTGCTCAGCGTCATCACTAGGCGGTAAGGAATGGCTGCTCTGACAGTACAATGCTATGGAAGAGTAGTGTCGGGGAGTGTTCCTTACCGACCAGCAATGACGCTGAGCAGAAAGGCCCGCCCTTCTGACAGTGGAGAGATATCTGTGCCGAAAATAATGGCAATGATATCTCCTGCACCCAGGCGCACACCGGGAAAGCTGACAGTGCACTGAATTCAGCACACTGTCAGCTTTCTAGCAGTATATAATACCGCAGGTGCCAGGATGTGAAAGCTCCTTTTTCAGTTTTGAAACGGTGGGCGCCATTCTAGTCAATGGGGCCCTGAATAACGAAGAGGCCAGAGCAGATGGAGCAGATGTGAACCTAGCCTCAGAGTTTTCAATTCATTTTATCTGGCTTTATCATTTAAATGTATAGCAAGAATCTTAGGAAATAGAATGGTGATCATCCTGACAAATGTAATGCAAAACTGCAGTAAATACTGACAGTATAGCAAAGCAAATATATATGAAATTCTGGTTCAAGTTTTAGATACCATAGAGAATCTGTATTACTACACATACTCACAGACACAAGGCAGAACATGTGTACACGCATAGACACACACAGAAAATGTACACACACACACACACACACACACACATAGAAAACACAGCACATACCTGGAGCTGAGTCAGGGATTGATTACTACACTGGGCTGCAGAAGCCTAATGTAATGGATCATCCCCTGCAGTGCAAGACACCAGGAGGAGGGGCAGACACTTGGTAAGTGAGAGAGGGGAGAGAGGCAGTCAGCACCCAGTAGCCCAGTGGGTCCCCTCAGGAGCTTGGAGCCCCGGGTGTTGATTTGCAGCTGTTGTGGGGGCCCTAGGCAATTGCCCAGTTTGCCCCCTCCAACGCTGGCCCTGGGAGTGAGAGCTCCTGAGGTTTGTTCCACACCTGCTGCCACCACCAGGGTAGGAGGCGAGCCCTGTGTTTATTGATTTTGTATGCATCCCTGTCTATAAAACCCAAGATCACCCATGCAATGGTAAAGATGAATGACTCAGCTAAATGTGTGGTCACAAAATTTTTGACCCCACTGTATCCACAAGCATGACTACAGACAATGATACAAGTTTGCTGCAGGTTGTCCACATTTAGCGCAAACCATACTATACAGTATTCTATTCTGCAAGGATGACTTAGGCCCGGGTTCACATCTGTGTTCGGGTTTCCTTTCGGGGAGTCCGCTTAGGGAAACATGCGGAGAGGAAAGTGCTGCTTGCTTCGTGCAGAAACCGAGAGGAAACCACACAGACCCCATTATAGTCTATAGGGTCCGCGGGTTTCCCAGGTAAACTGCTTTGTATGCGTATCTGTTTCCGTTCAAGGGGTCCCCAAGCGGACTCCCCTAACGGAAACCAGAACACAGATGTGAACCGGGACTAACAGAGCCTCACTAGAATGACATTCACAGACATTTATATTTTGAACACCAGGGGGTGCTATTAGAAGCAGATAATTGGGATATTTCTGTGAGGAAAAATTTTATTTTTTTTGACAATGCTTTACAAAGTCACTCTAAAATGCATATTCAGTTTACTTGTTGCCATTTGTATTGATGGCACAATCCCTTTAAGCTAGTGGTTCTTGATGTTCCCATGACAAGTACTCCCTACTAAAACAAACACTATGGTCATACATTGTGCAAAGCTTGTGCACAAGGTTCGTACCACCTGGACACAGAGTGTACCTCTCTAGGGTACCCACACAGATGTAACAGAGTTAACATTTAAAGAACTTTTTAAATGCTGAAATTTATCCCCCCCCCCTCAAGCCCCACCACCATCAAACATCAGGTGGTCCAGGGCTACTTGTAATATGTGTGTGTGTCTTTTTGCTAACTACCCTAGACTTAAAGAAAGATGGGTTGTTTCATCAAAGTGTAGCCCTATTTGGGGGGGGGTGGTATGAGTATTATCCCTCCCGCAACAGACTCTGGCGCTGACCTGTGTGTATAATGGGACCTGAAGCCTTCGCTGAAGGGAAGAGTGGGAACATATATGAAATATATCAGTGCCTCCACCCAGGATAGAGCCTCTGTATTACAGGGAGAATCTCTTCCTGGGACTTACCCATGAAGTACAGTTAGTAGCCTTAACAAGGATCACTGTACTAATCTCACAGTCTGAAGAATACATACAGATACCACATAAGGTTATAACAGTAGCTTTATAAGAATCAACAGGGTAATAATACATACATAAAATATACTCAGAACACAGCAATACTACAACAACCAGCAAGTCCTCAACCGTCTTAGGTTATATACCCGGGTATATATATAGATATATAGCAAGAGTCCGGTGCACAATACCTCCAGGCAACAGAAGAGATGCAGGGGCCCCTGTGGATGACTGTGGATCCTCGGATTCTTCCAGGAGATGACAGACAGCCGATCAGGAGATGATGATGATGATGGTGAGATTCTTCACAGGCAGCAAACAGGGCGACGGTGACGGCAGTAGATGCAGGCCTGACTACCCTAACAATGAGTCCTTAACCTGCCAGCTAAACTACTAGTGCCACCGGGCCTCTAACTAGCTAGTTGGCCTTCGGAAGCCTAACCTATCACTGCCCTGAACTATATATATATTGATCCCTAACTACGGTTACTAGCTAGGTCCTGTGAGTATATAGGGGGTAACACATACCTAACTATATACTGTGAAGTAAAGAGGAACAAGTGGCTCTTAGACTCCCCCAGACATAACATGTCTGTCTCAGCAGCTCTGCTCACATCTCTCCCCCCAGCAGCTCTGCCTCACATGTGTCTGACTCACTGTATTTACAAAACAAAACTTGCACTGAATGCCTGGGGTCTCTGAAGCCAAACTGCAGGGGCAAAGAAGCCAGATACATTATATACTAGTAGAAATGGCAGTTCCCTACACTCTCCCTCTGGTGAAATCTTTACGTCACGTCAAAGACATACAAAGTCATAGTATACAGTCAACATTACCAATGACAATATCAATATGGTTGCTTTTGCATTTACAGAGTCACAACAGGTTAATAGGTATACATGCCAGCAGGAGCGAAAATTGGTAACATATTGACCAAAGTGGACACTGCACCCACCCAAGCATGGTATAAATGAGGCTGAGTAGTAAATCTGGGGTCCCCGAAACTATCATATGTCAGCATAGGTGGAGGGTGTCTAATTCTCTCTCCTCTCCGTACCTCTCTCTGAGGTAAACTAGCTTGTCCAGGCCCTAAACTAGGGTTGTCTGCCATGGGAGGGGATGGTGCTGGTGGCGTAGGAGAGCTAGATCCCTGCTCATCTGTAGACACAGATCTAGGTACGAATTCTGGAGTTTGAGGGTTCATAGGTCTCCCTGAAGGAGAAGATACTGGTGATCTAGGAACTTCAGGAGCCACAGTCCAATCACTCTCAGGAGTTTCAGGAAGGTCAGGTGGAATATCGGCTAAGGACTGTGGAGAATCGCAGGCCGAGCCATCATTGGAGATATCCATACCATCAATCTGAGGTACAGGCAACAAATGATTTCTATGCCAAGTCCTGATCCTCCCGTCCCGTCCTTTTATCTTGTAGACTGGTATTCCAGGCAACCGATCTACCACTGTAAAGAGTTCACTCCGCCATCGATCAGCCAGCTTATGTTTTGCAGATGCTCCCAAATTCCGTAGCAGAACATGGTCCCCAGGGTTCAATTCTCGGTATCTTACTCGAAGATCAAATCTCCTTTTATTTCCTTCATTCACTTTGGCCGCATTTTCCTCAGCCAGCTCATAAGCACTCTTAAGCGTTTCTTTCAAACGTGCCACATATCGGTAATGATCTCGATGACTGATACCATCGGTAGAGACTCCCAACAAGATGTCAATAGGTAGCCTAGGCTCTCTTCCAAACATCAGAAAGTATGGTGAATATCCTGTGCTCTCGTGCCTTGTACTATTATAGGCATGCACCATAGCCTCCACTTTTCGACTCCAGGATCGCTTATCCTCAATTCGTAAGGTACCAATCATATCAAGTAAAGTCCTGTTAAATCTTTCAGGAAGGGCATCTCCCTCTGGATGGTAAGGCGTCGTCCGACTTTTGCGGATGTTCAACAACTGAAGTAACTCTTTGATCAGGTTACTCTCAAAATCCCGGCCTTGATCAGAATGCAACCGGTGTGGTAAGCCATAATGGATAAAATACTTTTCCCAAAGCACTCTTGCAACAGTGACTGCTTTTTGATCCTTAGTCGGAAAGGCTTGAGCATATCGTGTGAAGTGATCAGTCACCACCAATACATTTCCAAATCCTCTGGAGTCGTTGTCAATACAAAGGAAGTCTATGCAGACAAGATCCATGGGGCCCGAACTCTTCAAGTGTCCCATGAAGGCCGCTCGAACCGGGACAGTCTTCCTCTGCAAACATCTGCGACAGCACCTACACAGACGAGTCACGGTATCTCTCATTTTGGGCCAGTAGAATCGGTCTTGTATTAGGCCATAAGTCTTCTCAGGTCCCAAATGACCATGATAATCATGCAGACTTCGGAAAATCATCTTCTGAAAGCAGCTTGGAATAACTAGTTGGCGCCTTCCAGGGTGATCATGATACAGCACCACACGATAAAGTAGGCCATTGTCTATTTCAAACTTCTCCCAATCTCGTAGAAGTTGACTGCATTCAGAGGGTAGGGATGTCTTTAACATTTCTCTGTCTTGAGAACTCACTGCTTGATAAAGAGGTCTAATTAAAGGATCAGTCTTTTGACTCCAGATCATTCGCTTTGAAGATATAGAACAACTCTCAAAGGATCCTAAAGCGGCAGAGTAGGCAAACATGTCTGGTACAGCTTCGGGACCTTCCCCAATAGAGTCAATAAGCCGAGTTTCAGAAAAGGCTACTCGGTCTTCAACTACAGCAGCCATGGCACACAAAGCTCCTACTCCAGGACTTGGCACTTCTTCCCATTCATCCACTACTTCCGGACTAGGTAATCCAGGCCGTCTTGATAGAGCATCTGCCCCAATGTTCTTAGGCCCCGATTTATACTTGAGTGTGAATTGGTAGTTGGATAAAGCCGCCAACCAGCGATGTCCTGTAGCATCGAGTTTAGCGGTTGACAAAACGTATGTCAGTGGATTGTTGTCTGTTCTTACTTCAAATGTGGCTCCGTATAAATAGTCATGTAATTTATCAACAATGGCCCACTTGAGCGCCAAAAACTCCAATTTATGTACTGGATAATTTTTCTCGCTGGGAGAAAGACTTCGACTTATGAAAGCTATGGGCCGTAACCCGGCCGGGTATTCTTGGTGCAGCACGCCACCTAATCCTTCAAAGCTGGCATCTACATGTAGCACATATGGCTTCTGTGCATCAGCATAAGCCAGAACGGGAGCTTCTGTCAATTTCTTCTTCAACAACTTAAATGCTTCTTCACAATCCGCAGTCCACCTATCGCCAAAAAGGCTTTTGAAAGAAGAAAGGCTCTTCAACAGGTCGAGGAGGGCTCGAGCAATTTTTGAATATCCTTCCACAAATCGTCGATAGAATCCACAAAACCCCAAGAAAGATTGCAACTCCGTAATATTTTGCGGTCGCCACTGCTTCAGTCTTACCAGGATCGGTAGCAACTCCTTCAGCAGAAACAATATGACCTACATAAGTGACCGAAGATCTACAAAATTTGCATTTGTCAGCCGACAACTTCAGCCCCTCTTCTTTTAAGCGTTGGAGTACTCTCATGAGTCGTTCTTCATGTTCTTCCAGCATCTTTCCAAACACAATAATGTCGTCAAGATATACAAGGCATTCCCGGGGCACTAAATCACCTAACACTCTTTCCATCAACCTTTGGAACGTTGCTGGCGCACCTTTTGTACCTTGCGGCATACGAGTGAACTGAAAGAAACCCAAGGGGCATATGAAGGCTGTCTTTTCCTGATCCTCAGGTGCCATTGGGACTTGATAGTATCCCGATCTTAGGTCCAGCACTGTGAACCAACAGTTTCCATTCAGAGCTTCCAGAGCTTCTTCAATTCTCGGCAGTGTATACTGATCAGGTAAGGTTCTCCGGTTCAGAGTTCTGTAATCCACACATAGGCGAATTGCTCCAGATTTTTTTCTTACCACCACAATAGGTGAGGCATAGGGGCTCTTACTGTCCACAATGATCCCCTGACCTTTCATTTGCTGTAGAGTCTGTCTTAACTCATCAACATCCTTTGGAGCAACTCTCCGTGGTCGCTCCCGGAAGGGAGTAGAATCGGTCAATCGGAAAGTGTGTTGAGCACTTTTAGCACAACCTACATCCATATCATCCATGGAGAACACTTCCGATAATTCAGACAACTTCTGTGTCAGATGCTGATTCCAGGCCTCTGGTAAATGTGGATCACTCAAGTCAAGATTGAGATTAGGGATTGCATCTCGGATTTGAATCCTGCACACTTCAGCGTATGGATTTACTCCAAGCACAGGGTAGCAGTGGGCCACATTCTGGTATGGTCCAATTACGATCGGATGCGGTGAACAGTTCCTCACTGTCACACAGGTAGATAACTCCACTTTATTTCTCCAGTCCTTTCTCTCTGGGATCACCATCCAGCCATTCTGGTTAATCATTTCTTCAGGGGTTTCCATAAGGACATAACTCCCCCCTTCAAGCAAATCGGGAGCAATGCTGGAGGCTACTCTCAGAACTCTCTCCCCGCCGGCAGGAACTTCCACGGTTCTCTCACCGATATGATATACCATTCCATGTCGATAGCCAGTAGACAGGGCATCACAGAGTTCTCTAAGATCAGAAGATATATTCACCGGCTGAGCTGCAGGGTTCCAATCTCTTCCAAGAAACTTCTGAAAAGCATAATGCACTGCGGGACAATTAGTGCCAAGTATCACAGGAGCTGCACAAGAATCAACAGGGTAATAATACATACATAAAATATACTCAGAACACAGCAATACTACAACAACCAGCAAGTCCTCAACCGTCTTAGGTTATATACCCGGGTATATATATAGATATATAGCAAGAGTCCGGTGCACAATACCTCCAGGCAACAGAAGAGATGCAGGGGCCCCTGTGGATGACTGTGGATCCTCGGATTCTTCCAGGAGATGACAGACAGCCGATCAGGAGATGATGATGATGATGGTGAGATTCTTCACAGGCAGCAAACAGGGCGACGGTGACGGCAGTAGATGCAGGCCTGACTACCCTAACAATGAGTCCTTAACCTGCCAGCTAAACTACTAGTGCCACCGGGCCTCTAACTAGCTAGTTGGCCTTCGGAAGCCTAACCTATCACTGCCCTGAACTATATATATATTGATCCCTAACTACGGTTACTAGCTAGGTCCTGTGAGTATATAGGGGGTAACACATACCTAACTATATACTGTGAAGTAAAGAGGAACAAGTGGCTCTTAGACTCCCCCAGACATAACATGTCTGTCTCAGCAGCTCTGCTCACATCTCTCCCCCCAGCAGCTCTGCCTCACATGTGTCTGACTCACTGTATTTACAAAACAAAACTTGCACTGAATGCCTGGGGTCTCTGAAGCCAAACTGCAGGGGCAAAGAAGCCAGATACATTATATACTAGTAGAAATGGCAGTTCCCTACAAAAGTAACAAATAAACAGAGTAACAAAATAAAGTAAATGGCCAATATTCCCTCAATGTCCTACTTAGAAAGAATATAAAGCATAAATACACATACAGTAGCACATACATACACACTATATCTTCATTCTATGTAGAATTTTCATAGAATTTTTATATATTATTACTCTTGTCAGATTCAAGTTATTTCTGTAACCATTGTGGGTTTTTCTTTCATTAAACGAGGGGTAGCAACAATTTTGTTTACTTGCGTGTATAGATATATATTATATATATATATATATATATTTTTTTTTTTTTTCTATTCATTCTGATTTACTATAATACAATTTGGCTCTGCTTATATATTGAAAATGGAATCACACACACACCCACACAAAGCCCAGGGATGATCTCCATCTCTGATAAAGGTGTCCGTGTGTAGCACAGGGGTTATGTCTATGGCTCTTACAGGACACCTATCAAAAACAAGCCAGATCATGCTGTTGATAGCTACTGCTCATCACAAGGCAGCTGTTCATAGGATTGATATTCCTTGAATCGATATATTCAGTTCCTGATATTATTATGAATACTGCCATTTTGTCTTCCACCACTACTCCAGTTCATAGCTTTTAAAAGCATACCAAATAACTGGAGTAACAACATGCCATGTGATGTACAGTAGCCAAAGTAAACTGTTATGAGTGGCTTTACTGAGCTACAGCAGAGCCACACTCTCAGGAGAGGTAGTATAATATTTTTTTTTTTTTTACTAATGTTAACTAATTTTTGTTGCTGTTTTGGATTGATAGGACCACATCAATTCCCAACATTTTTTTTATTTTCAATAAAATGTTTAACAAGGAATATGTGTGTGGGGAAATTTATTTTCAAGTGTGTTTTTTTGCCAATATTTTATGGCTTAGTCCGATTGCCCATTACTAAGGTGGGGATTAGTGTTAGCCAGATAAAAGGTCTTCCAATTATTACTCCGGTATCCAAAGCCACCAGGGGTATTAGGAAGAGCCAGGCACTATCCAGTACCCAATCATCTAAAGTGACTGTTGGCAACGGAGGCACCACAGTCTATTATTATTAGGCTGGGAATACAGTAAAACCTTAGGCTTTCCTACCCTGGTAATGTTAGCCTGCTGCTTTATTGTATGTGGCTGGTTATGAAAAATTGGGAGGATCCTTACTCATGTTTTAAAAATAAATAATTAAATAAAAAAGCAACACAGGATTCGCCCATTTTTTATTAGTTGTTCGGTAATGGATTGTTCTTCTGGATACCTCTATGGGCAGTGGGTATTGGGATAATTGAAAAGTTGGTGTTATCCTTTATTGGCTAACACAAGGCCTTGACTTAGTAATGTACACTATCAAACAGAGAGCGGCCATTACTAAGGCATTAATAAAGTATTGGAAAAAACAAAATTAATAAATAGAAAAAAATATTATACTCACCTCTCCTAGCTCCAGTGTGGCTTTCCTGTAGCTTGGTAACTTACTGTAGCTTACAGCTGTTATTGGCTGTTTTAAATCACATGACATGGTCTTGGTAACCCCAAGCTTACTTTAAAAAGGTAATTACCCACTTTACTAGGGCAGGGTGAGCAGGTGTCTGCCGGCTATTTATTTTGGGTGGCTCCTGTTATTCAAATGAATACTGGAGGAGAGGCACTGACCATAGGATATATATATATATATATATATATATATATATATATATATATATCAGAGGAAAATACTTCTATTCTAGTTTCCTATAATCACCTGAACCATTCATTTCCAAAAAAAAAAAAAAAAAAAAAATCAGATTTATTGAGAATTGCGGCATTTTAACCATGTTTTCAGTCAAATACATTTTTGTGGGTACTGGTTCTCATTAAAAGGTTTTGTTGCCAATGACACATGGGAAAAAAGAGGAAGGAAGGAAGTAAACTATTTTGCCTACCTCATAAACTATCTTACTTGTGTATAGGCTAGCTACTTGTTGGAGGCAGCCAGTCTGTAAGTCTCTTGACAGCATGACTAGAAATATTAAAATATAACCCACTCCCAAACATTGCTGTCTGGCTTAGCTAATATCCTTTGTTTTGTTGCAGGCTTGTTAAAGGGTCAGACACTGACCATCTCCGTCAGGTGCCAAACGTAGGACAGCTTTCTTCCTTCTAGAACACTGTTTCCCAAAGTGTGGGTCGTGAACCCCTGGAGGGGTCTTGTAAACACCTCCGTGGAGTTGCAAGCCAAGTTGAGAAATTTCTTCCACACTGCAGAACTGCAAACTACCAGCAATACTAATTGTCAGAATTTTGCAGTTCTGCAAAAGGACCTTATGATGTCACAATCATGTAGACACATGTACAGGCGGAGCTCATACAACAGCTCCATGTGTGGAAGCAGTCCAGGGCTGCTTGTAGGGGAAGAACATGAAGGTAGCAGTACTGAGTGTGTGAGCGAAATGTGGATATAGCAGAGCTGAGTGTGAGGAGGGAGTCTGCTGTATGCAGGGAAGAAACATGAAAGTAGCAGAAATGAGGGTATGGGGAGGGGGCATGGAGGTAGCAAAGCTGTGTGTGCAGGAAGGAAAATATGTAGGCAGCCTTGTGGTGCGTGGTGGGGGGAACATGGAGATAGTATAGTTAACTGGTGAGTATGGAGACAGTACAACTGTGTGTGTAGGAAACATGGAGGTAGCAGAGCTGTGTTTGGGGAGAACATGGAGGTAGCAGAGCTGTGTGTGAAGGAAGAACAAGCAGAACCAAGACAGTATGCAGGTGAAAAGGATAATAGAGTACAGTAGTGGGGGGGAGGGGGTCTCAAATGAAAGTCTCAGCCGAAAAGGGGTTCCGCTTCCAGAAAGTTTGTGAACCGCTGTTCTAGAAGACAGCTAATTTGCAGATAGCTATGCTGAAATCATTTCACTGCCCCTTGTATTTTCTTGTGTACTTCAGTTACAGGATGATTATATCAGCCTACTTTAATCCTTTTTTTCTATATAGTTTTCCTGCTTGTTAAGAATGTGCTCCAAGTAAAGGTTATCTTACATTTTACAAGAAGCAAGATTTTCCAAAGAAAGATAAAAAGCAAAAAATATTCTGAATATGTTTTTTGTTGGTCCCAATGGCTTATTAATACAAACAAAGGATTGTGCTGAGGATCTGGAGAGGCCAATTAGCTGTAGTAATGGCTGGAAACAGTCCTGTACCTAGGTGCTGACTCAATGCTATCTTAATGACTCCTGTTACCTCTCTCTTAAATGATTATATATTACTAGAAGGCGAGGTGAAAGAGAGGTGAACGTGACGCTACACCCTGATCTTATGTGGGTTAGTAAAAGTTAAAGCTGCTCATTATTTATATAGCAAGATGAAAAACAAACCAATGCAGTTAACATCACAAGGAGAGTAATCTCGCAGCTGGGCTCACTGGGTCATAATAAAAGGAGCCCAATTCATTAAAGAAATACATAAAGTATGTTACTACTTACAATGTCAGAACAAGGTCTCTGGTGTTAATGTTGTCTGGATTCCTGAGATGTATTTGTGATATGCAGCTAAATGGGTTGTCTGTAATTAATGATACACATATATTTATGCTTCTAGCACAAGCATATTCCACAGTACTTAAAGGGGTTTTCCACTATTTGGATATTGACAAAGTATGCTTAGGATAATTCATCAGTATCAGATTGGTGGGGGTTCACTTGAATGGGAGCTAACATAACAGGCACATGTATAGCGCTATGTACTTTCAATGCATCACTAGGTCACTTCAGGACTCTTTGCTGATGTAAGGTGATGTTGCATAAGGAGAGACCAATAGGAGTTCATTTTAGGTGAGGGAAGGTGGACATAAATGGCAGTAACCCAGCATAGTGCCAGATGAACCTTTGAGGGTGGGTTCACATTTGTGGCGCACTCTGTCCGACGCGAATCCAACCTAAATGTCAGAAAACTGGATAGGGAAAGGTTTGCGACGCTTTGCTTAAAAACCCCATTCACTTGAATGGGTTTTTAAAGCAAAGCGCTGGTGTGCGCTTACACCCTCTGCGCCATGGAGACAGTTTTTTTCATCGGACACAAAGTCCTGCATGTCCGACTTTGTTTCCGACAAAAAAAAACGGCTTCGTGGCGCAGAGGGTGTAAGCGCACACCAGCGCATTGCTTTAAAAACCCATTCAAGTGAATGGGTTTTAAGCAAAGCGTCGCAAACCTTTCCCTATCCAGTTTTCCAACATTTAGGTCGGATGGAGTGCCGGCGCAAGTGTGAACCCACCCTAACAAGTGTCACGAAACAGCAGACTTGTTTGCTGCCACAAGAGACACCAAGACACTGAGAGCCTTGGCTGATCATTGTATGCAGAAGGTAGACCTGCTGAAACATGGACTGAGCAATGGACAGAGTCACTAGTTATTCTGAAACCACAAGGCCTGTCTTATCCTAACCACACAGAGTGAGTATAGTGGAACAAAAGTGATTTCAAGTAATTTCAAGAGTATCATTCCCCCTCCTGCGTATAGGAGTGAAGCTTGCACAAATTAAGTGTTCTGCAAGTATTAAGCACCTTGTCATGACAATTTACTGCTCTGAGAGATTCGCAGCAGCATGGTAAGATGGGCTGTGAGCAGATCACTTTTGCACGGTGTGACTTGTTAGGATGCCTGCGGACATTGAGTTTCTCAAACACAACACCCAGAACTGCTCTAAGGGCCATGCCACTTGTTAAGAAAGAAATCTGTTCAACTGCAACATCTATGACATTCTGGGAAATGTGATCATGATGATCTTAAGCAAATATACTCAGCTTGCAGAATATTATTACACTTAGTTTGACTTTAGGGCAAATTCATGTGTATTGTAAATTAATAACAAATAATAAAATACAACAGGAGGTCAAAAGCAACATATTGATGTTACTTAGTCAATGCAAAGGTTCACTATTTTCACCCAATTAATACAGTCATATAGCTCAATAACACAAAAGAGAGCAAACAAAAAAGAAATGTAAATGAAACCAATATTTGGTGTGACTACGCTTAGGAGGAAGAATCCTGGAAGTGACTGTATGGCCCCCCACAGAACCCTGATCTCAACATCATCAAGTCTGTCTGGGATTACATGAAGAGACAGAAGGACTGGAGCAAGCCTACATCTACAGAAGATCTGTGCTTAGTTCTTTATGGGTGGGTTCATACCTGCGTTTGAATCCATCCGCTGCCAATCCGAGTGAAAATCTCGGGGAATGGGATTGGCATCGGATACCGACAGGTTAGCGACGCATTGGTTAAAAACCCATTCATTTGAATGGGTTTTTAAAGAAATGCACGGGTGTGCGCTTACACCCTCTGCGCTGCAAAGCCGTTTTTTTTTCGTCAGACACGAAGTCCTGCATGTCCGAGTTTGTTTCCGACGAAAAAAAGGATTCGCAGCGCAGAGGGTGTAAGCGCATACCCGCGCATTACTTTAAAAACCGGTTTTTAACCAATGCATCACTAACCTGTCGGCATACGATGCCAATCCCGTTCCCTGAGATTCTCACTCGGATTGGCAGCGGACGGACTCAAGTGCAGGTGTGAACAAAGCATAAGATGTCTTGAACAACCTCCCTGCTTTTGTTTCTTTAAAACTGTGTGCAAGCGTACCTAGAAGAACTGATGCTGTTGTGAAGACAAAGGGAGGTCATGTCGAATAGTGATGTGATTTAGATTTCTCTTTTGTTCATTTACTTTGCATTTTGATAATTGACAAAATAAACATTTGTTTATAAAAACATTCTTGTTTTACAGCATTCCCCCCCCCCCCATCTAAAAGTTTTGCACATCACTGTATGTGAGTGTTACCTGTCCAAACCCCACTAGGTGTAAATGAAAAAAAGTATTTAGTCAGCCACCAATTGTGCAAGTTTTCCCACTTAAAAAGATGAGGCCGGCCTGTAATTGACATCATAGGTAGACCTCAACTTTGAGAAACAAAATGAGAAAACAAATCCAGAAAATCACATTGTCTGATTTTTTAAGAATGTATTTCCAAATTATGGTGGAAAATAAGTATTTGGTTACCTACAAACAAGCAAGATTTCTGGCTCTCACAGACCTGTAACTTCTTCTTTAAGTGGCTCCTCTGTCCTCCACTCATTACCTGTAGTAATGGCACCTGTTTGACATTGTTATCAGTATAAAAGACACCTATCCACAATCTCAAACAGTCACACTCCAAACTCCACTATGGTGAAGACCAAAGAGCTGTGGAAGGACACCAGAAACAAAATTGTAGACCTGCACCAGGCTGGGAAGACTGAATCTGCAATAGGCAAGCATCTTGGTGTGAAGAAATCAACTGTGGGAGCAATAATTAGAAAATGGAAGACATACAAGACCACTGATAATCTCCCTCGATTAGGGGCTCCACGCAAGATGTCACCCCGTGGGATCAAAATGATCACAAGAACGGTGAGCAAAAATCCCAGAACCACTCGGGGGGACCTAGTGAATGACCTGCAGAAAGCTGGGACTAACGTAACAAAGGCTACCGTCAGTAACACACTACGCGGCCAGGGACTCAGATCCTGCAGTGCCAGACGTGAACCCCTGCTTAAGCCAGAACATATCCGGGCCTGTCTGAAGTTCGCTAGAGAGCATTTGGATGTTCCAGAAGAGTATTGGGAGAATGTCATATGGTCAGATGAAACCAAAGTAGAACTGTTTGGTAGAAACTCAACTCGTTTGGAGGAGAGTGAATGCTGAGTTGCATCCAAAGAACACCATACCTACTGTGAAGCATGGGGTGGCAACATCAAGCTTTGGGGCTGTTTCTCTGCAAAGGGACCAGGACGACTGATCCGTGTACTTGAAAGAATGAATGGGGCCATGTATCGTGAGATTTGGAGTGCAAACCTCCTTCCATCAGCAAGGGCATTGAAGATGAAACGTGGCTGGGTCTTTCAGCATGACAATGATCCCAAGCACACTGCCAGGGCAACGAAGGAGTGGCTTCGTAAGAAGCATTTCAAGGTCCTGGAGTGGCCTAGACAGTCTCCAGATCTCAACCCCATAGAAAACCTTTGGAGGGAGTTGAAAGTCCGTGTTGCCTAGCAACAGCCCCAAAACATCACTGCTCTAGAGGAGATCTGCATGGAGGAATGGGCCAACATACCAGCAACAGTGTGTGCCAACCTTGTGAAGACTTACAGAAAACGTTTGACCTCTGTCATTGCCAACAAAGGATATAACAAAGTATTGAGATGAACTTTTGTTATTGACCAAATACTTATTTTCCACCATAATTTGCAAATAAATTCTTTAAAAATCAGACAATGTGATTTTCTAGATATGTTTTCTCATTTTGTCTCTCATAGTTGAGGTCTACCTATGATGACAATTACAGGCCGGCCTCATCTTTTTAAGTGGGAGAACTTGCACAATTGGAGGCTGACTAAATACTTTTTTTCCCCACTGTACATGTATGTGCTGCATTCATATCTATCTGTTATATATTTATCTCCAATGTACCTAACTCCTTTCTTACTTTTATTGTTGTATATGTCAAAACAGAGGGTTAATACACAGCTTATAAATCGATCCATAAAACTGTCAAAAGAGCAAATACAGACTTCAATGTTGCAGAATAAACAGATTGATGCAGAAGGGACACAAGGTGGGGCAAAATAACTGAATGTCTGACCTGTGTAAATAGATCACATTTGCTGACATTTGCCATGTGACATTGAAACCTTGCAACCTAAAAACATACTTCTACTTTCTTACTTAATGTTGTTACTTTTTTTTTTTTTTTTTTTTTTTTTTAACATGTATGAGATTTGCTAGAGACATCAATTTAATGTACATGCCCTGATATACATTAAATAGAGATCACAAACCTAATGAAAACATTGGCTGGCTTGTTTGAGCCAAATACTCACAAATTAAAAATTCTTGTTATGACATTATTTAGTTTGTCCACAAGATGGCGATATATCACAGTGTATTGCCATTCACAGGGGTTTTAGCTATTGTATTTAAGTTTGTGTTTATATATATATAGATAAATTATATATACAGTATTGTGAAATGTTTTAGGTGGGTTTGAAAAAATTACTGCAAAGTAAGAACAGTTTCAATAACAGAAGTGTTAATAGTTTGTTTTTGTAAATTACCAAAATTAAAGTCCACAAACAAAAAGAGACATCTAAAATGAAATCATTATTTGGCGTGACTGCCCTTTGCCTTCAAAACAGTATTAATTCCTCTAGTACACTTGCAAACAGTTTTTGAAGGAACTCGGCAGAGACGTTGTTTTAAACATCTTGGAGAACTAAGCACAGATCTTCTGTGGATGTAGGCTTACTGAAATCCTTCTCTCATTGTATGTAATCCCAGACAGACTGGATGATGTTGAGATCTGAGCTCTCTGGGGGCTATATCATCACTTCCCAGACTCCAAACCTTCCAAACAGAAATCACATCAAATATTGATATGATTTTTTTTTTTTTTTTTTATTTACTTAATTGTGTTAATTGACAACAATATACTATTAACACTTCTAGGTCTGAAAGCATTCTTTTCTGTAGCATTGGGATTGGACATCATCCAGTGCTGAATCCCTCTTCATGCACATGACACATACTGACCTGGATCTGGACATTTGTGACCAATCACTGTACATTGGTGAGCTGTAATCACTTTTAGCTATTAATTAGGAAATTAATGGACTGCCTGGAAATATGGGTTTTTCAGTTTGATGGAACTGAAGCTTAAAGGGGTTATCCAGTTTCAAGCAAATATTGAGAGACAAAGTGGATAAAAATCAGTTCATGGTTATGTGATAAACGGTCCATGATCACACAGGTCCACATAGGTCTGATAACTGTGCTGTGACTGTAACAAGCTGTGCACCTGTGTGTCTATCACATGACCATGGACTGATTTTTATCTACTGGAAGTAAGCAGAATGAATGACCACAAGCAGAGATCTAGAAAATTATCATGTCAACTAATCATAAAGTATAGTGGAAAATTGTAGAAAACATTTCATCATATAAACAATAATATGTTCTCTTAATATTTGACTGAAACGGACAACCCCTTTAATAATTAACTACTAATAATAATTAATTTAATTATTGATGATTTAATACTTAATTAAATAATTAATTTAACAACTCGTTATAATTAATCATAATAATTTACTCTATGTCAATTATTTATGTTAATAATTTGTCAGGATCGTGCAAGTTTTTTTCTTTTTTTGGGGCATTTTTTATAAATTGTCCGAAAATAGTTGCAAAAAAGCGGCACAAATTGTCATTTGTCAATGCACCCCAAGATCTTATGAACCTGATATTCCCCACAGTTGTATTAAGTCTAGTAAATCCTTTGAGAGATGAAAAACTTCCAGGTAAATACAACTATAGCAAACCTCAATAGTGTCTCTATAGGTTACCACCAGTCTTTTCAAGCAGATGGAGCAACTTACTGCTATGGTCAGAAGAGGGCAGCATACACAACCTTATGATGTGAATTCAGACATGCAACTTGTCCATAATTTGGTAATGATACCCTTATTGTGGATGACAATTATTGCATGTCCCGTTACTTCTCTCTTGCTATATACGCAGTATATGCAGTCTTTGTAGGTGTGATAATAACTAATTTGGGCATTGTATGTAATAAAGACCTAACAATGCATCTTACATATGGAGCTCTTTTCTTTGGCAATTACAAAAAATGGTGAAATCTTACCATCTCTGATAAATGCACATTATTTTATTAAGTGTTTTAATGCAGATGACATCCATAAAAACCATGTGAATTTCCCACACAGCACATTACCCAAACTTTGCGAAAAACTTTATAGTGGACCGATCTTTTAGTAAATACTTGCATTCCCCATAAAATTATTCTGAAGCTTCTTTTCTTAGAATTCTGCATTGTGTCATTCCTTGGTTATTCCTCCTGGAAATGTACTAATAAATTGATAACAGAGCATTGCCAATCCTCCTGCCAACAGGCTGTGCACCTACACACAGTGCACACAGAATACAAAGCCCAGTCAGTGTTCACATATTACATGGACAAAAGCAACATTTCTAAAAGGAATCAAGGAACAACATGATGAAGACATCTGAGGCGACATGCACAGGACCACATGCAGTGTAGGGGTCAGTAAAAATGGCACGGATGACAGATTGGTATCCATGTGTCGTTTGTGATTTTCACCGATCCATACATTGAAATGAATTAACCGAGCCGTAAATATGGACAGGTCTAGGATCCGCAATTGTGGATAAGAAGTACAGTCGTGTGAATGAGACAGCCAGGCCAGAGGCTCCAGTAGAAATTCCTGCCTGCACTGTCTCCTTTCCTTATTTTTTCTAGCTAAATGTGATGCTTGAACAGCATATGTAGTGCCCCGTGAGCCCTCCTTATAATTCAGACCTGGTACTAGCTTATCATTTAGTCCAAGGCATAGTATCCAGTACTTTGCATGGTATAGGTTGCTGTACTATATTTGTTGCTACGTGAAAAATCTGCAAATGACTTAACATCTGTACAATGTGCATGGATGTGAGCGTGTTTGGCTAGGAACACATGCCGTTCCTAGGATTGTATGAGGTTATTTGATGTCACCTTGGTGCTCTGTGCGGTGAGTAAGAACAGCCGGCCTGCTGCTTTATGATTATAAAGCTCTTTAGTGAGTCCTAATATGCTTGTGATGTGCGGAGTGTTGTCCTCATTATATTGCTGCATGTGTCCTCAGCCTTCATGAATAATGCAGACATACAACACATCATAAATACTCCCTTTACACTCTTTTAGACTCCTGTATGAAACACTATATAAAAAGCCTCCCCCCACTTAGTACATAGTTCACACCTAGAAACCCCTACATAAGGAGAAGGAAACTAATAGGATCCGATATCATTACATACATGTAACATGTTTGTTCCATTCCGAACTTAAAGGGGTTGTCCAGTTCCTTTTTTAATTATAAGAGATTGGGGTCTGACACCAAGGAACCCCGCTGATCTGCTGTTTGAAGGTGCTGCTACATTTCACACTGTCTGTTTCATAGTGGCTGGGTGATGTAACTACAGCTTTGTCCTATGGAAGTGAATGGGACAAGACTATAATGACATTGTATGGCCGCTAAAAAACAAATGATGTGCAATGTAAACAGTGAAGAAGTCTCAGCGCTTGCACAAGTGCCATGGCCCCTTCAAGCAGTAGATCAGTGGGATCCCTGGACAACCCCTTTAAGAGATTACTGTATTTGCAGAAACGTACAGACAGAAAAACAGTAGCAGAGATATAGCTTGAGAGGGTCTGCATAATGGCCTGCAGGGGCTTCAGTTTTTATTTTAGCATTGTAGCAATGGACCTGAAAATATTGAATGAAAAGTTTATTAACATGCAATGGTAATATGCATATTTAGATATGTAGAGGTGTATTCACACAGTGGTCCAGGTTTTCTAACAGCTAGAGTTAGTGTAAACTTGTTAAACAGGCAGGCTGAACATGCCTCAGATTTATCACAGTGACTGATGCTGAATGATATACTGTATCTAACATATCTTTAGACTGTCTAGTCTACGTTTATACCACCTTTTAGTTGGCTTACTTTGAGTCAAAATTATACAACACAATTTTGGTGAATTTTTTGGCACATTGTGGAGTATTTAAGCCATACCCCTTTTTCTGAGTATCCACACCCACACATCTAGCATGTCGAAAAATTTTAGCCCAAACTAGATGTAGCATATTGCACCAAATATGCACCACATTGTATCTAAGAGGTGCCATGTTTACACCAGTTGTAGCCACAATAGTAAATCTAGGCCAGTGTTTAAATGTTATGCCTAGAAAGCTTTCCCTGTGTGCATGAAACATATCCAGAGTCCCCTATAAATCTGACCAATTTCAAAAGGGTGCACTTTTAGCTTTTGCTGAGCATTATACCAGGGGTAGGAATACCCAGACAGAATACATGCAGGTGGAAGCCACTAGCTGCTGTGTATTATGATGTTCATGATGGTCAGTATTTTGTCTATCAATTTTGATGTTTTGTACTTTATTTAATCCCAGTATGGTACATTTTACTAGTATATATTAGGTCTATTTTATGCGCAATTTCCATAATATTTAAAGTGGTTTTTTAATGAATCAAAATCATATGTTATAGTGTTTAAAATGGAAAACAAACCTAAAAAGTGATCACTGATCCCATGATGCCCCTGAGTACCTGTTCAGATACTGTCCAGGTTTCTGCTGGTTCCTATTTCCTGTTGTCTTAACACACAAGAAATGCCTAGAATGCCCGCTCAGCCAGTTATTTGGGTAATTTGGCTTTTTTATTGCATTCTCTCTGTGTTGAAAGACACCAGGAAGTAGAAACCAGAGGGAACCTCGGCAGTGTTGTTACTAGAGCGATGGGGAGAGTGGCAGGCGCCAAGTATCACTTTTTAGGTTTGTTTTCTATACTGAGTAATTTTAAAATCGCTGAATAATTCACTATTCGTTGGAATTAACTATTCTACTGAGCATACACATACAGTCATGGCCAAAAGTTTTGAGAATGACACAAATATTCTATTTTCACATGATCTGCTGCCCTCTGGTTTTTATGTGTGTTTGTCAGATGTTTTTATCACATACAGAAATATAATTGCATTCATATTATGAGTAACAGAAGCTTATATTGACAGTTAGAATGAGTTAATGCAGCAAGTCAATATTTGCAGTGTTGACCCTTCTTCTTCAGGACCTCTGCAATTCTCCCTGGCATGCTCTCAATCAACTTCTGGACCAAATCCTGACTGATAGCAGTCCATTCTTGCAGAATCAATGCTTTAATTTTGTCTGAATTTGTTGGTTTTTGTTTGTCCACCCGTCTCTTGATGATTGACCACAAGTTCTCAATGGGATTAAGATCTGGGGAGTTTCCAGGCCATGGACCCAAAATCTCTATGTTTTGTTCCCTGAGCCATTTAGTTATCACCTTTGCTTTATGGCAAGGTGCTCCATCATGCTGGAAAAGGCATTGTTGAGCGCCAAACTGCTCTTGGACGGTTGGGAGAAGTTGCTCTTGGAGGACATTCTGGTACCATTCTTTATTCATGGCTGTGTTTTTAGGCAAGACTGTGAGAGAGCCGATTCCCTTCGCTGAGAAGCAACCCCACACACGAATGGTTTCAGGATGCTTTACAGTTGGCATGAGACAAGACTGGTGGTAGCGCTCACCTCTTCTTCTCCGAATAAGCTGTTTTCCAGATGTTTCAAACAATCGAAAAGGGGATTCATCAGAGAAAATGACTTTACCCCAGTCCTCAGCAGTCCACTCCCTGTACCTTTTGCAGAATATCAGTCTGTCTCTGATGTTTTTTCTGGAGAGAAGTGGCTTCTTTGCTGCCCTCCTTGAGACCAGGCCTTGCTCCAAGAGTCTCTGCCTCACAGTGCGTGCAGATGCACTCACACCTGCCTGCTGCCATTCCTCAGCAAGCTCTGCACTGCTGGTAGCCCGATCCCGCAGCTGAAACACTTTTAAGAGACGGTCCTGCCGCTTGCTGGTCTTTCTTGGGCGCCCTGGAGCCTTTATGGCACCAATGGAACCTCTCTCCTTGAAGTTCTTGATGATGCGATAGATTGTTGACTGAGGTGCAATCTTTCTAGCTGCAATACTCTTCCCAGTTAGGCCATTTTTGTGCAGTGCAATGATGACTGCACGTGTTTCTTTAGAGATAACCATGGTTAACAGAAGAGAAACAATGATGGCAAGCACCAGCCTCCTTTTAAAGTGTCCAGTGGTGTCATTCTTACTTAATCATGACAGATTGATCTCCAGCCCTGTCCTCATCAACACCCGCACCTGTGTTAATGGAGCAATCACTGAAACGATGTTAGGTGGTCCTTTTAAGGCAGGGCTGCAATGATGTTGAAATGTGTTTTGGGGGCTAAAGTTCATTTTCTAGGCAAATATTGACTTTGCAAGTAATTGCTGTTAAGCTGATCACTCTTTATAACATTCTGGAGTATATGCAAATTGCCATTAGAAAAACTGAAGCAGTAGACTTTGTAAAAATTAATATTTGTATCATTCTCAAAACTTTTGGCCATGACTGTACAGTGGGGAAAAAAAGTATTTAGTCAGCCACCAATTGTGCAAGTTCTCCCACTTAAAAAGATGAGAGAGGCCTGTAATTGACATCATAGGTAGACCTCAACTATGAGAGACAAAATGAGAAAACATATCCAGAAAATCACATTGTCTGATTTTTTAAGAATTTATTTGCAAATTATGGTGGAAAATAAGTATTTGGTCACCTACAAATAAGCAAGATTTCTGGCTCTGACAAACCTGTAACTTCTTCTTTAAACTCCACTATGGTGAAGACCAAAGAGCTGTGGAAGGACACCAGAAACATAATTGTAGACCTGCACCAGGCTGGGAAGACTGAATCTGCAATAGGCAAGCAGCTTGGTGTGAAGAAATCAACTGCGGGAGCAATAATTAGAAAATGGAAGACATACAAGACCACTGATAATCTCCCTCGATCAGGGGCTCCACGCAAGATCTCACCCCGTGGGGTCAAAATGATCACAAGAACAGAGAGCAAAAATCCCAGAATGGGGTGACCTAGTGAATGACCCGCAGAAAGCTGGGACTAACATTACAAAGGCTACCGTCAGTAACACACTACGTCGCCAGGGACTCAGATCCTGCAGTGCCAGACGTGTCCCCCCTGCTTAAGCCAGTACATATCTGGGCCCGTCTGAAGTTTGCTATAGAGCATTTGGATGTTCCAGAGGAGTATTGGGAAAATATCATATGGTTAGATGAAACCAAAGTAGAACTGTTTGGTAGAAACACAACTCGTCATGTTTGGAGGAGAGTGAATGCTGAGTTGCATCCAAAGAACACCATACCAACTGTGCAGCATGGGGGTGGCAACATCATGCTTTGGGGCTATTTCTCTGCAAAGGAACCAGGACGACTGATCCGTGTACATGAAAGAATGAATGGGGCCATGTATCATGAGATTTTGAGTGCAAACCTCCTTCCATCAGAAAGGACATTGAAGATAAAACATGGCTGGGTCTTTCAGCATGACAATGATCCCAAGCACACCGCCAGGGCAACAAAGGAGTGGCTTCATAAGAAGCATTTCAAGATCCTGGAGTGGCCTAGCCAGTCTCCAGATCTCAACCCCATAGAAAACCTTTGGAGGGAGTTGAAAGTCCATGCTGCCCAGCGACGGCCCCAAAACATCACTGCTCTAGAGGAGATCTGCATGGAGGAATGGGCCAACATACCAGCAACAGTGTGTGCCAACCTTGTGAAGACTTACAGAAAACGTTTGACCTCTGTCATTGCCAACAAAGGATATATAACAAAAGTATTGAGATGAACTTTTGTTATTGACCAAATACTTATTTTCCACCATAATTTGCAAATAAATTCTTAAAAAAATCAGACAGTGTGATTTTGTACATATGTTTTCTCATTTTGTCTCTCATAGTTGAGGTCTACCTATGATGTCAATTACAGGCCTCTCTCATCTTTTTAAGTGGGAGAACTTGCACAATTGGTGGCTGACTAAATATTTTTTTCCCCACTGTAACTATACAGGATGCTTCCCAAAAAGAGATCCAGGCTAAAAGCTCAGAAAGAAGATCAGATTCACGTAAATAATGGGAACTTTATACATTATAGCTCTATTGCAGATAGACTTGCAGCTCCAATTGTAAAGTTGTGGAGTAGGACAAACCTAATACAGACCACATTTTGTTCAATTAGAAAAGGTAACAGAAGGGATACCACGTACAGTACTCCCGAAAGTTGGAAGGTTGTATAAATTAGTCCAGTCTACTGTATATAGCCGCTGCATTTCAGCCAATATGTAGTCTTGCAGTGCACCCGGCATCAGCCTTCTCCGTCATCAGTTTAGAAACATTTTTACATTTTTGATTTGTTTCTGATATTGCAATGGTTGGGTTAGTTACAAGAAATTCTATGTGTGGTGAGCTAAGCCCGAGGAGTGTTCAGGGCTGCACCTGCCTTGAAGCGACCTGAGACAACAATCTGAGGGGCAGCATTTTTTTAATTGACCACTACCTAATGGTAGAGGTTGATATTTTACTCAATGATCCACACTCCTTTCCAGTCCAGCCTCCGCTTCTTCAGCATCTGCACCATGGAGTCAGAATTGGAGGCCAGATCCGACAGGAGCGAGGATCAGTAAATAAAATATCGGATGCTACCTATAGTAATAATTGAATAGGTAGTGGCCGAACTTATGCAGCACCTGGGCATCCAAAGGTCCTCTGGCGTTCTTGTCAGGCCTCTTCCAGACTCTTCTTGTGTCTGAGGTCACGCACCCCAGGCCTGTTATGTGGCACGCACTGAGGCCTGTTATGGGGCATGTGGCCACAGAGTCCCAATCTGTGGGTGCCAGTAGAGGGGGCGTTATACTGTGTGTGGGCCAAATAAGGTGATTTTTTTTTTGATCTGCAAATGGCAGGCCGTGGATTACAATTTTAATATAGTGGGCCCCATCACAGAACCAAAGATCGCCAGGTTGGGTATTTTTTGGGGAGGAGCAGTCACCTCAGGCAGAAGAGTGGCTAGGTTCACCCCTGGGAGTGTTGTAGCTTTGATGTTATGAAGCAGCAGTCAGTCCTGGTGTTCACTGTAATGGGCCCCTACCTACCTTGGGCTGTTAGGAATTATGGTATATTTTATGTGACAAAGGGACCTTTGGGGCCAACTCAGGGTCCATAGCCTGGTATTGACTGCTATTGCTACACCCCTGGGGAGAGGTTTCTCTTCTACTTTTAGCAGTTGTTTTCATGAATTTGGTCCAAAATGGTGAGATAATTTTTTTGATAGGAGTAAAAATCTCTCAGTATTACCAGTATTATGTACAGAGTATATGCAGCGGTTGGACAGTGTCAGGCAGGGGGGCATGATTCAGATCTCCAATCAGAAGCAGCCAGTACCAGAGCTCAGAATTACACTGCCCTCCTGACAATACAGAGCCTAAATAGCACATCAGGCACCAAAACTGCATTAATAGTTTAGGAACACTGGGGTCTACAGAAAAAAATTGGAACTGTGCCAGAATAAAAGGAACAGCACCTATTATGATACAAAATGATGATGCAAAGAGCTGGACTTGTTGGAGATGGTGAAAGGTGCTCTAAGTGCCAGGGTAATTCTCCAAATGTCATAGTTTGAAGCTCTAGCGCAGAACCTGACAATTAAGACAATGAGGGGACAATTGTCACTGACATAACTGTTCTGTCTAAACATAGAGAAGTGTAAACCAACACATTCTCTCTGATCCAACAAAGGTTAAAATATTGTGTTCAAAACAATAAAAATCTGTAATATAAAAATAGCCTGCAATTGTCCCCAGGGTAATAGCAAGAAGAAAACTGCTACTTGCTGGTGTCTGCAGCACTGATCCTCTGGTCCAATGCCTGTGTATTTGAAATTGACAGAAGGTGTCACAACACAGATGGATTTGTGCATTTTTAAAAGGCAAAAAAGCCAAAAGGTGTGCTCTATCTTTGTATAAAGATGGTGCAGAGATTGCCGCTTTAAACGTCAGAGTTCATTTCTTAAACATGACGAGAAAACTCAATAAAATTCTATTTACTGCTTGACTGAGGAAACTGAGCTTTAAAGTAAATAGCCTACAGTGTTCTGAAATATCCCTTGAAGACAACAGAGCTTTGTGCTGACCTGAGGGTGTCACTGTCTGGATCATTTTGAGGACTTGCTGTTTTTTCAGAGATAATTGCTTCCTTGATCTCTGAATAAGATGTCAGTATGGGATTCAGCTATCAAAACCACTGACGAGAGCGGACAAATACTAGTCCTTGTTGTCAAGATGATATCAGCAAAATTAGAGAAAATGGTCAACAAAGGAAAAGATTTCAATCACCAGCACAATACATGAGTGAAATATGAAGGATGTGGACAGAGAACTATTTACAACTGGTTCTAAAAATAATTTGATGTTTATGTATATCTTAGTTTATATTGCTGTTTGGAGTCTGCTACGAGAATAGCACATTTTTGGCAAGATGGTGACTCAGTGGTTAGCACTATAGCAATGGGATCCTGGATACAAAGAGGGGTAACAAATGCATGGAGTTTGTATGTACTCCCTATAATTGTCTAGTTCCTTCCACACTCCAAAAATGTACAGATTACAATAGCATTAAAGGGTTGTGCAGAATTAGAAAAACGTCTGCTTTCTTCCCGGATCTGAATCTGTTCATACTGGTTGTAGGAATATGGCAGTGCAGTTCAGGCTCATGCCCTTTAGAGGCAATCTGTTATACTTAATGGCTAAACAGGTAATCATAGCACTGGCTACAGGACCTAAAACTATGCACACATACCATTGTGGTTGCAGATAGACTTAGAAGCGCAGGGAAAAGGTTAAGTTTAGTTGTTTAATCTTGTGTGCAAATTAGGTGACATTTTCCCCAAGAGCTTTCCCAAGGCAACAAGCAGTGGCGGAACTGCCACCGTAGAAGCCCGTGACCTTTGGGGGCCAAGTGGGCCATATCTTGTCGTCAGAATGTTGCTGACAGATATGTGATATGGGATGCACCAGTTCCCTGGAGGGCTGAAGGGGAAGTGGAGGCAGTTGTGGGAAGGAGCAGGGATCGACAAGTAAGGCCACAGCACTTAGTATTTGTTGGGGGAATCTTGTGAGATTCGTCTTGCCTGGCGGATTATTTTGGACCGAACATATCTGAAACAAAACTGCTAATATACTCTGAGGTCTCTTGAGATCCAGGAGAGGTGATCAAACATAAAAAACAGTGTTACTCATCTCCCCTGGGCTCTGTTGTTGGTCTTCGGGCCTCTTCAATGACGTTACAGACTGCTGAGGCCTGTAATTGGGTACTGGCGTCACGACGCATAATGACCCCGGCGCAACTTCCGTGACTGCTGACACTCAATTACAGGCCTCAGTGGTCTTTGATGTCATTGAAGAGGCCCAAAGACTCGCACCAGAGTCCAGGAGAGGTGAGTAACACTGTTTTTTGTGTTTGATCACCTCCTGTGGGCCTCCAATCATTATACTATAATAATATTAGTTTGTGGGTGGTGAACCCCAAAAATCTCGGATACTGCTGAACTTGAAATTTTTGCAATATTTGTAACTAAAACCATAGGGGCCACTATGGGACATTATACTATCTGAAGGGGCCACTGTGGCACATTATACTGTGAGAAGGGACCACTATAGGACATTATACTGTGTAAAGGAGCTACTATGGGACATTATACTGTATGGGGCCACTAGGGGACATTATACTGTGTGAAGGGGCCACTATGGAGCATTATATTGTATGGAGGTGCCACTGTATGATATTATACTGTGTGGAGGGGCCACTGTGGAACATTATACTTTTTACCATGTGGGGGCCAGGAAAGGGGGCGCTATGCCATGTGTGGGCCCATTTGACTTGCAAGTAACATCATCCTAAGAACTGTACCACAGGAGCTTTAAAGAGCAGGTGCCTTTGAAAGGTTTTTCCACATTTGGGATCAAACAATTACCTTTCCATTGATGTCCCTCTGTATTCTTTCTGTTGCAGCAAAGTGAATGTCCGACAGCATAAAAATTAATATGCAGATTAATCTAACTAGTCACAGTGGGTGGGGGAGAAGATTCAGCTTAGTCATACTGTCCCCTTGCTAATCATGCTCTCTGGATATGATTGACATCTCCCTCGTGACATCAGGGAGTAAAGGGACTGTGAGGCAGATGTCAATTGTGCCCAGAAGGCATGATTTGCAAGGGTAGAGTGCGACTAGTCTGAAGTCGCTCCCAGTGACTACTTAGGATAATTTAAATAAGACTCTTATGCTTTCATACAGTGGGGAAAAAAGTATTTAGTCAGCCACCAATTGTGCAATTTCTCCCGCATAAAAAGATGAGAGAGGCCTGTAATTGACATCATAGGTAGACCTCAACTATGAGAGACAAAATGAGAAAACAAATCCAGAAAATCACATTGTTTAATTTTTAAAGAATTTATTTGCAAATTATGGTGGAAAATAAGTATGTGGAAAATAAGTATTTGGTCAATAACAAAAGTTCATCTCAATGCTTTGTTATATATCCTTTGTTGGCAATGACAGAGGTCAAACGATTTCTGTAAGTCTTCACAAGGTTGGCACACACTCACACTGTTGCTGGTATATTGGCCCATTCCTCCATGCACATCTCCTCTAGAGCAGTGATGTTTTGGGGCTGTTGCTGGCAACACGGACTTCCAACTCCCTCCAAAGGTTTTCTATGGGCTTGAGATCTGGAGACTGGCTAGGCCATTTCAGGACCTTGAAATGCTTCTTACGAAGCCACTCCTTCATTGTCCTGGCGGTGTGCTTGGGATCATTGTCATGCTGAAAGACCCAGCCACATTTCATCTTCAATGTCCTTGCTGATGGAAGGAGGTTTGCACTCAAAATCTCACGATACATGGCCCCATTCATTCTTTCATGTACACGGATCAGTCGTCCTGGTCCCTTTGCAGAGAAACAGCCCCAAAGCATGATGTTGCCACCCCATGCTTCACAGTAGGTATGGTGTTCTTTGGATGCAACTCAGCATTCACTCTCCTCCAAACACGACGAGTTGTGTTTCTACCAAACAGTTCTACTTTGATTTTATCTGACCATATGACATTCTCCCAATACTATTCT
This sequence comes from Leptodactylus fallax, assembly GCA_947044405.1. NCBI lineage: Eukaryota > Metazoa > Chordata > Amphibia > Anura > Leptodactylidae > Leptodactylus > Leptodactylus fallax. The sequence goes on along the minus strand of CAMRHE010000088.1, from coordinate 315,736 downwards.
GGAAATTTTCTCTCTAGCAAACTTCAGACGGGCCCGGATATGCACTGGCTTAAGCAGGGGGACATGTCTGGCACTGCAGGATCTGAGTCCCTGGCGGCGTAGTGTGTTACTGACGGTAGACTTTGTTACGTTAGTCCCAGATTTCTGCAGGTCATTCACTAGGTCCCCCCGTGTGGTTCTGGGATTCTTACTCACCGTTCTGGTGATCACTTTGACCCCACGGGGTGAGATCTTGCGTGGAGCCCCTGATCGAGGGAGATTATCAGTGGTCTTGTATGTCCTCCATTTTCTAATTATTGCTCCCACAGTTGATTTCTTCACACCAAGCTGCTTGCCTATTGCAGATTCTGTCTTCCCAACCTGGTGCAGGTCTACAATTTTGTTTCTGGTGTCCTTCCACAGCTCTTTGGTCTTCACCATAGTGGAGTTTGGCGCGTGACTGTTTGAGGTTGTGGACAGGTGTCTTTTATACTGATAATTTCAAACAGGTGCCATTACTACAGGTAATGAGTAGAGGACAGAGGAGACTCTTAAAAAAGAAGTTACAGGTCTGTGAGAGCCAGAAATCTTGCTTGTTTGTAGGTGACCAAATACTTACAGTGCTGGCCAAAAGTATTGGCACCCCTGCAATTCTGTCAGATAATACTCAGTTTCTTCCAGAAAATGATTGCAATCACAAATGCTTTGGTAATAATATCTTCATTTAATTTGTCTTCAATGGAAAACCACAAAAAGAATTGTCAAAAAGCCAAATTGGATATAATTCCACACCAAACATAAAAGGGGGTGGACAAAAGTATTGGCACCCTTTGAAAAATCAGGGGATGCTTCTCTAATTTGTGTAATTAACAGCACCTGTTACTTACCTGTGGCACATAACAGGTGGTGGCAATAACTAAATCACACTTGCAGCCAGTTGAAATGGATTAAAGTTGATTCAACCTCTGTCCTGTGTCCTTGTGTGTACCACATTGAGCATGGAGAAAAGAAAGAAGACCAAAGAACTGTCTGAGGACTTGAGAAGCAAAATTGTGAGGAAGCATGAGCAATCTCAAGGCTACAAGTCCATCTCCAAAGACCTGAATGTTCCTGTGTCTACCGTGCGCAGTGTCATCAAGAAGTTTAAAGCCCATGGCACTGTGACTAACCTCCCTAGATGTGGACGGAAAAGAAAAATTGACGAGAGATTGCAACGAAAGATTGTGCGGATGGTGGCTAAAGAACCTCGACTAACATCCAAACAAGTTCTAGCTGCCCTGCAGTCCGAGGGTACAACAGTGTCAACCCGTACTATCCGTCGGCGTCTGAATGAAAAGGGACTCTATGGTAGGATACCCAGGAAGACCCCACTTCTGACCCAGAGACATAAAAAAGCCAGGCTGGAGTTTGCCAAAACTTACCTGAGAGCCAAAAACTTTTTGAAAGAATGTTCTCTGGTCAGATGAGACAAAAGTAGAGCTTTTTGGGAAAAGGCATCAACATAGAGTTTACAGGATAAAAAAAGAGGCCTTCAAAGAAAAGAACACGGTCCCTACAGTCAAACATGGCGGAGGTTCCCTGATGTTTTGGGGTTGCTTTGCTGCCTCTGGCACTGGACTGCTTGACCATGTGCATGGCATTATGAAGTCTGAAGACTACCAACAAATTTTGCAGCATAATGTAGGGCCCAGTGTGAGAAAGCTGGGTCTCCCTCAGAGGTCATGGGTCTTCCAGCGGGACAATGACCCAAAACACACTTCAAAAAGCACTAGAAAATGGTTTGAGAGAAAGCACTGGAGACTTCTAAAGTGGCCAGCAATGAGTCCAGACCTGAATCCCATAGAACACCTGTGGAGAGATCTCAAAATGGCAGTTTGGAGAAGGCACCCTTCAAATCTCAGGGATCTGGAGAAATTTGCCAAAGAAGAATGGTCTAAAATTCCAGCAGAGCATTGTAAGAAACTCATTGATGGTTACCGGAAGCGGTTGTTCGCAGTTATTTTGTCTAAAGGTTGTGCTACCAAATATTAGGCTGAGGGTGCCAATACTTTTGTCCGGACCATTTTTGGAGTTTTGTGTAAAATGATCAATGATTTGACTTTTTTTTTCATTCTCTTTTGTGTTTTTTCATTGCAAGCAAAATAAATGAAGATATTATTACCAAATCATTTGTGATTGCAATCATTTTCTGGAAGAAATTGAGTATTATCTGACAGAATTGCAGGGGTGCCAATACTTTTGGCCAGCACTGTATTTTCCACCATAATTTGCAAATAAATTCTTAAAAAACATCAGACAATGTTATTTTCTAGATATGTTTTCTCATTTTGTCTCTCATAGTTGAGGTCTACCTATGATGCCAATTACAGGCCTCTCTCATCTTTTTAAGTGGGAGAACTTTCACAATTGGTGGCTGACTAAATACTTTTTTTCCCCACTGTACATTTACATCTTCACTTTTCTGCAAAAGAAAGATTACAGAGGGGCATCAATGGAAAGGGAATTACTTCAACTTGTACACAATGAGGCCAGTTTCTAGTGAAAAATAATTTGTCAAATTCCCTTTAAGGCTTAGATCACCATGCACAATGCCAAGTGTCAGCTGTAGTGGTATGAAGATCACCACCAATGTATTGTGGAGAAAAGGACACATGTTTTCTGGGTGGATGTTTGGGAGTCTCATGAAAGAATCTATGTTTGACTGGAGGGTAACTAGGAAAGACGGGCCCTATAGCAAGCTTCTGACTGGGACCCCCCCAGACCCCAAACAGTTTAATGCCTTCTTTACTGAACTACCCAAACTGTATATTGTGCCTTTATTGATCCACATACAAAATACATTACTATCTCCATTACAGTCCCCCATACAGTAAGTGCCCCTGTTACAGGCCCCTATACAATACGTGCCCATATTACAGGCCCCCATACAGTAAGGGCTCATGTTACAGGCCCACATACAGTAAGTACCCATGTTACAGCACCCATACAGTAAGTTCCTATGTTTCAGGCCTGCTCACAATATAGTCCCCCCCACAGGCCTCCACATGGTACTTTAGGCTTCTGCCTACTGGATTACTCCAACAGGTAATGGCCAATTTTCATTTATTTATCCCCGTTCCTATTCACTGCTGCTTCCACTTTTCAGCATCAGGACATGGTGTCCAAAATGTAATATGCAACACCCCCTGGATGCCTAAGTAGAGGCAGACATGGACAGGAGCGGGGATGGATAAGTGAAAATCACTTCTATGGTTATAGTTATGTCCCTGGGTTTGGCAGATGCCTAGAAGAATGCCTAGATACCTAATGGAATGCATGGTGCCTGATATACAGATGATAAGAAAATATAATGGTGTGAGGCTCCATTTCAGGCTTGAACTAGATCCCTCATTTTCAGGGAGGGTTAAGGTTACTGCTACAGCATACACAGACAGTTTCAATAAATGTTGCTTTCAACTCTGTAGTAATAGTTTGGTTTAGGCCCCTTCTCTGTTCCCCTGTGCAGAAATCAAGTTCCATAAATACATGGTGTGACAAGATTCATGTGGAGGACCTTAGGTGTCCTGCACAACCCTGACCTCAACATCATTGAACACTTTTGGAATGAATTGGAGAGCTGATGAAGAGCTGTCTGTCTATCCTCTCTCTTTATCCATTTTTTGTGTATCTTTACTAGGGAATTCTAGAAAAGCCTTTAAAACGTTTATAGGACATAAAAACATAATCCTAATAGCTGTATTTGTATCTGAGGTTATATATGATTTTTTTATATATCTGGTTACAGGCCTCGGCTAGTTTACATTTGTCTCATAGCTGATGCTGTTGTCAAATGTTTCTCTACTGCTATGTAAATCTTATCTGGAGGTTGTAAAAAACAATGCTTCCTTGTGTTGACATTTAATAGAAGCCCTATATGAAGAATTTTCAGGAATCAGGCAATTCTATTTCATGGTGTTATCTGTAATTTGAAAATGTTTTTTACTCTGTGGGACTTCAGGGAAGCATATGTGGAAATGCGAATGTATTTCTTCACCACCAACGGTGTTACAGATTTCTAGCAAATCATACAGTAACACACATATTTTACCAAGCTGCACACACTAGACGCTTGTAGAATAAAAAAATTATAAACTGGTGGCTAGTTCCTATCTGTGTGTGGACCAGGAAGCAAATAACAACATTCTGTTTTGCAATATTTTGTGCATAATGCTCTAACAATGATCTAACGTGATGTATTGCCACGTGTTATGTCATGACAGAGTAATGTGTGCTGTATTCCACAATCTGGCGCTGTGTCTATCAAAGTGTCAACTTAAATTTGCTCTTCTGCTTAATCTTTCATCGATGGTTGAGACATGCAGATATTATAGCATGCTGGGTGATACATTTGTTGAGGCAAACATACAATGCCCGAGGAGTCTTGTGCGCAAGTTCTATTCTAATCAATCTTCAGGCATTGTGTGGTTGCCTTGACAACAGTACTGCCCAGTGTGCCATCTATGGTCGACATTAAATCAGGTGGAGGACGACAAGTAAAGTGGCTCTTTTAGAATATGGCACATGCCAGGTTATATGAAATAATACAGAAGTACACTGTCAATGGCATAAAAGATGTAAAGTGCACCATTGCAAAATATCAAAATGGGCTCCCATCATGGTGCTTGGTTCTGTCACCCATGACAACAGTAGCTGGTGTGGGAACCTAATTTATTAGTGATAATTCTTCAGGAATATTGCCAGCAAGTATTTATTTGCATTGCACCAGAACCTCAGACAGTCAGTAATATAATCACTTGTAGAAACAAAAACCCTTTGTGTAATTTATATCCATTTCCATACATGGGTCCTCTAGAGTGATAGAAGCTTTTTGCAATTGCTTTCTGCCCCATTTAATAGATCGGGATCCTGAATTGGACACTTACCTCTATTAACCTGAGATTCTCTAAAACAGTGTAACTATATCAGACAACCCTTTAAAAGGGCTTTTCCATTTGGAAAATATACTTGGAATTGACTGGTAGAGGTCCAACCCCTGGAACACCTGCCAATCATTACAATTAAAGGGCCACTCTCCCTTCATTGTCTACACAGAGATATTACTTTGGTCATAAAGATGGTCTGTCCTTGGTATTATCGGTCCTGTTCAATACCAGACATAGACTATATAGAACTGCCTGTATAAACCATAACCTCCATTTACCCCTTACTGCTGATCAGTGGGAGTCCTAGGAGTCAGATCACCACCAATCAAATGTTCATAGCCATATCCTTAGGATAAGCTATCAATATTTAATTCTCAAAAAAAACCTCTACATTTCAAAATGTACTTATTGAACTTGGCTCCGACACATTAACCAAACATCAAAGTGTCTTTGATAGGATAACCCAATAACCCTGTTTTTATACACATTACTAAAAGCTTGTAAGAGATATTTCATGAATTTTAGAATAATGTCAAATACCTTCTAAAGTTTTACCATTTATCCCTAAATATCTAAGATGTCATTCCTTCATTACTAATAATATACACTGAGCCTAATACATCACAGTGAACTTGTGACAAATCTACAGTACATGAAATTAGCATAAGATATCCAAGCCTTTACATTGTATTCATTGTAGTTTGATTTACAGTCTTACACAATTAAACTATTATTAGCAAACAGTATTGTGGATTTGAGAAGTAAATAAGACAAGCTCCAGTTATTCTGTGATTGAGCCCAGTATATGAGAAATAAAATACTCCTGTCATAGGCACTGAAATATTCTTTTAACTTGACAATTACTGTATACACTTCCTAAATTCTTAATTCAACTTCTCCTTAGTATGATTTTTGGTTCTGTCTAAAGGTTTGTTGATCTGTAAAAATTGTAAAAATATTCATGGGTATTCAGCTATTTTGGTATTGACCCAATAGATCTAAAATAATCTTGACTAAAATATCAAATGAAATACTAAGACCCTAATGGGTGGCAAAAAGCCAACTCCAATAAGTTAGCATGTGCTAATGAAGATGTATCATTGGTTGTGATCAGATGGTTCAGCGCAAGCGCCAACTATGAAGATGTGTCATTATAGGCAAAGAGGAGGCTTGGCTTGATTCTGCCCAAAGATAATGCATGGTAGACTACTATAGGGTATAAAATGTGTCTAGTCAAAATGGAGAGGTGTCATTCAGTAACTTTTCATGATTGGTTGTCGTCAAGTTATAAAGATCATCACTTGCAGACATGTAGTACTAGTGCCCCATATTCCACAGAGAGTCTCTGCCTTACTTGCTGCCATTCTAGCAATCACTAGTTAAAACAAAGTCAGATTGTAAGTTTTAAATGCAGCAGTATATACTGAGACTCTAAGCTTTCATATCAATCCGGAAGCACTTTTCAAAAATATTGACCAAAACCCCCACACGATAGTATAAAAAACAAAAAAAAAGTGAAACAAAAGTTACACTAATATACCAGTACCACTGATTCTCTCTTTCTGTCTCTACAAGTTTTCATGATGCTGTGTATAATATAGGCTAACATCCAACACGTTCCTGTTCCCTATCTCATTATTTACCATTAGCCAAAACATGTCCCCCAAAATGTTCCAATGTCTGAATCTCCGACTTCACCAAGTGTTCCATAGCTTTTGGCTGAAGTTATGCCTCATAGACTTCATACTCTGCCTACCCCTACATGCTCTTCTTTATATTAATGTAAATTAGAAATACTAAAAGGGTAATACAAAAGGGGGAGAGATCTCTCAGCATTACCAGTATTATGTGCAGAGTGCATGAAGGGGGTGAGCAGGACAGGAAGTCTGTGAGGTGCAGATTTAGCCAATAGCTGCAGATCAGGAAGTGATGTCAGAGATGGAGATATATTAGCAATATATCCTGTAGAGCCCAAATAAATGCACCTATTTTATAATTTCTAGTGTTTTAATGACCTATAGTGTACAGAGCACTTTGGAAATTGGGTGATCACAGTGATAGAATTAATAGGCCGATATGTTAAAGTTTCATGCAGGTGTGGAAAAATGCTGTAAATTAAAAATGCTTTCAAAATAGAAGTGTTAATAGTTTATTTTTTGTCAATTAATTAAATGCAAAGTGAACAAACTAAAGCAAAATCTAAATCATAATAAGCAGCATCAATTCTTCTAGCTGCACTTACGCACAGTTTTTGAAGGAATTCAGAAAGGATGTTGTTCCAAACATCTTGGAGAACTAAGTATAGATCTTCTGTATATGTAGGCTTACTGAAATCCTTCTGTCTCTTCATGTAATCCCAAAAAGACTTGATGATGTTGAGATCAGGGTTCTGTGGGAGCCATACAGACTCTTCCTCCAAAGGTGATCACACCAAATATGATTTATCTTTTGTTTGTTCAAAACATTTGCACAGTACTGTATATGACTGATATTTATTATAATGGATCTTAACAAATGACTGACTGCTAAAGAGAAGGTTTTGCCAATAATGACATTCCTTGTTAAATTAGGGTGCAATAGTATTTAGAAGTGTCATCAGATGAGAAGTCACATGCAGGTAGCCCAATAACTCAGATCGAGGGAATTAACTCCCATCTCATAAAAATGTGATTAAAACGTGATCAAAGCAATAGATATTCCCCAAAATGGTATAAATAAAAAATACATCTGGCACTACAAAAAAAGACACCATTATGTATCCCCGTTCACGAAAATATAAAAAAGTGTGAAAGTCAGAATATGAAAGCGGTTTTTCATGGTTTTGGATTTTTAAGGGGTTAAAATGTAAAAAGAACTATATACAGTGCCTTGCGAAAGTATTCGCCCCCCTTGAACTTTTCAACCTTTTGCCACATTTCAGGCTTTCAACATAAGGATATAAAATTTGAATTTTTTGGTGAAGAATCAACAACAAGTGGGACACAATTGTGAAGTGGAACGAAATTTATTGGTTACTTTAAACTTTTGTAAAAAATAAAAAACTGAAAAGTGGGGCGTGCAATATTATTCGGCCCCTTTACTTTCAGTGCAGCAAACTCACTCCAGAAGTTCAGTGAGGATCTCTGAATGATCCAATGTTGTCCTAAATGACTGATGATGATAAATATAATCCACCTGTGTGTAATCAAGTCTCCGTATAAATACACCTGCTCTGTGATAGTCTCAGGGTTCTGTTTAAAGCGCAGAGAGCATCATGAAGACCAAGGAACACACCAGGCAGATCCGTGATACTGTTGTGGAGAAGTTTAAAGTCGGATTTGGATACAAAAAGATTTCCCAAACTTTAAACATCCCAAGGAGCACTGTGCAAGCGATCATATTGAAATGGAAGGAGTACCAGACCACTGCAAATCTACCAAGACCCGCCCGTCCATCTAAACTTTCATCTCAAACAAGGAGAAGACTGATCAGAGATGCAGCCAAGAGGCCCATGATCACTCTGGATGAACTGCAGAGATCTACAGCTGAGGTGGGAGAGTCTGTCCACAGGACAACAATCAGTCGTATACTGCACAAATCTGGCCTTTATGGAAGAGTGGCAAGAAGAAAGCCATTTCTCAAAGATATCCATAAAAAGTCTCGTTTAAAGTTTGCCACAAGCCACCTGGGAGACACACCAAACATGTGGAAGAAGGTGTTCTGGTCAGATGAAACCAAAATTGAACTTTTTGGCCACAATGCAAAACAATATGTTTGGTGTAAAAGCAACACAGCTCATCACCCTGAACACACCATCCCCACTGTCAAACATGGTGGTGGCAGCATCATGGTTTGTTTGGGCCTGCTTTTCTTCAGCAGGAACAGGGAAGATGGTTAAAATTGATGGGAAGATGGATGGAGCCAAATACAGGACCATTCTGGAAGAAAACCTGTTGGAGTCTGCAAAAGACCTGAGACTGGGACGGAGATTTATCTTCCAACAAGACAATGATCCCAAACATAAAGCAAAATCTACAATGGAATGGTTCACAAATAAACGTATCCAGGTGTTAGAATGGCAAAGTCAAAGTCCAGACCTGAATCCAATCGAGAATCTGTGGAAAGAGTTGAAAACTGCTGTTCACAAACGCTCTCCATCCAACCTCACTGAGCTCGAGCTGTTTTCCAAGGAAGAATGGGCAAGAATTTCAGTCTCTTGATGTGCAAAACTGATAGAGACATACCCCAAGCGACTTGCAGCTGTAATTGCAGCAAAAGGTGGCACTACAAAGTATTAACTTAAGGGGGCCGAATAATATTGCACATCCCACTTTTCAGTTTTTTATTTTTTACAAAAGTTTAAAATATCCAATAAATTTCGTTCCACTTCACGATTGTATCCCACTTGTTGTTGATTCTTCACCAAAAAATTAAAATTTTATATCCTTATGTTTGAAGTCTGAAATGTGGCAAAAGGTTGAAAAGTTCAAGGGGGCCGAATACTTTCACAAGGCACTGTAAATTTGATATTCCTTACTGACCCATAGAATGCAGGTGACATGTCATTTTTTCTGCACAGTGAACGCCTTGAAAACGAAGCCCATAAGAAAGTCGCACAAATGCAGTTTTTCTTCAATTCCACCCCATTCTGATTTTTTTTTCCAGCTTCTCAGTAAATTGCACAAAATATTAAATAGTATCATTACAAAGTACAAAGGTACAATGTACAATGGTAAGTATAGATTAAGTGCTCAAACAGTTCTGTGAGTGAAAAGTAAAAAAATGGTTTTTGCAAGGCGGGAAGTCAAAAGTGAAAAATTTAAAAATGGCTGTGGTGGGAAGGGGTTAAAAGAGTTATCCAGCATTAGATGGCTTGGCTGCTTTGTTTGAGAAAGAGCGCCCCTTCCTCTTCTCAGGCAGAAACATCATGTCCATTGATCACCTGGAGCTGTAGCATGGCCTTGTGACCAATAGATATGATGTCACTGCCTGAGAAGAGGTACAGTGGGGAAAAAAAGTATTTAGTCATCCACCAATTGTGAAAGCTCTCCCACTTAAAAAGATGAGAGAGGCCTGTAATTGACATCATAGGTAGACCTCAACTATGAGAGAAGAAATGAGAAAACATATCTAGAAAATCACATTGTCTGATTTTTTAAGAATTTATTTGCAAATCATGATGGAAAATAAGTATTTGGTCACCTACAAACAAGCAAGATTTCTGGCTCTCACAGACCTGTAACTTCTTCTTTAAGAGGCTCCTCTGTCCTCCACTCATTACCTGTAGTAATGGCACTTGTTTGACATTGTTATCAGTATAAAAGACACCTGTCCACAACCTCAAACAGTCACACTCCAAACTCCACTATGGTGAAGACCAAAGAGCTATGGAAGGACACCAGAAACAAAATTGTAGACCTGCACCAGGCTGGGAAGACTGAATCTGCAATAGGCAAGCAGCTTGGTGTGAAGAAATCAACTGTGGGAGCAATAATTAGAAAATGGAAGACATACAAGACCACTGATAATCTCCCTCGATCAGGGGCTCCACACAAGATCTCACCCCATGGAGTCAAAATGATCACAAGAATGGTGAGCAAAAATCCCAGAACCACACGGGGGGACCTAGTGAATGACCTGCAGAAAACTGGGACTAACGTAACAAAGGCTACCGTCAGTAACACACTACGCCGCCAGGGACTCAGATCCTGCAGTGCCAGACATGTCCCACTGTTTAAACCAGTGCATATCCGGGCCAGTCTGAAGTTTTCTAGAGAACAAACTTCCAGAATAGTATTGGGAGAATGTCATATGGTCAGGTGAAACCAAAGTAGAACTGTTTGGTAGAAACACAACTCGTCATGTTTGGAGGAGAGTGAATGCTGAGTTGCATCCAAAGAACAACATACCTACTGTGAAGCATGGGGGTGGCAACATCATGCTTTGGGGCTGTTTCTCTGCAAAGAGACCAGGACGACTGATCCGTGTACATGAAAGAATGAATGGGGCCATGTATCATGAGATTTTGAGTGCAAACCTCCTTCCATCAGCAAGGGCATTGAAGATGAAACGTGGCTGGGTCTTTCAGCATGACAATGATCCCAAGCACACCGCCAGGGCAACGAAGGAGTGGTTTCATAAGAAGCATTTCAAGGTCCTGAAGTTGCCTAGCCAGTCTCCAGATCTCCACCCCATAGAAAACCTTTGGAGGGAGTTGAAAGTCCGTGTTGCCCAGCAACAGCCCTAAAACATCACTGCTCTAGAGGAGATCTGCATGGAGGAATGGACCAACATACCAGAAACAGTGTGTGCCAACCTTGTGAAGACTTACAGAAAATGTTTGACCTCTGTCATTGCCAACAAAGGATAGATAACAAAGTATTGAGATGAACTTTTGTTATTGACCAAATACTTATTTTCCACCATAATTTGCAAATAAATTCTTTAAAAATTAAAAAATGTGATTTTCTAGATATGTTTTCTCATTTTGTCTCTCATAGTTGAGGTCTGCCTATGATGTCAATTACAGGCGCCTCTCATCTTTTTAAGTGGGAGAACTTGCACAATTGGTGGCTAACTAAATATTTTTTTTCCCCACTGTAGTTGAGCCCTTTCTGAAAGAAAAGACATGTCTGATCCTTTTTAACCCCATTAAGTGTTTCCATGTGTTTGTGTCCAATCCCCTAGTATCCAATCTTCACAACTGTTTTGTCAACTAAAATGCTTAATCCGTATTAATTTCAATAAACAGTACAATGATACTTTAGAGGCTTCCCTTATCTTTGGTTTGAGAAAACGATAAGATAGCTTTGTGTTGAGTATACAAGTCATTATCTATTTGATCTGTTTTTTTATCGATACAATCTACTTTTATTTTCTCTCAATGGTGGTCTGTACATATTGATTCAAGTACATGGCTGTAGTCAATAATATTATTTACAGGTCAATGTTCTCATGTAATGATGAATTAACACTTTCCTCTCTTAAAACTTTAAAATGCTGAATTTTTTAGTGCTAAATGTTACAAAATGTGAACTGAAGATTAAGAGGTTGGTTTTGGGAAAGAACTAAAAAAACAATCATTTTTCATTTGCAATAATGACTTTCTAAGATGCCAGTAGCAAAGGTAAAAAATACTTTCATATCTTCACAGACAGACATCGATAAGTTATCCTCAGGCTGTCCAGGAACAGTTATTATTGTCTGAGATATTGCAGGGATCTTGTTTTTGCCTCATTTAAAAAAAAGGAACATCTAGCTGTAGCATCAATGCATAGCAAAATATGTATACAGTGTATTCAGTATATTTGTTCTTTATTGTATTTGTTCTTATGTTTTGTTAATTATGAAGATTCTCCATAAAATTAGATATTCACCCCCCATACACACTTTACATAGTCTATAGCTAGTGATTGAGTCTAGGGTTGTGATCGAGTCTAGGGTCTCCATTTGGTACTGCACACAAGCTACAGCCTATGTTAGCATAAAGAAGATTTTCATTTGTATTCACACGATTTGCCCACCCCACAACATGTGAATTATGATACAATTGTGTTCAACATTAACTAAGTTTCAATATGGGATGGATTCACATACACACATATAGGATTTCTAAGCATGTAATTCTTGCCTGAAAAAAAACATAAAGTCACATGATTTATAGTGACATCACATCTCACAATAATGATTAGCTACCATGGTCATTTGACATGCATGAGATGTCATAACACCACTTTAACAACATAAAGGCTGGCAACACAGGACAAAGAAGAACTTTAAAGAGGACCAATAATGACGTGTCTTGTTAAATTAGGGTGCAATAGTATTTAGAAGTGTCATTAGATGGGAAGTCAAATACAGGTAGCCCAATAGCCCCTACCTCGGACATTAACTCCCATCTCATAAAAATTTGATTAAAAAGTGATCAAAGCAATAGACATTCCCCAAAATGGTATAAATAAAAAGCACAACTTTAAAGAGGACCTTTCACCACTGCCAAGAATTCAAATTTTAGCATCTGTTAATAGGCGGAGCTCCACATAGTTGGAATTTTCTAGCCTCCACTATTCCTGAACAACTAGTAAAGGTAGTTTTGTCTGATGAGTTATTTAAAGGGGTTTTCCGGGCATAATTTTTTTTTTTTTTAAAAAGGTCTGTTAGTGCTAGTAATGGGTTAATAAGTACACCCATATACCTTTAGCAGTGTTTTGAGTGATTTCTGGGTGTCTGTGGGAGCTCCTGGCATCCTCTGCATTTGTTTACATGGTGTAACTTCCTGCTGCGTAGTTTCCTGTGTACCTTCTACACTAGCTCTCTCACTCAGCCCCGCCTCCTTTCTCACACAGTTACACCTCCCTCCCTGTCTCCCTAGTTAAGCTATCCGCTCACTACTAGCTTCTCCCCCCCTCCCCTTGTCTCCCTAGCTAAGCTATCCCGCCCACTACTAGTCCCTCCCCCTTGTCTCCATAGCTAAGCTATCCCGCCCACCACTAGCCCCTCCCACCTCCCCATCTCCCTAGCTAAGCTATCCCGCCCACTACTAGCAGAGAGGAAGGGGGGAGGAAGAAATGTTGCTAGTTTTTGAAAGGTTGCAAATAATGAATTAGACGTGCACCTATGCCCCATCTAAACCGCACCCACATTACAAGTCACTTTCGGAAAATGGTGCATTAGATGCATGTCACTAAAAGCAGTGGATGCAGTTAATAAATTAGACACAAGCATTGAAAATGGTCACAAACTAAGTAAAAGACACACCAGAATTCTGGCGCAAAAGCAATGGTAATTTGGCTTCAACATGTGTCTTCAGCCTTACTTAGGATCATTGATGATCTCTGTACGTGTAGTGCATTAACTGGTGGAGCATGGACAGTTGCGGAGTTAATTATCCCAGTCTACATCAGACGAATTAGCACAGCAGTCTGGCTCTGTACAACACAGAAGTCAGCTTCGGAAGGCAGTAAATATTAAAAGAATCTAACATTTTTTTGAAAACAGCCCCTTTGGAGCAAATTATCTCTACAACAGTTATAAGTTGCTTTGTGTTCTGTCAAATTGTGTATAAGAGTGCTTTACATTCTTCTTAGGAGCTTCAAAAACATTAACCTCTTGAGACATTGAGGAGACTGCAATAAGCTGTTTCCAAAATCATTACAACTTTCTGGGAAGTCCCAACGGGTTAAAGATATTACATTTAGTGATTTGATCACGGGTACTTGAAGCATCCACATTGTGTAATTATGCAGTGATCAGCAAGCTTTGCATTTTAATTAGGACATTGCAGTAATGAAACCATCCCACTCCTTTCCAAGTGGCCTATCAGGCTGAAAGGTCTATTTACTAATTGGATGTTAGGAAACATATCCCTGACATCGCTATGCAGGTAGACTCACATTTGCTTTGACTGTATTATGTTCTGCAGTCATATTTAATTTGCCTAATTAGTGATAATAATTTATAAACGTTGCGGAGTTCCCAAGATCCCGCTGTTTATTAGAGATATAGCTGTTTCATTAACAGATATTAAACAGAACTAACAGGCAGTGACATTCTGCTACAGACTTCTCACAATAAGTGTCAGATTTGCTAAGTACAAGGGCAAACAGATGCCCTGTGTCACTTATGATACAGTATTTGTGTAACACTTCTATAGCTTTTATATCCCGTTGAACTTTGCTTTACTTCTAAATATATCAGACATGGAAATAATGAGACATTAAATTATATTAGCACATTTATTATTATTGCATTTTTTTAAATGTTTTTTACTGTAGACCCAGGCTTAAGGAGTCAGGTTACTGTGATAATTGCATTGTTCTGCATAAAGGTCCTGGGTTCGAATCCTGCCAAGGACAACATCTGCAAATAGTTTATATGTTCTCCCTGTGTTTGTGTGGGTTTCCTCCGGGTACTCCGTTTCCTCCCACACTCCAAAGACATACTGATATGGAATATAGATTGTGAGCCCTATATGGGACAGTAACTGACAATGTCTGTAAAGCGCTGCGGAATAAGATGGCGCTATACAAGTAAGCATAATAATAACTAAAATAATAAAGGTTACATTTGGGGGCAAAAAATGCAGTTTTTTTATTTTATTAGACAAAATAAAGCCTCGGAGGTGCCCTACACTTTAAATGTTTGCGCCACATAGCCATGTTCATGAGACAATATAATGATGACTATATAATTCTACTATGTGGAATAATTATTTGGTTACTGCACGATTTGGGACTCTTCTTTGGGAAGTATTTGGGCATTAGTAAGGAGTTTTATTGTTTGAGAACAGCAACTGTAGAATTTGGATTCATTCATAAAGCAGAACTTTACAAGAAAAGCTTTTCTCAGCTTTCCCCAACATGTTTTGGTGTAACATATAGCCTTGATGTACAGCACTTTTAACAGAAGCAAAACCTTACTCTTCCATAAAATAAAGATGCATCTAATGAAAAAGGCGCTTCTTCTTTGTACAAAGTACTGTACCAGGGAAGTTTGAGCGACTCTCTAAAATAAAAACAGAGCAAGAATATATGACAATGCACATTATTTGGGTGTGTTTAGTAATGCAGCTCAGCCATATACAGTTAACTTTAGATTCTCAACCTGTGTTTTGTGTGTTTCGGAGATTACATGTCACATGTCTAGGAGGTAAATGTGCATTATCCTAATGTTGTGCCTATAATGTGCAACAAAACCTATGATTATAGACTTGTGGTTACTAAAGTGTATTTAAAATAAGGCTCATGCACATGGCTGTGAGTTCAGTTCACTTTCAGCTTTGCCAGCATCTTCTCCCATTGCAGAGATATTGGTGCCGTCACTCTCAAGAGAAGCTGGCCTCACAGGTCAGCATCATCCCTGGGCAGTGAGGAATGCCCCCTTCACAATACGAGTCTATAGAAGTGTACTGTCAGTGGGGCGTTCATCACCAATATAATATATTTTCTGTTTGTCTGTTTGTGATGTGCCAGTCCTACTGTTAAAGAGTGAGATTGCCCAGGATATAAATGATCTTCTGAACCTTTCCTTGCCACAAAGAAACTGGATGAACCAACTATGCTACCGCTAAAAGAGCTTTGTTGACCCTGAAGGACCTGGTAGAGAGTATGTAAGAGATTACCTGTAATAGATTTGAATTTCCTTATGGTCCTCTGCTGCACTATAGTCTCCCAACTACGAGGCTGACATCCTACCACAGTTCTGGCCTTTTTGATCAATTTCCTAAACTTTTTTTTTTTTTTACATCAGTCATCTTTGCATTCCCTCCCCATGCAGCGACCACATAGAACAAACCCCCCGCAATCACAGACTGATCAAAAATTACATTCACTTGTTGCACACCCCGAACGACCTCAGTTGCCTATAAATAAAAAATAGCCTACTTCTTGAATACCTTTTCAGCATTCAGTCTGCAGTCTAGTTTATTGTCCAGGTATATACCCAAATATTGGTATGACTTTCCACCTGCTGGCCCTCAATGTAGACTGATGTAACATCAGTGCAAGCTTCTCCAAAGTCTATCATCATCAATTTCACTGCAGCATAATGAGAAAGTCGCCACCACTTCCATGTTTTCCTTGTCATTACCATAATTTATACAACCTCCCACAGCCAATATATCAGAAAATATATGAAAAAAAAAACAAAAAAACAGGTGCGAGAATCATATTGAAAGTCTGATATTTATACCATGAAAAGAAATGGTGCTGAAACTGAGCCCTGTGGTGTGCCAGTACTACTCACTACCCTATTTGACAAGTATGATCCGAAACAAACAAGTTGTGTCATCTCTGTGAGAGAATCACTAATCAATTCACCAAAAATTCAGCAACATCTGATATAGTTTCTGTGTGAGCAGCCCTGGCTGAATAATATTAATAGTACTGCTAAATTCGAAGATGTTAATCCTAAAATCAGCCCCCATTCATCCTTTGCAGTAGATGAATAAGGGCATCTTTCACCCATACTTTGCACGCAAAGTATGGGTGCCATCAAGAGTGACAAATCCTATAACAGTAACGTAT
The DNA here is from genome assembly GCA_947044405.1 of Leptodactylus fallax. Lineage (NCBI taxonomy): Eukaryota > Metazoa > Chordata > Amphibia > Anura > Leptodactylidae > Leptodactylus > Leptodactylus fallax. The sequence continues at coordinate 298,833 of CAMRHE010000088.1, read as the reverse complement.
CCCTGGACACTACTCCTCATTGATATAGACTATCAACCCGCCACCTCTTTTCTTGCCAGTGGTACCAACATCTCTGCCCCCCTAATGGAATAAAAACCTGAAATATTAACAAATGGATGTCATTGTGTAACCATGTAGACTACACTGCTGAAATTCCTTCCCCTTTAAGACTAACGCATGCAGTTTGTCCATCTTCTTGATAACAGAATGGATATTTTCTGTGATAATCGAGGGAACAAAAGGTTTAACAACCCTTCCCTTCTGTTTAACCCCTGAATGGCCTCATAACCTCCTTAGGAATCCAAGTTCTAGTATTAGCACCACATGGTGTTCACTTCCTTCCTAGCAAATAACTGATTCCTAGAGTAGGTAATACAGGAGTCACCCATCCTCCTTAGCTTATCTACTCCTGTTTCCTTATTGTGAGACCCATACCCCACTGTGGTGGAGGAGATAATAGGGGTGGACCTCTTCATCCTGGTTTTTATGGCACTGTCGCCCTTTGTGCAAGTGATTACAAGTCCATATCTACTAGGAATCAAAGGTTGGGGTGCCATCGGTTTAAGGTCCAGGCACAGAGGATCTGTGAGGAAGCACCCCTCGTCCACGGCAGGAATACCATATCCTGCACAAACAGGTTTTATATCCACAGTCTGATCTCCACCTAAGCCTTAAGATGTCCTTAAGATCGAGTACCCAAGTCCCATCATGATGGACAGAGCCTAGGCCTTTATCTCTATAAGTGCAGTTTCTATGCACAGACCTCTTCCATTTGCATAATTTCCTTGGGTTAGAAACAGAGAACTATATAGTTATTTTTTTCCTAAGAGCTGGTGCTAAAACTAAAACCACTATTGATCGTCTCCTGGTTTCCAAATTTCAGGAGTCACAATTTTTTTTTTTTTGTAAACTCACTCAACCTACAGTAAATGCTTGGTTGAAACATATATATCCCTATTTAAACCTTCTCACACTTGGGTCCCAAAGGCCCCTCTGACACTAGCATTATAAATGACAAAAAATAGGTAGAAAGCCCTGGTCACAGGTTTTGCACTGGGATCCAGTAGTTTGAAAGTATGCCAGCAGGTTATAGACATATTGTACAAGCTGAAAGAAGAATTTAGATAATTTCTTCTTTATTTTACATCGCAAGGTGCTCTATGAAATAACATGTCCAGATAGCATTAAAACAGGTATTGTGGATAGAATGTGCTCTAGTTTATGTACCTGAAGATGAGTGATCACCATTCTCTTTCATTATGTTTCCCAGTAATCACTCTTAATCTTTGCTCTGACACATTTTCTAACACTGAAGTAAGTGTTGCATTTGAGAAACTCTGCTACAAGGTAAAATGTTCCCTAGGGACGCCTATTCCCAGCTCACTGCTCAGAGATGCATTTGTTATCTGCTTACTTTCTTCTCTAGAAATATGGATAGATTATGCATAGAAAACATCACTTTTATGTAATGGATTTAGATGACTGCATTCAGGGAAGTAACTACAGTGGATAACAGTCGCACCTAGGCCCAATGATGCCCCTCTGCCACAGAAGACACCAATATTTTAATGGCAAGTGGCAGGTGGAGATCTTGCTTTAGATTATGCCTTGTGGTCATGGAGCTCTGAAGGGAATTTATTACCTACTGTATATTTCTTTTTATTTTCTGATTGTAGATTTTTTTTATTTTGTTTGCCATCTTGCTGAGCTGCTGGTAACAACATTTAGAAACCTAAAAAAATAAAATAAATAATACCAAAAATTCTTAAAAAATATGTTTAACATAGAAACTTGATTCAAACAATAGGTACTACTTTACTGATCACATATTCACATTAAGTTACTTTATGCCTCTGGCTGAATGATGTGTTGGTGACAATTACACTTACTGATAATGAGAAGGAAATAGAAGGAAATCGAACCATATTCAGTAGTTAAAGCACAGTAAATACAATGCACCCTCCAGCAGGTATTACATGATACTGTGATTGTGTAAAATGGCGAGGGCGCACATGTGGCTGAATGGAAAGGGATAACTCCCTCTCCAACGGTGCTAAATGATTGTAGTGAGAGTGCAGTGTTAGTAAATTTAGCACGCCAGACCTTAGTGTATTATGGTTAATTTGTTATGTTGTAATTAGTGTTAGGATATACTTACGCTACATTGTATAATGATATATCCATGTGTATAACAGTAGGTCACCATGTGGTCAGGGCTCTAGTACGTTTCTGGAAGCTGTATTGTGCATTGATTCCCAACAAATACTCTAGCACCGTGTCTGCAGTCGTGAGCAGGAAAGGAGACCAGTAAGTAAATAGGGCCCACTATCTGCTGGGGTCACTCCAGCAGGTAACAACCTATTAAAAAAAAAAAAAAAAAAAAGCAGGAGTTCACTGGTCCTGCTAAGGTCGCAGGCCCTGTGGCTTCCCACAGTTTTTCTTTTAATAGACTGTTACCTACTGGATACTCCAGCAGGTAACGGACAATTTACATTTACCTATCTCCACCCCTGTCCATGGCAGCCTCCACTTAGGCCTCCAGGGGGTGCGACATATTACAGACGTTATGTCTAGAGATGGGCGAACCTCTGAAGATTCGGGATAGTATACTGTATTGAGACCTTTAATGGGGATAGTATACAGTATAGAGTCACAAAAAAAAAAAATCTTAGTACACCACATGCAGGGGCCAATACTAGCAATGGTCCACTGAAAACCACTATTTCTGTCCTTGGGTCGGTGACTAGGAAATTGACATCCAGGAGGAGAGAGTTGGGACAGATGTTGTCCTTTGGTGCGTTCAAGGACCAAAGGACGACCCCTTCAGCTATGGAGAGAGGAGCTTTGTGGGCATGTACTGGAGAAAAATCTCTCCAGTTAAAAGTTTCAGTGTGCTTTGGACTGGCATTTAGTTATGAACATTTTTGTTTTGCAATCTGCAAGTTTCGTTTGGTAATATACAGTACCTGCTATACAAAATATATCATCTGTGCTGTAGTAGAAGAGCAGCATAGGATGGTGTAGGACTCTGTAGTTGGATATCGACCCCTAAAGGAGACAATAGCTAATGTCTTTTGTAACCTCTAGTAGCAGGTGCTAAAGTCTGATAAAAAAAAAAATTATTGGTAGAGAAACGGGCCAAGTTAAGTTCCTGATGAGCAGAAGAAAATTCCTACGCAGGACATCTCCAGGTGGCTAAGCATTTGTGCCAAGCAAATTCCTGGTGGGTTGCTAGACGTGCACAGTAAAGTCCTCGGAGGGATTGTGCCCCAGATAGTTATATAGGTGGACATAGAGAGGTCCCAAGAGATTAAGATGGTAAAGTCCTGGAAGTGCAGTAAAACTCTTGTAGTTGTAATAAGCTATGGAGACCCCCCCTGTGGAAAGGGAGAATAGTTGGCTAGCAAGCATTGCTGTACTGGGCTACAGAGTTCCCCATGTATAGGAAGATGGCCTGGGATGCAAGGTTGTTAGGCTTGTCTCCTTTAACCTGATTGTTGGGGATGGAAATCGTCAAGGAAGAAAAGATTTTTAAGGTGGTGCGCATAAATACAGTAAACATGCCTGGCTGCATGGAAAGAGTTAAATCCCTGTCCCAACTGCACTAAATAGTTGTGTTTTGGCCACAGAGGTATGCGTTGTCACTTTCACAGCGCAAAACTGAAAAAAATTACCTAGTGCATTAATAAAAGTATGTATGTATATATAGGGATGTAATACGTATACGGTAGCTTTCAAAATTTTAAACTTGATATCTCGAGGTGATCTTTATGAAGTTGAGTAGTTTTGTAAATGTATAGTATGCTTAGCTTATCGAATTATAACTTCATTGTTCATTGTCTGCACATGTTTTCATCTGGTGATTTATGTTGTGGGAAGTTTTTACACCAGGCTCTATGCAGTGAGCTCAAAAACTACTTGTCTTATTGTTATTGGAGTCCAGCGACATTATTATGTCTTCACAATGTTGTTTTCTAAAGTAACAGAATTGTGAATGTAATAATGATCAGTAATAACATTAAATCACATCTAATATTGTGTAATTCCCCATCATGCTACAGCTTTAACCCCTACCAGTCACAGTCATTCTTCGCTTTTTGATAATTTTTTTTTTTTTTTCCTCCCCATCTTCTAAAAGCCTTAACTTTTTTTTTTTCTGGTCACAGAGCAATAGATCCCGGAAAAAAATGCAGTGTTTTACAGTTTCTGCAAAGTTAAGCTCATCCACACATTACGGAAATATACACGCTACGGACATGCTGCGATTTCCAAAACCATCACATGATGTCAGTTATACCTACGGTAACGCCGGTGGTTTCCCTATAGGTATATTTGAAGCAGAAAGTCCTCAGACTACGGACTTTCTGTGAAAAACTCTGCAGGAAAAACCACACTGCGTTGCCATCACGGTTTTTCCTGCAGCACTTTTGTGCTGCAGCTCGCTTCGTGGGGCCTTAGCCTTAAGAGGGCTTATTTTGTGAGGAAAAAAATTGTACTTTGTAATGGTACCATTTAATATTTCATACGATGCACTGGGAAGCCAGAAAAAAAAATTAGAATGATGTGGAATTAGTCATGTCATGCTTGCCTGATGTTTTGATCACTTTGAATTTTTTTTTGAAGGTGAAATGTAAAAAAAATGTTTGATGATTTTTATCTTTACGGCTACGATATTCGCTGTCTTAGATTTTTATAGTTCGGTCATTTTCGGATTCCTAATTTGGATTTTTAATTTGTTTATGTTTGTTCATTTATTTTTCATTTGTGATCTAGGAAAAGTGGGTTGATTTGAATCTATATATTTACATGTATTTATTTATTTTTTTGGCCACCCTGGAGGCTTGAACCTGGGATCATTAGAGCATTTGTCCCATAGTCTATGGGAAAATTACCACTTAAATATTGAGTCCTGCCACAGGCAAGCCTCTGTAATAATGTTCCTATGACAGGTCTGAGAGCCTCGACAAGGCTCCTGGCTGTCATAGAATGTGGATGTCTCCTGCAATCTCGGCACACAGGAGCCGTACATGAAGTTCAAAGGTACCAGAGGGACAGGGCACAGCAGGAACCTGGGGGAGGGCAAAGCAGGAATTAATGCCCGCTGAAGGCGTCTGCTCTGCTTCTGATCAGGAGCCATATTTAAAGTGCTGACATCCACAGTAAATGTACGGTGTATGTTTAAATAGGCACTGTCATTTCAACAAACTTTGCATAAATGAGTAGCACAGGCGATTATAAAATAACTTTGTGATATATCTTATCAGAGACAAATGCCTCTTTATTCTCTTATGTTGTTTCCATGCTCCGCCTCCCTTCACTAATACAACTTTCACTTTGGAAAACCCTACTGCATAGTCTAAGGAGAGGGGAGGGGGAGGAGTTAACAGAGAGAGCACAAATGAAACCATACACATGAACATGGAAAGGATGGCACACAGACTGGCTTTCCATCCATATTTTTCACTGACTCACATGCTTGAATAATTGGACCTAAGCACAAAAATGGACAGGAATAGGACCGGCTCCATATTTTCCCACTCAGATCTGTGGCTTTGACATATATCCATAAAAAGTTTGGTTTGTGTATTGGGCCATAGAAATGAATGAATGAAACAAAGCTGCTGCTGAGGCTGCGTAGAATTGTTTTATCACAACAAAGCACTTTGCACCAGGTCAGAGGCAAATTTAAATGGCCTTAAGTTACATTAAGACCTTTCTGATGGCTCTCTGATCACTAATACACCACTTATATTGGGACACTATAAAGCTTTTATTTAGTTGCACTTTTGTATGATATTATAGTAATAACATATTGTATATACTACAACAAACAGTGAACGACTGCGAAAGATTAAATGAATACATTTTCATTATATCACAAGGCATTATGGGAAAGGAGCTGGGAGCTCATGCGCCCTCTGTTGGATGTAACAGATCCTCAATTTGCTTTTGACTCACCGAGTCTTGAGACAGCAAAAGGGATTTTAGCCAAGCCAATTTCATTTATCTGCATATGGCGCTGTTTCGGGATTTTTGTCCCTCGTCAGTGCAGAGCAAAATGAACTGGCTGGCTTTGTGGGAGGCAATGAGTGGGTTATGGACAGAGACATCTCTCCTTGAGTACATTTTCATTAGTTATAATTGTCCTCGTGTCTGGCCTGGCATGAATCAGATGACATAGGCTGAGCTTCTCTAACCATGTTGTCACTAAGTCATTATCAAGGATGACTGCTGTACAAGAATTTTAGTATTATAAGTATCTCTTGTGATAACTCCAGGGTCATTTTAGCTCTCGGGATCACTGTTTCTTGGTCAAGATTGTTGGCACGTCAGGAACTTCCAATAAATTCTCACTCCAACACAGTGGATTCAGAACTGGCTGCAACCAGTTTAATTCTTCTCTTTTCATAGCAAACACCATATATATCAGAGTACAAAAATAAATCCTTGACTGTCTGGCTACTACCTGACCTGGAGACCCTGGGCCTACTACCCAGTATCTCCACAAACACAGCATTTCACACCATCTCATATGGTTCTGGTTCCCATAGGCCATGACACAGTCAGCTTCTTCCCCTAACAGGTAGCATTGTAGGAAGGGTTAACAATAAGAGTCACTTATAGAGTCCTTCCACCTGGCTGCTATTTAAGTCTCATTAATAGCTCATTTGTCTGCAGATCCACATGAAATACTTATCTCTCACCCTGCTTTCTGAAATATAGACTTTTTGTAACTCTAGTAGCATAAATATGCCACTCCAACAGTCACACTGCTGCACCATCCAAAAGAATAGTTATCTATGTCATACATGTCATCTACCAGTACGGGACCCATTTTTCTCAGCAGATCTCTAAGGGTAATCCCTACTAGGAGACTGCCCCCTTTGACAGTGATCCCCGACGTGCAGCTCCTCTAAATCTCCTGGTACCTAAATTCCTAGTTCTTATAATGAGAAGGAAAAAGTTGAGAGATTTACCTAAAATGTAAACAGCTGTAAGAAGCTTTTGCCAAGATCTAAACTTTAGGGCAGATGTATTGAGTGAAAAGTTGGGTTTGTGACTTTGTGCTATTTTCCGGGATTCTCACTACTTCCAAAAAGGCCTTGTGAGGGGCGTGCTGTGGGAGGAGCCATCAGCTCTGCCAGATTTTGGTAAAGACGCATAGCCTGCCAGAGGATGTACCTGAGTTATGAGGAGGCACGCGCCTTGTCAAATCAGGCAAATGCTTCAGTGGCACTGGAATTATTAACACTGGCATACCACCAGTCTTGATAAATCCCTCCCTATGTATTTATTAGCTAGTATATAAAATATTTAATTTCATTCACTGACAGCAATCTTTTTTTCTTGTTTTAAACCCATATTATTGAACTCACAATGTAACACAGTGTACATATTGATGCATATAATGAGTCAGTACAAATATACAATTATTAAATGTGAAGCAAATTAATACACATTGGTTAACTCAAAACGTGTTGGGAAATTATGAGTTAAGTAAATTCAATAGGTTACCTTCAGAGCATAACACAGTATCAATGATCAAATAATTTAATCTGATGCATTGTGTACAACAATGAGCAATTAACATATCTAATGAAACACTGTATGTGAATCATAGTTCACAGAGATATTGTTAGGATAATGCGCCTCTGAACACCATCAGGACACAGAGAAAGACTATAGTCATACTTTACACTTAAACTCTACGTAACTCAGGAAGGGCAGATACTGGTAAATTATGATATTCAGTGGATCACCCAGATTTCCAGAGAGACATCAGGGCCAACTTGCCCCATCTAATACAAAGTCCAGATGAAGGGTCAAATTTCTCCAGACGCTAGATTGCTGTAGGAAGAGTATATCTGTGTATAAACCTTTGTGGTCTTCCCTGTCTCCCAAGGCAACCCTTCGATATATAGAGTCTTGTCTCACACAAAGGGTCAGTGGTTCTATTGCCATGGCAAAAAGAAGTGGCAACATAGGATTCTCCAGACGAGTACCCCTACTGAGATTAAAGAAGAAGGAGAATTGACCCTTGACCAACAGATTTGCTTTAGGTTTATTATACAGAGCAGACACCCAACTAATGAATCGTGGACCAAGGCCAAATCTACTTAGTACTTCTAAGTATGGCCATTCCACAGCCAAGGCCTATCGCTCCCCATGGCCTCACAAACCTGTTAGACAACCTGTACTCTTCAATATTGTCTGTGGTGCTCTTGCCTGGCATGAGGCATGATTATGATAAAAATGACAGAGCTAAGGTGAGTAGCTAGAACTTTTGTCAATAATATATAATCTACATTCAGTAGCGATAGGGGTCTATAAAATGCACAATCCAATAGGTTTTGTTTGGTTTCAAGAGCACCACTATTGTAGCCTCATTCAGGGAGTTTGGCAGAGTAGATACCTTGAGGGATGCCCTAAACATTTTGAGATGCGGCAGACCTAATTGCTCAAAGAAGTAAGGTACACTTCTAGGGGGGAGACCATCAGGGCCCGGTGACTTCCCTATGGCCATGTCAGAAATCGCCTATTCTAGCTCCTGGTAATGTAATATCAGAGTCTAGGAATTGTTGATCTTCTTCAGTTTGGGAAAGGCTGATACTATCCTGGTATGTTGTTTGGTCAACGAAATGCTGTTAAACTGGGTAGAGTATAGCTCATAGGTCATAGAACTCAAGGAACCTTTCCAAGATCAGGTCATTGTTTATCAGTACCTCATCCTGATTTGATTTTAAGAATATCTGGTATAGGGAAAAATAGTGTAGTACCACATTAGCTATAAAAAAATCATGCAATATTTTATACTTTTGTGTCAAAAAGGGCCACTTTGTACACAGTACGCCACATTGAAGGATGTACATGAAAACGTTTCAGAAATGTTATAGTCTTGCTGTCTGTTTGGTGTGTGGACCATGCTTGGTGACAAGATGTGGGTACAAGTCTTGCATTTTTGCTGTTGCATGGAAATGTGCTACTCTGTGATAGTGACGCGAGAGCACTTCTAACCAGGAGATTCCCTAAGTTTGGTGGTTGTGTTTATATGCGAGAAGCGACACAAAGTGCCCCAATGAAGGAATTTACATTGGAGAAACAAAACAAAAGTTTCAGCTGGATAGTCCCATGGGAAAACATTTCTCTGTGCAAGACCACAGCTAGTCAGACGTGAAAGTCCTGATTCTAAAAGGTTTCTTCAAGGATGACAGAGAGAGAAAAGTTTGTGAATTTCAGCTGATGATAAAATTCAGATAATTGACACAAGGACTTAATCTAATACCTGGATTTATGAGCCCTTACATGGACACAATTCACCCCCCTCCATCAGACTAATTCCAGATGACTACAACCCTCCCAACCCATTACCCCTATAACCTAAATTTTATTACCCCACCTTATTTCAATAACATATAATCTCATGAACTTATTGCTTTTGTGTAGTATCCTGCTAATGTTGTGTTCTCAGTCATTCATTCAGAAATGCTCTAAGAAGGAACCTTTGTGTTTTGAAAGCTTGCAAATCTAATTTTTCTGGTTAGCCAATAAAGGTATCATAACTACAACACAATTGTCTTTTTAACATAAAAGTATCAAATATTGTAAGAATATCTGGGGATGAGTTATTTTGATGCACAATCTGAAATTTTCCTGACTAGTTACTAGTTATGAAAATATCTCTGTTTAGAGAAGAATATTCTTAGGTTCTTGGAAAAGAATGCAGTTTCCAGCTAAGAGGAGGCTTGTCTTCTCAAGCTGTCCAACAAGCAATCAAGCTTGCTACATTTTCACAAACTGTCCTCGAAGCTGACCCACTCTGCACGAAGCGCAGGAATAGGCCTTTAAATATGGAACCATTCCTACCCTGGGTAGCCCTGATAATGAATAACTTCATTGAGTCACACCACAGGGGAGTAACAAAATTTTCTCTGTAAGTGCAACTCTTAGGCACAATTTCATTTTGATTTTAAGGAGTCAGCACGTGTGCATGATACAATTTCTAGAAATTACAAAAACACTGACCATGAGATGACTTGCACCAGCTAAGTAGACATGAGCATATAATACAATGTACAATACAGTGCAAGTAATTCACAAAATATGAGATCATAACAATAAAGTTTGTGCCAACTTGCTGGCCTACACTATGTTAACACTCTACTTCGGCCGTACCTGTGTGTACAGTTGGGACAGGGATTTGACTGTTCATGTACAACAAGTCAAAACTTGAAGGTGTTTGTAATAAATAAACGTCTATTAATCAGCCAATGAAAACTTAGACTAGGCAGTAGAGATGGGCGAACCTCTCAAGATTCGGTTTTGTGTTTGGGTTCGGTGGCTGAGGTCCTGGTTCGTTTCAGGACGAATAAGTTCGGTAAGAACCAAACTTTAAATTAAAACATAATGTAGAACACTCTTAGGGCTCCTAGGAACCTATCTATCCAATTTCTAGCTCTCTAAGGCAAACACAGCCGAAGTTAAGCCAAAGTGAAACATGGCATAAAGACCCTAAAGACCCCAAAGTATAATAGTTGGAGGCCCAGGGGGGGGGTGTAGAAATAAAAAAAACAAACATTCATACTCACCTTCCCTTACCTTTCTTGGGCCTCCTTATGACATCTGGCACTTTCCTTGTGATGTCCGACACTCGACTGTAACGTCACTGGCCCAGGGGTCACATCTGAGGCTTGTTATTGAGCCACAAGTGGTCACATGGATATGCCAAGCATCATGATGTCACGAAGCTTGGCCCGGGCCGATGATGTCAAGAGCGCCTGATGCTGCAAGGAGGTCCAAGAAAGTTAATGGAAGGTGAGTAGTGTTTTGTTTTTTGTTTTTTTACCTCCCCTGGGCCTCTGAAGAGACCCCAGAGTATAATGCAGCAGCCATTTTATTTAATCCTAGATGAATCTCCATTTGTTCAGTTTCTCAAAAAAATTAACAATTTGGAATATTCAAGACTAATCCGGCTTGTCACAAGGCCTTTCGCCCATCTCTACTAGACAGTTTTAAAATGCACTACATTTAACAAAGCAGTTAATTCTGGATGATAAATCAGGGGCATGCCAGAAAGTGTGCTGAAATTTTGCCACATTTTTTGTAGCACTGTGTAGCATCCTACATCTTGCCCTTTCTTGTTAAACCAAGCCTCCTTTCTTCAGTACAAAATGTCAGAATTAAGTAGCAAATATCATCTTTCCTAGTCAACAAATGCCAGAATTAAATTTACAGTGTAGGAACATGTAAATAGATATAATAAGAACCAAGAAATAATTGTTTTACTATGAGAAATATGTACATAGCACAAGACCCTGAGTATCAATTATTTGTGTGAACGTTTCATCTTGTGCCATAATCATATGTAAATCAAGATTAAATTATTTCAACAGATCTCCATTGTGGAACTTTCTTTTGCATACACATGAAAACCTTGCGGGGTTTGTGGATATTCTAACAGTTGTTTCTTTGCAATACAAGAATAGCCTTGAGCTCTGTGCGAATGCGATTACAAGTTCATCCACAATAGTGACAAGGTAGTCGGGTCACGAAGAGAGAATTAAACCAAGCTGTAAATGCAGAACTTTTTGTTACAATATCCTTGTGCTAAATTGTGAGCATTGCGGATGACAAACTCAAATTCCCCAGTGTCTTTCTCATTGTGATATCAGAGAATGCTGGAAGATAAAAGCAGGTTGTTCTGTCTTGTTAAAGGGTATATGCAGCCCTGTTGTCATTATTATCATATTTTTCCAGCCTCATGCAGCTAGAAATACATGATTCTATGAAGCAACTGCTGCCGACTTTACATACGGTACTGTAGAAATGTAGGCGTAGTCTTCCATCTGTAAAGATTATCTGAAACAATTCAAATCCAAGCAAGATGCACGATTCTCTGGGGAATGCCTTGCTTTTAAAGAACAATGAAAGGAGAAAATACACAAAACTTAAAAAAAAATAAAAAATCCATCATTAACCCCTTTCTACTCTGTATTGTACAGTGATGGCAGCCAGTATGTAACACCCAATGTTGTACATTTATGATGCTATAATTGTTTAGGCGCAGTAGTTATACCTGCACAATGAGTGGGAAGGTTAGAAGTGGCTGGAATTGGATAAATCTGCAATCCTGGTCATTTAACCCATGTAATGCCACAACGATTAGTGATCACAGCATCACAAGGTAAGGGTTGTATCATTTAGAGTACACCCCCCCTTCCCCACTCTTCAGGGTCGACAGTGCCAAGTTATTCCTGCTTAGTTACTTCTAACATAAGTGTCTATGTAGAGACTAGGAGAGGCTGCTGTAATCGAGGAATGACAGGATGCGGTTTGGAGTTTAACAGATTAAGGGCTCTTTCACATGAATGATTTTTTTTGTACAAGTGCTGTGTCAAAAAACACGGACAGCACACAGACAGAAAACTGACCTATAAGGGCTTACTCACACAAACTTCAAAAACGGTAAAAAATGGCCGTTTTTGTAATGCCTGACGTAATATTTAGAACATCTTATTTATAATGTGTTTATTGACATATCAATTATAGACCCATGTGTGTGTCAAAATAGCGGGTTTTCTTAGACACAACACATTTTGTTACATCTGTCACTTTCTAATATTGATGGCCTATCCTTATCCAATTTTAGGTCTGCAAGGGTCCAACACTTGTGACCCCCATAGATCATCTGTTTTGGGACAGCATGGCTCCTGGTAATGATTACATATTAGGAGTTTCCCTGCTCACTCGCCATAGAAAGTGTGGTGGAAGCTTTAGGTACTGCAGCGCTGTCCCATTAAATCAATTACTAGCTGACAGCACTGACCTCTTCTCCCTTCCCCTCTCCAAAACTTCTGTGTGTGAGGCTGGGTACCAATACTGGTACTATTAGTGATAAGAGACTGACTGAAGGGAAGGGAGTGGAAAGCTGCCTGATAAGTGGAGAAAGAAGCATATTTCTTTAATAAGACATATCACAAGGTTTCTTACATTCAGTTGTACTAGTCATTTATAAAATGTTGTTTTATAATGTTGGGCTACTGATGTGTGTGAAAACATTTTATTCTGTTAATTTTGGGTCCACCACTGCTCCACATGATCTCTGTGACTAGCCAAAAATAGATCTCTGTAAACCAGAAGTTAGGACTCTCAATGCATTCCAATGGAAGTTAGAAGGAAGGTGTCATAGCAAGGAATGCATTGTCCACTGCTTCACTGAAAACATTGCATGAATTGGCAAGTTAGTCACACACATCACAACAATAAGCCACCAAAATAGAAATGACGGAGGAAGAAAAAAAAATTCAAGGAAGTTTAGATAATGCAAAATAAATGAATAACTAAAAAGAGTCATAAAATAGAAACATTGCGCTACATCTTCATGGCCAAAATGAGTCACATCTCACCAGTATTGTATTTGTACAATACAATTAGTCAATAAAAAGGGTCACATAGTTGAGTTCTAGTATTCCACAGTAGGAATAACATTTCACACAGGCTGGTTTATTCATTATTTTCTGTATAAATCAATATTGTCTATTTTTAACATTATTTGTATAATACTCATACACAAATTATTAGTACAAAGAAGAAAAAAAATGGGCACATCCCCAAATACTGTACCCCCACCCCATAGTGCCAACTCAAGAGCTCAAAATTACAGGTATACTGAAAAAAAGCAGAACTCCAAAAACTGAGCGCAATAAATAAAACAAAATAAACAATGAAATCTTTATTGCACAGATAGACATAATCAAACACAGATAGAGTTAAAACTAATTAAAACCATCCACATGATGTAAAACACAGAGTGTTATCGGATAAGACAAACAATCCCTCCATTGCTATACCAAAAATATATGAATGGGGAGATAAATAATTCAGGATGATTTATAGTAGAATAATAAAACTGCCACATGAATATATATGCCCTCTAAAATGCAATCACGTATAGAGCACATAGGCCCTCTAAAGTGCACTAAAATGCAAGGTACACTAAAAAGTGCAAACAAATATAAGGTGGATGCTATCCTTATATTGTCCCTAAACCACAAAGCAGAGTATAGAACAAATAGACAATGTATAGAATATATAGGCAATGTGACCTCTAATGAGAAATACATAAATCTGAGAAAATACAAGATTAACTGAGAATGCGCTTTGTCAGCGTCAGGCGTGGGATCTTGCTGGTTTCCTGGTATTTATTTGTCCCTCTGTTCACCATTGTTGCTTTTTACTTCTGATCTTTTTTCCATTTTGTATTTTTCCAGCTTCATATAGTTTCTCATTATGATTTTATATTTTGAATAATGTGTGGATTTTTTTTTTTTGTATTTAATTTTTTTTGCTTATTATTACTTACTTCCTCTATGTTTGGAGTGATGACTGCCAATATCTGACAAAGTGCTTGTGGAATATGCTGGCGCTAAATAAGTGAGCTAAATAAATAAATAGCTGCCATATCTCTGCCACTGTTAGGACTGTGTGGTGACTAGTTAGACACAGCAGCTTGGGCATGTGACTTTTCACCCAGCGATCACATGATCAGGGACCAATAGAGGCTGGGACAGGCTGCACTTATTGTGTACACAGTGCTCATAAAGGCACTCTGTATAGAAAGACCGGGAAGGCAGAAATGGCTATTTCCTATTTCTACCTTCTCTTGTGAGTGCCTGTCTCTCTGTGACAGATATACGCCCAACTCTCAGCTGGAAAATTCTCCTTGCAGCATAAAAACATGATGCTCTTGAACAAGGCCAAGTGAGGATTGCAAAAGGTGCACTTGGTGAACCTTAAAGGGTTAAGGATTGCAAAGGGTGTATTTGGTGGACATTAAAATGTTAAAGCAAATTTATTGGGCTGAATTGAAATAGTTTTGGAATAATTCACACAGTACATACTGAAGGATTTATTTACTGTGTGTCTTTTGTATCTGTGTAGTTTTGTAAGAAACTACATTTATTTCATTTATTTGAATATTATATGACACTAAATTACATTCAAAAACAGCATTTACCTGGACAGCCAAAAACAGGGATAAACCCTATGCAGTATATTGGGGACTTAAAGAGGCTCAGTCAGGTGCACAATTCTTCCCAAAAAAATAATACTACAGTTTAGCCACTTTTTAATAGAGGCATACTTTTGTGGCCACAAACCGATGAATGCATGTATAAACATCTTTTTATAGATATGCAAATCATCCTGCAAGTGCATTGGAGGCAGGACAAGATTTGCCTATAGACAACCGCAAGTGCTTCAGTTCCCTTTAGCAATCGCAGCCCAATATTGCCCCTTTAGTTACGATTGATACTTTAAGCCTTTGTCATGACTGTCTGTATGCAGATATGACAAATCAGGCTCTGCTTTGATACATTTGCCAGCTGATTTGCATATCCATAAAAAGATGATTACCTCCACATTGTTGTATCAGTCTGTGGCCAGGTAGGTTTCTGCTCCTATTACGGGCCCCTACATGGCATAATTATTGGCTTGATAGGCACTTTGTATCTGACAGACTCCCTTTAAGTGTGGCCAAACATATTTTATTGGAGCTCTACACCACGTTCCAAATTATTATGCAAATTATATTTTTCTTAGATTTTCCTAAATGTTCGCTCCCAATGGTAACTTTTTTTTTCCACAAATTAAAAAACATCTAAATCCCCTGTTTCAAATTATTATGCACAACAGAGTTTCTAGACATTTTATAGGTTGTAAAGAACTGAAAATGGTCATTTGTTTAATTTGCAGCATTAAGAGGTCCCATTTACTGAAATCAAAAGCTATTTCAATTAAAAACATCTGAACAGGCCAAGCTATATGTTAACATAGGACCCCTTCTTTGATATCACCTTCACAAGGAGCCGCGGAAGCACGGCCCGTGCACGGGCGGCACACAGGGACATCCCCGTGTTTCCCCTGTGTGCAGCCCGTGCTTTTAAATCACAGCAGGCCGGTTGCAGCACGGTCGTCTGCAACTGGCCTAAAACTCTTCCTCGGAGTAGATTAGCAGGGCAGTAGGAACACACTCCTCCCACCCACTTAAAGTAATTCACACTCATGACAATGATGAATGGAAAGATTATGGGTCAACCATAGATAATGCAGATTTTTATTTTCTGTTTGGCACAAGTGATATAAATATAGATTATATATGCACAAATAGAGAAAAAAAACTATTGTAACATTTAACAATTAATATGGAAGAAATGGTATGAAAACCCGTTAATTGGTAGAATAATCAGCTTCTGTGGTAGAGAGGAAATATCCATTATCTGTTATAAATATTTCATGGAAGAGTGAAGAAATCAGGCGATACCTTTTAGAGGCTAACTGAGTATATTTATAGATCATTAAGCTGTAGTCTTAATTTCTTTATGTAGGTTATTTGGTATTTAGTATTATGTATAATGGATTTTGTATTGAAACATATACACACATGGACAAAATTGTTGGTCCCCTTCATTTAATGAAAGAAAAACCCACAATGGTCACAGAAATAACTGAAATCTGACAAAAGTAATAATATATAAAATACATGTTGACAACCACACAGCTTCTGGGAGAATGTCCTATGGACAGATGAGACAAAAATCAAGATTTTTGGCAAGGTACATCAGCTATATGTTCACAGACGGAAAAATGAAGCATGTCTTGAGAAGAACACTGTCCCTACTGTGCAACATGGAGGAGGCTCTGTTATGTTCTGGGGCTGCTTTTCTGCATCTGGCACAGGGTGTCTTGAATCTGTGCAGGGTACAATGAAATCTCAAGCCTATCAAGGGATTCTAGAGAGAAATGTGCTGCCCAGTGTCAGAAAGCTTGGTCACAGTCGCAGGTCATGGGTCTTGCAACAGGATAATGACCCAAAACACACAGCTGAAAACACCCAAGAATGGCTAAGAGGAAAACATTGGACTATTCTGAATTGGCCTTCTATGAGCTCTGACCTAAATCCTATTGAGCATCTTTGGAAGGATCTGAAACATGCCGTCTGGAAAAGGCACCCTTCAAACCCGAGACAACTGGAGCAGTTTGCTCATGAGGAGTGGGCCAAAATACTTGTTGAGAGGTGTAGAAATCTCATTGATAGTTACAGGAATCGTTTGATTGCAGTGATTGCCTCAAAAAGTTCTGCAACAAAATATTAAGTTAAGGGTACCATCATTTCTGTCCAGGCCTGTTTCAGGAGTTTTCTTTTTTAAAAAATTCTGTTGAAGCATGGTTGAAAAGTAATGTCTGACTTTCATTTGTTCATTTTCATAGAATTTTTATATATTATTACTTTTGTCAAATTCAAGTTATTTCTGTGACCATTGTGGGTTTTTCTTTCATTAAACGAGGGGTACCAACAATTTTGTCCACGTGTGTAGGGGGGGGGGGGGGGGGGGGGGAAACACCCCCCAAAACCAGGGGGCAGCAGCATGTGAAAATATAATATTTGTGTCATCTCAAAATTCCATGACTGTATTCAAGTGCAAGGCAAATGAAGGCGATTGTCAAGATTTGGAAAAAAAACAGCACCACTCTTGTTTATAGGATGTGTCTGGTATTGCAGCTCTGCTCCATTCACTTGTTTGAGGACAAACTGCATTAGTAGACAGCTGATATATAAGATAGAAGCCTTTTTGGCGAAAAATCCTTTTCTTTAACCTTAGAATTCCTAGAACTCCTAGAATTTTCACAGTTAAAAAATATTCAACTTTAATAAATTGCAAATAGTCCTGAAAAAGTATCCATTCTGACATAACTAACCCTGCCTGGACCATATTTAATTGGAGTGCAAACAAACTTACTCTGAAAATATTGAAGTTTAGTTTCTTTCTGGAAAAAGTGTAGCTGCCTGGCTTATTTTTTCCAATAAACAAGAGCCCTGAACATGGTGTTTGCTCACCTCCACACATTTAAGCAATCCACTTTAATTATGGACACTTTTAGGCAGAACGCAATATAACTGGAACGCCAAGTTCAATAAATCAGTGAAATGTGACGGACAGCCTCTTGGTCCAATTGTTCTCATTTAGCCGAGTCCTCACAAGCATGGTGGTAAAATATGATTGTAGTTCCAGATGACATGAAACTACAATGCCATCAATCAGTCCAAACAGGGATCCAGGGTGGGAATCGATGTCTAGCACAAGCAGAGAGTCTTCAGCCACTTAATCAATGCCACACATTTCACAGTTTTGTCCTCTTTTTTCCTCTGTCACTCTGCTATCTGGTGAGACTTAGCAGCGGAGATGAAAAAATCAATATTTTACAGCTATGATAGTCTTTGAAACACTCTGCAATTACCATTTTATCCAGGAACGTAATTTACTCAGTTTAAAGTTCAACCTCATATCTCTGGGTTGTCGGGGAAATAAACAAGATCTGCAGAACGATATGTAAATAATGAAAACATTTTATCACAAGCTACAGCCCATTGGCCATTTATAGTAGTAGGATTTATTTCAGGGCCCATTATTTTCACATTTGTAGCTGTAAAGATCCTAATTAACACTGTTTATTGAAGAGCTTGTACTGTTACGGAACATAAAGGGGAGGGGCTCATGTCCTTCCTTCTACTGAATTCTAGCCTGGATTAAACAATTGTGTTACTCTACAGAGGAATCAGCAGGTACAGTACTGCATATCACATATTTGCTAATAATGAAACCGTTAAACTGTGTTCACACGTGGAAGATTTTGTTGAAATTCTGCTAGTATTCCCCTGACATTTCATGGGAATGGGGTATTTTATACCCCATTCATATTCCAAAAAGGAAAGATCTGCATGAAAAAAATGAACACCCTGTAGATTTTAAGATCCAAGTCATGTTGACTATAAGTGCGGGTTCCAAACTAAAAAGTCACAGAATTTCAGCTAGGAATTACGCATTAAAGGAAGTCTGTCATCAGGAAACTCAATATCCAGCCATCTACAGTGTATTGTAGGTACATTATGCTGAGCACCATCATACCTTTAGACTAAGGTCCCACGCCAGTGTTTTTCCGCTGAATTTTTCCTTTGAGTTTTCACAGAGTTTTCCTCTGCAGACTTTCTGCCCTTATTATACCTGTACGGAAAATACCAGCGTTTCCGCAGGTATAATTTACAAGCTGCGATTTTATCAAAAATGCAAGCGCTTTTGAAAAGGCAGGTTTTCCACTGAAGATTTTTTCTGCAATGTGTGGATGGGATTAACCAGAATCCCATTCACTTTGCAGGTACTGTAAAATGCAGCGTTTTTGCAACGTGGGGCTTCAGCCTTACATAATTCAATAGATGCACCATTTCCTCAAAAAAGCTATTTTTATACAAATGCAAATGAGGCTCAAGTGCAATGGGCATGGAGAAGGCTCAGACACAAAAAAAAAAAAAAAAAAAAAAAACACAATAGGTATTGAAATATATCACTTTTTTCTAACCTGTTTTTATTTTCAGATTGTCGATTTTTTTTAATTCTATTTTCTGTACATAACTATGGGGATGTCTGAATCTCTCCTCTGGTCTGTTAACAACATTTACTGATATGCTTTTCAGAATAGTCATGTGTATAGACAGCAATAGTCTGCAGCATTAGGGTCAATGAGAGAGTTTTCTATACATGCTCTGTTCAGGGAGGGGTTTAGAAGAGAGTCAGTAGTGGATACAATGATGGGTGATCTTCTATTGTAATCAGTGGCGTAACTAGGAATTGCTGGGCCCCAAGGCGAACATTTGACATGGCCCCCCCCTCGAACCGCCGCCCTCAACCCCCAGACCGCCAAAAGACCCCCCGAATATAATGATAGCAGTGTTTGTGGGATTCGCGGCCTCACTTACCTGTCCCCGCCCCTGTTCACAGTCACCTCCACCTCCGCAGAATGGGAAGCGCAGGCGGCCATGGGCAGGAGCCAGGATTGTTAAGTAAATAGGGCCAGTTACTTGCTGGGGTTAGTCCAGCAGGTAATGGCCTATTAAAAAAAAAAAAAAAAAAAAAAAAAGGATCGAATGTCCCGGGCCCTGTGGCAACCACCCCTGATTGTAATCCTGTATGTATTGTCTGTGATGTAAATAAGGCAATTGCTGCAAATAAAAAAAAAAAAAACCTACAGAATTGCTAAGTGCAGTCTATTATTAGGTTTAGTAGCCAGAGTTAAAGTTTAAAGGATATAGGACTTTAAACTTAAATATATAATATAATGTGTATTGTGACTAGCGATGAGTGAAAAAATTAGTTTACAACCAGATTACAAAACACTATTAGGCTGGGGCCCCACATGGCGTAAATGCCGTGGCAAAAACCATGGCGTTTTACAGTCCCTGCAAAGTGGACTGTAGCGATACCCATCCACACATTGCAGAAAACTACACGGAGCGGAAATGCTGCGATTTCCAAAACTGTCGGAACTACGGAAATGCTGGTGGTTTCCCTATAGGGATAATTGAAGCTGAAAGTCCACAGAGGAAAACTCTGCTGACTTTCTGAGAAAAGCACTGCGGGAAAAAACGCAATACATTTCTGTCGAAATTTTTCCCACTGCGCTTTTTTGCTGCGTCACTACGTGGGGCCTTAGCCTTATACTCTCAGGTCTCCTCAGATCACAGAGTATAATAAGTGGAGGCCAAGGGGAGGTGAGGGAAAATAATAAAACACTTATACTTACCGTGCCTCATCTCTCTTGGCTGTCTGGTGTTCCATGGCATCTTCTTCGGTCCTCTGGCTGACATCACACTAGGGAGCATGATGTCAGACGGAGGCTGTAAAAGATCTGAAGAGGATGCCGCAAAGATGCCAGAAGAGGTAAGGCAAGGTAAGTATAAGTGTATATTTTTCCTCAACTCCCCTGGGTCTCCTCTTATTATGCTATGGTGTCTGAGGAGCCCCAGAGTATAATAATATCATTTCCTGTTGTATCCGAACAACTTCGGTCCAAAAGAACTGGAGGCCTGAACCTCCTGAATATTCACAAAAATCTCGTGAACTTCAACCATCTCTAATAGACACATGGAAAATTAAAAATAAAAGCCTAAAAAATTCTTACAAAAGGTGTTTCACATAAAACCTTGATCTAAAAAACAGGTAATTTTTGGAGACACATTCCCTTTAAGTACTCTAGGGCACAGAATTTGCAACTCAACCTTTTTTCATGTAATAAGATGAAATGTTGCAGCAGGTCAAGTTAAACTTTGCTCTATCTGTACACTTCCAAATGCAACAACCTATATATAGGACACAGTATAGGAATTAAGAAAATTTTGCCCAGGAACAATTTCTACTGCTGGGTAGGTGTGCATTAGACAAGATGGATTCTTTTTCCTTTCCTCCAAGATTAGCAGCATTTTATGTCCCATTATCTCCTTCCCACCTACAGAAATAAGTCAGCTAAATGGGAGAGTTATTGACTATACCAATATCCATGTCTACGGTCAGCTTAGTTCACAGACTAAGTGACAGACTCGCCAGGATGATTTTACCATTTATGCTTATTTCGTGCACAGAAATAACTTACAAATTTAAAAAGTTTGTAGATAAAGTAGGTAAGAAGGTAGGTTTAGTCCTACAGAAAACTATTATTAATGACACATATTATGAAATGACAAAAAAAATAACTAAATAAAAAAACTGAACATTTACCAGGTAAGATCTGCTAAATCTGTGTACTGTAGGGCTCTGAAAACACTATAAATCTCTGCTTGAACTATTATGTATTGTATGCTATGTTGTTTTTTTCTTCTAGGCAAGACATATAGCTTTTGTTAAAACTAAATTCAACCTATTATGTTTGTGTAATTTACATTGGAGAATTTCACATTTTGAAAATTTCAAATTTTTCCAAATGCAAAAAATATTGATCAATGTTTACTATTAACATGAAGTACAATGTGTCACAATAAAACAAACATTCTCAAAATCACTTGTTAGTTAATACATCTCAAAGTTATTGCCACATAAAGTGACACATCCCATTTTGAAAAATGCGGCTGTGTCCTTAAAGGGATTTTGCCATCTCAAGCATCCTATCTATACTGCTAGATTATGGAAATTCAAGAGTTTTCCTAAATACATTGCTTTAACAATGCTGCTTTGTTTGCCTGCTATGTTAGATTATTCCTCCCATTGTTTACACAGAGTTTCCTTGGTGCATGACCTGTATATGATAAGACAGGACGGAGTGATGAGTCACTGCTCTCTCGGGGGGCTGAGTGCTCTCACGGTTATGTACTGCGATCAGGACAATCAGGTCAGCTCATTGTCGTTTGCTGATAAAGGCTCAGAGATTGTCTGTTATATCTCTATGAAAGCATAAAGATAATACTGAGTTTGTTCTCTGTAGAAGCATGGTAAGTGTTCTATTCAAACCTGTGTAATGTAATATACATTTACTGTGCATATTCTTTGATCTGCATTTACAGTCATATGAAAAAGTTTGGGCACCCCTATTAATCTTAATAATTTTTAGTTCTAAATATTTGGGTGTTTGCAACAGCCATTTCAATTTGATATATCTAATAACTGATGGACACAGTAATATTTCAGGATTGAAATGAGGTTTATTGTACTAACAGAAAATGTGCAATATGCATTAAACCAAAATTTGACCGATGCAAAAATTTGTGTACCCTTATCATTTTATTGATTTGAATACTCCTAACTACTTTTTACTGACTTACTGAAGCACAAAATTGGTTTTGTAACCTCACTGAGCTTTGAACTTCATAGCCAGGTGTATCCAATCATGAGAAAAGGTATTTAAGGTGGCCAATTGCAAGTTGTTCTCCTATTTGACTCTCCTCTGAAGAGTGGCATCATGGGCTCCTCAAAACAACTCTCAAATGATCTGAAAACAAAGATTGTTCAACATAGTGGTTCAGGGGAAGGATACAAAAAGTTGCCTCAGAGATTTAACCTGTCAGTTTCCACTGTGAGGAACATAGTAAGGAAATGGAAGACCACAGGGACAGTTCTTGTTAAGCCCAGAAGTGGCAGGCCAAGAAAAATATCAGAAAGGCAGAGAAGAAGAATGGTGAGAACAGTCAAGGACAATCCACAGACCACCTCCAAAGAGCTTCAGCATCATCTTGCTGCAGATGGTGTCACTGTGCATCGGTCAACAATACAGCACACTTTGCACAAGGAGAAGCTGTATGGGAGAGTGATGCGAAAGAAGCCATTTCTGAAAGCACGCCACAAACAGAGTCGCCTGAGGTATGCAAAAGCACATTTGGACAAGCCAGCTTCATTTTGGAAGAAGGTCCTGTGGACTGATGAAACAAAGATTGAGTTGTTTGGTCATACAAAAAGGCGTTATGCATGGCGTCAAAACAACACAGCATTCCAAGAAAAACACTTGCTACCCACTGTAAAATTTGGTGGAGGTTCCATCATGCTTTGGGGCTGTGTGGCCAATGCCGGCACCGGGAATCTTGTTAAAGTTGAGGGTCACATGGATTCAACTCAGTATCAGCAGACTCTTGAGAATAATGTACAAGAATCAGTGACGAATTTGAAGTTACGTCGGGAATGGATATTTCAGCAAGACAATGATCCAAAACACAGCTCCAAATCTACTCAGGCATTCATGCAGAGGAACAATTACAATGTTCTGGAATGGCCATCCCAGTCCCCAGACCTGAATATCATTGAACATCTATGGGATAATTTGAAGCGGGCTGTCCATGCTCAGCGACCATCAAACTTAACTGAACTGGAATTGTTTTGTAAAGAGGAATGGTCAAAAATACCTTCATCCAGGATCCAGGAACTGATTAAAAGCTACAGGAAGCGACTAGAGGCTGTTATTTTTGCAAAAGGAGGATCTACTAAATATTAATGTCACTTTTCTGTTGAGGTGCCCATACTTTTGCGTCGGTCAAATTTTGGTTTAATGCATATTGCACATTTTCTGTTAGTACAATAAACCTCATTTCAATCCTGAAATATTACTGTGTCCATCAGTTATTAGATATATCAAATTGAAATGGCTGTTGCAAACACCCAAATATTTAGAACTAAAAATTATTAAGATTAATAGGGGTGCCCAAACTTTTTCATATGACTGTATATTAGACTTCTAGTAATCATAATAAATAATCTCTCATGGCAAAGGCAAAGTCTATATCTATTGAGATACTTCATAGTGTCCTGTTCATCAAACAGTCAAAGTTGCCCACCAGCTTGCTGAAGAATACAGGAAATAAGAAAACGAGACAGCAGACAAAGCTGCTGAGACAGGAAGATGGGAAAACTCCTCTAGGCTAAAGGCCTTACATAGCGAAATTCAGAAAAAAAATGCTGCAGAAATCACATTTTTTTCACATAGTTTTTCTTTACGTTTTTGCAGAGTTCTCCTCTGCAGAGTTCTCCCTCTGCAGAGTTTCTGCCCTTATTATACCTATAGAGAAAACGCCAGCATTTCTACAGGTATAATTGACATGCTGCGATTTTGAAAGTGCAGCTTTTCCACTGCAGATTTTTTTCTGCAATGTGTGGCTGGGATTAGCCAGAATCCCATTCTCTTTGCAGGTACTGTAAAATGCTGCGTTTTCGCAACGTGGGGCTTCAGCCTTACATAGTTCAATGGGGCTTCAGTCTTGAGGCATTTTGTTGCCGTGTCCTTAAGGTGTTAATATAAATTGCAGCAGTTAAACTTTTCATGAAAACTCAGGTACCCTTTACGTAGTCGACAGCTAATGCCATATTTCCCTGAAGGAGAAATGAATGGCTGAACATAGGTTTTACCAGCAACAACAGCTAAGTGGTAGAGAAATGGGACTAACAGTGATCAGCTGACAAGCCTTTTAAACTTCTTGGGGCAGATTACTAATGTCTTTGCATCTAAAATGTGGCAATTGCAATTAGTTTTGGTGCATATTTCTAAATAACTGAAAAAGGTGGATGTAGCTTGAAATGCGCTAAAATTTTCAATAAACTAAGCCAAACAAAAAAAATGGTTTAAACTTTTAGAGAGACAGTCTAAACTCTCGTATTATCATACAACCGAAGCCACTGTGATAAATCTAGGGCATTTTCAGACTACACTGTCAAAGTTTATGCAGTCTAACCATTAGTAAATGTGGACCACTAAGTTACGTTCTTTCTTTTGGCTGTACTTAAAAAAAAAAAACACAAGTAAGTGTGCTGGCATACACAGCAGCATAGCTGAACTTCTCTAACAAGAGGAAATAACTTTATTTCTATATATTGTCAAATGCTGTAACAAGTCACAGAAAACAAACCACCAGAGGAAGTTCTGTGTGCATAGTGAACCAGAAATAAATGCTATTGGATTTCAGGTTTGAAGCCAATAGAAAAGCAACTATACCTTTAAATAGGCACTTGTGTTTCTACAAACTTTGCATAAATAGTGATTATAAATAAAATCTTTGTAATATATATCTTATCAGAGAGAAATGTTTCATTCTGTTATTATCCAGTTGCTTCTATGCTCCCCTCCCTTTGTTAACTGCCTTTCACTCTGAAAATTCTGCAACCTTTGTCTCAAGATGGACGGTAGGTCACATGGCTCTATTGTAGGGGGGAGGGGGGGAGTAAGCAGGAGATAAGAAAGGCACCAAATAAAAGCTCTTCAACACAACCAAGGCACTTTAATCATACCAGTACAGACCGGTACTTCTCCATGTATGTCCTGCATGTTCCTGGGACTGTTTGGAATGTGAGTGAGAGACAATTCTGAGTAGATTCTCCCCTATTTCTGTGTGCAGTGTATGGCAGCTAATTTCTACCTGCCATCTCAGAGAGAACTATAAACTCCAGATATAGCAGCTGCAGGAAAACTGCTAAGAACTACAGAACATAAATGTCATAATAAACAAAATTGTGTTCACTCTTCAAGTATAAATATATAACAGCTTATTCTGTAAAAGCCAAATGAAATAACTACATTTTAGGCTAAAATACACTAGATTCTTAACCCTGCAGGAAGGATACTCTCTACAGCTGTTACCAATGCAGTCATTTATTTATCGCATGTTTATTATTATTTGTTTTTGTACTATGAATGAATACCCTTTTTCAAGGATGTATCTATAGGGGGCGAGTTGTAGCAGTCACTACTAGGCTTTGGACCCTGAGCCACATAAAATATGCTACTATTCTAAATGGCACAAGGTAAGTAGGGGCTCCTTTACAGACTTTGCAGTGGGACCTAGGATCTTTAAGCTATGCCTGTAACCTTTTCATATGTTCATTGCTATGAATTTAACAGTGCTCTAAAAATAACTACTATTACGTATAATGTGCAGTGTATTTCTAACAAATAATTCAGTAGATTCAGCTTCTGCAAGCTGGATCTAATGAGGAATAGTCTTACTGTCAGCTGGTGAATGCTATTTTGGCAAACAAAGTTTGGCATGTTGTGTCCTTTCACACCCAATCCTTCAACTTGTGGATAAGTATTGCCAGTTGTACTGTAGCTGCTCACTGGCTCTTGTTATTGCAATAAAGATGCATATTCCAGGACAGTATAGTGTTCTTATTACACATGAGGAGTTTAGAGGGAGTCTATCAGCAGGACAATTGGTATCAAACTAATGACAGGCATCTCTGGGAAGTGCAGAAAGAGTACTTTCTTATTCTGTGTTGCAGCTTCATTTTCATGAAAATCATCAGTTTTATTCTTATGCGAATTAGCTGAAAAGAACTTTAGGGACGTTTCTTCTCCTGCTGTCTCTTCACTTTGTGCACTAGATAATCATCCCTAATTGCAGACAATGGGGTGGGGGTGGGGGGTGTAATTGGTCAGCAGTTAGGCCAGTTATCTAGAACAGAGAATGAAGTCCTCAAGTGCTTGTTTATTTTTCATTTATTTATCCATGTATGCCTATCTGTTCAATTACATTGAAAATATCTATTGTAACGTCTCTGCCTGTTCGGGTCTCTACATCACTCACCACCCGCACGCGGCGGCGCAGGAGGTGTGCTCAGTTTGATTCCTTGTTTAAGATTCTTGTTGCTCACTCTGAACACTGTCGTAGACTATATAATTGATTTTTTTGCCACACCCGTCTCCAGCACCTTGTTTCTTTTGGCTTCTCAATAGTTAATCTCAGCCTTGCCTGTGTGATTGACAGCCTGTCTACCAATCCAGTCTAGGGCAGGTCCTGACTTTCTATAAATAGGTTGTCAGCCCTCACATGGGCGCTGGCTATTGATTCTGTCTTATGACTTGTCCCTGCTAGCATCTTTTCTGCTATTACCTGTATTCCTATTTCTGACCTCTGGCTCTGTTTTTGACTATTGTCTTGGATTGTGATTTTGTACTGCATTGCTCGACTGGTACCGACCCCTTGGCTAGCTGACCTTCCTTTGTCTGTTGTTTGTCCTGTCTACATTCTGTGTTGTCACTTATATTAGGTAGGGCCTGTTGACCAGTTGTTGCTGTCGCCTAGGACAGATAGGCAAGTTAGCCAGGGACAGTGGGGGGTTCAGCTTAGGGCTCACTGTCTTGTTGTGCCCCTCCCCCCAGGGTTCTGCAACAGCACTGGGGAATTGCTCAACTGGCAATTCCCTTACATCTATATTCAATATAGATATATTTTATATTCATTAATTTATACATTTCATTAACTACTCCTGAGTTTGCCCTTCTTAGTATTGTCCCTTAATGAGGTACCATATTCATTTTGATAGTGATATTTCTTTATCACGTATTATGTTTACATCGATTCTGTATATATTTTTGGTCTATACCCATACTCATTTACATTTACCATGCTCTGCATATTCCACAGCTATGTATTACATGATATTTCATCCACCCTGCTTACTTCATACATTTAGTCCACATACTATAGTCAGACCAGATGCCCCCCTGAACATGTTCTTATTTATTTATTTTATATTATAGAGTTAAATATAACTTTTTTTTTACAATATATATATATATATATATATATATATATATATATATTGTTTTAATGTACCATTTCCGTATATGTGACCTTTTATCACCCATACTTATCTCTGTTTTTAATAATATATATTTTGAAATCGTATGTACTTATTTTTCTATGTATATATTTGTATCTATTGTTATCACCTAGTTGGCCTGAGGAAGACGCTGGTACAGCGTCAAAACGCATTGCCTATATCTCTCTATGTGTTAAGTCCAGGTGGAAATAATAAAGGATCATATTGTAAGGGAATTGCTAGAGGAGCGACTCCCCAGTAGCTGCTGTTGAACCCTAGGGGGAGGGGCACAACAAGACAGTGAACCCTAAGCTGAACTCCCCCACTGTTCCTGGCTACTTGCCTGAACTGTCCTAGGCAACAGCCAGTAACTGGGTGGCAATCCATTCTTAATATAAGTGAGAACACAGACAGGACAAACAGCGACAAAAGGGAGGTCAGCTATCCAAGGGGTCGATAACAGTCAAGCAACGCCGTACAGAATCAAAATCCAAGAGAATAGTCAAAGTTAAAGCCAGAGGTCAGGAATAAGAATACAGGTAACCAAACAGCAAGAGTAAATAGCCAGCACACACAATGCAATAGCAAGCGCCAATGTGAATGTGAGCAAACACTAAATAGGAAGGAAGAACCCGCCCCAGACTTGATAGGAGGATAGGCTGTCAATCACACAGGTAAGGCTAAAATTAACTATTAGAGGAGCAGAGGGAAAGCAAGGTGAAGGAGATGGGTGTGGTGGAAAATCAATTAAGGAGGTGAGGGAATAGGACAATGTTCAGACAATACAAGAAAAACCCAAAGGTAGGAATCAGAACCGGACACGCCTGCACCGCAGTATGCGCCCAGAAGATGGTGCCAAAGGATGGGCCTATCACCTTATTAAGTAGCACTCAACCAAATCCTAGCATTTTTTTACTATTTTTCTCCCCCTATTATTGCACTACCACTAATCTAAGATTGAGAGGTCCCTGGGATGAGCAGCAGCTTTATCAACTCACCACATAAAGAGAGTGAAGAATTACACCTCTAACTGAGTTGGAAAATATCTCTGCGACCACCATTTCTTAAGAGGCGCCAATGTGGATAATTTTTTTCTCAATTAACATTTAGATCTTTTTTTTACTTTGAGATACATATATCCACACACACACACACACACACACACACACACACCCCCCTGTAATCAATGGTTTTGCTTATCCTGTGAAGACTGCCATGCATAAACTTAGAGTCTCCTTCCCTTATCCAGGTCAACTGTGGGTTGAGCTACACCATGGCTCTCCAAAAAGGAGAGATGCTCCTCCATCTCCAATGGAACAGCCTTGAAATGGGAGATATACACATGGAAGCACAAATCTATATACACATGGCACAGACATAACGTACAATGTGTAGCAAATGTTTAGCAATGTCCACTGTTATGTTGCTTATAATATATATATATATATATATATATATATATATATATACACACACACACACGGGTGTAACTTAAGGGGGTGCAGAGGGTGAAGTCGCACCGGGGCCCAGGAGCCTTAGGGGACCCATAAGCACCGGCATCAGTATGAGATTGCAGCTTCCATCTGGCCCATAAGCCATGGAGACCCACAGATTACCCTAACCACACTAAGGTTGATTAAACTCCTTAGCACCCGTAACCATCACTATCAAGAATTCGCTGTAGTGATGAGGTAGGGGACCCCGGACAAAAGATTGCATCGGGGGCCACAAGACTTTAGTTTCGCCACTGTATATATATATATATATATATATATATATATATATATAACTGTATATATATATGGTTTTAGTTTAAAAATACTCATGCAAAATGCTGATCAGAATACTGTTGTGTGAATGAGGTCTTAGGACTGGAGGTAGCCACATGGAGCAATGAATCTGGTAATAAAATTACAAAAAATTGTAGATTAAACTTTTTCAGATATTGTCTTTCAAAAGGTATGCCTTAAATCTTTTAAAGTTCCATTTCTTGCTGCTGGGAAGGTTTGGAAAGACTGAAGGCAGCTGGGTGGTTTTGCCCCTAGGTGGTGGATGCCCCTCCCAAACTTCCCTTTGCCCTCCCTATAAATAGCCCTGGATGGTCACCTCAGACAAGTAAATTGGTCATTCAGTTGTAGGCTTACTGGCACTAGAGTTCACCTACCATAAAGTACTTTTGGATGGAATGGAAATAAATGCAAGGAGGTAATTGGATTTATCTGTCCCTTGCAGAGTTACAGCGAAGATATAATATGATATTATAGGATTCATTTTCTCTGCACCTGCAAAAAAAAAAACACTTTAAAACTAGCAGCCATGAAAAAAAATGTATTATTCTATTAACTGTGTGGGAATATGATAGAAATGTGTCTTGATTTACAATTTGGGTTTCTTTATTCTATAAGAATCATTGAGCAACCCTTTATATAAGGAATACAAAAAGGTAGCAGAAGATGAAATTGTAGGAAAGAAAGCTATGGCTTCATCCTTGCACTGTAAGTAACCTTATGATAGCATCCTCTCCCAAATGAGCAGAGGCTGATGTCTTTATAACCTTCTGGACTTTGATTCCAAAGTCTAAAAATTGCAATTGTTTAACATGTTTATAAATGGATGAGTCAGGTTAGTGGGTGACAGAAGAAGAAGGCTCATTCAGATGATTTGTTATTCTGAATAAAAATGCAACAGAGAAAAGCTTTTCAATTAAAAGAAATACTCTGTGCAAAACCAGGACATTGTATTATTCATAGGCTGGGGGTGCTGCATGGTGACAAAGGGACTTTCTTTCATACCTCAGTATTTTTGTGTAGTGTGCTGCTCATCAGGTCTTGTACTTGACAAAACATAGTGTATCAGCCCACTATATCCACCTAAACTGAAGGCTGAACCATTTCCCTCACCTGTGACATATGTCTTGTTCTAATACACAATTTAGTGGTGTTACAATACAGGGATTGTGCACGGTGATCGCATAGTACAAGGATAATGTGTAGTAATAATAATAATAATAATAATAATAATAATAATAATACATTTTATTTATATAGCGCCAACTTATTCCACAGCACTGTACAATTTGTAGGGTTCAAGTACTGACAAAAAAGATACATTACAAAGAAATATTTAATTCACACACTGGGACTGAGGGCCCTGCTCGCAAGAGCTTACAATCTATGAGGTAGAGGGGGTGACACAATAATACACATGATGTCACAGTACAGATATTATACACGGTGGTATCATAGCATAGGGATAATGCACACAGTGATGTGATAATACAGATGTAATCTACTCCAAAAATGAACAGCTCAGAAAGCATGTAAACTGTGTTGTGATGTCAGAAGTAGGATTATACATAGTGATGTTATAGCACAAAGATAACATACGGCATTTGTATAGGAATAATACACATAATGATGTCACATCACAGGGATATTGCACAATGATATCACAGCATAGAAATAATGCATATCTAACCTCTATTTGTCTTATAGATTGTACCCATTAAAGGTTTTCCAAGACAAACATTATTGAAGGCCTATCCATAGGATAGGCCTTCAATATCAGATCAGTGAGGGACTAGCCATATAGCTCTGTTCTCTTTGTAGCAGCTGCGTTGAGGTACTGCAGTTCAGGTCCCATGTACTTGTTTAGTAGTTGACCTGTAGTAACTCAACACAACCACTAAACAAAGATAGAACCTTCTGCTTCCAGCTCTACTCCTCAGATAGATAGGTTAGGGTCAACTGAATCTAACGGTGTTTTCCCATGTGAATCGAAGCCTCTGTTTCCAAAATATTGCTGTTTTTGGCAATATGCAAATTAGTTCTTTGGAGCAATGAGGATGTTGCTGCTGCTGCGCCAGAGGTAAGTGGGAATGCACTCATTGGTCCAAAGAGCGGCAATATCTCAACAGCGGAGGCACAGATTCACAAGGATAAAACCCCTTTTTGATTTAGATAATCCTAACCTATCTGCAGGGTTGGGTTGATATACTGGGTTCTGGTGACAGATTCCCTTTAAATGTCCCTTACTTCTGAGTGGATGTGGGCCTCTTACTTGCAGGGTCAAATAATAACAGCAGTTACTGTATACTCGCTTTCCTGGTAGCTATGCTCAGATTCTTCATTGAAATTGCCATTAAATTACACTACACTAATACATTATACTTTTAGAACATATATTAGAATAAACACTCTGGATTTGTCAAGATGCAAGAAATTTATTGTTGAAAATAGATTTTTGGGACTTTTTAGGTTCATTTGTACATAATTTAGTAACTTTTTATAGTTTTATACTGTAATTTTGAAAAGTCTGTTTCTGGAAAGCTGGCATGGTTAGTCTGTAGAGGTTATGTAAATCCAATTTATCAAGTGTTAAATTATTGCAATTTCACTCCAGTAGAAGAGTGGAGAAGAAAATGGAATAACATCTTAAGACAGGAGTGGTAGTTGTAGAAAATTTCTCAGACATTGTGCAATGTTTGATAAATTTGGTGTATATTACTGCAACAGCAAATCCATCAAAACTGATGTACAAAAAAAATTCCCCTCACTAGGATTCTCCCCTCTGACTTGGGTCAGTCTACACTTCCCTGATACTCTGATAACCATGTAGTCAGAAGATGATAGTTGAGCTTAATTTACAGATGTGGTTTGCAGAAATTCACGCATATGCTACAGAAATAACTCCGTTCATTTTCAGTCTCATAAATTTCTGCAGCCAATCTTATGTATACCAACATACTCTGATACTTGCTCTCTTTGAATAGTGGCTAGATGTTAAAGATTCAGAAATACTAACAAGATTACATTTTTGGCTCATAGTATGCTTATATGTTTGTTTGTTTTTTATTTTTTTTTTACTGTAGGTCATTAAATTTTAATATTTAACCCTCTGATGTCACCAATATTCCTATTTAAGTGATCATTTTTAATTACAGATTGTCTGAACTGAGCTATGCCATGAAAGAGAATCCCTGAAGTCACAGGGAGCTAAAATCATCATAACCGTATCACAAAATATGTTAAACACAACGCTTCACGTCAGCACTTTAACTTCAATGGGACCCAATGCAGAACACATCCTTCCTGCATTCAGGTTGCTACCAAGGAAACCAGTGACAGTCCATGACGTCAAAGACTTTCAGCAGTCTGATGGGGAGAGTAACATGCTGGAAGGAAATATACTGTGTCCTCCTAGAAAATCTTCTATATACACACCAAAAACATTTCTAACACCACACCCCAACTCACATATATTTTATTACATTGATGTATTGTAGATGGATGCCATGGATGCATATAATATCGCCATATCACAGAATCTATGTTATATCAACTCCACATGAATTACTACCTGTCACTAGTTTTTTGTCTCCATAACCTAGCTCCTGTCTGCTCTTATGCTTAAAATAAAAAATTGTGTTTTATGCCCATTCACAGATCCACAGTGCCCATATCCATTCAAGTATCAGTGGGACAACTCTGATCCATGGAGGCGCCACCTCCCGAGTTCCAGAAATAGATCATATGCTGCTAACTTCAGATAATATAAGATACCGTGCCATGAAGAATCAAAGCTGTTTTGCTGCCACAAGCAGAACCAACGCAATTTTAGGCAGGTGGTTTTAATGTTAAGGCTCATGTCTAAAGGAATTCTTTTCCATTGGATTTGTAGTTATGATTGCCCCTTTAAATGTATGCAAATCTTAAACCGCCAAGAGGCATAGTTCTAATTTAGAACATCATTTTTTCTGAGAGAAAATGCCATAATTAGTGATCCGTAAGACAGACACAAGACGGCAGGTCAGCGTGTGGAGTACAGACGTCATAAGGAAGAGGCTGGAATTCTTATTTTTAATATGCATATAAAGAAAGCCCCGCTTAACCTCAGCCGAGTCATTCTGATTTATTTGTGTTGCTTTACATTTATGCTATTACTGTGTCATTTCAGCAGGTTTATTGATGTATAGACAACTTGAATCATATCGGATCTCAACTCCCATAAGTGTCTGATGGTTTTTGTTTTGCTCGTAGTTCTCACAAAATTAGCAGTAATTTATGTTATGCAAGTGATAGTTGTAGTGTTATATTGCCCAATTAGCTATTCAGTCATAATTGGCCTCTCAGAAAAGAAGTATATAATGTATAGCTTCACAAAGAAATACTGAGGAGGGATTTGTCAACGGTTTTAGGGAAATTTCTATTAATATTCAACACTTCAGGGAGAAGTGTTGTTGTAGCTAAATGTCACATACCTGTAAATATACAAGGTGGTGAGAATCCAGTAAATAAACTCCAGACACCTGGGATCTAAGAGAATTTTAATATTTAAATGAGAATCCATCCCAGATGTCTTCATCTGAATTGCGCTCTCTCCATATTTATGTTACGCAATAAATGATTAATTGGACTAAACAGTTTTTTTTATTTCTCGGTCTGTAGGAGAATCTTTTGTTGTTAGAGATTTTATTGATTGGTGTTCTCAATATACGTTATGCCCTTACATGAACTATCTATAGAAGAAAAAAAAAAGACCTAATAGTCAAGGCATGAAGCGAGCGCCGTATACAGTGAACATGCTGAGATTTGAATTTACTGCAACACTAATTCTTAGCACCTTGGTGTTAATCCTTCTGAAGTCAGCTCACTGTGTAGAGCATCTATCCCCCTGATACATCTCCTGAAGATTACTGTCCACAGATATGATCAAAGTGCAGTCTTTGTACGAACTAGAAATGTAATGTGATCATGCTGTATGTAGCATTGTGTATATCCAAAAAACTAAGAAATATGAACAATATGCTTATCTTCAAATCAATGTACAAAAGCACTTTATATAACAGAGATATGCTGAATGATACATTTGAATCAAATTTAAAGGGGTTGGCTACTTTCAGGTCAATATTGAGAGACAAATGTTATTGTTTGTATAATAAAAAGTTATACAATTTTCCAATATAATTTCTGTATCAATTCTTCACAGTTTTCTAGATCTCTGCTTGCTGTCAATCATCCTGCTTACCTGAAGTGGATGAAATTCTGACCATGGTCATGTGATGTACAGTCCATGGTCACGTGATGGACACACAGGTGCACAGCTCATTATATTCACAACATAGTAATCAGACATCTGCCTGGTAACGAGCTGTGCACCTGTGTGTCCATCACATGACCTGGACCGTAAATCACATGACCATAGTCAGACTTTTATCCACTAAAAGTAACAGAATGAATGACAGCAAGCAGAGATCTAGAAAACCGTGAGGAATTGATACAGAAAGCGTATTGGAAAATTGTATATCTTTTTATTATACAAACAATAACATTGATCTCTCAAAATTGGCCAACTCTTTTACTTAACGGTAAACATAAAAAAATTACCATATTAAAACTAAAAGAATAAAAAAATGATACCCATCTTAAAGGGTATGTATGTACAGCAGAAGTTGGTATTTGTGGAAGATATGTGAGCTGAGGTGCCACCAAATCCTTGAAGGAAAAGACTGCAGTGTTATAACTTGCTTAGTATTTACCCAGAGTCTTTGGCACTGTATATCTGGGGCCTCATTTGAGAATGGAGTAAGTAATAAGTAAGGCACATCAGCACAATTGATCACAAGTCTTTAGTAGAGAAAAGGTAACAAGTGTAATGGTTACACAGTTTTGCAAGAGACAACAGGGTGGAGAACCAGTTTAGTGGTTACTGAAAGTCTATCAATAAAGGCACAGTTCTTACCAGTTACATGTCTTTGCAAAGGCACACAGAATAAAGGAACAAAACACAGTCCTTGTTGCAACACTTTATACCAGTCGGTGGCTGCCCAAGCACTTTTAATCCACAGGGCCCCACTGCAGATACCGACACAACACTCACTATATTGCTACACACTTTTCACATCATACATTGACCCCTCATTCTATGGTATCTCCAGACAGCACACTGGCTTGTCACAATACACACTCAGGTCACTATTCGGGTATCTTTTACCTGTTTCACAGGGCAGTGTTTCTTTTTCACACTGGTCTAAGTAGTTTTAGCAAGGGCTTGGTCTTATATCTGACCAGTGTAGTAGTCATGTGGTCGGGCATGGGATTCACTAGTCTCTGTAGTATTCACCACCGCACTAGGTATACCTGCAACAGTACAGAGAAACTACCGTAAAGGTAGTATCTCACCTCCTCATGCAGACTGGTGGTGTGATATAACTGTGTTAGAAGGAAATTTCCCCAGATGCTCTTTTAATACTCAACTTTAGTTTGTTTGATTGCAGTTATACAAGATTAGTGACAAGTAACAAGTTCATGTAAAACACAGCACGGTAGCCAGTTATTGCAGTCACCCAGGGGAAACTCACACAAGCTGGTGGGCCTCACTCCTGTTCCTATAAGCGATGCTCTCTACCACACTCATGTACTGGGCATCTGGTTTCTTGTGACGCAGTGGCTACTTCCCGGGAAAGTATGGACCGGCCAACTGAATAGATTTACAAGACGTTGATTACCAGAAAAGCCCGAAGGCCTTCCTATTTATAAGAATCCCTCCCTTCCCAACTTAACCAAGCACTATGTCTCCGATAGTACAGGGTCATACGATGGGATGTGCCAGAGAACCTCCTGTGGTTTAACACCCAGATACAAATAAAGTTCCACCTGCACACAATGCACATGCAACAATCTATATATACATTCTCAACAGCTGCACAGTGTATATTATGTCAACAACCAGAAATACAATAATCCGACCAACACAGATCACATCAGATAAACATCGGTATTCTACATTGCAAAGGGTTTGCTAACCTGACTTGGATGGGAACACTATACATGTCCCCCTGCTTCCACCCACCCAAGGTTGGTTAACTAAGAAAGTATTTTACATTGTAAAATAGTCTGTCACCAGAGTAAAGCATATTAAACTAACAACACAGTTAGACAGTTCCGGCTCATCTAAATTTAACACCTTTTTTCCCCATGAAAATTTGTGCCTCCCTTCTTTGAATGTCAGGGCAAGGGAGCTATGTTGAAATCTTGCTTGGCCCTGAGTTCTCACATTTACACTGGCGTATTAGAGAAGTGTGGGGCACAGTAGTTTGGAACATTGACGCTGTTCTCAGTGCTCCAGACTGCTCATTTGCATATTATGAAATAAATGAATAGCAACAGTGCCATAAATTTTCATGGGGAGAAAGGAGTTATATTCAAGGTGTTATATATAGGTGTGTTACTGGTTTAATATACTTCACCCTGGAGGCAGACTCCCTGTAACTAGTTCCTGCCCTAGGATTTGCTGTTACATCAGTGGCAGGAAGCTGACATAAAAGTACGTCATGAAGATGGCGTCAGCTCAGGATCTGAACCGGAGCCGTCAGGAGAGGATGTCAGCCGCTGTGATGTACAGCTGACATCCTTCTCTAATATCTGACAGCATTGGAAACACTCTTCACAGCTTTTTAACCTATTAGTTAAGGCACAGTTTAGGCAGGAGGGAAATGCTGACAACCACATTATAGGGTTTCAATCTTCATACAATGTTACACCCTTTGGGATGATATAGTTTCACTCTGTCGTTTGGCTGAAACTGACAAAACTTCTTTTAAAATCAATGGCAGTCTAACGCCTGCACAGTACTATAGATTAGTCTTCAGTCAGAGGTATACAGACATAGCAAGCACCATTCAAACAGTGTGTTAATCTATTTGTTTATCGCACCACAATCGTATTAGAGCATCGAGCCTTACTATTAGAACAGTGTGCTATGCAAATGGGGCAGGATGATAACTAAATAGAGTTACACATTATCTGTACATTGGGAAAAGCTCCTGATATACATAAAAAAAATAATGCACCGATATAGAAATGTTGGATTGTTCCAAAACTCGGCATGAACTTATGTCTCAGACAGATATGTAAATTATTACAGGTGTGGTCTGATTAGACTCTGGGTCTTCCCACAGGAAGACATAAAAATGGCTCCCCTGCTGCCAATAGAAAGGCTCTCATAGGCTTCATTTGGGTAGTGTACCTCTTTATAAAAGATTGATGGTTACTAGACATCCCTCTACAACTCGCTCAAAGCTTTTTTCTTTTTATACAGTTTTTATTGGTTTTATCAAACATAATACATAACATGATATAAAGATGCAAAAAACGATGACGTCGAGGAGAGTACATACGTTCATAAACAGCAAAGACATTAGGGAATAATGCGCGTAGGCGTAGCGATCAAGAAGTTGTAATGCAAGTCGAAAATATATCTTATATATAAGAGCGAAATAAGAGAATGGAGGTAGAAGTAGAAGTAGAGCAGAAGGAGAAGTAGAAGTAGAAGTTTTTCATGTAACGTCCAGTTTTTCCCTGTAGGACTTATATGATATAATCTTCTAGGACATATTTTTAATTTAAAACAAATACTTCTCAAATTTAAATAGTTCCAACATATATGTCCAGCAAATCAAGCTCAAAAGGAGCAATGCTTACCAGGTTTCTTGGTGAACAAATGGTGGTACCGCAATACCTTCATACATCACCCTTTAAAACTGAAGTTTGCTACATCACCCTGCAAGGTGCCTTACCAGACTATTATGGAAGCTTTTAATGTCTAATGAAGATTCCAAACAAAGTACATAGGAGACTGTTGTAAGCAATCCAGGAATATACATCACATGTTCCTTCTTGTGCCGTTCAATAAAATAATGTTGTTCCTGGCTGCTTATTTGACAATAGCTAACCTAAAGGCCAATAATTATACAACAATTATAATAATAAAAGGTATCCCCTGCTGCTTACCTAGAAACAAGAATATATTATCACTAGCGCAGGCCCTCCAAAATACAAGCAAGAAACTGCACTCATTTTTAATTCCCCCACAGAGCACCATGGGAAGCTAATAATTCACTCTCTAATTAGTATCCCTTCTGCCGTTACTGGTGCAAGGAAAGACAAAAGAGGTATCAGCTTCATTATGAAGCTTCCTTGATAATCCTTAAACGTCTTTCTTCTCTGCGGGTTAGATATACAGATCAGGGGCAAATAGAATGCACAATTAAAAAGGTTTGCTGGCGCTGTCAGTGTGTGACCATGCATTCTTAATCTATTGGGTGTGCTAGCAGCAGTGTCCTATCTCCATACACTTAGTATTACTTGTTACTCTGCACTCCTGGCATTCAGCCTGGAATTTTTTTTTTCTTATCTTTTAGAAAGTCAAGTAAAACATGCAGAACTCCGGGCAAGCCAAAAACTATGATTTCATAAACGTAATAGACGATTTCTCCCTAGGTGACCCTACTTGGTTTGTCAATATAAGCAAAGGGCAGCGAATATTAATTAAAGGTTTCCCAGCTGTTATATTTACTACTTGAGTGACTGGAAATCAATTTTAATAACTTGGTCATTTCTTCTAAAGTGCTGTAGTCATTTGCTCAGGCAATAAAGTCTGTATCCTGGAGTTCGACTAAACATTCAATACTTGTCTTTTTTTATTTCTGTGACAACAGTATTATTGGTAGAAATGAGTTTTCCTTGGCTGGCATTTGCTTCTGACTTCTGTCTCGATCTCTGCTTTTTTTTTTTTTTTACCTTTTTTATAAAGAATATTGGTTAAATATTACAAATGTTTTTATGTTTGTAAAGTCTATGCAGAGTCTAATTCATACTGGAGTTCTGAAACTATTGGAAGGAAATCACAGGCACTTA
Organism: Leptodactylus fallax; assembly: GCA_947044405.1. Classification (NCBI taxonomy): domain Eukaryota; kingdom Metazoa; phylum Chordata; class Amphibia; order Anura; family Leptodactylidae; genus Leptodactylus; species Leptodactylus fallax. The sequence goes on along the minus strand of CAMRHE010000088.1, from coordinate 259,241 downwards.
GAATAAAATATGTCCAGTCCTGGCGTCTTAAGTAGATGGTTTATTTCATTTACATAATTTCCCACTATAAATCTTGTAAAAACAGAAAGGGTATCTGAGGTAAACAAAAACCCATGAATTCCAGTTTTATTAAAGATTTTTTGCTGCATTTCGTCAGCCATAATTTTAAAAATTTTATCTATTTAGCTATTTTTACAGTTGGCCTTTTTAACACCTTTTGGGTACATGCACAGTAAGTAAATGCACATTCATTTTGTATAATAAAAGAAGAATGTAAAAACAAATTGCAGTTTAATTTTTCTATGATGTTGCCTTAATTGACAAAATAACTTAATTCCAAAGGTCATTACTAGAATAGTGACATAAAATAGAGTGGTTAGGACACCAAATAGTGACACCAAATAAACAATAAACAATAATAAAAAAATAGAGTGCCATGCAAATGTTTTAGACAGGTGTGAAAAAATGGCAACAAGTAAGAATGCTTTCCAAAATTTAAGCTGATATAGTATAACAACCCCAAACATGCAGCCAATGTCATTAAAGGGGTCATCTGGGACTACAATATTGATTGCTTTGTCCTTTTCATTCCTTTAACAGCACAGCGCTGCACAGTGTATAGTGGCTATACTTGGTATTACAGCTCAACTTAATTTATTTGAATGGGACTAAGCTGTAAACAGGCCATGTGATCAATGGACATGATGTCACTGGCCTGAAAAGAGGAATTGGAACTCAGTATTACAGTCCCAGACAACCCCTTTAAGAACCATATTTAGCATAAACAAGAACAAGGAGTCACAGAGGTGATAATATGGCCCCCACAGACCCCTGATCTCAACTTCACCAAGTCTAACTGAGATTACATGAAGATATAGAAGGATTTGAGGAAGTAGAAGATCTATGGTTAGTTCTCCAAGATGTTTGGAACAACCTCACTGATAAGTTCCTTTAAAAACTGTGTACAAGTGAGCCTAGAAGATTTATTGCTGTTCTAGAGGCAAAAGGTGGTCACTCCAAATATTGCTTTCATTTAGATTTCTCTTTTTTCATGTATAACCCCACAATACATATATCAAAATTTAGAAGCAAAAATTAAACATCTATGATCCAGTGCTGTGTCCTAACCTTGCTTTTACTGTAAGAGAGCCTTTGGGATGTATATTTTGTCATAGATTTTATTTATTTAAAGGGAGTCACCAGGAAACTCTATATCAAACCAACCCCAGTGCGAGCACCATCATACCTTTAGATAGTTAAACAGATGCCCCAGTAAGCAAATAAGGCTTAAATGCAAGGGGTGTGGGGGTGTCATAGCCTCAAATTTTGAAACCCGAATACTGAGCCCTTGTTGACGTTGACACCCCCCCCTCACGTTGAACTTTTGAACTTGAGCTTCATTTGCATATTACTTCATCGCTTTTTTCAAGAAAATCATGCATCTATTGGACTATAGGGATGATGGTGCTCAGCATAAAGTTCCGTACAATGCACTACGGTTGGTATGATATCAAGTTTCCTGGTGACAGACTGCCTTTAACTTTGGACATTTCAGTTTTGTTAGACAAGTCCTCAGATAATAAGATGATCACAGGTTGCCCTTGTAAAGAAGGGGGGGGGGAAGGGTTAACCTCCTTGGACAGGTGTGGGTCCACAGTGGCCATATATACTGTAGATGCCCTGCCCAAGACTGGCTGCCATCTCACTAGAAACAGTATTTGCTCTGATTTGTATAAATTCCTGTAGATGTTGCTGTGCTTTCTTTGTACATACCTTATGTTAGGGCAGAATGTTAGTTGTGCCTAGGCGTTTTACCACAGGAGCTGTTCTTTGGGGATGGCAGCACTTTAAGTGTTCTGTTTGATCATTAAGGAAATGGTCTGGTGCCAATAAATCCTTGGACTCCGGAATTTATGGTATAAACACATTTTAGTATAATATTTATTTTTTACAAAGAACATCTTAGGGTACTGTATGAAAAATGGTGTGTTCCACAAAATATAGTGTATATGTATTGTAACAAATCAATTTCTAAGCGTACACTATATTGTATGCCTTTTATAGGAATAAAGTTAAAATAAAGTCCTTTAGCTTTTCTTGCAAACTTTATTTCCAAACACCATGCTACATAATTAAAGCTCAGCAGAACATACATCTTTCTAAATCCAAGTTAAATGATTTGTGGTAATGAGTTTAGTTCAACACTTAAGTCAAAAGTAGAATGCATAAAGAGCTGATCAATAAACACAGACAATCCTTTTTGGCTTTTTCATCCTCTGAATTAAGTCTATCTTGCCACTTACTTTTAATTTAAGTGCGACAATTAAATCCTTGTGGCTGTGACACCAGATAGCTATTTACCATCTAAAGGTTGGGAATGCGAAGAACATTTTAACTGTAATTGCTTCACAAATTAAATTCTGTAATACTGAGATCATCCTCTAAAGTGTATTAAAAATAAAAATAAAGTTACCATTTCCCCAAATGAACACTTTCCAAGAAGAATAATATTAAGAAACTGTGGTTGCTCCACCGTTACTTGTGGTTCCCTAAATTACTTAAATTTATAGATGCTTGATAATTATCTGACTTTTCATACAATTCCATGCTGCTAGAAGCTACAGCTATACTCCATATTGTATTATTAGGGTTATACAGGGGCATAGCTATAGGGGCTGCAGAAGTACCAATCGTTACCAGGTCCTGGAGCTTCAGGGTGCCCAAAGACATCTCTACAACATAAGTATTATAGCTAGCACATGGTAAGTCGGGGCCTCGTTCCATATTTTGAATTGGGGACCAGGAGATCCAAATTACGATGCTGTGGTTATACTGGTCCACCATAGCATATGATGCTCTAGTGAGCCAAAGTTATAAAAGTATTGTGTTCCTACTATGATAGAGTCTCAAATATCCAGCACAAGGCAACCCCATTTAAGTACTGTATAAATTGGAGCAAATTGTATAATGGTTGAAACTGGTTTTGGGATGAGATGGATGGAGAATAATGTGGAGGATGGAGGGGTGCATTGGTAGTGTACCATGGGCCACATAGGAGGGCAGCTTAGGGAGTTTTGTAAGTGGCTCAAGAGTTGGTGTAGGAAGAAGACATTTAGGTTCTTGCAGAACTGGGCTGACTTCTGCATTGACTACAGGGATGGGCTGCCCCTCAATGGGTAGGGTGCAACTATGCTGGAGAAGAGAAATATAGGGTAGATAGTGACAGGGGATAAACAAGGCAACTGTGGGTGGAGTAGAGGGAGGGCTTAGAACACAATAAAAAAATGTGAAATAGGGATAAAGTAAAAATTAAAGTCCATGTATACTAATGCTAGGAGCCTCAACAACAAGACTGAGGAATTAAAGGAAATAATGAGGAAGAGGAATATGACAGTGTAGAAAAGCTATACATGACTGGGCTGTAAATGTACAGGGGTACAGTCTATTCAGAAAGTTAAGAGAGGGAGATGGGTTTGCTTACATATAAAATCATGCCTAAAGCTTGTACTACAAGATGACAGGAAGAAAATGGATATATAGAGTCCTTATTGGGGGGAAATAAGAGGTGGGAAATAAAAGTAAAATATTAATTGGGGTTTGTTATAAGTCTCTAAGTATAGTGGAGGAAGTGAAATTGTTAATAATGGACCAAATAGAGGAGCAGGGGTGGATTGAGGCCAGAAAGTGGCACTTGAAAAGTATTTAAGGACAGGGCCCCACGTGGTGTAGATGCCGTGGTTTGGCCGTGGTGGAAAAGGCACGGCAAAAACCGCAGTGTAGTCTCTGCAAATCCCATCCACACATTGCAGAAAAATACCCACAGCGGAAATGCTGCGATTTCCAAAACCATCGCATTTTTGTAAATCGTAGTATGTCAGTTATACCTACGGAAACGCTGGCTGTTTCCCTATAGGTATAATTGAAGCAGAAAGTCCGCAGACGAAACCTCTGCAGACTTTATGCGAAAAGTGCTGCAGGAAAAACCGCAATGCATTTTTACCGCGGTTTTTCCTGCATCGCTTTTAGTTGTGGCCCGCTATGTGGGACCTTAGTCTAAAAGTGGCCCAATTTTATAAGCGGGCTCAGTGCAAGTAGGCGGAGTCAATACAAGTAGGCAGGGCCAGCACAAGTAGCTCCTCCATGTACACAGGGCTGCCTGCTTTATATGTAAAGGCAGCAGTCCTATGTAAGTAAAACTACAGGCAGTGGGGTGAGGGTGGCAATTAAACTGTAGATGCAGCAGCAGCTGCCATCATAATTTCATTCCACTGACTCCTCAATTTAGAGGCTCTCAGGATTTTGACAAACTCCAGAAAAACATATTACCTGGCGCTCTGGTGTCCGCTGCTGCCGCCTGTTCATTATTATGGGAACAGTCTGGAAACACCACAGACCCCGAGCCACAAAACCTGCAATATATGATGTAGTCAGACTTGGGTTTTGATAACCAAATTTACTTGAATAAAATCTGCAAATACACTAAGCCCAACACTAACCAGGCTAATAGTACAACCTAGATATTACAACAAGTGAAGTTTCCATATTAATAATAGTTTTTGTGAAGCCAACATCCTAGGGTCCAGCCCTTAGAAAAGCACATTCATAGCCACAGTTGTATTGGTATCACTGCTGCATCCTGATTTCCACAAGGTGGAAAGATAGTAACCTCAAATAGTGAAGCACTCTATCACAGAGGGTTGCACAGTTATGGCTTATACAAATCACGCAATACCATTGCTATCTCAGGGATGTGCTTAGCAATTGTTGCTGCAGAATTTAGAATTTGATGAACCCCAAATGGACGTAACTACTTTGTCTGTAGGATTTAAATTATATCAAGTTATAATTAACCCTTCCTCTTTTGGAAGGGCTACGTCACCGGCTGGAGGGAGTCAAACACACCGACACACAGGAGTGATCAATGGAGCTGTCTCAGAGTTTTCACTCAGACATCCAATCATTTATTTTAATGCTACAGCCACGCCTCTTGCAATCATGATCTCTCATCAACCAATCACATTCATATTTAAATGACACGTCCATATTTGGTCCATAGGATGTTAGCAGCCAGGAACATGAGTTAGTAAGCCTATTTATATTTCAGATGACAAGTTCAAATTTGAAGAACTTGGTTAAGGTTACTCATCATAGTCTGGCCAATATATCTATTTTTTTTATATATTAACTTTTGAAAAAGCGGAACTATCACAATGACCGCCTCAGCAATCTAGGTAAATATACATTTTTGATAAAGTAAATTAGTTAGAAGTTAGGTGGGGGGAGGGTATTTAGTTTAGTATTAAATTATCATTTTATCCTGGACAACCCCTCTAAGCACATAGATGCCACAGTCAATATGCAGCTGTGGCTTTCAAGTTGTCAAAAGAGACACCAATGTAATATTATTATTGGGGGTTCTATGGATTACAATGGCAGACCCCTTTGTTAAACCTAGCAACACTTTCATCATAGACTTAGTATACTGTAATACATATGTATTGCAGTGTATAGTACTAGCGATAACACCCTCTTGTGGTGAAATCCCTATGAGTACTTGAAAAAAAATGTAAAAAAAAAAAAAAAAAGTTTCAAAAGAAATAAAATGAATTCTTCTAACCAAAAATCCTATCCTCCCCAATAATAATAATTTCTAATGGGAAAAAATAAAAAGGCCACATTATTCATATTGCTGCTTTTGTAATTAGCCAATTATTAAATCACCGCATTATTTAATCCACATGTAACATCTCTACCTGTTCAGGTCTTTGCACCACCCTGAAAACTGTCCTATGTAATTGAATTTCAGCCACACCCGTCTCCTGCACCTTCTCTCTGCTCCTCTAACAGTTAATCTTGGCCTTGCCTGTGTGATTGACGGCCTGCCTTCCAATCAGTTCTGGGGCGGATCCTTATTTGCTATAAACCGGTCATCAGTTCACACATGGGTGCTGGCTATTTAGATTCTGTTTGTGACTTTGTCCCTGCTAGCTCCTTTTCTGCTATTACCTGTATTCCTATTCCTGACCTCTGGCTTTGACTTGACTATTCTCTTGGATTGTGATTTTCTACTGCATTGCTTGACTGTTACCGACCCCTTGGCTTGCTGACCTCCGTTTATTGTTGTTTGTCCTGTCTGCGTTCTGTGTTGATCTGTATGGAAGCAATGGCAGAAGGTAATTTTTTGGGGCTGGCTATTCTGTAAGGGAATTGCCAGTTGAGCAATTTCCCCCAGTGCTGCTGCAGAACCCTGGGGGGAGGGGCACAACAAGACAGTGATCCCTAAAGCTGAACCCCCCCCCCTCCAATGGCTAACTTGCCCGATCTGTCCTAGACGACAGCCAGCAACTGGTCGACAGTCCCTTCTTAATATAAGTGACAACACAGAACGCAGACAGGACAAACAACAAGAAAGGGAGGTCAGCTAGCCAAGGGGTCAGTAACAGTCGAGCAATGCAGTACAGAATCACAATCCAAGAGAATAGTCAAGTCAAAGCCAGAGGTCAGGAATAGGAATACAGGTAATAGCACTAAAGGAGCTAGCAGGGACAAAGTCACAAACAGAATCTCAATAGCCAGCACCCATGTGTGAACTGATGATCCGTTTATAGCAAGTAAGGACCTTCCCCAGAACTGATTGGAAGACAGGCTGTCAATCACACAGGCAAGACCAAGATTAACTGTTAGAGGAGCAGAGAGAAGCAAGGTGCAGGAGACGGGTGTGGCTGAAATTCAATTACATAGGACAGTGTTCAGACTGAGCATCAAGAACCTTAAGCAAGGAATCAAACTGAATACGCCTCCTGCGCCCCCGTGTGCAAGCAGAGGGTGGCGCAGAGACCCGAACAGGTAGAGACATTACACCACATAGTTATGCTTCTCATACTATTATGACAAAAAACTACTTAAAAAAAAAAAAAACTGAAAAAATCAATACATATTGGGTATTGAAGTTATCATAGTGACCTGTAGACTAATGTTATGCAGTAATCCAGAAAACAAATGACTAAATTGCATTTTTACATTTTCTACCCAGAACATGTTATAAAAGTTAGTTAATCAATAGCTTTATGTACCCTAAAATAGTTTCAATGACAAATACAGTTCATTCCACAAAGAAACAATTCCTACAGAAAAATAGGAAAGTTAGAAATGAAGGCGACAATGGAAAAAAAAGAAAGACCTGGTCATTATATGATTGATCCTAAATAGGCTAATATAATAGAATAGAAATGAGTCACCTAAGTCATCTGACCCACAGTAATTTGCATAGTAAACGTTGTTTTAGCAGAGTGAGGGGGGGGGGGGGGGGTGGAGGAAAGCACCCTGATGACAGCAGAAAGAGGCAAAGTTTCATACAATTGTCTGTACTATTCATTTACATAAAGTTTGTGGAAACAACAGTACTTTTTTAAAAGTAGTTAAACAAAATAAAAAGCATCCATTACTATAGGCATCTTCACATCTAAAGGTTGGAACTAATAAAAGCTAAATTAAAAAAAAAAAAAAAAAAATTACACAGCATTTACCCCCAAAATGGTATAAATAAAAGTAACACTTCATACATCATGTACAATTAAACCAGAGAAAAAACAAAAACAAAAAACAGCACCATAGGTCAAAACTTTTGTTAGTTGTGGGTGTCAGGACATGACTGTAAAAATGAACTTTCTATTTTGAAAAATGTATAATTTTTCTGACAGTTATAAAAAAAAAATTATGTAAATTTGATATCGCCATAATTGTACTGACTTGCAGAATAAAGGTAATAAAGATAATGTTTAATGCTGTAAAAATGAATCCTAAAATAATGATGGCAGAAATGTATTTTCCCCACAAATAATTTTATTTCTACTGTTTCACAATATATTGTATGGAACATTGAATAATGCCTTTAAAAATACAACTTGTTCTACAGAAAAGCCCAAAAAGCTTATTGCAAGAACAAAATGTAAAGGAAAAATTAACAATTCATTGCTGTGGGCAGGCTATAATAATTGAATAAAAATACAATAAAAACGTTGCTTTCATTTTCATGTATATATTTAACCACTTCCGTACAGCCCATAGAGCAGGGGTGTCAAACTCATTTTCTCCGGGGGCCACTTCAGCCTCACGGGGTACCTTGAAGGGCCAAGATTATTTTACACGTGTATAAAAGTAACTTCTCCTTAACAGATAAGCGAGCTATTAAGGAGTAGTTACATTTGTACATTACTACTGTTACAATCAGCCCTTTGAGGTCAACCAGGAAGAACATAATGTATTGTTAAAACCTAAGACATTGGCATGTTACATACTATCCTCATCCTTTTCTGAATATATCAAAAATTAAGCACTATACAAATACTGTTTACCTCTGCAAACGGTATTATGCTCTATAGTTGCCTCTGCACACGGTATTACGCCCCACAGCGGCCCCTGCACACGGTATTATGCTCCATAGTTGCCCATACACACGGTATTATGCTCAATAGTTGCCCCTGCACACGGTATTATGCTCAATAGTTGCCCCTGCACACGGTATTATGCTCAATAGTTGCCCCTGCACACGGTATTATGCTCAATAGTTGCCCCTGCACACGGTATTATGCTCAATAGTTGCCCCTGCACGCGGTATTATGCTCCATAGTGGCCCCTGCACACTGTATTATGCTCCATAGTGGCCACTGCACACGATATTATGCTCTATAGTGGCCCCTGCACACGTTATTATGCTCCATAGTGGCCCCTGCAATCGGTATTATGCTCCTTAGTGGCCCCTGCATTGGTATTAAGCCCCTTAGTGGCCGCTTCACACGGTATTATGTCCCATAGTGACCCCCCACCCATGAACTATTATTATACTCTGGGGTCTTTTCAGACCCCAGAGTATAATGATTGGAGACCCAGGTGGTGACAAACATAAAGCCAGTGTTACTTACCTGGGCTCCGTTGTGCTCCCTGCGTTCGGCCTTCTTCAATGTCGCACAGACTGGCATCGCGACATAATGACGTCGGCCTGGCTCACGTGACGCCTGGGACCTCACCAAAGAAGGCCGAAGCTGGCTGAGAGCAACATCGGATCGCCGGAGAGGTGAGTAACACAGGTTTTTATGTTTATCACCTCCCCTGGGTCTCCGATTATTATACTCCAGGGTCTGAAAAGACCCCGGAGTATAATAATAGTAGTATTTGATGGGGTTTGCGAGCCGCGGCCTCACTTACCATCCCCGCTCCTGCACACAGCTGCTTCTGCGTCCCATAGCAGAAGGGGAAGCGGGGGGCGGCCACGACCAGCAGCGGGGATCGGTAAGTAAATAGGCCGTTACGTGCCGGGGATGCTCACCTACCTCCGATGCCTTGATGCAGCCGCGGCCTCCTCCTCTTCTTGTCCCCGACGTCTGCGTGTCAGCGTAGGAGGCGCGATGACGTCATTGTATCGCCGCCTACGCTGACATGCAGAGGTCTTGTAAACCAGCCCAGGACAGGTATCGCGCAGCTTTGTTTTTTGTTTTTTTAAGTGGCCTGTCCTGGGCTGGTTTACATTACATAGACAATAAAAAATGCCGCGGCCCTGCGGGCCAGATAAGTGCCGGGCCGGATAACAGAAGGCAGCGGGCCGGATTCGGCCCGCGGGCCTTGTGTTTGACACCTGTGTCATAGAGTATATACGACCAAGTGGTGGTTGTCTATTTCTGCAAGGACGTACCAGTATGTCCAAGCAGAAATCAGCAGCTGCATGAGATCATGCAGCTACTGAAATAGGGAGCCGGCTGTAACTTCAGCTGGAGCTCCCAGAGAGAAGGCAGGGAAGGTTATTACTTTCCCTGACTTCCCGATCGCTGTGTATACAGCGCTCAATGTGCACTGTATACAGCGTTATGGGCGCTGTCATCTTGCGGCCGCCCTCTGACCTGGCGGTCATGTGATCCGCCGTGTGCAGTGTCTGCAAGAGCTGCTGGGTCCTACAGGACCCAGATCAGCTCTGTAGTAAGGTGCAAGTAACGGACAGGAGGCTGTATTCCTCCTGCAACTGGGGCTAAATGTACCAGCCCCAGTTACAGGGGAAATCAGCCTCCCCCCTCCAAAAAAAAAAAAAAAAAGGTGATCAGATGTCCCCAAAGGTCTATTATGACCTTATGGAGACACAATGTAAAAAAAAAAAAAAAAAAAAAAAAAGTAAATAAAATAAATAAATAAATAAAATTATATGCCAATAACACGCCCTTATTAAAGGTTATAGACCCACCCCCGACAACACCATACAAAATAAAAATTACCATAACGAAGAGGAAACACTATTTTGAAAAGTTTTTAGTAGCACTTTGGAGTTGTTAAATAAAAAAAAATGAAAAGTGAAAAAATGGACATGTTTTCCCTCCTCTTTTGTTTATATTTTCTCGGATATAAAAAAAGTAAAAACAACATAAAAATAAAGCCCTATGTGTCACCGAAAAAAGACTCAGAAATTAGTTGAATAACACAAATGATAAAAATGTTATAGCCCTCAAAACCGCACATACAAAAAACCCGAAAATGTGCTTGGTCTGGAAGTGGGGGTAAAGCATCTGGTATGGAAGTGGTTAAAGAGTGTTCTGTCCCAATAGTTAACTTATTCCAAGCCTCACTATTTGATGTTAAGCCATTTCCATTTGCCCTATAAGGGCATACAAAGCTTTTTGTGTTGAGGATGCAAAAATAAAGATGAAAGACACTAATACATCCAATAATTGTTCTTTCTAATTCTAGTTCTGCCTCACCCAGCACAGCACAAAGTAATAAACAGATTACTTCATAAATGTACCTACGTCCTTCTGTATTTTATATGATAAAGTTGTTATCTCTGACACCATGATGTCTTACTTTCTGTAATCACAATGAAAACTAAAACAGTGTGAGTCTAAAGAAATGGCAATTAAATACTAATTATGCAAAAGATTTATAATGGGGGCACTGGGAACATCAGCATTAATGCCTGTGTGAAGCCATTCAACTATACTGTATTAAAAACAATTCCACCTGGGAAACACATATGGTCCTTTCCACTAAGCCATTGATCTACATTCCCAAAAATTGCAATTCCCCCTGCTGTTTATTGATACTTTTAATCTCTTGCTGTAGGATGTTTTTTTACAGTAGGTCTTCAAACAACATATTGTTTAGCAATCTGCAATATATTCAGTGTTAGTAAACTTCATATACACCTAAAGTCAACCAGCATTACCTTCAAAAAATTCTGATTTAGGTCCCATTTAGACTGCCTTACTCAGTATGAGAAGTGTGGTCTGTAGGACGGCTACTAAAATGTCATGGCCCATACAAAGCATCATTTCAGTACATTGGACATTAAGAAGTCATAGCACGTAAAGCACTATGTTACTGTGAATTCAGTTAAAACGTCTTTTCTCCTTCACAGACAATACCTCAGCACAGGCGGCAATACAATGACGTCATCACGCCGCCTACGCTGAGACACAGACATCGCGGACAAGAAAAGGAGGCGGCGGCAGCTGCATCAAGGCATTGCAGGTGAGTATAACTTTTTTTATATATAAATAGGCCTATTTCTTTACCTATCTCGCGTCTGCTCGTGGCCGCCTCCGCTTCCCCTTCTGCTATGGGACGCAGAAAGGGAAGCGGATGCCGCTGTGAGTGGCCGCGGGCTTCGGTAAGTGAGGCCGCGGACCTCAAATACTACTATTATTATACTCCGGGGTCTGAAAAGACCCCAGAGTATAATAATCGGGGGCCCAGGGTAGGTGAGGAAACATAAAAACCAATGCTACTCACCTCCTGCGATCCGATGTAACTCCGAGCAGGCTTGAGGCCTCTGGTAACATCATCAGGTCACGTCGCCGGCCTGATCATGTGACGTCTGTGCGCAATTAAACAGGGCCGAAAACTGCAAGGAGTGCACCGGTGTCCAGGATAGGTAAGTAACACTTATGTTTTTATGTTTTTATGTTTGTATTCTCCCCTAGGTCTCCAATCATTATACTCTGGGGTCTGAAAAGACTATGCCCACTATGGGGCATAATACCGTGTGCAGGGGCCACTGTAGAGCATAATACCCTGTGCAGGGGCCACTATGGAGCATAATACCAAGTTCAGGGGCCACTATAGAGCATAATACCGGGTGCAGGGGCCACTATGGAGCATAATACCGAGTGCAGGGGCCACTATGGAGCATAATACCAAGTGCAGGGGCCACTATAGAGCATAATACCGGGTGCAGGGGCCATTATAAAGCATAATACAAGTGCAGGGGCCACTATGGAGCATAATACCAGTGCAGGGGCCACTATGGAGCATAATACAAGTGCAGGGGCCACTATGGAGCATAATACAAGTGCAGGGGCCACTAATGGAGCATAATACCAGTGCAGGAGCCACTATAGAGCATAATACCAGTGCAGGGGCCACTGTGGAGCATAATACTGTGTGCAGGGGCCAATATGGAGCATAATACCATGTGCAGGGACCAATATGGGGCATAATACTGTGTGCAGGGGTCACTAGGGAGCATAAAACTGTTTGCAGGAGTTGCTGTGGAACATAATACCGTGTGTAGTGGCCACTGCAGGGCATAATACCGTGTGCAGGGGCCACTGCGAGGCATAATACAGTGTGCAGGGGCCACTGTGGGCCATAATACTGTGTAATACTGTGTGCAGGATCTGCTGTGGAACATTATAGTGTGTGTAAATGGAGAGCTATAAACAGTGGCTATGGCGCCTGTTTTATATTACACGCTGTCTGTTTATAGTGGCCGTGTGATGCAATTCCAGCCTTGTCACATACTGTAGACATGTACAGGATGAGGCTATAGTTACATTACATGGCCGCTATGAAATGAATGACACTATGTAAACAGAGAAGTGGTCATGGTGCTTACACAGGTACCATTCAAACAGCTGATCAGTGGGGGTCCTGGGTTTTTGAGCCCCACTGATTAGTTTATTAATGACCTGGAAAACCTTTTAATTAGTTAACACCTGGGGCATTATTAATAAGGGGCACTATTTATACAGGGTACACACGGATGTTATTAATATAAAGATGCACTTGGGGTTATTTTTCATTATGGGGGATTAGCATATATTTTATAATTGGGGGTAGCAGCAGGATGGGGGCTTTGTGTAGGTGAGGACAATGTGGGTTGGATGCCTGGAAAAGTGAGGAGTCAAAGATGTCTGTGTTGCAAACTTTACAGAGACAAGTCACAGCTGGAAGAAGTGGTCATGGCGGTCCAAAGGGAAGAGAAGGGAAATGTGAAGGATTAGTCAGAGACGTCACCTGTAAGTCACAAAATGTTACTGCCCTGTATTCACCTAAATGATAGAGGATAAATACCTGATTGATGGGGGTCTGGCTGCTGAGACTTGGGTTTTTTCCCCCACTGGGTGAGAATCCAGCCTGACCACAGCCATATATATAGGTGTGTCACTTGGTGGATGGACGAACCCACGTGGCTCTCATTCACTTCAATGGGAGTGCAAAAGATACCCGAAGTCCAGTACTCAGCTATCTGCAGGGCTCCTATTATAGAGAATGGAGGCCACGTGGGCTCGTCCATTCACCAAGCACAAGATGTGTGAAGTTACTTTCATTGTTAATGCCGTGTTGTTGATCTGATACTGAAGTAATACAGGAAGAAGAATTCTTATAAACTGTTTTATAACTTTGTGTATTGTGTATATTGTGCGACGATAACAGTGTGTTAAACTAGTAGCATAGAAACTCAATTTTTTTTTTTTTGGGGAGGGGGGGGCGTTTTTCTATAGTCCCCCTCAGGCAGCAAAGAGGCTAGGTTCACCACTGCCTAGGATGTACCGTTCCTGAGATACAGTATTCCCAAAAAATGACCAACATTAGCTAATACAAGCCTGCAAGTCTTTCACTCATAATCCAACTGCCATACACACGGTCAAATGTCCCTTATCAGCCAATAAGAGCTCGCAGGCGCTTACTCTCCTCAGGCATACAGGATTCCATAGCAACCAAGCTATTTATGACCTGTATTAGTCAATAGCAGTTGGCAGGTCCTTAAATATTCAGTCATACCACGTGTATCAGCCAATATAAGTTCACATTTAATTTACCAGGTTTCCATAACAACACAGCCATAAATAGACTGTACCTATACTGGACTCAGTGGCATAACTAGGAATGGCTGGGCCCAAAGGCGAACATTTGACATAGGACCCCCCCCTGGAAACCGCCCCTCCCAGCACAAACTGCATTCCTGCACACAGTATTCTGCCCCATAGTGGCCCCTGCACACAGTATCATAGTGGCCCCTTCATATAGTATTATACGCACTCCCCACTACCTCTTAAATGTTGGACCAGATGTCACGTGAGTCAGGCATGCATCGCAACGCATAATGACATCGGACTGGCCCACCGACGTCTGGGACGTCACCAAGGAGGCCCGAAGCCTTTTGAAAAGACCCCAGAGTATAATGATAGCAGTGTTTGTGGGGTTCACGGCCCACAGGGCTTACATACTGATCCCCGCTCCTGCTCACAGCCGCCTTTGCAGAAGGTGAAGCGTAGGCGGCCATGAGCAGGAGCGGGGATCGGTAAGTAAATAGGGCCCGTTACCTGCTGGTGTTACACGGAGTGTTAACAGCCTATTAAAAAAAAAAAACACACATCAGGGGCCCGCCGAGACCCCTAATGTCCCGGGCCCTGTGGCAGCCGCAACCACTGCTACCCCGATATTTACGCCACTGACTGGACTGCCATACTGGATTTCTGCATTCTTATAAATTGAAACGTTTTTAAACTACTCATGCCCCCTGCAGCAAAATGCATGGCTGCTGCTCGAGCTAATGAAAACTCTCAGCAGACCCAAGCCTGTCTCTAATCTGACAAGATAAGTCACAGACAACAGCGAGCTGCTGAAACAACCCAGCAGACCCAAGCCCGTCTCCAATCTGACAAGGCATTGTCAGCCACATGCACACAGCTGCACTCCATGTTTCCATAACAACCCAGCCATTTTTCTTCACTGCTGTAGGTCAGCTTTAAAGGGGCAGGGCACTGTGGATGACATTGTTACACAAGGTCACATACACACAGCTTTACTCCAGGCTTTCCATAACAACCGATCGCAGGTCTTTCACTGATATCCAAACTGAGATACACATGATCACATGACGCTTATGGACCAATGGAAAATCGCAAGTTCTTCAGTCTTGACATACACACAGCTTTACACCAGATTTCCATAGCATACAAGCTATTTATGACCTGTATGAGTCAATAGCAGTTCGCAGGTCTTTAAATATTAAGTCATATGACGTGTATCAGCCAATATAAGTTCACATTTCATTTACCAGGTTTCCATAGCAACACAGCCATAAATACACTGTAGCTATACTGGACTGCCATACTGGATGTCAAGTGCAAAACTGGCCAATTCTTATGGGGTCACTACACAAACAAAAAAATAAATATACCTGTGCGAAGCCGTGTCCTTCTGCTAGTATTTTTATAAGTTTGTAAATTAGGCATTTTTAGATGAAGGGATACCTAATGTGTATGTGTCTTACTTTATTTATTTATTTATATATATATCTGATTTCGTGAAGAGGGGCCATTTAGACTTTTTTTTTTTTTTTTTTTAAACTTGAACACCTGGGGAGTGTGATCACTAATACAATACACTGCAATGCTAATGTCCTGCAATGTATTGTAAAATATATAGGCTTCTATTACCCTGTAATAGAAGTAAGCTGATAAGCCTCCCAGGTATCACAGCAACTGCACATACAGTACAATATAGTGATAACACAGCAGTTTGGTCACTGTTGAATTGCAGCGGAGAAAAAAAAAACCTGTGCTTATAGTCCCAAAAAAGTGAATGAGATTTCATTTAACCCCTTCCTGTAGAAGCCATTTTTTGATTTTCATTTTTTACTCCCAGTCTTCCAAGCACCATAACTTTTGTATTTTTCCATTCACAGAGCTGTATGAGTGCTTCATTTTTGCGGGACAAAAATTGTACTCAATAATGGCACCATTTAATTTTCCGTAAAATGTAGAGCAGCTGGAAAAACAAATTCAGAATGGGGTGGAATTAGAGAAAAACTGTTTGCGTGACTTTAAGGTCTTTGTTTTATGATGTTCACTATGAAGCCAAAATTACATTTCGCCTGTATTCTTTGGGTTGGCATGATTATCGTGATACCAGATTTATATAGTTTATAGTTTTTGGCTATTTATAGTCATATATGGTGTTCACGGTGAAGCCAAAATTACATGTCACCTGTATTCTGTGGGTCGGTATGATTACAGTGATACCAGTTTCATATAGTTTATAGTATTTTATATTTTATAGTTCTTGGAGTCAACATATTCTGACACCCGTAACATTTTTATATTTCCGTTTATGGGGATGCATAAGGTGTCTTTTTTGCAGGGCCAGGTGTACTTTTTATTTATACCATGTTGGGAAACACCTAATATTTTGTTTGCATTTTCTCTGCATTTTCTTCTGCAGAGTTTATATTAAATAGGAACCAGAAAGAGAATAAATATATGCAAATTACCTACAGGGTGCACAGCTGCTGAACGAATCCAATTCTATGATCCAATGGAAAATTGTGAAAGTCCAAAGAAAGAAATTTGGCCGCCATGATTTGGTAAACACCAAATCTAATCTTTATCACATTTCCAAAGAGAAAAAAAAACAGTATGACAGTTATAAGTGCAAAATACTTCTTACGCATTTTAGATCACATGGATCCTTGGTCATTTAGGTTCTTACCCATTGTTCCCATTGGCTTTACAATTATCTAGCATTAGGTTTATTACTAGTATAATATTTTGGCTACATTTCCAGCTCCTTTCTACTGTATAGTGTTGATCTTCCATGCATTTTCTTGGCCTTTTTCTGTGATATGTTTTTCAAAGTAAATTATGCCATGAGCATCACCAGTTCAAACACCCCTGTGTAATCTGAATCTCATTTGCACACACAATCAAGAGCACCCCGAAACATCAACACTCAGGAGACCCACCACAGGGAGTTCCGAGAGGGAAACCTCTACCCATCAGGTGCAATTCCTTCATAATTGTGCTGCCCCACATCTTGTAAGAAAATTTGGCACCAAAGCCACAACACAAAAAAGAGTGAATAGCTATCATCTTGGGCATGCACCCCTCTATCATCTCCAAACAAGTAGCCGTGAGACATTGCAACAGTTATAGTAAAAGCCTCATAATTTATATTACAGTTAAACCCTCTCTTTTTGTCAGTGGTGATGAACTTTTAATGATGGTTTCTCTCCAGATGTGTAACCCATTATGAATCTATCACTCTTTGATCATGACTGCACACAAAGAATATGGAACATTAATATGTTTCTACCTAATAGTATGTACTGACATATAAACAATTCATTTCTATATAGAAACAGCAGTGCAACAAACAAATCTGCATGCAAAGCATTATGTTTTAATCTTTCTCAATAAGAAACTAAACAATAGTCTTGTAAATATGATACCTTTTAATGGGTAATTGAAATAAAACAAACACTGTTAGGCTAACGCCCCATGTAGCGAGACGCAGCAAAAAAAAAAAAAAAAAAAACGCTGTAAAAAAAATGCAGCGTTTTTGACAGAAAGTTCACATAGTTTTCCTCTGCAGACTTTCTTTCAATATTATACCTATACAGAAAACGCAAGTATTTCCATAGGTATAATTGACATGCTTTTCCACTGCAGATTTTGTTCTGCAATGTATGGAGGGGATTAGCCAAAACCCCATTCATTTTGCTAGTACTGTAAAATTCAGCATTTTTGCAACATGGGGCCCCAACTTCAAATAGCAAGCTTTCAAGACTACTCAGTTCTCTTCGTCATGATTTTAAGGTTTCTTTAGATACATTATAATTAGAGATGAGCGAATTGAAGCTGCAGAAATGGAATTCGATTCGAATTTCATGAAATATTCGATTCGCATTGAATCCTAATTTCCCCACGCTTTGTGGTAACGATTCACATTTAGTTCAAAATGGCTGCTCTACATGGGGCAAGGAACTCTGGGAACGCGGGATCACCCACAATGCCATGCGTGCAGCCAATCAGCAGCCAGCCCTGTGATGTCACATCCCTTTAACCCCTTCGCTAGCTCACACGGCATGTTTGACTGCTGCATCCAAGGTGTTAAATCCCCCCGATCGGTTATGGAGCAGGGTGTTAGCTGTAACTGACACCTAACACCATGCTCTGCTCCATAACAGATCTGGGGTTTTAACAACTTGCATGCAGCGGTCAAATATGCCAGCGGCATCCAAGGGTTTCCGCCATTTTGCCGCCCACCCCGGCTCTCTGCAGCCAATAAATAGCTGTTTTTGGTACACGATTCGCCGCAATTTAATTCGGATCGAATAGAATCATATCGCGAAATTCGGCGAAGTTCCCGAATCGAATTTTTCAGTACTTCACTCATCTCTAGTTATAATACCAAGCCTGATAGACAGGTCTAAATAGTCTGGAATGCTTGATGTTAACATCATTTCTTTTATTTCAATTAGCCTTTAAAAGACATTATATCTGCAAGACTATTACAAAATATGCTGAAAGCAATACGTTTTTTGTTTTTTTTTAAACTAAATTTTTTTATAATAACAATCTTTGTAAAATTTGACCACTGTGAGTTTGGAGTGAGCCGGCACATAGCACTCACAAAGCAGCCTGCCTTGGAGTTCTCCATGCTAAATGGGTGACAGTCTCCTCCTCTTCCACTATACCTCTAAGTCTGGTTGCAGACGATCCTGCTGTGAGTCAGTGTGCTCTCCATGTATTTCACAGAGAGCACACTGACCCATTCTTTTCTATGGGCCCGTGCACATGACCGTGATTTTCACTGTCCCATGTGCAGGCTGAGAGTTCGGGCCGCATCAGATAGGACATGTCCTATTCCTGTCCTATTTTGCATTTAATGAAAGGAACCGTGGAAGCACGGCCTGTGCACGGGCGGCACACGGGGACATCGCCATGTCCCCCCTGTCCAGCCCGTTCTTTTAAATCACGGCAGGCCTGTTGCAGCATGGTCGTCTGCAACTGGCCTAAGTGCAAATTGGGATTCACCAGGATGCCTTGTCATTCCTGTGGCATGGGCAGGGTTGTTGCTCTTAGGCCCTTGCACAGCATATCTTCAGACTACTGGAATGGTATTCTTTCTTACTGTTGACGCTCAGGTCTCTGTTCACAACCTTTCTGTTCCGGACTTTTGTCTGCAGCGGTGATAACCTGACTCAGTCTCTCCTCCACTACTGTGCACAACCTCACTATTTAGAAGCTAGCTGAAAACCATATACAAGATTGAATTGCAACATTACATATGCATTACAAATGAAGACAAAAACATTTTGCAGTGTCCAGTGGGATGCTGCATCGCAAGTGGAGCTCACAACCTAAGTTCCCCATTTCAGACATATTAGGCCACATGGATATGTTCAAGATTACATGTGGATTTTTTGTTCAGATTTTCATTTGGAAAATTTATGGCATAATACATTACCATTGAACTCATTGAGATTTTGAAGATTTTAGTGTATGCCTTGCACATTTTTTCCACATAAATTTCAACTTTTGGGGCAAACATATCAATTTTCTGTTGAGAATCTATTGCAGATTTCATCCAGATCTATTTAATGTGAAAAAGCACACTGAAATCCACCTGTAAATTTCTGCATGGATTTCTGCACCAAAGTCCACAAGAGTTGGTGCAGATTTTCTGCATAGATTACCTGCAGATTTAGCGGGAATTTGCTGCGTAGACATCCTGATCATCTGACATGTAGCCTCAGAATCAATGTCATAAGAAGCCAAATTAATGTAACAATACATTTTGAGCATGTGGAAGGAAAATGGAAAACTAAGAAGAAACCCATCCAAACCCAGGATCCTGGCTATTCACAGTATATTACAACTACAGTAGTGTCTAGACATTTCAATTGTCTGTCTCGAAACACCATTTTACAGTTTACACAGAGAATCAATCTGCAATTCTGGAGAATGCTGAGTGTTTTTTTGACTACTTATTTATTACTTATCTTTTGAAAGTCTTGAGTTTAGATCTATATTTTACTTCAGAGCTGAATTCACAATTCTGCTGTTTGTCAATGGAAACATTTAGCTTATTAAAAAAGAGTGCCTCAAACTCAGGGATGAGTTCACTTTTGTAGCATTGGATAACTTAGAGAGTTTAGTATATTGACTATATTTCCTGAAATGTGAATCAGAGGTGTATGCCCAGGGACAGTATTGAGTTAGCAAGGAATTCTGGGTATTTATGTACTGAAGCATAAACTTACATATAGACTGTAACTCTAGACGAGTAATAAAACAAAGTTACCCAGCTTGTAATGTTAGCCCAATTATATATGTAAAAAAAATAAATAAAAAATATATATTTAAAAAGGTAGTCATGTAGTAAAAAAAATTGTCAATTTTCACAAAATATCAGTTTTTTTAAAAGTACAATTCCTACCTTTATGATGTTCAGAATCTGCGCAGCTTATTGACAGGTTATGATGCTGCTTATTTTATACCTGCCGACAGTACACTACTCTTGGCTACTGATGGCTCTGGGTTGACGTAATTTGCTTTATTAAAATATTTTTAAAATATTAAATTAATTACTTTCAAAAATATTGATATTTAAAAAAAATAAATCAAGCTAACATTTTTCTTGTGTATAGAACACTCTCAAATGTATAAAACCCCATTTACACGCACGATAATGGCCCACAGTGGCCTCCAGACAGTATAATATCCCATACTGGCCCCTGCATACAGTATAATGTCACATAGTGGCCCCTCCACACAGTATAATGTCATATAGCGGCCCCTCCACACAGTATTATGTCCCATCGTGTGTGGCCCCATTGCAAAAATTATGTGTTCGACAGAACCCGAAATTTTTAGGGTACACCACCCACAAACCACCACCACCCACAAACTATTATTATACACTGGGGTCTGCTTCCCCTTCTTCCCTCCAGGGGGCCCCAGCGATATGATATGAGATGCACGGGGAGCCCTGGAGGGCAGAAGGGGAAGTGGTGACGATCGGGAGCAGGAACGGGGATCAGTCAATAAAATAGCAGCAGAGGCCCACTGGGTCCCCTAAGGTTGTGGGCCTCATGGCAGCCGCTACAGCGATACTTACGCTACTGAATAAGGGTCTGTCTATCACCGTTGAAAAATTCTCTCAGAACTCGGGGGTGTATGTTATCTGGACCTGTTGATTTCTCTATTTTAGTATTTTGAAGGGGACGCTGCCCTTCCTCCTGGGTTAAACAGGTAATTGAGGTAATTTACCCCTAATCATTTCATTGGATGTTCTTGTTTAAATACAGTAGAGAAGAAGGCATTTAATAGATCTGCCTTTTCCTCATCCTCCACCATTACACCTAGATTATTTTTGAGAGGGCCAATATTGTCAGCTTTTATTTTCTTATTATTTATGTAATTGAAGAATAATGTTGAATTATTTTTACTTTCGTTGGCAATTATTCTCTCAGCCTCAACCTTTGCCTCCTTTATTTGTCTTTTACACAATTTATTTTTCTCTTTATAATTTAATGCTGTGTTACTACTTTGTTTTATTACTTTAACTGCTTCCTTTTTATCCCTCATTGAACTCCTTACCATTTTGGTTAGCCATATTGGTATTCTATGATTTCTAACCCGCTTATTCCCATTAAGTATATATTTTTCACTGATCCAATTTAGAATGCTTTTGACAATGCAAGTTCCCTGATCTTCTTTCCCTGTTTTTGCAAATGTAATTGTCCTATAATAAACATGGGGGTTATTATCAGGCAATCAAAGTTATAGCACCATGGGGAGAAGATCAGGGGAACCCTGCTTCTGAATGGGCAGAGGAGGTCCAGGCTGCATATGCACAGAGGATACCGATACATTTATTATTAAATAAATGTGCAGGAGCTCCCCTCATCTGGTTTTGTTCCTGTAATTCAACCCCTATATTGCAGTGTCAAAACTGCCCTAAACTAACCCATGGCTCCCCATCTCTGAAAATGCTGTGAAGCAACTCACCCATCTCCTTCTTCAATGTGGATGCCAGCAGTAACTAAACATCGGTGATCATAGTAGGAGCAATAGGGGAAGGAGATCAGGAGAGCCCCTATACATTTATTACATAATACATAATATTATAAATGTATAGGGGTTCTCCTGATCCCCTTTTCTTATTGCTCCTACTGTAATGTTGATGTTTAGTTACTCCTGTCAGCCAAATTTAAGAAGAAGATTGGGGAAGGAGATTGTGGAGTAGCATCAGAGACATTGGTAGCCAGGGATTATTTTAGGACAGTTATAACACGGCAATCTAGGGGTTAATTTTAGGCAAACAAGATCAGAAAAACAAGAAGAAGAAATCAGGGAAACTCCTATACATTTATTTCATTTATTACATTGATCTTCTTCCCCTGTTGCAACAACTGTGATTGCCCAATAATAACCAAGCCAAACAGCTTGGTTATTGCCAGACAATCAAAATGAATACCAAGGGGTTAAGATCAGAGGAATCCCATACACTTATCATAGTAAAATAAGATGTGACTAGCTGCAGCAGTGTACATAGGTTTAGTACACTTGCTGCAGCAATAAAATAAAGGTCCTCCATCCCCCTCTCCTGCCCTTAAAGGGATTGTTCAAGAAGCAACCAAAAAAAACAAAACATACTCACCTGTCCTCAGCGCTCCGTTGTCTGCCACCAGTGTGTCAGACAATATTGTCCGGATGCCACATTGCTAGAAGTCCTGAAGCTCACGTCACTACTGATATCATTCAGTGACCACAACAGTTGCTGGAGAAGGACTGGTGACACCATTCATATGTCACTGGTTCCTTACAAGAGACCACTGAAGCCACTGATTGGTCTCAGTGGTCATGTAAGCCTTGGGACCTCCAGCAATGCATCATTGACACAAGACTTTATGGACAACGGTGGCAGACAATGGAGCACTCTAGACAGGCTAGTATGCTTTTAAAAAAAAAAAAAAAAAAAAATATATATATATATATATATATATATATATATATATATATATATATATCTCTTTTTTTTTTTTTTTTGCACCTCATCCAGCTACCCCTTTGGGTTGCTCCAACCCCTGGACAACCCCTCTTTTTGGTTGCTTTCCACTGAACTTGCATCTTTGGGACTCTGTAAATGCATCATGGCATATAAAACTATTTCTGCCATCCAAAAGCCTAATGGCGTTTCTCGTCTTCTGTGTCCTGCTGTCTACCCAAACAGCAGTTTTCATCCACATATGTAGTATTTCCGTTCTCAGGACAAATTTTTGGGAACACATTTTCTCCTTTAACCCCTTATGAAAATTTAATATTTTGGTCCAAAGCAACACTTTATTGGGAAAAATGTAATTTTAAACTTTCACAATCCAAGGTTAATAAAATCTGTGAAACAGCTGTGTGAGTCAAAATGTTCACTATACCCCTTAATAAATTCTTTAAGGGGTGCAGTTTTTAAAATTTGGTCATTTTTTAGGGTTTTCCACTGTACTGATACTTTATAGGCTTTGCAAATGAGACATGGCAGCCGAAAACTATTCCAGCAAAACCTGCTCTTCCGGTATGAGCCCCACCGTATACCCATACAGCAGATTGCGACCACATATGGGGTATTGCTGTGTTCAGGAGAAATTGTGTAACAAACTGTGGGTGCATTTTCTCCTTAACCCCTTGTGAAAATGAATGGCTTAGGGCTAAAGCTATTTTCGGAAGAAGATCACCTTTTCATTTTCATGTCTCAATGTTAATAAAATCTGTAAAACAGCTGTGTGTTCAAAATTCTCATAATTTTGAGGGTGTAGTTTCCAAAATTAGGTAACTTTTAGGGTGTTTTAACTGCACTGAAACCTTAGGTGCTCTGCAAATAAGACATGGCACCTGAAAACTAATCCAGCAAAACCCAGTGGTGTTCTTTCTCTTCTGTGTGATATTTTTATGCTAAGGATGCATTGTGATGCATTTTTACTTTTAACCCCTTATGAATGTGTACATTTTGGGCTAAATAAATGTTTTTAAAAAAAATGAAATGTCTAAATTTCACCTTTCAGTTTTGTTTTTTTGAGCCAAAGCCAAGAATGTCTACAAAAGGAATGGCAACTATATAGGAAGCTCTTATTCTTCTACCTTCTGCTCATTCCACTCCTGGCTTTGGCTCAAAAAAAATGCAACAAAATAGCTGCGTTTCCGCAAAGTGGGGCTTTAGCCTTAAAGAGTTATCAAACTTCCCAAATGTGTTTTTGAATTATTTGAGAGGTGCAGTTTTGAAAATGAGGTGATTTATTGGTGGTTTGTAATATATAGGCCTTTAAAATTCCCTTCAGAAGTGAAGCGGTCCCTAACAAATGAGTTTGGGATATTTTCTTGCATATTTGTTAAATCGCTGTAGACTTGTAAGCCTTCTAACGTCCAAAATAAATTCAAGGACA
This sequence comes from Leptodactylus fallax, assembly GCA_947044405.1. NCBI lineage: Eukaryota > Metazoa > Chordata > Amphibia > Anura > Leptodactylidae > Leptodactylus > Leptodactylus fallax. Next base: position 234,754 of record CAMRHE010000088.1, on the reverse strand, counting down.
ATTAAAGGATGATGCCAACATAAAGAAAAGACATAATAGATAATATTTATTAATGTATTTGAGTGGTATTACAATCTGTCTGAAAAGCAGAGCATTTAATATTTTAAAATTGCAAATTTTTCTAAATTTCCTTAAAATTTACTATTATTACATAAACAAATGCAAAAATTACTAACAAAAGTTTGCCACTAAGAAGAAATACAGTGTGTCATGAAAAAACGGTTTCAAGATCACTTGGGTAAGTTAAAGCGTCCTAAAGTTAATACCACATACAGTGACATGTCAGTTTTGAGAAAAAATGGGGCCTGGTCCTTAAGGTGTAAAAGGCCATGTCCTTAAAGGGTTACAAAAATGTTTTTATATCTGTTAAATAAATTTACCTACATCAGTTGGTATATTGCACAACCTCAAAAGTGAGAACATCCAAATATATGAATACAGTTTTTGGTGAAAATAATTCCATCCACGTAGTGCCTTCTTTTCTTTCCTGTTCATTTCTGCATTATTATATTTACCAACATAACAGATGGTGTGTGTGCTAAATAGGTCCATACTGTAGATCCATATGAGCGTCCTTTTGGCATCTGTCAGGCTAGTCTAGTACATACCAGTATACCTTATGCTTTCATTTACCATCAAGTAGTTAAAAACAGGACAGCATACTGCATCATATACTTCTTTGGTTGCCTCTGGGCAATACACCTGTATATATAGGTCTATGGCATATAACTACAACCAAAGGAGGTACATGTTGGGACTATTTCAGGACACAAACTTCAAACAAATTATTATGTGAACAGAACACGATACCTATAAATAATAAAGGCTCATTGTGCTTTGTCCCCATGTGTTTTTACCAACGGTGCATTCACTCAGAAATATTTTCTTTGTTGTACCTTGTAATATAGTATTTGTCAAATCCTCCCAGGTGTAGAAACATGAGCATCTGCAAGATAATCTTCTGCATTATACATATTTATTAATTAGCACATATTGGAATGAGTTCAGATTTTGTCTTACTGCAGATGCATATATTTGTTGCTGTAAAATTCTAACATAAATCTAGAGAATCTGTCAGCCAGGACATTTTGGGAATAGAAAAAGAAAAGTAAAATAGCTTACACAACATTTCCAGGCTATAACAATTAAAACAAGCTGTGGTGTGTGATGTACAGAAGGCCGTAGTGTATAATGATACCCATGAAAAAATGAGAGCTGGGGCCAAATATATGATTTGCTGGTGTAAAGTGCAAGAAACCAATGATACCTATGAATAAAAAATAAATGTGATAGACAACTTGGTCATCTTCCTTGCTGTCTGCTGCAATCTTTACCTTCCATTGAAAACAGATACGGGTGGAATATGCTGTGGAATCGGGGGCGGAATTCGGCAAAACTCTATGTGTGAACGCTCCCTAACACCTATTTCTGTTGCTGAAAAGTCAAGTTATAAGTTTTTACAATCTTTTGCAAATTTACCTTAACTAGTCATGTGGGATGGCAGAAGCTTTATCTAGTCATGCAATTACTGAGCTAAATCATACCCTGTGTGGCGTGACTATCGTGTCCCTCCTTGTTGTAGGTCAGCCCGATACCCTACCTAACTGCCAACCTCACAGGGTGTAATTTAGAGCAATGACTAGCATGACTAGAAACTGCTCGCTCCCCATTGTGACTAGTTAAAGAGGTTGTCCAGGATTTATATATATATATATATATATATATATATATATATATATATATATTAGGCCGGGGAAGGTGGAAAAAAAAAACAAACAAACAAAACATACCCAGGACATTGCTAGAAAAGACATTGCATTTATTCCTGCAATCTCCTCTTCCCCCTATTCTTTTCATAGACTAATATGTAGAAAGTAATTCTACCTGAAAAGTGTAAATGTAAACATATTTCTTTAATAAGATATATTACAAAGCTTCTTATTTTCACATGTACTATTCATTTATGAAAAATTGTATATAACTTGAAGTACTTTAAATCTTATGTTTTAGATCTCACTTTTTTGCCAGCTTTAGTACAGATAACAGCCATTTGCTACTTCAGTGGTCTCTTGAATCAAGATATGTTACATAGTCAAGTGGATGGGAGTGCTATTGAGCATGTACAGCCATATTATTAACATATAACATACAACAATGCAAGTAAACCAATATATCACATCTGTCTCCTCCAAACAAATTACTACTTTAGCTGATTTAGTGATATGAACCAAAAGGTATTTAGCTTCTAACTGGTTAAACTTTGCTGATATATTCAGGTAGGGTAATTCTGCTTAGAAACAACAGCTCCAAAATAGATTTTCAAGGTAGCAGATACAGCAGCACAATACTTTTAAGGTTAACCATTTCAATAAATGTCACATAGAAGGTAAAATTACTTGTATACTTGAGTTAATTTGCAACCAAGGCCATCTGAATTCTCTATCAGAAACATGATGTGAGTATTACACGTGTATCTGGACTTAATTTGTAGGTCTCTAATGCCTGTCAGTAAGTTTGTAAGCCACGAGTGGCATGCAGGGCTCTTTGGTGCACTAGTAGGCGAGCAAACAAACATCATATATTAGGTTTGCACCACATTTTTATATCCCATTGAAATATGCATTTTTTTTCAAGATTAGAAGAAAGGTTTGTTTAAAACAGGATGTAAGAAAATACATCTTGATAGGCATCTTGTCCCAAGCTGTTTTAAAGATACCAATTTTTACTGAATTGTATTTTACAAAAGACAAGAAGCATCTGGATTATGTTCTCGAACAGAACAGAAAAAAATGTCCATGCAAGTTGCATGATAAATCTTCCAATAGTTATTGTTCCTGACTCCCCTTATGAAAATGGTATTTGTAGCTTTAGTGCTGCGTGATCTATTTACTATCCATTGTATCTAGATGTAGAATTTCAAGTCTCTGGCCCAGTGTCGTAATGGGGCACCTAGGTGCCTCTGTTTCTGTCCTGGGGTCCTTTCAGTAGTTTGCTGCCTGGATCTTGCTTTGAACTAGGACCCTTTTAGCTCTGTGAGCCAAGAATATAATCTCACAAAGTAGCAGGTCTCAGGCACTACCAGATGATTGGTAATTGGGGCCCCTGCTGTGTAATTGAGAAGATGGGCCCAGGAAGGAAGGATACTGGTTGGCCTGACTCTGCACCCAGATGTCATCTAAGCTGCCGAGTGAGTCTACAGTATATAAAAATAAAATGGGTAGTTTCTCAAATAACCTACTATGTATATTACACTGACACAAAGCCTGGAAGAGATACTGTATGATGAGTATCTGCCATGCTAGGGTTATCTAGAGACCAACTGAAACAGGAATGTGACATGTTCCATGTACATTATTATTTGGCAAAGGGACATTTGGTTCCCTCCAGGCACCAGGACCTAAATGTCACAACTAACAGTGCTATGCAATCTATTTATCTAACCATTGGTCTCCATAATACCATTGGTTTCTCTGACCACATTACATATGACCCTGCCCTTCATCCACATCCTCTACCATACCCTGGTTGAATTTGATTGACACTTTTACACTATTTTTTTAAAGGTATGAATATTTAACTGTATATATGTTTTTACCTTCTTACAGCATTCAACACATATGCATTTCCCAATTACATACAGGCAGCTTTATTTGATATTTATGATTTGTTGTCTATTTAATGGTTAATATTAGAAGGTCGGTGCACATTTAGCACATTTTTCCTCTTTAGGGATAGTCAAGGCTTCCTTATGCTTCTCTACCTAGTTTCCCGCAACGAAATTGAGACATTGCCGACAGTTGTCTTCCATGAAGATAGATCACTATCACTACAAGGTCAAACCACCACGAGTGTGTGAGATTTGGAGGAAAAATCAGTCAAAAATGACAACAGACAATCACCTTGGAGTCTCCTGACTGTCTAGCTTGTCAAAACCTTCCTGGATAGCGTTATAGATTTTAATGTATATACAACCCATCTTCTGAAGTGAAGAGAATTTTATAAGCTTTAAGCAAGAGGGTGGGGGAGAGTGTGCTCTGTTCTTGAACCTCACTATTATAGTATATTTGTCTCCTAGGGATATAAACCTTTCACTCTTTCGTACGTTCATATTCTGCCTTATAAATTATTAAAAAGGCTAAATATTTGGCTCTTAAACAAGTAATGTATGTGTAACTTTGTATCTTCGCCATCACTAGAAACACTAGACATTGACATGTAGACACACATCATTTATCCACGTGCCCTCTCCTCACCATAAACTCAATTTCATCTAGTCTTTAAAATGATTTAGTTAACACGTGCCTTTAACATGTTAGGAGTCAAAGTGCATTATATTCATACAGAAATCTATCAATCCCTTCACAGCATCTTTATGATTTATTTGCCTGGAACAAAAAACACAAGCCTGACCTTGGCAGACCAAATGTATCAATAAAGCTGCTTGTCTTCTTGTTGTACAATGTACTTTACCTATATTAATCCTTTTATATAAGCACTAAGATTTGTACTTTGTGTTCTGTATTTAAATGCATCCATTTAAGAGTGTATATTGTGGATGCTTTCTGGTTTTGTTCTAACTGGCCTATTCCACTTCCATGTATAAAAAAATTTCCAACTTGCAAATGAAATAGCTTAAGTCTGAACTAATTTGTAAGAAACCAGATTTGAATTATAGTTTACAAAAGTTTGGGTTTTTTAATGAAACCAAAACCTTTGCAATTTGTCTTGGGCAAACTAAAATGGCTGCCGCGACATATAATACGCAGTTAAAATACAGAAGGAGTATCACTTGGTCTGTGTGACCTAGTCAGGCATCTGGCATCACCCGACAGCCTTTCAGTAATTCATGTGTGGTAAGGGGAGAGGTTACAGTGCTGATGTCACATGCATACTATAAGATGTTCTAGGCAGCAAGGAGAAGAACCATTTTGTGATATTTCAAGCTAGGGGACAGGCATGTTATCATCACTGCATGATCCAAAGCAATTGCTGCTATTGCTAGTGGGAAAATACCAACAATGCAATAGTACTAAAGAATAATACGAGGAAGAGGACTAGTAAAGCAATGTTAGATTTAATTAATTTTAGACACGCAGAAAATCACGGGAGTGGAGGGGTGGAAATTTCTTCACAGTGTGATGTGTGCATGTAGTTTTCACTGTGTCACAATTACACTGGACTATACAATTTAATTGTCAATATCTCATTTTGTTAAAGGGAGTCTTTCAGCACCAAAATCAGAGTTCTGAGCACAGTGCTATAATTGATTTGTAGAATCTCGGCTTGATTTTAACAAAAAAATGCTTTTTATTATATGCAAATGAGCCAAGAGGGATCTTCACTCAATACCACTCCCAGCAACATGATGTAATCACAGCTTTCTTTGCCATCTCCCAAACAAGAGGAAGATATTGCTGTGATGCTCAGTTGCCTCAGAACACATCCCTAATGCACTCTTAGCTAATTTGCATAGGAATAAAAAGCAACTTTTGGAAAAATTAAGCAGCCATTCTAAAAACAAATTATAGCACTGTGCTCACAGCTGTGAGCACTATAAGGTACAGGGGATGGTTTAATAATGATTTTGGTTCTGACAGACTCCCTTTAAGTCTTTTTTTTTTTTTTTTTTTGCAATATAGCAAATTTTCTTGTAATACAATGTCAGATTTACCATTGCCCATTACTATTACTGTACTTTGCTGTAGCTGTCCACAGCCTTACATTTTTTTTTACTGACAAAGTTGGTCTTTTTAGTTCTAATAGCATAGTCTATTTTCACTAACCAATACAGAAAGAGTATTTTATTTCCTAATTTGCTAAATTTTTCTAATTTATGTAAAAAAAATAAAGACAAAATAAAACACAAATACACATTGTCTCCAATCACTATTCTATAAGCAGTGAAGTAATATATCTGGAAAAAACAGAGCAGAGGACAGGCTAACGTAGTGGGAGAAAACACTTGTGCTATTGTCACACCATCTACTAGTGCAACTACTATATAATAATAACAATAAAACAGCAAAACTACTTCTGGTCCTATCAGCTCCACCAATATCCACAGGGTTGTTCTACTTCCTGACAAAGATGAAGTTTTTGAAAGCAGTGGAACACAAATGTAGAGCCAGGGTTCTGTGTTTTCCTCTACCTCTGTTGACGTAACTAGAGATGAGCGAATTTCTCAAAAGTTCGATTCTGCACTTCGCTTCGAATTTCAAAAAAAAATTTGCTTCGATCCGAATTAATTTGCGGAAAATATTGTTAAAAAACACCTATTTCCTGTCTTCAGAGAGCCTGTATAGTGGTGTAGAACACTGTGCCTTGCAGTAACACGCATAGGGAGCCTACTGTGGTAGTGAAACAATACTGTGAGTCAGTATGACACGCACATGACATGAGGGCATACAGTGACCCAGTGACATTGTGGAGGTGTCAGCAGCCTTAGGAGGCCATACAGTGACCCCAGAGGCATAGCTAGTGGGGGGTAGAGGGGGCAGCTGCCCCAGGCCCACTGATTCTTTGGAGGACATCCCCGGGGGAACCTTCATTAATACATGTTTTACTTTTAACTACATCGATGTCTGAAGACACCGATCTAGTTAAAACCCATCCTGCAACTAACTATCTTGTAAACCGCAAGCCACTTCAGGCCTACGGTTTACAAGACACAGGATACAGGCAGCGCGATGACGTCATAGCATCACGCCTACGCTGAGACGCAGACATCCTATGCGTGAACCCTGTGCATAGAGCGTAGGGCCAAGAAGAGGAGGCGGTGGCAGCTCCATTCACCAAAGGATCGCAAGTAGGTTAGTATAACCTTTTTTTTTTTTTTTTTAGCGCATGTAAGGGGGGAATTAGGAGTGAGAATTATAAGGGAGGATTCACTAGGGGGCATTATAATGACAGGAGGGGTCATCTATATAAGGGGGCATAGTGAACTTAAGGGTGGTCTGTGAAAGATCCTCAGTGCGCCAAACCCGCGTTGGCCCACACCTGAGTCTTCTTTCATATAAAAACCACACTCACCACCAGTGAGTGCTGGGTTCACAAGATAAATACAAGACAAGCTTTCTAAATTTTATATATTTATTAACCCCTAAATGGGTCGGTATTAACATCTAACACATGCAGTTTAGAACAGATATGTAGATATATGCAAGCATTAACAGTTACTAGTTACAATATACAGTGCAATAAAATAAAAGGGAATAAAGTTGAAATAATTACTTTACCACACATACAGTATCCTGGATGTGGCTCTATAGTCCAACACTCACACATAGCATGTGGAGATCACCAGTGGAGGCTTCTAGCATGTGGCATCACAGCCTGCATGCTCTTCACAGTATAATCCAATAGTCTCCTCAGTGGAAGTCTGTCTGTAATCTCCTCATAGTGTTCTCTTGTAGTCCCAGCACAATCTCCTCCCACTGACCTCTTACCTCATCCTTTATACCCTTGATTACACCACCCAGAATGAGGTCACCGGCGTCGGCAAGTCTGATTGATTAATGCACTCAAGTCCAGATTCTTTGTAAAGAACTGAGACCAAGTGAAATGTTACAATGTTATCAACCATGTCTGATCTAACAGCCCAGACTGAACAATGCAGGTGTGTTTATTTGATCACCCAGGTCTATGTAGGAATACAATAGAGCCATTCTGGGATGGATACAAAGCCCTATTGTCACAATGTTGCCACTGATAACATACATCTAGGATTAGAGCTGCGCACATTATGAATAAATGGAACTAAGAGAGAAATACGCTACCCAGAGATCAAAATACAGCTTTGAGTTATAGCCATATTTAAGCGGAATCATCACAGGGTCATTTATATAATGGCTATTAGGGGGCATTATAAATGCAAGGGGGAGGTTATATAAAGGGTCATTAGGGGGTATAATTTATAAAAGGGGTCATTAGAGCTGCAGTATTTATGTCAGGGGGAATCAGGGTCATAATATGAGGGGGCAATTAATTTAATTAAGGTGGCACTTGGGCTTTATTAAGACCAAGGCCCCACGTATCGGGCCGCAGCAAAAAAGCACTGCAAGGAAAACCGCGGCAGTAACGAATCACAGTTTTTTCCCACAGTGCTTCCATTATACCTATAGAGAAGCCGCCGGCATCCCATCCACTTTGCAGGAACTGTAAAAGGATGCATTTTTTCCGTGGCATTTACACCGTGGCCACACCACGGCATTTACCCCATTGTGCGGCGCCGGCCTTAAGGTGTTTTCCAGCTCATTTTTATTGATGATCTATCCTCAGAATAGATCATCAATAAGAGATCTGTCCCCTCCCCCTCTGATCAGCTGTATGAAGGGGCCATGGCGTCGGTTTATATCACACGCTATCTGTGATGTAGTTACAGTCTTGTCACATAGACGTGTATAGGACGAGGCTGTAGTTACATTACATGGCTGCTATGAAATGTATGATACTATATAAACAGAAAAGGGGTCACAGCGCTTACACAGATACCACGGTCCACTCAAACATCTGTTCCTGAGGCTCCCGGGTATTGGAACCCCCACTAATTTTTTTTTTTTTTTACCTTTTAATCAGGAAACACCTGGGGCATTAATAATAAGGGGCAATATTTTAAGGGGGTACACAGGGAAGTTAATTTAAAGATGCACTTGGGGGTATTATTCATTATAGTGGGGTTATATTATATATTTTATAATTGGGGATAGCAGCAGGATGGGTGTGCAGGTGAGGACAATGTGGGTCGGGTGTCTGGAAAAGTAAGGAGCCAAAGATGTCTGTGCTGCAAACTTTACAGAGACTGGAAAAAATGGTCATGGTGGTCCAGATGGAAGAAAAATTGGAATGGAAATGTGAACAATTAGTCAGAGACGTCACTGGTAAGTCACTAAATGATAAAGCACTGTATTCACCCTGTGTACAGCCGATATCTACCAATATACGGTAACCATATAGTGATAATATCGCTATACCTAAGTTGGGGGCCCACTTGAACATGTTCGCCCCCCCTGTGCTCAACCCCTAGCTACGCCTCTGAGTGATCGGTAACAGAGTGTGGAGGTGTCAGCAGCCTTAGGAGGTCATACAGTGACTTGGTGGCAGCGTGACCCAGTGTAACCAGCAGGAGGACATACAGTGACCCAGTTCCTCCCCTGTGTGACTTTGTTCTCCCGGGCAAACATGGTGTAGAACAGCGTGACACCGCTGTGCACTGCACATGTGGAATGCTGGAGGAGCACTGTGAATTGTCCCTGTAGTGCAGGCTGAGGAAACAGTGGAGGATGAGGTGGACACTGTTGCAGGACCAACGGCGTGAGAACGTGAAGGCAGAAGCGGCGTCACCTGGCTAAGTTGCTGGTGACAAGGCAACATAATAGTTGGCAGCAGCATGAGGAGGACAGAGTGGCAAGGCGACATAATATGAAGTTGGCAGCAGCATGAGGAGGCCATACAGTGACCTGGTGGCAGTGGCATGAGGAGGGCATACAGTGACCCAGTGGCAGCGGCATGAGGAGGGCATACAGTGACCCGGTAAGAGAGTGTGAAGGTGTCAGCAGCCTTAATAGGCCATACAGTGACCCAGTGGCAGAGTGACCCAATGGAAGCAGCATGAGGAGGCCATACAGTGACCCAGTAAGAGAGTGTGGAGGTGTCAGCAGCCTTAGTAGGCCATACAGTGACCCAGTGGCAGAGTAAGGAGATGGCAGCAGCATGAGAAGGACATACAGTAACCCAGTGACATTGTGGAGGTGGCAGCAGCCTTAGTAGTCCATACATTGACCCAGTGGCATAGTGAGGAGGTAGCAACAGCCTTAGGAGGCCAAACAGTGAACCAGTGGAAGAGTGTGGAGAGGCAGCATGGATCATTTAATCTGCTGCATCAGGCAAATACATATTTGTGCAGGGCTACTACTGCCTTCTTGGCAAAGAAATGATGGCTTGGGCAGTGGCGTAACTAGGAATGGCTGGGCCCCAAGGCGAACATTTGACATGGGGCCCCCCCCCGAACCGCTGCCTCCAACCCCCCCCCCCTGCACAAACTACATTTCTGCGCACACTATTATGCGCCATAGTGGCACCTACACACATTATTATGCCCCGTAGTGGCCCCTGCACACAGTTTTATGCCCCATAGTGGCCCCTGCACACAGTTTTATGCCCCATAGTGGCCCCTGCACACAGTTTTATGCCCCATAGTGGCCCTAGCACACAGTTTTATGCCCCATAGTGGCCCCTGCACACTGTATTATGCGCCATAGTGGCCCCTGCATACTGTATTATGCCCCACAGTGGACCACCCATGAACAATTATTATACTCTGGGGTCTTTTCAAACCATAATGACGCAGGCCCAGCCCACTTGACATCACCAAACAGGCCCAAAGCCTTCGGAGCGTAGGAGAGGTAAGTTAAAGTGTTTTTTTAATGTTCCCTCACCTCCTCTGGCCCTCCGATCATTATACTCGGGGCTCTGAGAAGACCCCCCCGAGTATAATGATAGCAGTGTATGTGGGGTTCGCGGCCTGCAGCCTCACTTACCGATCCCTGCTCCTGCTCACAGTCACCTCCGCCTCCGCAGAATGGGAAGCAGAGGCGGCCATGGGCAGTAGTGAGGATTGTTAAGTAAATAGGGCCCGTTACCTGCTGGAGTAACCACAGCAGGTAACGGTCCCTATTTACTTAACAATCCCCACTACTGCCCATGGCCACCTCTGCTTCCCATTCTGCGGAGGCGGAGGTGACTGTGAGCCTATTAAAAAAAAAAAAAAAAAAAAAAAAAGAATCAGGCCCTGTGGCAACCGCAACCGCTGCTACCTTGGTAGTTACGCCCCTGGGTGTGGGACTCTCCACCTCGGCTCGGCGCAAGCCATCAGAGTCCACCAAGTGGAAAGGGAGTGACTGCAGCACCAGCAACTTGGACAGGAGCACGTTCAGCTTCTGCACTGTTGGATGAGTGCACCCATACTGTTGTCTCTTAGATATAGATTCTGTGATCGATTGCTGATGCAATGACTGACTAGGAGGAGAAGGAGGAGAAGGAGGAGCAGGAGCATCACAACCAGCAGATGATGGGAAGAACACACAGCTTCCTTCGGCTGAGGTGGTGGAGCATTGACTGCCTGAAATGGGGTGCGTGCTACTGGGTGCTGCAGCAGGCTGGACCATCACATTGGAGCCACAGTTCTCCCAGGCCACTTTATGGTGACTCTACATATGTTGACGCAGGACTGTGGTGCCAACATTGGCACCCTGGCCACGCTTCACCTTCTGCCCACAGATTGAACCTATGCCACACTGCCGAGTATGTGATTTTACCACCAACACTCCGCAATAACTAACTGCTACTGCCACTGCCTCCGTGAACCCCTGCACCACTGCTTTCCGGGCAGGTAGGCTGCTGCGAAGTGGGTGTTCTAGCCCGGGCACGTTTAGCTCCCGACCTACCACTGCTGCCACCCTGCTGCCTCATGCGCAAGCTGCAACCCTCTTCTCCTGATGACGATGAGGCCTCTTCATCACCCGGCTCCGAATTACGATCAGCTACATCGTCATCCACTACTGTTTGCAGGTCACTGATGTCCTCCTCAACAACAGCTCCCACGCCACTCTCCTCATCACTACTTGCCCACCTACCGGAGGAAGCGGCGGATGTCTCCTCCAGATCTTGGCTGTGCAGTAGTTGCTGACTGTCCTCTAGTACCTCCTCCTCACTGTATAGTGGATCTGAACCCACAGCATAGAGTAGTTCTCTAGCTGAGGGAACAGAAAAGGACAGAGGCAGGTTGAGGATAGCTGAGGGCACAGGACCTGCCGCCGGGCCATGCCAACTAAGGGTTGTGTCTGACGAACCCACCGACTCTTGGCTGGGGGTGTCTGATGTGACTTGGCTTGAATTGGATGACCGAGTTAATCAGTCTACAACCCTTGGGTTGCTGGTCAAGACATGACCGCTACTTGCCTCTGGGAGCTCAGGCCTCTGTAACTGACCCCTGCTGCCACGCCCCCTCCCTTGTAGTCTGTGGCATCTGGTGAAAGAAATATTCCTTTTAACCTAAATCTATCTCTTTTTGATGAGTTGGATGTAGAGGAGGCAGAAGTGGAAGACATGACTGTTGGTGGTAATGGAGGTAGTAGTGGCAGGGGGTGGGGATAAATACATGCAGTTTATTGGTGGGCATAAGTACAAAAATGGATTTCTTTCCCAAAAACTTTCTCTAAGGATACGCAAGGATTTTCCCCTTGAACAAGCCAAGTCTATTAGTGAAACATACGTTGGGTGGAAAGCAGACAATCAGGGATAGAAAATTGAGGGACAGTTAGTTTTCCTTCTCACAATTCTTTATATACTCTGGTCAACCCTCTGCTATATAATACGCAACAAGAGGGTCTGTCAGTGCAATCTCATACTGATAAATTGATACACACTCGTTGCTAGTTCCCAGCTGTGTCTTCTGTCTCGGGCACACACATTAGCAGTACGAGAACTGGGATCCCTTGTGCCACATTCCCTGCTCTTAGCTTTTTTTTCTAATTTTAAAGTAGTAAACCAATCATTTTATAGTCTTAAAGGTTTCTTTGATATTGAGCTCCACTTCCTCTTCTCAGACCATTGACATCATGGTCTTTGGTCCCATGGTACAGCTGCAGCTCAGTCCCATTCAAACAAATGGGGCAGAGCTGCAATACAAAGCACAGCCACTATACAGTGTATGACACTTTGCTTTTTAACAGGTGAAGAGACTATAACATTCAATACCATAATACTCCTTTATCTACCCAATGTAGCTTTTTATACTGTAAAATACTAATATATATATATATATATTTATATATTGTGACAACTTGGGGAATTAGACTCAAAATGGCGGCTTTTCCTGGTCCGGACAGCGGTGGTTCATGGTACTGGGCGTCGGAAAGATAGCTTTCAGACGGTCCAAGTGTAAAATAAAAGTGGCTTTATTCAGCTTAACTTCAACATAACAAAACAACAAAAACCTAGGCCACAGTTAGGGCACTAACTGACTCCTTGAGCCCCTAACTAGCCTGACTACTGCTCAGCTCCAGCAACAGTCCTCTGTGGACCCCAGCACTATCTGTCCAGCTGGGTCCACCATCTCCTGCTCCCTGCAGGATACTCCAGACTACTGGAGTTACACGCCCCCCACCCAAAGGTGTGGCTGAAGGCCTTTTCAGGGCTGGACCTGGGTCTCTCCACAGCGCCCTCTGGCTCACATACTCACAATATATATATCCGCATTTGTATTTATAATACAGTGATTAGGTTATATTGCATCCAGGGGTGGGATTCAAATTTTTAACAAGTTCAAGCCATGCCCCTTTACCATGAAATCATGTCCGCTTCTTTAACCCCATCCCCACAGTGCCTCCTCTCACCCAGAGTGTTCTTGATCCCTCTCTTATATATTATGCCCCCGTATATTAAATGGTTAATCCATCTTTGTTGCAGATTTTGCTGTGTTATTTTGAAGCAAAGTCAGGAATAGCTTGGAATGGAATGGAAAATATAAAAGAAGCACCTTTTCCTTCTGTTAAATCCACTACTGGTTTTGGCTAAAAAAAAAAAAAAAAGACGCAGCAAAAATGCTGCATTTCCACAATGTAGGGCCTTAACCTAAAGCAGTTCTGAAGTGTCCAATGGGATGCTACAAATGGCCTTCCTTTTGATCCATACCCCACACTAACATTACCATCCATTGCAGCCTGCAGTGTGCTTTTCAATGTTAAAGGGGTTTTTCCCTCTCAAGGATCGTATCTATACTGCTAACTTATGTAAATTGAAGAGTTTTCCTAAATACATTGCTTTAGCAATGTTGCTTTGTTTTCCTGCTATGTGAAATTATTATCCCCCATTGATTACACATTGTTTCCATGGAGCTAGACCTGTCTGATAAGACAACACAAATGATATCAGTCACTGCTCTCTGGGGGGGGGCTGAGTGCTCTCACAGTTATTTACATTTCAGCTGGCAGGACAATCAGTTCAGCTAACTGCAGTTTGCAGATAAAGCCCTGTCTGTTATCTCCCTATGTAAACACAAAGATAACACTGAGTCCCTTCTCTCATGCAGTATGTAAGTTTGTTTTACACTCCAAACCCGTGTAATGTAATATACATTTACTGTGCATATTATTTTATGTGCATTTATATTAAAATTCTAGTAATCATAATAAATAATCTCTCACAGTAAAGGCAAAGTCTATATTGTAATACTTCATAGTGTCCTGTTCAGCAAGTTGGGGGGAGGCAGCTTTGACTGTTTGATGAAGAATTGAAGTAAGGAAGTGAGAAGAATAGACAGCAGGCAAATCACCTGAAACAGGGAGATGTGAAAACCCCTTTAATGAATAGGTATTGATACCCAACAAGAATTCTCCCACCAACACAGTTGTCTGTAAGTGTCTGTAAGTAGCTCAGTCCTTATGTACATCATCTGGCAATTTACACACCTCAAAGAATACAAAAAAGCAAGTAACAAATCTCCTAATATTTGGATATAGTTGTATGTAATCTCCTGTTACTCTGTATACTTCTGTTTGAATTCCGGAGCATGTCTGGACCAGGAGTATTGCTGAGATTTCATGTTTTACACACACAGTATGTGTACAGTCTTAAAGCATATTGCTTTCATATTGGCTGCTATCCATCCAATCTGTTGTGTTCTACAAATAGTACTAATATCATCACATTAGTATTCATCATATGGCGGATGTGCTAGCGGATAATTAGTGTAATTAGGCTTGAGGTTGCCACGTAGAGGTATGTTTTCATAATCAGTCTGGGCACTCAACACAGAATCAGCACTTTAGAAAACACTCGCACAAGGCAGGGCATTTTCTGCATGACAAAACGTCTTTAATAAATCTCTTAATTAATTGTTTGCTTTTTCTTTCAAGTGAGACAAATAGAAAGATGAAAAATAGAAATGAATTCCTTTGCTGACAGAGAATGATTAAGCCGTAGGGCTGATGACAAATCTCAATGGAATTTTATTTTATGTACTGCAACATAACATACACTGTTCAATACTTAACAGGCAGCGTTGGATGTAAGACACCTGCTTCACAAAAATGTTAGATCATTTATCCAACTAGCATTGATCCATTTCAGGAGCACAAGAACAAAACAAAATTCTGTGTTGGGCTTCACACACACACACACACACACACACACACACACACACACATATCTATATATTTATTAATTTTATTTTTTTCTTATCACTTGTTTGAAAAAAAAAAAAAAGTCCAGAGACCACATGATATACTGTACATACATTTAAAAGAGGTCCCTCGTGAAGGCACCCTATGTCTTCATGGGACCCCTCTCCCCATCTATGAGCCAGAACACAGACCCATATTGCAAACATTTTAGAAGGATTTACCAGGATTAACTATTAATGACCTATCCTTAAGGTAAGTTATTAATATGTGATTGATGGGAATCCAACACCCAGGACCCCACAGATCAGTTGTGTGAAGAGACGGTGGCACTCGTGAGCACTGTAGCTTTTTCTCTCTGCAGATGACACTGTGTTTATCGGTCACATGGTAAAGTTGCAGCTCAGTCCCATTCAGCACAGCACCTATGCAATGTACAATGTTGTGTTCGCCCACCAAAAAAAGTATATACTGCACAGTTTATATTTCTTTTAACATAGGAACCAATGGATGATATGCCACAATGTGGTATGTACTTGTATATAATAGAGCATTATGCTTAATATAATTTTCCTGTTAGGTGTGTTGATCATAACCCATAAATGTAATGTATGCAGAGCCTCAGCCCATCACAGGACATCACAGAAAGCTTGAGATCTTCATTTTTTTTTACATTGGACTAAGCAGGTCTTTCATTACTAAGGAAACCCATGGCATGTATCATTACCCACACATGCACAGTATCTTCTGTACCCTACATATCATTGCTTTCACATTATAAACTGCCTACATATACTACATCACGTTTTACATGTCAGTTTGTTAATTTGTCAAAGCGCTCAAGGTTTTATTATATTTATATACCTCTTAAGGTCTTTTATAGTATTTTTTCTAATGGAGTAGTGATAGTTTAGTATATATTTATTATTAAAATATCATATAAGCAATAAACTATTCACCGCTGTAAAGTGACTATTACATGGGATAACTCCAGGGCTGGCATATCAGGAAATTCAGTCCACAACAGAGGGATTTCTCTTTACAGAAGGCCTGTTTCTAAATTTTAAGAATCGCTGACAATAACTCAATGGAAAAACCAATGAGAAGGGCTACTACCCAGCAGCACAGACCACACACATTTTCTGCATCTCAATCCTGTGGCCCCCAACAAATCCAAGTTTAACCCTTTCCCACTGCAGGCATTTTTGAATTTCCGATTTTGACTCCCTGCCTTCCAAACCCCATAACTTTTTTATTTTTCCATTCATAGAGACATATGAAGGCTTAATGTTTGCAGGACAAATTGTACGTAGTAATCGTACCATTTATTATTCCATAAAAGCTGGAAACTGCGTTTGCGAAACATTCTTACACGCTTTGTTTTTATGGCGTTCACCGTGCTGCCACAATGGCATGTTACCTGTATTTGTAATTTATATAGTTTTATTTACGTTTTAACGCTTTGAAAAAGTTTCAAAACTTTGCAAAAAAATATTCTGACACCCATAACTTTTTTTTTATATTTCCATGTACAGGGATGCATAAGGTGTCTTTTTTTTTAGCGGGGCTAGATGTACTTTTTAGTTATACCATTTTGGGGAATGTCTATTGTTTTGATCGCTTTTTATTAATTAATTTATTTTTTTTAAGTGAAACATTGGAAAAAATGGCAGTTCAGCTTTTTTGATTCCCTAATTTTGTAAGTTTTTTTTTTTTTAGTTTGTAGACCTGGCATTTTCAAACACAGGGATACCTAATCTATATGTGCTTCACAGTATTTAAGTACTTTTATATGTGTTCCATATAAAATATATATAGACTTTTTTATTGTATTTGTTAGACCCCCTAGCGAGTCTTGAACTCCAGGGGGTCTGATCACTAATGCAATGCATTGCAAAATACCCACACTTGTATTAAAGACTGCATGGAGCAGTCTGTAATACAAATTAATGCAAAACAAGCTTGGGAGCCTTAAATAGGCTCCCAGATGTCATAGCATCTGATCGCTGACTCAGGATCTCGTTGTGGGAGCCGGCGATCTACATAAAAATTGCGGCACCCATTTGCCTTCACAAAAATGGCACTTCGGTCACCCGAAGGCCTTAATGGCCACTGGGGGCCCTGATTGTGGGCATTAGTGTCATGTCTTTGCTGTATATTACAGCAGAGACCTGGCAGCTATAGTGCCCACCATATTTAAATACCCAACATTCCGATGTCGGAAAGGGGTTAAATTTATGGGTCCTTACGGTATCCATTATTATGGATCCATGAAAATGGAATGCTCACAGACCAAAATGCGATTATGTGCATGAGAAAAAAGGGTAAGGACACACAAGGCAAAAAAATCTGCAGCATATCTAAAATGCTAAACAGAAACAAACACAACAAATGATGGCTTTTTTTAATTGTTTGCGGATGTAATTCAGGAAATGCTGCAGATTTTACACTTGGCATAGCAAATCTGCAGCTTTAAATTTCCATGCTGTATATCTTCACCACAGATTGGGGTTTTTCAGCAATGTTTGGATAAAATTCACTAAAATCTCATCTTTTTTGCAGAGACGGTAAAATGCTGATTTTATTTCTGCAAAAGTGTCCACAGCATCAAAAATGAAGAATTTCCACTCTTTGCACCCACAACCTCAGATGGTATTACTAAATCTGCTACAATGTCCATACAGTTATTTACTGGATTAAAACATCTATTTTCCCTAGACTTGAAGCTCTGACTGAGTAGACCATGCCTCTCTCATGCACAGCTTGCACCAAAATCAGTCATGTTAAAGAAGCAAACCCATCTCCACTTCAACAACCGATCATTCAACTAAGTTCTCATTCACATGTCAGTATTCTGGTCAGTATTTTGCATTAGCATTTGTAAGCCAGAACCTAAACATGGAAGAGACACAGTTCTTTCCATTATACTTTTACTCTATTCATGCTCCATTTCAGTTTTTGGCTTACAAATACAAAATGCAAAATAGTGACCGGGATACTGTTATCTGAATGAGACCTAACCCTGGCCTAGAGAGAACGTACCTCCTAGTCATGGTACAAATGCATATTTGTATACATTGGTGAGATAACTCCTCAATGTCTTTGATGTAACCACTGGACTATAAAACATGCAGTATACTGTACTGTGCATATACTGTTTTTGGTCAATGTGACTATTCAGATCCAGGCTGCACATTAGTTAAACTTTTTAGGTCAATAATGACCTTCACAACTTGCAGAGGTTTCCACAATAAGTGTCCATAGCAGGGGATGGCACATGATATAAAGTACACAGACAAGACCATTCCATGCAAGTAAACAATACTTACCAAGTCAGTGTCTGTGCATATAAAAGTTTCAAGAGGATCCTCAAATTGCTGTACCAATAATTGTCTTGTCTTGTAGGGTCCCAAATGGCAACTCACTGCACAGCTTGTTTGATAGTAGTGTGTATGTGGCTGCTGTGAGGCATCCTTGCAGCAATGCTGACATTATCAAATTTGCTCTCTAGTGTCTCTGAATTTTGCTTGGGCATTTTAGGACATCTCAGGTTCCTTCCTCGAGAGTTAATGGTTGTGTTCAACAGGTAGAAAATATATAGTATAAAGGCAGACATCTTTAAGAAGCCCCAGTCTCCTCTCAATGTGCAGCCATAGTAGAATAGTCCAATGGACCAAAATAACACCAAGCAATTCAGAGAAGAAAAAAAAAAACCTTTCTGCAAGTATTTTATATTAACCATTTGATTATTAACACTATTATGCTAAATTATACATTCAGAAAAATGAATTAGGATGCAAAAGTTTAATGTCATAATTAAGATATTTAGAGGGCAAGGATTTCCTGTATGTAAATCCATTCTGACTCCTTTCTTAAATTTCAGTTATGAAATTGCCTCCCTGCCAACACATCCACAAAGCCTAAGAATTTTTATACTCTTTAATTTACATTGATATTTTTCTTTACAGCAGAGGCTAGAGAGCGCCCTTCAGATCCTTTTATTATATTGTTAACATATTTGTTCGGCCATTATTTCAGAGCGCTGAATGTGCAGCTAACATATTTTATGGCAAGGACAACATACTCTTTGTTAAAGCAAGTATTTATTTTTTTATATTCTTTATATTTTTCATTTGTTACTTGTACCTACAAACTGCTCTTCTAGCACAGTATAGTGGTTTCCTCCATGTATTCCTCAGATTTAAAACAATTTTTTCTGACTTGCATATATTAATTCAGATTTGTTATTAAAGATGTTGTCCAGGCAAAATTTTATATTTTAAATAGGCCTGGGGAGGTGAAGAAAATAAAAAAAATCATACTCTCCTTTTTCTTCTTGGGGAAGTTCTCGCCACACTTGACTACTGAGGCCAATGATGATGTCACTACCTGTGACGTCCTGGGGTCTCTTCCTGAGGTCGCTGAGGCCAATCAGGATCCAGAACATAACAGCCGGCGAGCAGTTTCACTTTGGGAAGACAGTCTAGCAGAAGGACTGGACATTGGAGTAAGACGGGTGACTATAATTTTTTTTTTCCTCCTCCCCAGCCTATTTTAAAAATATTTTTTCCCCAGATAACATTGTTAAGCCATATTGCTTGACAACAGCTACAGTTGCAAGAAAAAGTAAGTGAACCCTTTGGAATTACCTGGATTTCTGCATTGATTACCAAGAAAATGTGGTCTCCTTGCTCAATTAGACACAAAACATGCTGCTGACTAAGCCTATTTATAGGAGCCTAATCAGTGAGTAAAAACAGGGGCAGAAAGCTTTCATATCAGTGATAGCTGTCAGGCACACACTGCACAAATGTGATATCCATGGCATATCCCACACCTACCAATATTGTCAACACGTCAGCAGGTGGCGCAGTGGCTCAGTTGTTGGCACAACTACCTTGTAGCACTGGAGTCCTAGGTTCGACTCTGACCAAGGACACCATTTACAAGGAGTTTGTATGTTCTCCCTGTGTTTGCATGGGTTTCTTCCCCTCCAAAGACATACTGATAGGGAATGACGATTATGAGCCCTATATGGGGCAGTTCTTGATAATGACCGCAAAGCGCTAAGGAATAATTTTGCGCTATACAAGTAAGCAATATAAATAAATAGTAATCTAAATGGCTGCAAGAAAAAGAGGGCAAGTCTGCCCTTTAAAGGTACTTGGCCTACCCTTTATCCCAAGCTCCAACCTTTTACATACTTTCTCCTTCAAACCCTTGTCATGGAGGGCCTGCGTTAAGGCTGCACATGCCAATTCGGCACCTGCTGTAACCAAACCAAACCCAAACTTTGAATTTTGACCAGAGCTGCTTCTGCATGCAGATATTTTGCTGGCTTTGATGTGATCATGGAACACACCCATCTACTCAGCAACTCAGGTCACAGATACCCAGGCATGCATGCGCCAACGGTCAGTCACCTTTGGAACTCGGTCAGGTCTGACATATCACAGCCCTAAAATAAATACACAGATTTTTAGGTCCATGACTGAAAAAAAGAGGGAAATATCAGTAATAGCAGGTGTGTCAGGAAGAGTTCAACTTGACTATGTAAAAACAGAGGTGATCTAGTTATTTTGCTTGGTATTATTTTGGAACATTAGACTATTATAACCACACACAAAGAAGAAACATGTTTTCTGTGAACACAACCATGTATCCTTGAAGAAGAGTCCTGATAGTTCCTAAAATATATAGGTGATCTTCAGAGACACAAAAAAGTGGATTGGGACTTCAGCTGTAGACTGTAGACTCCTACAGTTATCTGTCTACGAGTGAGGGTGATGAATTAGTTCATCCCTCAATTCTGGTTACAAGAAGTAGTCAAAATAACAAAAATAATGAGAAAAACACCAACTCTTTTTAGATCAGGTGAGTAAGGATCAGGTAGATCTCAAGGTCAAGAGATTGGGAAAAGAAAAAGGCAAATAGATTCTGCCAACATGTGTATATCCTAATGTGAAAAGAACATTGAAAACTTGACAGACGTTCAGCTACGTATATTTTACGTATCTTTTATGAATATTTTACGTATATCTACGTATATTTTAATTTTGACCTATGGCCTCAGTTTTGTTCCTACAGTGAGCCCAATGCTTCTGAGATATTTAAAGATATTCATTTATTGGTAAGTAAGATCGTTCTGAAAAAGCTGACATCTACCCCAGATGAGATATATTCTGAAATGTAATTGGAGGCCATAATTGTCTTGGAAAATCTGGTAGGTGAGATTGGGTTGAGTGACCAGCCACATAGGTTTATCATGCCAAAATTCACAGCTCTCATTTCTAGACAACGCCCTCTATATTGTTATTGTTACACCGTTATATTAGAGCATTCATAGAAGCCATGGGATGAGATTTTAGAAGTTCTAAATTGTCCAATAAAAAGCTGGACAAACTGAGTTCGGATGAGGTTTAGGAGCTTTAGCCAACTGTCAATTGTAATTATTAAATCTAGTTACAAGGTCGGCAATGTCATCCTGTGGAGAGAAGAGAATTACATTGCCATGCGTCAACTGAACTCAGGTTGTTGCACATAACTCAACAGCAATCTGACTAATTTAATATCAAAAAAGCTAAATAGATCCCAACTGTTGGCTATGGATGAAAGACTAGTAAACAAGCAAGAGTATGAATATTTAATAGTAAGATTTCTTAGAATTCTGACACTGTGCCAATTCCTCAAATTATAAAAAGTCGCAGAAAGACTACCGGGTAGGCCTATATTATCTGAAAATAGATGCCTTAATAGATGGGAAAGTATTTGGATCCAAAACTCATTTGTAAACCATAATGTACTTGCCATCTTTGTATTGGATGTGGATGTCATTAGGAAAAAGCAACACTTAATTGTAAAACATGATAGCTTCTCCTTTGATGGAAAACACTATCTCCAGGTGCAGGGCACCATAATGGGGTCATCATGTATCCCATTGTTTGAACTTGGGGTGGTGGGAGGAGTGGTGTAATTTATTGTATTTTTTTAAAACTAGTTTCTACTAAGAAGCACATCCTTTTTAAATCAGATTTTGTTTCCCTTGATCCATGTTCATCGGTCTCAGTGTAGACTCAATTCAGGTGGAAGCAGCAGCAGAGAAGAGACTAGCCAGAATTCTGTTGTAGATGTTTGTACTACAGATCTATCTGGTGAGGGTATAATATTGATTCCCCTCTCCCCTATGTGTGTCATTATTGTAGTTTAAGGAGTTACACTAGGGAATTCCCTATTGTTTGTCTTTTCTTTACAGAACTAACAAATAAACTGACAATCTGAATATTGGTATAGCATGCATATAATCCTTATAACATTAAGATTGTATATGAATACAATACACCATTGTTTAATAATA
Organism: Leptodactylus fallax; assembly: GCA_947044405.1. Classification (NCBI taxonomy): domain Eukaryota; kingdom Metazoa; phylum Chordata; class Amphibia; order Anura; family Leptodactylidae; genus Leptodactylus; species Leptodactylus fallax. Next base: position 212,224 of record CAMRHE010000088.1, on the reverse strand, counting down.
TTATAATAAAAATTGACTTCTATGACAGGACATAGCAAACAAATAAACTGACATGATAAACAAACAAACATGCTATACCACTATTCAGATCATGTCAGTTTATCTCTTTGCTATGTCTCTATTCATACTATGCATTTTGTTTAATTATTGGTATTTCACACAGACCTGTATGGGTTAAACTCCATATGTTACTAATTCTTCCTCTGTCATAGAAGTCCAATTCTATTACAATATTATTAAACAATGGTGTAATGTATGCATATATATTCTTAATGTTATTTATAGGAAGTATTTGTATTGTATACAACTATCCAGACTATGCATTTTTCCCTCATTAGTGGTATACCACAAAGACCTGTATGGGTTAAACTCCATATGTTGCTAATTCTCCACCTGTTATTGAAGTCATCTGGATGGTGGAACGGAGTGATACAAACCTTGTATAGTCTTATAGATATATGTACTCAATTAAATGGGAAGTCTTTTACCCTCAAAACTAGTTTCTATTAAGCAGTACTTCCTTTTTAAACATGATTTTTTTTTCTTTAATGTCCCACTGTGATGTCAGAAAACCCTAATTGTGATGTTACAGTTAACCATTATGATGTCACGGTTAACCATTGTGATGCCAAAGTGCCCCATTTTGTTCATATTCTTAATCACTGCACTCTGGTGCAATATGTTAGGATACAAAGCTCCAGAAATGCATGCACAGTAGTCAGATCTACAATAGACTATCTTTAAACAGATGAAAAACACCACTGCTACAAGAATTACTTTAAGGCAGTGGATACTAATAGTTATTTGCTATATACCAGCAGTCATCTTTGTCGATGGCTAAAGAATGTCCACTACAGGCAATATTTACATATCTGAAAAAATTGCACCAATAATGATAAACTACAAAAGATGAAGTGCAATCCAAAATCTATTTAATAAGAAAAATTTCCCCTGTGGAAGTAGACTTAACTTCAGAGGCGCCATGCTGGATAATGTCACAGCAATGGCATCTCCTGTGGCTACACTTGAATTTCTTTCTAGATTGTATAGTAGCAACCTGTTCATTTGAATTTGTACAGGGGCAAAGTTTGCTTGGGTTTAACTCCTCACTGACTGACCCTTCCTAAAAGATGAATAGAAGTCAGCACGGACTGCAAAAAATAAGGTAAGTATTGGGCGCTACTTGTATAGTCAAAAAGAATGCATTTATTATAATACAAAAAAATAAAAATGCATAAGTACAACGCATTTTGTGGAACCCTTCCCTCTTCTTCAGGTACACATGTATTACAGCCATCATTGTGTGAAATGACATAAAATCATCAAATTACAAACTATTAATCCTTAAAGGCGCAGTGCGCTCGTGTAAGAGGCCACATGAAATGGCTGACTGGACATGTGCAGTCGGTTCTATCCAACGCAAAGTGGCAGAGCCGACTGAGCATGTGCAGGATTTGGATCCTGAAGACACGCTCGGCGGGTGCTGACCTTGCAGAGAGAGAGGTGGTGCTGGAACCTATGACGAGTCTGTGCTTTGAGTAAGGAGAGAACGCCCCCTGTGCTTTCTAAGCACAGGGGCGATGCCCCCTGTGTTTTCTGAAGACTAATTTGCATTGCGAAGAAAGAAGACAAAACTCAAAAATGGTGGCATGGACCTGAAAAATAAAGGTAGGAGAGGAATAGTCTTTCTAAAGGCTATTGCAACGTGCTTTTAGTTAAAAAATTGATTTTTTTTTAATGATAGAATCCCTTTAAAAAGATCAACATACAAAAAAAGAAGAAAAAACTATATAGAAAACAGTATAAATATATAGGGTATGTGTAAATCTGAATTCTAACCAGCGCATTATAAATACAGCTATTACAGATGTTCAGTTGATATACACAGTAACATACTGGATGTTCAGGTAGTTAATTTAAACAATTGGGTACTAAAGTGTTAAGTTTAAATATCCCAAAAGCTTCTCTATTGACAAGCCTTCCTAAAAATGGCCAGTGGTTAATCTGGAATTTTATTGCACATTATTTTTAATAATAAGAGAATATCTTTTGTTCTTTTTAGTTAGATTTCATGAAACATCTTAAATTAAAATCCTCACTTGCTAATGTTTAAGGGTTTAAGATATTTTTTTCTGCTTAAACCTTTTTCGAGTCTTCACTGCAATTTTTTTCTCACCCAAAGGTGAGAAATTAAGATGTCACAGTTAATCATTGTTATGTCACAATACCCAAATGTGATGTCCCAATGCCCCATTGTAATATCACGGTGCCCTATTGTGATGTCTCACATATACATACAGTGACATATACTGTGGCTATGATATAAAATAAGTGGTGGAACACTTTATTTGTTGCTACAAAAAGTTAATTTTCGGGTTTGCTTTTATAGGTATCTGCCAGTTACAAAGAGATAGGAAGGGTGGGAACCATTATAGACTATTATTGCAAAATAGAAACCATGTGGATATATCAATTGCAATCTATGTCCACCTAGGTTAAATAATGAGTTAAAATTTGGATGCTTCCTTAGATGAATGTATGTGTAAATATCCCTCATATGCACATATCTACTAGTTATGCAGTGTTTCTAGTGGATTTAGACAGTTCCTCCTACTTGTTACTTTTTTCTTTATTTTCTTAGTGTATAACATATCTGTATGTATTTATCTTGTATATTTTGCAAGTACCATCTGTTGTGTAATGATTGGATAATTATGGGTCAATAGTAGAGATGAGTGAACTGGTTCATAATGAGCTTAAGACACCCCTGAATATAGTAATAGCACTTCTGCTTTGGTTTAGAATTTACAGTTGTGTTTATTGTATTGTTGTTGTATAGATGTCTAGACTATAGTTATCCCTTTCACATCATGGAGTTTAGCAGTGTGGCACCCTTGTAATCTGTAAAATTTGCATAAAATCCAATTGGCTTAAAATAACAAAAAAAAAAATAATTGTTCACCTGTCCCCCAGAAATTCAGCGCTGTCACCACTTTCTCTCTTTTGGTTCTCTCAGTGTCTGTTTACTTGGATACAACATGTGACCGCTGCAGCCAATCAGGGGCCTTAGCAGTCAGGTGCCATATTACTGGTATCATGGCTCTCTTCACGTAGAAGACATGTGACCATTGCAGCTACTGATTAGAAGGGATGCACGAACTTCTGGAGATTCGTTTTGTCCGGTGTTTGGATAGAACTGGACGTGAAATTATTATACTCTGGGGTCTCTTCAGACCCCAGAGTATAATAGGAGAAGGCTCAAGGGAGGTGTAAAAAATAAAAAAACATTTATACTCATCTTCCCTCTTTCGGGCCTCCTTGTGGCATCCGGTGATCTGTTTCTTGCTTCTCTGCATGTGTGAGGTCCAAACACAGGCTTCAGTAGTGACCATGGACATGTGGCATCACAGAAGTGTGCCACACACCTTGAGGAGGAAGGAACATATTGCCAAATAATTTAACGCAAATAATGTTTAGTTTGCCCTAGACAAATCCCAAATTTGTTGCGAGCCGATTCACCCAACAGTCAAGTACAGTGTGCAAGTAAAGGGAGGACTGGGAGAATCCAAGAGAGCAACCTTTTTTGTTATTTTAGGCCATTTACAGATACAGATGTGTTGGCCCTTAATATACCAAAACTGTTATTGATATAGTCGCAATGGGGAATGGAGCACTGTACTTATGTGGTATTTGTGCTCATGTGATATTTTAAAAGTAAATATTATATTAAAAGTATAACCTCATGAGATTCAAAATTTTTGTGTTTGATGGGACCTGAAGTTTTTGGAAGTTTTAGAACCACTATTATACTCTGGGGCCTCAGTGGTCTCTGGGGCTCACCGAAGTCATGACACTTGTGTATAAGCATCATGAACCCCCAAAATTTTGTGTTTGACTGGACCTGATGTTTTTGGAAAATTTGTAACAAACTAAGGTCACTACTACTGGTTTGCTCATCTCTAATTAAACAATCTCTTGCATTTGCTACTTAACTGCTTTTATATAGTGTGCTTTAGGGGTTAGTGATGTTGTTCCTGGTAATATCCTTTGTGAAGCCTTTTACTACTTTTGCACCCACTTAATAAAGTCCTGCCCTTTAAATTCAGAGAATTATGGTGGTTACATGCATGAAAAGCATACTTACTTTTTGTTGCCATTCAATCCAGGAAGCTATAGTGCATATAGTATTCAAGAATATAAAAAGTTATCCCAAGCATATGCCAAAGCTTCATTTCTGAATGTTAAGCTCACCAAACTGCTAGCTATGGAAATTATGCCCTTTAAATGTGTGGAGTCTGAGACATTCTACGAATTAATGTCATGTTTCAGACTGCCATATCCACAGCTGCTTTAACTTTTCCAATAGTAATAGAAGCTGAAACATTGTTTTATAAAATATTGTGTAGTACTTTGTTTTTTTTCATACATATTTTCTTTCTATGTAACAGCTAGACAGCATTGTACTAAAAAATGGGAAGGAGCAGTAACTTGTAATTTACATTTCTTGATGTAAAGGTATTTATACGCCATAGGCATAACTTAAAGAAGTTTTCCAGAGTTCAAACTAGATGACCTATCCTTATGATAGCAAATCAATATCAGATTGGGAGCCCCCACCAATCAGCTGATATCAGGAGCTGCAGCCACTGGAACTAGCAGTGTACAGAGCAAGATGTGGACATCTTCATGCACTGTATAGTCAACATGTCATAGAAACATAGATAACTGATGGCAGAAAAAGATAACATGGCCTATCTAGTCTGCCCTTATATTATTTCCATTTAATTTTAGAATAGACATGTGTTCAACCCAGACATGCTTGTATATACTTACTGTAGATTTCACAACCACATCTTCTGGAAGTTTTATCCAAGCCTCAACTATTCATTTAGTGAATAATAATATTTCTGATATTGTTTCTCAACTTGCCCCCAACACATTTTCAGATTGTACCTCTCTTATTCTTGAGTTTAGCTTTTTTTTTAACACTTCCCTTATGAACCTTATTTATACCTTTAACATATGTAAAGGTTTTGATCATGTCCCCCCTTTCCATCTTTCGTCACAGCTAGACAGATTAAAGGGTTACCTGAGTTATCATGAAAAGTTGAAATATGTTCTATGACTGTATAAACCTTCATACATGATGTCCTATCATTTTTTCTGCTGCTAATAATCACATTACGGCCATAATGGCTACAGCACATTTTGCATTTGTCTCTGAGGCTGTGAGCATGTACAATAAGGAATAGTCTTCCCCCTCCCCTATCCATTACTGATATTGTTCTGCCAAGAGTAACTGTGCAATAACAAATAAATATCTGAGAAAAGCCCAAATGACCAAAATATAGGAGATCCTGGAACGCTGGAATGCAAATACATGCAGACATGCAGCTAAAACACAGGGAAAAGAATAAGCAGTCAGGAAAGCTGCTTGCAGTGTGTGAATAATATCCCATCTGTAATCATACAAGCAACCATAAGTAAATACAAGCACATAGAAGACTTTTTCTTACATTGTAAGCTGTGAGATTTGCAGAATGTTCAGTCCTTTGCACAGACCAACAGTTTGCAGACATGTGTGGAGTCTGTGAGGAGGATCAACCACTCAAAACTGCATTCACTATGTGAAGACAGAACAGAACCTCCTCCCTCCACTTACTGTGAAAACATCTTGCTTATCTAATGTACAGTGGGGAAAAAAAAGTATTTAGTCAGTCACCAATTGTGCAAGTTCTCCCATTTAAAAAGATGAGAGAGGCCTGTAATTGTCATCATAGGTAGACCTCAACTATGAGAGACAAAATGAGAAAACATATCTAGAAAATCACATTGTCTGATTTTTTAAGAATTTATTTGCAAATTATTGTGGGAAATAAGTATTTGGTCACCTACAAACAAGCAAGATTTCTGGCTCTCACAGACCTGTAACTTCTTCTTTAAGAGGCTCCTCTGTCCTCCACTCATTACCTGTAGTAATGGCACCTGTTTGTCATTGTTATCAGTATAAAAAACCCCTGTCCACAACCTAAAACAGTCACACTCCAAACTCCACTATGGTGAAGGCCAAAGAGCTGTGGAAGGACACCAGAAACAAAATGGCACCTGTTTGACATTGTTATCAGTATAAAAGACCCCTGTCCACAACCTCAAACAGTCACACTCCAAACTCCACTATGGTGAAGGCCAAAGAGCTGTGGAAGGACACCAGAAACAAAATTGTAGAACTGCACCAGGCTGGGAAGACTGAATCTGTAATAGGAAAGCAGCTTGGTGTGAAGATATCAACTGTGGGAGCAATAATTAGAAAATGATAGACATACAAGACCACTGATAATCTCCCTCGATCAGGGGCTCCACGCAAGATCTCACCCCAGTGGGGTCAAAATGATCACAAGAACGGTGAGCAAAAATCCCAGAACCACACGGGGAGACCTAGTGAATGACCTGCAGAAAGCTGGGACTAACGTTACAAAGGCTACCATCAGTAACACACTACGCTCAGATCCTGCAGTGCAGTGCCAGACGTGTCCCCCTGCTTAAGCCAGTACATATCCGGGCCCGTCTGAAGTTTGCTAGAGAGCATTTGGATGTTCTAGAAGAGTATTGGGAGAATGTCATATGGTCATAAGAAACCAAAGTAGAACTGTTTGGTAGAAAGACAACTCGTCGTGTTTGGAGGAGAGTGAATGCTGAGTTACATCCAAAGAACACCATACCTACTGTGAAGCATGGGAGTGGAAACATCATGCTTTGGGGCTGTTTCTCTGCAAAGGGACCAAGACAACTGATCCGTGTACATGAAAGAATGAATGGGGCCATGTATCGAGAGATTTTGAGTGCAAACCTCCTTCCATCAGCAAACCCATTGAAAATGAAACGTGGCTGGGTCTTTCAGTATGACAATGATCCCAAGCACACCACCAGGGCAATGAAGGAGTGGCTTCGTAAGAAACATTTCAAGGTCCTGGAGTGGCCTAGCCAGTCTCCAAATCTCAACACCATAGAAAACCTTTGGAAGGAGTTGAAAGTCCGTGTTGCCCAGCGACAGCCCCAAAACATCACTGCTCTAGAGGAGATCTGCATGGAGGAATGGGCCAACATACCAGCAACAGTGTGTGCCAACCTTGTGAAGACTTACAGAAAATGTTTGAGCTCTGTCATTGCCAACAAAGGATATATAATAAAGTATTGAGATGAACTTTTGTTATTGACCAAATACTTATTTTCCACCATAATTTGCAAATAAATTCTTAAAAAATCAGACAATGTGATTTTCTGGCTTTGTTTTCTCATTTTGTCTCTCATAGTTGAGGTCTACCTATGATGTCAATTACAGGACTCTCTCATCTTTTTAAGTGGGAGAACTTACACAATTGGTGGTTGACTAAATACTTTTTTCCCCACTGTATCTATGGACAAACCTTGGGTAGCAACAAGGCGTGAACTGCAAATTAGCTAGAAGGTAGACACTTAAGGGCAGGGACTTTAGAGAAGTTTTTTTCAGGCAAAAAGCAGTCACATTTTTAATTAAAGTGCAATACATGTTGGTCCAGAATCAGATGCTCTATGAAATGAGACTAAGCTCTCTGAATAGCTGGTGACCATTTAAGTTCTTGAAGTACCTATTGGCATCTTTTATGCTTCAGACTGTCAACCATTGTTTGTAGCCGACCTTTGCACACATTTAATTATATCTATATCTTTTTGTGGGTGGAGTCTCAAGAGCTAGACACAGTATTCCATATGTGGTCTATAGCACTCTGTTCAGAAGGATCAAAGTCTCTTTCTTTCTACTGGTCATACCTCTAGCTATACACCCAAACATCCTAATTGCTTTCTTAGACACCTGCCTACTCTATCTGAAGCTATCAGACATGAGCACCCCTAGATTTTTCTCTTATGAAGTTCTAGCTAACACAGAATTGCCAATATGACACTCGGATAGAGGGTTCCTTCTCCCCAAGTGCATTATTTTACATTCGGAAACACTGAACTGCTCACTGAACTGCTGTTTATATTGTTTAGATACTTTATCCAGTGAAGTCAAAACTTTTTTCATGTAATCCTTACCTAAACAACCTTCTCCTACAAACATATTAAAAAGAATAAAACCCAGGACAAAACCTTTAGGTACATCACTTGCATCTCCTCAAAATACACACCATTAACAACAACACACTTATATTTATTCATCATCTACAAATCCACTGAACTATTCAGGGATCAAGTCCAGGTCTTAATAACTTATCCATCAGCTCTTTATATGGCATTGTATTGAAGGCTTTGCTGAAATCCAAGCAGGTCATATTGAAGCTGTCAGCTTTGTTCAAGACATAGTCAATGAAATCAATAAGACTAGCTTGATATGATCTGCCCTCAGTAAATCCATGGTGTTTTGAAACCAAAAAAGGGAGGTTTTAGGGAGGTTTCCATTCATTTTATTACTACCAAGGTCAAGCTAATTTGTCTAGTTCCCAACTTCTTCTGTGCTACCCTTCTTGTGGGTGGCTACAACATTGGCCATTCTCAAATCTTCAGGAACATCATGTGTTGGGGAAGGGGGCATCAGACACAAAGAACATTGTGGATGAGTTCTTACAGCTAGAGCTAATGCCATGCCCATACAAGTTACAATTTTGAAAACGGCCTATGAAAGTACAGAGCAAAAGTAACTATTCAAATGGTCAGGGACAGTCTTTTCTCCTTCAAAATAGTTTTCCCCATTTCTAATTTTTGTAATCTCAGGTTTTCTTCTTTTCTACCATTAATATACCCGAAAAAGGTTTTATTAGGCATCTTAATAGACTTGGTATTTTCTTCTCCTTTTGATGCTTTAGCAGCATAAAATATGTTTGGCATCCTTTTGTCTATAAGTGACATCACGTTTGTTGGCCACATGGCAATGCCACCATTCCTTCCCATCGCAATAAATGAAACTTAGCTGCAGCTTGGCCATGTGACCAACGGACATGATGTCACTTCCTATCAAGAAGAAAGCAGCCATGTTTTTGAAATCCTGTACAACCCCTTTATGTTGCCTTACAGCTATCAGTTACTTGTAGCAATAGCTCTCTGAAGCTTTAACAGATGGTTCTCCCAATCCTTGGGTGTAATAATAAAGGTTTAGTGTTCTTTGAATACAGGACGGGTAGTAGTATAGGGAGAAAGGATACTGGAAGGACAAGTAAGGGAAATCAATCCACAAAATAAAGTGGGTAACTGGAAGAAGTGCAACAAGTTTGGCTCACTCTGAGTGTGGAAAAAGGTATGAACAACAAAACCACTCTAAACACAAACAATAACATGAAAGCTACAATCAGATGCTTTCATTTCAGAGAAATTACTGGTAATTTGTAAGATCTCACATGGTATCTCTGTACATCATAGAAATGAATATGCTATTTATATAGTTTTCTATGGCAAGCTTTTAGTGAGAAACTTCTACTTGTTTACTTGTCATTTTCTATATATCTTTACTGCAGTTGAGTTGCCTTTATCACTGAGATTCTTATGCAATTTTATTTTCACTATGTATGATTTATAAGCATGAAATGACTATTTTGTGTACTAACCTACAAAGCCTTTTCATTCATTGAGCAGACATAGTAATGCAGGTGACTGGGCAAGATGCTCAAGCCATATAGACCACCTGCAAGGAAAAGTTCATTTATTATTTGTAGGGATTAATACACAAAAAGATTATTGAAGTCAATGAAAGCTCCCTATGAGAGTTAGAATCAATGGCAGCAGTTGGTGTAATCCTTGAAAACAAGACACAGCTACGTTAGAGCTCTTTTATTGCATAATAATGTCAAGAATAGTTCCGACTCTTCTTTATTCAGTCTTGAAAGATTTCTGTGCTCCTGGGTGATAACACTGTAGAGAGAGAATGAAGGTTGGGAGTCTTTTTTTATTTTTTGATTGTATTTGTTTTGATATATTTGCGATAAAATTATTTCACAGATACTGTATATAAAATAGATAGTTACTTTTGAAAGTTACTGGGGATTGGACATTTTTTAAAAAAACCTTTTTGAATTGTGTGACACAAAAATTCCACCAAGGACTTTTAATAAACAGTGCCACACATGTCTGCCAGTTGTAACACAATTGTCATTTAATTCATAAAGTTCTGTAATGAACAGTGCAATGGCACATCCTAGAAATATAGTGAAAGTAGCTCAAGAATTGTGATTTTAAGAGGAATACAGGTATTTACCAAATCAAACATATAAGGAGAGCACACATATACACATATAAGGAGAGCACACAGGTCTTCTTTAATGGGTTGTCCAGGACTGTAATATTGAGGTGCACTTGATCTTCTCAGTCCAGTGACATCACATCCATACATGGATATGCTCCAGTTCAGTTCCATTCAAAGCCACTATGCAAAGTATGGTGCTGTGTTTGGTAAGCAGTGAAGAGACCACAGCAATCAGTATCATAGTCCTACACAACCCTTTTAAAGGGCTCATGAAAAGGGGTTCTAAACCAGGGTGCTCTGCCATGATGTCCATATTCCCTAGTAGGGGCCATTTGAAGGGAGTCTGTCACTGTGCACTGTAGGTTTGTACCCTTAGATAACGTTAGATAGTCTAATGGATGCACAATTTCATTGAAAAAGCAGTTTTTTAAAGAAATATGCTTATGATGCTCAACTGCAATGGGGCATGTCAAAGCCTCTGTATTTCAACCAGTGGTGAACCTAGCCTCTTTGCTACCTGAGGCGGACTATTGAAAGACGCCCCCCCCCAAAAAAAAAAAAAATATATATAAAATTGCGTTTACATGCTGTTAGCGTCACACGCTCTTATTGTCGTACAATAAACATACACAAACTTATGAAGCGGTTTTTAAGAATTCTTCCTGTATTACTTCAGTATCAGAAATCAACAACACGGCATTAACAATGAAAGTAACTTCACACATCTTCTGCTTGGTGGATGGACGAGCCCACGTGGCCCCCATTCTCTATAATAGGAGCGCCACAGATAGCTGAGTACTGGACTTCGACTGTCTTTGGCACTCCCATCGAAGTGAATGAGAGCCACGCGGGTTCGTCCATCCACCAAGCGACACACCTATATATATGGCTGCGGCCAGGCTGAATTCCCACCCAGTGGGGGGAAAAAAACCAATTCTCAGGTCAGTGGGAGACTCGGCAGACAGCCCCATCACTCAGGTATTTGTCCTCTATCATTTAGGTGAATACCCCATATTGACAGAAAAAAAAACAGGAATGTAGATATTTTTGCAAATTTATTAAAAAAGAAAAACTGAAATATCACATGGTCATAATAATTCACACTTTTTGCTCAGTATTGAGTAGAAACACCCTTTTGAGTTAGTACAGCCATGAGACTTCTTGGGAATGATGCAACAAGTTTTTCACATCTGGATTTGGGGATCCTCTGTCATTCTTCCTTGCAGATCCTCTCCAGTTCCGTTCTGGGGTGCTGAGTGTACATTAATGAGAAATAAAATGAACTTTTTTGCTTTTAGTAAATGGCTGCAATGAAACAAAAGAGTGAAAAAGTTAAAGGGGTCTGAATACTTTCCATATCCACTTTCTATATCCATATATATATATATATATATATATATATATATATATATATATCTCTTTTGGGACAGGATGATTATTTAACACTACCTCTTGGCTGAGCCTTGCCTCTTCAGCCATTGCCCAACAGAAAATGAAACAGACCAGCAAAAGATTAGCCGTTGTGTTCTGTGTAGGATTTCTATAAGATTATTTCAGGACCTTACCGAAAATTCTGCACAATGACAAACAATATTATATATTTTTTTAGTTTTATCATTTATTTATCAATGTTCCTTTAACAAATCAGAAATATGATCTATTAGAGGTAACATTTTATTTGTTGAATTTCCTTTTTTAGGTGTGGGTGGCTTTACACATGAACAAAAAATTAGATCAGTATAATGTAGTGTAATAAAATGCCATTAACTAACATTTTCCATTTAGTTGATACCTTCAGAAAATAGTTACAATTCCAACTGCGGGAAAAATGCCAAATGAAATTTACAAAATGCAAGACTTGAATGAAATTAGCATTTACATAAATAAAGCGGCTTTGCACGTACGATCCTCTAACATTTTTCCTTCTTTACAGCTATGAAGATAATTTACAGAACATTTGTTTTCCTGTTTAGTTTTTTTCTTCCTTTTTACATTCACGTTTAGCGCATTTATACTTGATATATTCCTCGGAAGTGAGCAGATGGAGCTATTTCTTCTGGTGAAAGTCTGAAGTAGATGTATAGCTTTACTTCCATGGGTTTTGGAAAATGCTTTGAGTTATAACACGGGCTGCCTAATGTGGAACGTCTTCCCTGAACAAAAGGATGAACATAATTTTATCAGGATGTATATTTTATTATATTGGTAAAAACAGGATTCATTAGTCTTCTATAAAAATAGAATGTGTTTATTAACCCAAAATCTGGATAAAGGAAATAAGGCTTTCACTGAGAAAACAGATGAAATACAATAATTGCTGTTCTTTCCACTAATAGCACATATAGACTGGATCATCTCTAAATCTGGTTTCTTGCAATTATTGTATAGTATAGGGCATTGCTTTACAAATACTGAAGAAGGCCACGGCAGCAAAGTGTAGCTGAGAAAAGTTTACACAGATTAAAAAACAAAGTTCTATAATTTTAAAATACGCATTTGTAAAGTTTACAATAAAAAAATACATTATCAGGTGGAATCCTGAAAATGCCCAAAAGGGTGATTATACAACTATATAGGATAGTTGAATGGTAAAAAGCATAGCTGAAAGTTGTTTACAGTGGCTTGCAAAAGTATTTATACCCCTTGAACTTTTTTACATTTTGTCACCTTACAACCACAAGCTTAAATGTATTTTATTGAGATTTTAAGTGATAGACCAACACAAAGTAGCAAATAATTGTGAAGTGGAAGGAAAATGATACATGGTTTAAAAAATTTAAATCAAATAAAAATCTGAAAAGTGTGACGTGCAAAAGTCTTCAGCCTCCCTTTATCAATACTTTGTAGAGCCACCTTTCGCTGCAATTACAGCTGCAAATCTTTTGAGGTATGTTACTACCATCTCTTCACATCTAGAGACTGAGATTTTTGCCTATTCTTCTTTGCAAAATAGCTCAAACTCAGCCAGATTGGATGGAGAGCGTCTGTGAACAGCAATTTTCATGTCTTGCCACAGATGCTCAATGGGATTTAGGTCTGGACTTTGACTGGGCCATTCTAACACAGCCACTGTAGCTCTGGCTGTATGTTTAGGGTCATTGTCTTGCTGGAAGGTGAATCTCCTTCACAGTCTCAAGTCTTTTGCCGCCTCCACCAGGTTTTCTTCCAGGATTGCCCTGTATTTAGCTCCATCCATTTTCCCATTAACTCTGACCAGCTTCCCTGTCCCTGCTGAAGAAAAGCCTCCCCACAGCATGATGCTGCCACCACCATGGGGATGGTGTGTTCAGGGTAATGAGCAGTGTTACTTTTCGCCACACATAGCGGTTTACATTTAGGACAAAAAGTTCCACTTTGGTCTCATATGACCAGAGCACCTTCTTCCACATGTTTGCTGTGTCCCCTATATGGCTTGTGGCAAACTGCAAACGGCACTTGTTACATCTTTCTTTCAACAATGGTTTTCTTCTTTCCACTCTTCCATAAAGGCCAGATTTGTGGAGTGCACGACTTATAGTTGTCCTGTGAACAGATTCTCCCACCTGAGCTGCAGATTTCTGCAGCTCCTCCAAAGTGACCATGGGCCTTTTGGCTGCTTCTCTGACCAGTTCTCTCCTTGCTCGATCTATTAGTTTAGTTGGACGGCCATGTCTTTGGTGGGTTTGCAGTTGTAGAATACTTTTTCCATTTTTGGATGATGGATTGAACAGTGCTCCTTGGAATGCTCCGAAGCTTCGAATATGTTTTTATAACCTAACCCTGCTTTAAACTTCTCCACAACTTTCTCTCTGACCTGCCTGGTGAGTTCCTTCGTCTTTATGATGCTGTTTGTTCACTAGTGTTCTCTAACAAACTACTGAGGCCTTCACAGAACAGATGTATTTATACTAAGACTAAATTACACACAGCTGGACTCTGAAGGCAATTGATTGCACTGGATTTTATTTAGGGGTATCAGAGTACAGGGGGCTGAATACTTTTGCATGTCACACTTTTCAGATTTTTATTTGATTAACATTTTGAATACCATATATCATTCTGGTTACACTTCACAATTATCTGCTACTTTGTGTTGGTCTATCACTTAAAATCTCAATAAAATATATTTAAGTTTTTGGTTGTAAGGTGACAGATTGTGAAAAAGTTCAAGGGGTATGTATACGTTTGCAAGCCATTGTATATTAAGCAGGGTTCTCCGGAATTATAACATTAATGGCTTTTCCTTATGAAAGGCCAGTAATGTTTAATTTCTGGGGGTCCATTCTCTGTGAAGGCACTTGCATGAGTACTCTATCCTTTTCATTGTTTGCATTGACTCAGACAACAAACCAAGAATGGCTTTAGGTTATTTAAAAAGAGATAAAAGAGAGCTGAAAGGGTTAATACATTAGCTGAGCTGTGTCTATTATAATGCTCTTTACAGTTATCACATTCAAAAAAAGTACTTGATGCTTATCTGATAACAAATGGAATGGCAGGGGTTAACATTTAAGTAGGAAATATTGATTTTTTTTAATTGACCCAAGGAAATTATCCAAGTCGTGTGAAAAGAATCATGAAGTATTTTCCTTGTAGAATAACTAGTACAAATTTTGTCTCTCTCTGCATTAGACCTGTTTGTTCTATGAGAGGTAATAGACTGTAATTAGAAATGAGCGAATTTCTCAAAAGTTCGATTCTGCAGTTCGATTTGAAGTTTAAAAAAAATTTGCTTCGATCTGAATTAATTTGTGGTGAATATCGCTAAAAAACACCTATTTCCTGGCTTCAGATAGCCTGTATAGTGGTGTAGAACACTGTGCCTTGCAGTAACACGCATAGGGAGCCTACTGTGGTAGTGAAACAATACTGTGAGTCTGTATGACATGCACATGGCGTCGCTCTTAGAACCACTGCACACTTCACTTCCAGTGGGGAAAAAAGTATTTAGTCAGCCATCAATTGTGCAAGTTCTCCCACTTAAAAAGATGAGAGAGGCCTGTAATTGACATCATAGGTAGACCTCAACTATGAGAGACAAAATAAGAAAACAAATCCAGAAAATCACATTGTCTGATTTTTAAAGAATTTATTTGCAAATTATGGTGGAAAATAAGTATTTTGGTCACCTACTAACAAGCAAGATTTCTCGCTCTTACAGACCTGTAACTTCTTCTTTAAGAGGCTCCTCTGTCCTCCACTCATTACCTGTAGTAATGGTACCTGTTTGACATTGTTATCAGTATAAAAGACACCTGTCCACAACCTCAAACAGTCACACTCCAAACTCCACTATGGTGAAGACCAAAGAGCTGTGGAAGGACACCAGAAACAAAACTGTAGACCTGCACCAGGCTGGGAAGACTGAATCTGCAATAGGCAAGCAGCTTGGAATGAAGAAATCTACTGTGGGAGCAATAATTAGAAAATGGAAGACATACAAGACCATTGATAATCTCCCTCGATCAGGGGCTCCACGCAAGATATCACTCCGTGGGGTCAAAATAATCACAAGATCGGTGAGCAAAAATGCCAGAACCACACGAGGGGACCTAGTGAATGACCAGCAGAAAGCTGGGACTAACGTAACAAAGGCTACAGTCAGTAACACACTACACCGCCAGGGACTCAGATCCTGTAGTGTCAGACGTGTCCGTCTGCTTTAGCCAGTACATATTTGGGCCCATCTGAAGTTTGCTAGAGAGCATTTGGATGTTCCAGAAGAGTATTGGGAGAATGTCATATGGTCATATGAAACCAGAGTAGAACCGTTTGGTAGAAACAGAACTCGTCGTGTTTGGAGGAGAATGAATGCTGAGTTGCATCCAAAGAACACCATACCTACTGTGAAGCATGGGGGTGGCAACATCATGCTTTGGGGCTGTTTCTCTGCAAAGGGACCAGGACGACTGATCCATGTACATGAAAGAATGAATGGGACCATGTATCGTGAGACTTTGAGTGCAAACCTCCTTCCATCAGGAAGAGCATTGAAGATGAAACGTGGCTGGGTCTTTCAGCATGACAATGATCCCAAGCACACTGCCAGGGCAACGAAAGAGTGGCTTTGTAAGAAGCATTTCAAGGTCCTGGAATGGCCTAGCCAGTCTCCAGATCTCAAGCCCATAGAAAACCTTTGGAGGGAGTTGAAAGTCCGTGTTGCCCAGCGACAGCCTCAAAACATCACTGCTCTAGAGGAGCTCTGCATGGAGGAACAGGCCAACATACCAGCAGCAGTGTGTGCCAACCTTGTGAAAACTTACAGAAAACGTTTGACCTCTGTCATTGCCAACAAAGGATATATAACAAAGTATTGAGATGAACTTTTGTTATTGACCAAACACTTATTTTCCACCATAATTTGCAAATAAATTCTTTAAAAATCAGACAATGTGATTTTCTGGATATGTTTCCTCATTTTGTCTCTCATAGTTGAGGTCTACCTATAATGTCAATTACAGGCCTCTCTCATCTTTTTAAGTGGAAGAACTTGCACAATTGGTGGCTGACTAAACACTTTTTTTTCCCCACTGTATTTGGCCAGTTATGGGGCCAAAACTGACCAACTAACTCAAGTGTGAACTCAGCCTTACAGGTCCATGTTAGTGCCAGGTAGAAAGAACCGTGCAGAGGCCCAACATCCTACTGTAGCGTGAAAGAGTGCACTCCTTTTACACCGTCGTCTGCCGATTCCATACAGATGTCTACAGAGTGGCAAGGCAACATAATGTGGAGTTGGCAGCAGCATGAGGTGGCCATACAGTGACCCGGTGGCAGCGGCATGAGGAGGGCATACAGTGACCCAGTGGCAGCAGCATGAGGAAGCCATACGGTGACCCGGTGGCAGCAGTATGAGGAGGGCATACAGTGACCTAGTGGCAGCAGCATGAAGAGTACACAGCGTGACCCAGTGGAAGCGGCATGAAGAGGGCATACAGTGACCCAGTGGCAGAGGCATGAGGAAGCCATACAGTGACCCAGTGGCAGTGGCATGAGGAGGCCATACAGTGACCCAGTGGCAGTGGCATGAAGAGTACACAGAGTGACCCTGTGGCAGTGGCATGAGGAGGCCATACAGTGACCTAGTGGCAGTGGCATGAGGAGGGCATACAGTGACCCAGTTCCTCCCTTGTGTGACTTTGTTAGCCCAGGCAAATGAAGTGTAGAACAGTGTGACACCGCTGTGCACTGCACATGTGGTATGCTGGCGGAGCACTGTGAATTGTCTCTTCAGTGGAGGCTAAGGAAACAATGGTGGATGAGGTGGACATTGTTGCAGGACCAACGGCGTGAGAATGTGGAGACAGAAGCGGCGTCACCTGGCCAAGTTGCTGGTGACAAGGCGACAATGTGGAGCTGGCAGCAGCATGAGGAGGACACAGAGTGGCAAGGTGACATAATGTGAAGTTGGCAGCAGCATGAGGAGGCCATACAGTGACCCAGTGGCAGCGGCATGAGGAGACACAGAGTGACCCAGTGGCAGCGACATGAGGAGGGCATACAGTGACCCAGTGGAAGTGGCATGAGGAGGCCATACAGTGACCCGGTGGCAGCGGCATGAGGAGTACACAGAGTGACCATATGGTAGTAGCATGAGGAGGGCATACAGTGACCCAGTGGCAGCGACATGAGGAGGGCATACAGTGACCCAGTGGCAGCGGCATGAGAAGTACACAGAATGACCCAGTGACAGGGGCATGAAGAGGGCATACAGTGACCTAGTGGCAGCGGCATGATGAGGGCATACAGTGACCCAGTGGCAGCGGCATGAGGAGTACAAAGAGTGACCCAGTGGAAATGGCATGAGGAGGCCATACAATAACCCATTGGCAGCAGCAGGAGGAGACCATACAGTGACCCAGTGGCAGAGGCATGAGGAGTACACAGAGTGACTCAGTGGCAGCAGCATGAGGAGGGCATACAGTGACCCAGTGGAAGTGGCATGAGGAAGCCATACAGTGACCCAGTGGAAATGGCATGAGGAGGCCATACAGTCACCCAGTGGCAGACTGCGGAGGTGGCAGCATGGATCATTTAATCTGATGCATCAGGCATTGGTGCCTGGAAATCCTGGCTAATCCACATCTGATTCATCTTCACAAAGTTCAGTCTCTCCAAATTTTGGTTGGACAGGCGAGTTATCCTTGGGGTAACTATGGCCCCCACTGCACTAAACACCTGCTCTGATGCCACACTACTGGCTGGGCAGGACAGCTTTTCCAAGCTTTTCCAGGGCAAACTTGGCCAGTTGCGGCCACAAATCCAGTTTGGCTGCCCAGTAGTCCAGCGGATCTTCGATGATGGGTGGCAGGGTGTACTCTAAGTATGCCACCACCTGCTGGTTCAAGTTATGCTCTGTGTCTAGCTGCTGATAAGCAGCTTCTTCACTATGCGGCTGAAGAAAGCTGATTATAGCGACTCTAGGCTCAGGCTGCTGTTGATGGAGCCGATACTGTTCCTGCCACCGCCACCCCCTCCCACAGCTGCTATGCCATTGCAAGTTGAGCGCTCAGGGCCCCCCCGGTCGGACATGCGAGAGGATGGACAATGGCGCAGATAGGCAGCAGCCAATTTGCTACATAGCATGTCTCTATAGTAGTTCAGTTTGTCCTCCCTCTTGGCGGGTGTAAAAAAGGCCCCATTGTTCCCCGGTAGTGAGGGTCTAACATGGTGGAGAGCCAGTAGTCATCCCTCTGCCAAATGGTGATAGTTCGGCTGTCACTGCGCAAGGAAGTGAGCATGCTTTGGGCCATTTGCGCAAGTGACTCTGAGGGACTCCCTGCATCCATCTCCACTGCATACTGCCACGGTGTGTCTGGGTCATCTGCCTCATCCTCCTCATCTCCCTCTGGCTGTTCTGATTGCTCCAGCTCCTCCTCTCCACCCATTTGGCTACACATTGTTTGTGCTCCAATGTCCTCCTCATCCTCCTCATCCTTCAGTTCAGTCCCCATAGGGCTCATGTGGCCGTGAGATGTAGACATAACATCTCCAGTCCCATGACCAGCCAGATTGAAAAGCATCTTTTCCAGGATGTGAATCAGTGGAATGACGTTGTTCATCCCGCAGTCCTGGCGACTGACTAACAAAGTGTCCTCCTCAAAGGGAACGAGCAAACGGCAGGTGTCTCGCATGAGCTGCCACTGGCTAACGTTAAAGTTACAGAGCGGAGTACCTCTGTCCACTTGGATCATCAAGAAATCGTTTATGGCTTTTCTCTGTTCATATAGTCGATCCAACATATGGAGGCTGCAGCTCAAGGAGGGTGTGCTTGACGGTGTACGAGTGGCTCAAGTGCATGCAAAGTTTCATTGACATTTTTAGGATGTCTTGCAGATGGTTGGAACACTTAAGGAAACGCTTGACAACCAGATTGAACACGTGCGCCATGCAGTTCACATGGCTCAGCCCTCCTCGAAACAGTGCCAACACCATGTTCTTTCCGTTGTCGGTCACCATTGTTCCGATTTTAAGTTCTCTTGGATAAAACCAGGATTCAATTTCTTGATTGAGGACACAGGGCAGTTCCTCCCCTGTGTGACTTCGTTCGCCCAGGCAAACGAGGTGTAGAACAGCGTGACACCACTGTGCCCTGCATATGTGGTATGCTGGAGGAGCACTGTGAATTGTCCCTGCAGTAGAGGCTGAGGAGACAGTGGAGGATGAGGTGGACATTGTTGCAGGCTCAACTGCGTGGGAATGTGGAGGCAGAAGCTATGTCACCTGTCCAAGTTGCTGGTGTGTCTGGGCAGGCACCACATGAACCCAGTGGGCTGTAAATGACATGTATTGTCCTTGACCGTAGTTACAGCTCCACACATCGGCACTGCCATGCACTTTGGCAGACACCAACAGGCTCAAGGACTGGCCCACTTTCTCTTCTACATATTTGTGCAGGGCTGGTACTGCCTTCTTGTCAAAGAAATGACGGCTTGGGACTCTCCACCTCGGCTCGGCGCAAGCCATCAGTTCTCTGAAAGGTGCAGAGTCCACCAAGTGGAAAGGGAGTGACTGCAGCACCAGCAACTTGGACAGGAGCACGTTCAGCTTCTGCACTGTTGGATGAGTGCACGCATACTGTTGTCTCTTAGATATAGATTCTGTGATTGATTGCTGATGCAATAACTGACTAGGAGGAGGAGGAGAAGCAGGAGCATCACAACCAGCAGATGATGGGAAGGACACACAGCTTCCTTCGGCTGAGGTGGTGGAGCCTTGACTGCCTGATTAGGGGTGCGTACCACTGGATGCTGCAGTGGTTGCTGCAGCTGGCTGGACCACCACATTGGAGCCACAGCTCTCCCAGGCCACTTTATGGTGATGCTGCATATGTTGACGCAAGGCTGTAGTGCCAACATTGGCACCCTGGTCATGCTTCATCTTCTGCCCACAGATTGAAAACATGGCCATGTTCACATTCCCCGGCGGCTTTAGAAAAAACTGCCACACCGCCGAATAGGTGATTTTACCCCCAACACTCTGCCATAACTGACTGCTACTGCCACTGCCTCCGTGAACCCCTGCACCACTGCTTTCTAGGCAGGTAGGCTGTGCGAAGGGGGTGGTCTACCCTGGGCATGTTTAGCTCCCGACCTTACACTGCTGCCACCCTGCTGACTCCCCGCTGCCTCATGCGTAAGCTGCTACCCTCTTCTCCTGATGACAATGAAGCCCCTTCATCACCCGTCTCCCAATTACGATCGGCTACATCGTCATCCACTACTGTCTGCAGGTCACTGATGTCCTCCTCAACACCAGCTCCCACGCCACTCTCCTCATCATTACTTGCCCACCTACTGTAGGAAGCGGCGGATGTCTCCTCCAGATCTTAGCTGAGCAGTAGCTGCTGACTGTCCTCTAGTACCTCCTCCTCACTGTACAGTGGATCTGAGCCCATAGCATAGAGTACTTCTCTAGCTGAGGGAACAGAAAAGGACAGAGGCAGGTTGAGGACAGGTGAGGGCACAGGGCCTGCCGTCGGGCCATGCCAACTAAGGGTTGTGTCTGTTGAACCCACCGACTCTTGGCTGGGGTGTCTGATGTGACTTGGGATGAATTGGATGACCGAGTCAACCAGTCTACAACCGTTGGGTTGCTGGTCAAGACACGACCGCTACTTGAAACTGGGAACTCAGGCCTCTGTAACTGACCCCTGCTGCCACGCCCCATTACTCTGTTGCGACCTGTGCCTGTGCCAGAAACATTTAGGTCTGTGGCCCGCCCCTGTGCATGGCCTTTCGCTTCTCTGTCTGACATACTGTTCAATAAAAAAACGTAATTGCAAAGGGCAAAAAGGCCTGTTATTTTCTACTTTGAAGAGAACAGCAAATATGCCCCTTATTTCTTTCCCCACTAATGAACACCTATAAAAAAAAGCGTGATAAAGGCAGAGATTTGTGGCTAAGAATGACTGAATTATTGACAATATTGTATTGATAAATGGCGAGCAACTTTATACTGGGAACAAAATGGCGAATGTGGTCCTCCTTATGGGTTTCGACACTAATAAACACTTTTCAATAAGTGATAACCGCTAAGAATTATTGAATTATTATTAACAATACTCTATTTATACTGTCTTTCCCCATGTTAAAGGCGTTTATTACAGATAAGTGCAGATATTAGTGGATGATAATTCAGTTTTCTTTGGAACAGTAGTACTGACAAATGACCTGCAATGTTATGCTTTGGAAGAACAGTGAATAAGCCCCTTATAATAAACACCTTTAAAAGGTGTTTATTACAGATAAGTGCAGATATTAGTGGATGATCATTCACAGTTTTTTGCTGTACTGCACTGCAAAAGGCTTGTTGTGTTCCACCTTGAAGACACAGGTATGAGTAATGAGCAGCAGTATAACGGCAGTGAGTGTTGCAATATGTATTAAAATTTTTGCTGTAAATGACCCTGTAACCACCCCAAATTTTTCTCTCAATTCCTCCCTATCCTTACCCTACACTTGTAATCCTCTTTCCCTGAACTTCTATCTGTTTTCTAAGTCTTTCCCTAGCTCCTGCCGACATCTGTCCCTACAGTAAGAGTGATGTGAAATGACTGTACCTAAAATGGCCGAGGGTTTTTATAGGTCTGTGACATCACAGGTCCGGCTGGCTGCTGATTAGTTGCATGCTTGGCATTGTGGGTGATCCCGTGTTCCCAGAATCCCTTGCCCCTTGTCCTAACATGTGCAGCGGCCATTTTATAAAAAAATATGATTCGATGCATCAAAGCGTGAGGAAATCCGGAATGGAGCCGAATCGAAGATTTCCAGAAATTCGGATCGAATTCCACTTCTGCAGCTTCGATTTGCTCATCTCTAACTGTAATAGAATCGTGTAGGTATATATAAAACATCTGCTCTACTGTGAACAACAAATACAACTTTAAACTAGAAAACCACAATAACAACAGTAAGACCAATAGTGGATGTTATTCCCTAGTCTTAGATTAAGTTCAGATTCAAGTGCAGTTTTTGATGCATCTTTCTTAAAGGGAGTCTGTCAGGAATAAATTTGATATAAACCTAAT
The DNA here is from genome assembly GCA_947044405.1 of Leptodactylus fallax. Taxonomy (NCBI): domain Eukaryota; kingdom Metazoa; phylum Chordata; class Amphibia; order Anura; family Leptodactylidae; genus Leptodactylus; species Leptodactylus fallax. The sequence continues at coordinate 189,506 of CAMRHE010000088.1, read as the reverse complement.
CCTGCCTTGTAGAGGTGATTCTACAGTCTCCAAATATGCCTCTGTTATTCATTGTTTTATTCTCATACAAAAGAGGGGGAAAGTGCTTTGGTGGCGTTCCTTAGCTTTTCTGGGCTTCGGTCTCAGATCTAGATGTAGATGTGTTGTATCAAACTTTTCTCATAAATCAATAGTTGATAGGAAGAAATTTTATAACACATATGGCCACTGTGTATCTCCCTCACTTTCAAATTTCAGTTTTATTAATGCTACAGTACATTCATTTTGTCCTACAATTTACTACTTCACAAGGGGTTACAGGAAAAAATGCAGACCACAAAGTTTTTCTGGAGCATAGAAATACCCTATATGAGGACATGAAATGCTGCTTGGACACACAGCAAGGTACAGAAGGGAATCGTTTTATAGTGAGCATTTTGACTCCGCATAAATCTGTGAAAACGAAAAATTACATAAAATGTTGCTTTTGTCCCATTTTTTTTTTCAAAAGGGGTAATTAGGAAAAAGAGTACCCCAAAATGTGTAATGTAATTTTTCTAGAATATGAAAATACCCCATATGTGGTTGTAAACTGCTGTATAAGCACATGAGAAAGATCGCTATATAACTGTTATGAACCTAATGCAGTACAAGACAGATAGTCCCAGAAACCAGACCCCCCTGCACACTATGGTAAACAGCGCCGAATGTCCGGTGCCCCCCAAACAGGCCGAAATCAGCATCCAAAGGTTTTCACAAAAGCTCCTGATGGTGGAGATTGGCTGCTTCTTTCAGCTAGAATCGTAGCCCCTCTGGAGTGAGGGACGCACGGCGCATCACAAGTCACAGCAGGCCCAGAAATCCGAAAACCACTCAACTGAGCAAGTGTGGAGGCTGATGGAAATCTAGAAGCAGAGGAAGATGCAATAGCAGGTAGTTTCCAGGAGGTGGCAGATTTCCAATAAAAGGTAGTCATACGGTCCAAGTCAGCAAGAGGACAAAGTACAAAGGAGTCAGACGAGAGAGAGTAGTCAGCAAGCCGGGTCGGTATCAGGAGGTCACGCAGTAGAAAAATCTGAGATCAAGGAGAGGAGGTCTAGGAGGCAAGTGGTGGTCACAACAGGAGGGAATGAAGGTACGGAATTGGCAGGCAGAGAACGTAGGTCAGGAAGCAGGAGCAGGAGGTCAGAACAGCCAAACGGTAACAGAACGCAGAGTATGGAGCTAACACCCAGAAACACTGAATAGGCAGCATTGCAGGAGCAACGGAAGCAACAATAAATAGGCTCGGAAGTGAGGATCGTTAATCCCTTGAGGAACGAGCGCACCGCCGGCAAGTGTGAGGGCAGGAGTGGCACCTTACGGCGGAACTGCCGAGGTGCTGGCTCCTGTCCTAACAATAACCTTTGCAGGGCAAATTTTGCTAGTATAGTTTCATCTGTCATGTCAAAAATGCATACCCCTTAAAGTCTGCCCTCAAATCTGCTTCAATGAAGGAACCCCTCATGTCATGTACGCATACTGTATATCAGCTTATTCTGAAAAGTTACTTGAAAGGCACTTTTAGCAAAAGCATGGCATTTAAACCAAATAAGAATTTTTTTTCCCATTATGGACCTCAGTGGAAGTGTGGAAGTACATTTAGCTTTATTCATAAACTGAGTGAGTTACTATGCAATGACTCTCTTGTATATTTCTAAAAAGAAGTCTGGTTTCTGTCTTTTATCTTTCAAAATCAATTGAATTACTTGGGATATATGGACGTCTGTGTCCTAGGGCTTACTTCATGGAACACACAGAAGAATATAAAGTATGTGAATATAACACAGCTGAGTCAATCTCCTAATACATATAGTAGGTTGCTCAGTAACATATTAATGTAAGATTGCCGATCACCAGAAATGTGCCAGAAATAAGAAATCATTAGAGATATTTCCTTTCATACAATATCTTGGCATAGGCTAAAGCTAAGTTCACACTTGAGCTGGGCTCTACGTTGTTTGGACATAGAGCCTGTCCACTAAAACATCTGTTACTCATGGACAACCACGAACCCCATAGACTATAATGAGGTCTGCCTGGTGTCCGTCGGGTTTCTGCTGTTTTTATACTGCACGGAGGACTTTTCTCTCCGACGATTTTCGGCGGATTCTGTGGCAGAGTCTTCTATAGAGACTCCCACACAGATGTGAACCTAGCCTAAAACAGCTCTTTGCTTAACTTAATCTAAAGCAGTGTTTGTTCAATCTTTTCAAGTAAATGCCCCCTAGTAAAAAAAAGTTCCAGCCAAGTTCCCCAATACCTATTCTATAACACAGTGTACAGCACTACTCTTTCCATTAAAGTGACGGACACTACAATGTAATTCTGGCAGACTCCATTATAAGGCAAAGGGGTATGTGGAGGAAGTTGGTGTTGAGCGATATCGAATCTACCCATGTGATTGTTACTGCTTTGATGTGAAGTTGAGAGTAAGTATTTTGGAGTTTACTACACCCCCATGTGACAAACCAGAATCCATGGTATAATGACCCCCTCAGTGCCCCCTCTCAGGGTAACGTCCATGCAATACATATAGTACACAGTAATGTCCAGGGAGCAAGTGGTTTGATGGATTTATTACTCACAGTTCTGCTACCTGCTTTTTCTCTGCTTAGGGGTGTGAAAGATCCTCAGTGCGCCAAACCGCTTTGGCCACACCCTGAGTCCTCTTTCATATAAAAACCACACTCACCTCCAGTGAATGTTGGGTCCACAAGATAAATACAAGACAAACCTTCTAAATTTTATATATTTATTAACCCCTAAATTAACATCTAACATATACAGTTCAGAACAGATATGCAGATATATGCAAGCATTAACAGTTACTAGTTACAAGATACAGTACAAATAAAATAAAAGGGATAAAGGTGAAATGATTACTTTACCACACATGTCCTTGATGTGGTTCTATAGTCCAACACTCACACATGGCATGTGTGAGTCACCAGTGGAGGCTTCTTGGCATGTGGCATTACTCCTAGCATGTGGCTTGCATGCTCCTCACAGTCTCTCAGCATTAGTCCAGTAGTCTCAACAGAATCTCATCACAGCAACCTCTCCTCATGGTCTGTCTGTGTCAACTCCATAGCATAATCTCCATAGCATGATCTCCATAGCATGATCTCCATAGCATGATCTCCACCCACTGACTCTTACCTCATCTTTTATACCCTTTATGCCACCTCCCAGAATGAGGTCACCGGCAACAGCATGTCTGATGAGTTAATGCAATCAAGTCCAGATCTTTTGTATGTAGATGAGACCAAATGACCTGATACAATGTTATCAGCCATATCTGGTCAACCAGTGCAGCTGGACAATGCATGTTTGTTTGATCAGCCAGGACTGTGTATGAATTCAATGGAGCCCTATTGTTCCAGTGTTGCCACTACTGCCAATATACACCTAGGCTCATAGCTGCGCACAGTATGAATAAATGGAACTAGAGAGAAATACGCTACCCAGAGACCAAAATACATCTCTGAGTTATGGCCATATTTAGGCAGAATCATCACAAGGGGTCTGATGTGATGTCAGCCAGGAACAGAGAGGGAGCTGGAAGCAGAGCGGTGAGTAATGAAATCAGATCACCGCTTGCTTCCGGAAATTCCTATGAGCATCTCCATGAGTACTGATGAAAGCACTCATTGTGTTTCTAAAATGCTGACACAGCCTGCTACGAAACATGGGCTATCTTGAGTTAAACTAAAGATCACACCCACAGTCTCATTGGGTATTCATCCTTACTGACTAGATTGGGGACTGGGTTGACTTACTTACTGACTAGAAATGGAAAATAGAATTCTTAGCCTGGGGACCTTTGGAGATACCTCCTGGGGTACACAGCCACCACCTGAACAGCCTCTACCCCCACCTTCTGTCTCTTCCCTCATAGATTGTAAGCCCTTGCGGGCAGGGCCCTCTATCCCACTGTGCCAGTTGGTCACTGTTAGTATTACAGTGGGGAAAAAAAGTATTTAGTCAGCCACCAATTGTGCAAGTTCTCCCACTTAAAAAGGTGAGGCCAGCCTGTAATTGACATCACAGGTAGACCTCAACTATGAGAGACAAAATGAGAAAATAAATCCAGAAAATCACATTGTCTGATTTTTTAAGAATTTATTTGCAAATTATAGTGGAAAATAAGTATTTGGTCACCTACAAACAAGCAAGATTTCTGGCTCTCACAGACCTGTAACTTCTTCTTGAAGAGGCTCCTCTGTCCTCCACTCATTACCTGTAGTAATGGCACCTGTTTGACATTGCTATCAGTATAAAAGACACCTGTCCACAACCTCAAACAGTCAAACTCCAAACTCCACAATGGTGAAGACCAAAGAGCTGTGGAAGGACACCAGAAACAAAATTGTAGACCTGCACCTGGCTGGGAAGACTGAATCTGAAATAGTCAAGCAGCTTGGTGTGAAGAAATCAACTGTGGGAGCAATAATTAGAAAATGGAAGACATACAAGCCCACTGATAATCTCTCTCGATCAGGGGCTCCACACAAGATATCACCCTGTGGGGTCAAAATGATCAAAAGAACGGTGAGAAAAAAAATCCCAGAACCACACGGGGGGACCTAGTGAATGACCTGTAGAAAGCTGGGACTAACGTAACAAAGGCTACCGTCAGTAACACACTACGCCGCCAGAGACTCAGATCCTGCAGTGCCAGAGGTGTTCCCCTGCTTAAGCCATATCCGGGCCCGTCTGAAGTTTGCTAGAGAGCATTTGGATGTTCCTGAAGTGTATTGGGAGAATGTCATATGGTCAGATGAAGCCAAAGTAGAACTGTTTGGTAGAAACACAACTCGTCGTGTTTGGAGGAGAGTGAATGCTGAGTTGCATCCAAAGAACACCATACCTACTGTGAAGCATGGGGGTGGCAACATCATGCTTTGGGGCTGTTTCTCTGCAAAGGGACCAGGACGACTGATCCATGTACATGAAAGAATGAATGGGGCCATGTATCGTGAGATTTTGAGTGCAAACCTTCTTCCATCAGCAAGGGCATTGAAGATGAAACGTGGCTGGGTCTTTCAGCATGACAATGATCCCAAGCACACCGCCAGGGCAATGAAGGAGTGGCTTCCTAAGAAGCATTTCAAGGTCCTGGTGTGGCCTAGCCAGTCTCTAGATCTCCGTGAAAGTCTGTGTTGCCCAGCGACAGCCCCAAAACATCACTGCTCTAGAGGAGATCTGCATGGAGGAATGGGCCAACATACCAGCAACAGTGTGTGCCAACCTTGTGAAGACTTACAGAAAACGTTTGATCTCTGTCATTGCCAACAAAGGATATATAACAAAGTATTGAGATGAACTTTTGTTATTGACCAAACACTTATTTTCCACCATAATTTGCAAATAAATTCTTAAAAAAATCAGACTGTGATTTTCTGGATATGTTTTCTCATTTTGTCTCTCATAGTTGAGGTCTACCTATGATGTCAATTACAAGCCGGCCTCATCTTTTTAAGCGTGAGAACTTGCACAATTGGTGGCTGACTAAATACTTTTTTTCCCCACTGTATATTTGTTTTGTATATTTTGTGTACCCTCAAATGTAAAGCACCATGGAATAAATGGTGCTATATAAATAAATAATAATAATTATAAAATACACGTACCACAGGTTGAGAACTACTGATCAAGAGGGTTTAGTACATGAAAAGTTACACATACTCCAAGTGTAATGATTTTGATTCAATCTCTTTTGCGGTACTAGGATTTGAAAACATCACTTTATAGAGAGAAATGCTGGTGATGTCTATTGGAGGCTTTATGGGGTCAGTATCAAACTTTATAAAGGAACAAATGTAAGATATATATAGTATGTTGTTAAATAAATCAGGTGAAAGTGGAATCCTTTGTTACATGTAAGCAGCTTAGCAGCTTATAGTTCTCTTTTTCCCTGTCTCAACAGTACAATTATAGAAATTTTGTAGAAGGGAGAAAAAGACACAAAAGATGTGGATTAGCTACAACATTTATGGTCACAATACATTTAGCATATACTATATCTATAAAAAAAAAAAAAAAATTCAAGCATTACTCCCAAGCTTAGTTGAATAAAGTACTGTATTGCCTCATAATCGCAACTTTTCAGCCCATATACATGAGCCTTTCTCAAGACACTCGGATGTCACCTGAGTGGATTCTCTTATAAAATCGGTCCCCCTTAATGTGCACACTTGGTCATGTGCATGTGGCCTAATATCACAACTGAAGCTATGTTCACATCAGGACCCCTATCACAACTTCAGTTAAAAATACTGGACAAATAGTGTAGCATTCTGAGCTGTTTTGTATAATACTATAAGAGGGAAACTCGACAGACCCCATTATAGCCAATAGGGTTAATCACATGCAGTTTGGATGAGGATGAGGCACTTTATGTTATTTTCATTGTTCTGCTCCAGTTTAGGAATAACAATACTGTTTTGAAGACCAAATGAGTTATATGCAGTACTATATACATTAGCTGTGCACTCAGGTAATAGATAAATACACTACTATGTAAATTTTATTAACTTAAGTGCAATTAGAGTAAGTCCACATGGCGGAATTGTGTATTTGTATTTGGCATACACACACACACACACACACACACACACATATATATATATATATATATATATATATCTTTAGACAGCTGTGAGCTCTCCAGCCCCTTCTCCTTTGACTTGACTGTGGCACATCTTGTTGAAATATCGAGAAAGGGAGAGAACATTAACAGAACCTGTGCACCCTTCTCAGAAGTTGCTATGACATTCTTCTAGTGCACAGGCAAGGCCAATACCGGGCGGGGCTTAGAAAGGAAAGGGTTATGAAGGACAGAAGTAGAGAAGGTTGTTTGCAGGAGGTAAGGGATAGCAGTCAGGTATAGTGGAGGTGCCAGCGCTGCTCCTTCAGAGATGTTGCAATCTGCCACCTGGGGCAAGATGCTTATCTTGCCTGATGGCAGATGTGGCCCTGGAGCATCCTAACACATACTGACTAATAGAATGTATGTTTAAAAGCCATAAAATGCTTTCCTGCATTACTTTTCATGTCCTCCATCTTATACAGCAGTTGCTTTTCAAGCTCCCTGTTTCAGCAGTGAGTTGGACACAGAGCTACACCATATGTTTGTGCTTCTCTCCCTCTGCTAGATTTTGTTAGTATTATATACCAAGACTTGTAATAAAGTACTCCCCCTGTATTTGTGTGTAGAACATGCTTGCCAGGATCGCCTGACACACGGACCACATACAGGAGAACATCACATTGCAGAGACAGACTACATCACAGCTGAAGAGATTCATGCACACATATAATTCAGCTAGTATTGCCTTATTTTGTTATAACTTTCTATTTGAATGCTTATGTTCTGTCATATGACTCTAACACTGACCTGATACAATGTATAGAAGTTAAAGGGGTATTCCCACGAACATAACCAATTTTAAATTTGTAGATAATTAAAAGTTAAACATTTTTGCAAATATAAGTAATTAAACATTTTGCAGAGTTTTAAAGATTTTCTCGAAATATTTTGTAGTCACCAGTTGTTGTCTTGATCGGATGCCAGTGGATACAACCATAAATGCAGGACCTTTCTAAGATCATAAAATCAGTCATGATTTCCTTATTATGGCTGGGATATCTTCTCATACATGTACTGTAGTGTCCCTGCCTGATTACCCAGCTACAATAAGAAAATCATGGCTGGGTTCCTGACAAGTCCCAGACCATAGAAAATGTCTGCATTTGTGGTCGTATCCATTGGCAACTGATCAAGACAACAGACTGTCACCACTAAGATGATTAGAGAAAATCTTTAAAACGCTGCAGAATTTTTAACTACTTATATTTGCAAAAATGTTTAACTTTTAATTAACTACAAATATAGATCTGAATATGTTCATGGGAATACCCCTTTAAAGCATAGATTCCTATGAGACAGACTGTCCTACACGAACTCTCCAAGTCAGAAATTTCTGTCACTAACTACTGATGAGCAGACAGTTCTTGACACACAGCTAAAATAAAGGAGCTCACAGCTCAGTCTCCCTGACTACATACGTGTAGTCTCTCAGATTTTTTGGGAGAATATGGAGAGAACGATAATTGCATTGATCCTGCAGCAGGTATAGTACAGTCTATAGCTACCAATGTGATGCTGTGTTGATGTATCATGGGATTGAAAGCAAAGAAAAAGGTAAATATAAACGTTAAGAAGGTGTCTGATCATAAGCTGGTGGAGAAGCTGGATTGAGGGCAGTATATATAAAAGAAGTCTAGAGAGCGACAATCAGGTGATGGTGCACGGATGGATTTTTATTGAATATATTCTTTAAAATAGGGTAATGTCTTCCAGCAAAGAAGACTGAAACACTAGTGTGTTAGATATTTGCATTAGGTAACTTTTGTCAGATTTGACGAGTGAAATAGTGCCACCTCTTAAAGGGGTTGTACAGTTTAAGCAAATAAATTGTTGTCAAATTATTGTTTATATAATGAAATTCTCTAATATAATTTTTATTTTTTTTAATGTGTTTATTTTTTTCAATATACTTTCTGTATATTGGTTTTATAGTTCTCTGTTTGCTGTTATTCATTCTGCTTACTTCCAGTGGCTAAAAGTTAGTTCCTGGTCATATGATGGATAGACCATGGTCATGTGATGTATACAAAGGTGAAGCCCACATGGTGATATCAAGCAAGGATAGCTTTCCTAGAGAAATAATAGTGGATAGGTAATCTCCATCAAGACTGGGTGCATGGCATCAGTTGACAAAACACAGTGGAATCCACTAAGTGGCCTTGCAGTGACTGCATTGCTGGGAAGATGGTCTTGCTCAATTTGCCTGCCAGTGCCACTGCCAATACTATTTTACCAAATGAGCTGGTGAGCAGAGAGACCTAGTTCCTACACGTGTTCCTACATGGCTATGGCTAATTCCACATGGGAGATGACCACCAATACTAGCAGCAGTGAAAACATGTCTACCAGTGCCACCACCACCCGAACTTGCCTTAGATCTACCCCAGTTACAGTCACAGATCGGCAACATACAATAACAGTAATGGACAATGGCAAATCTGACACTATTACAAAAAACATTGCTCTCCTGCAAAAAAACAAAAAAATTAAAAAAAAAAAGAAATTAACAAAATGAGATTATTGGCAATGAATGGGTGAACGGTCCAGTATATCTGAAAAATGCATTCACACTGACACGAGAGCACAATGTAGAAATTCTCCCTCCCCCACTCCTATGATTTCTCTTTCTATCTATCTAAAATTGATTAAATGTAACTAAAGTTTGCTCCTCTAGCCTCCTATTATTCTGTTGTTCTATTGCGATGTTGGTGTTATTTTCCCAGTAGCCAATTTCAGCAATTGCTTTGGATCATGCAATGAGCCAGTAATGATGGTAGCACAATGTTCCCTTGCAGATATCCCAAAATGGCTCTCTCTAGCTCGGCAAAAAATCTTATATTGTGTCTGTGACATCAGCACTGTAAGGTTCAGGTGATGTTAGGTGATGCCAAAAGCAAGACAACATCACAGAGCACGTGTGACCCTTCTTCTCCTCTGTATTTTGACTTTGCAATCCACATTGCAGCTGCCATTTTACTTTACCTGAGACAAATCGCTAGGTTTCCATTTCGTCAGAATCTAAACTTTTAGAAAATTTAAGTTGAATCCGTCTCGTTACAAATTGGTTTGCTCATCAATAATATATACATTTAAGCCGGGGCCCCACATGGCGAATCCCATCAACACATTGCAGAAAAATACCAGCAGTGGTAATGCTGCGATTTCCAAAACCGTTGCCTTTCTGGAAATCGCAGTATGTCAATTATACCTACAGAAGCGCTAGCAGCTTCCCTATATTTATAGTTGAATCAGAAAGTCCTCAGAGGAAAACTCTGCATACTTTGTGAAAGCGCTGCGGCCTGCTACATGGGGCTTTAGCCTGAAGGTCTAAAATGCACCATATCATGACATAGTATATAAGTTGAGGTCATATATTTGGATAAGGACCTAAAAGGTACAGCAACATAGATACGTTTAATGATTGTAAAGTGTTGCAGAATATGTTGGTGCTATATAAATAAAATTATTAATTATTGTTATTATTGATGCAGAACTATTTCCAATATCTAAAAGAGGGATATTTAAGGAACCAAAAGGTACAGACTTGATTCAAAAATAGGAACTATCCCTCCAAAAGAGGAACACTTAGGAGGTATGAGATCATTAGAAATGAAGGGTCAAACTTTGTGGGCCAGCTATTCAATACAGAACCTAATGGGTTAAACACCTGGTATCTCTGTTCCTGGGCATTGCAGCAGATTTTCAGCTGTATGTTACAGATTTGAAACAATTTGGAGTTAGCAAATAAAAAAAAACAATATTGCCAGGAAACACTGAGACACACACACGCACACACACACACACACACACACACACACACACACACACACACAACATATTCACAACATTCAATAAATTGACTTACTGCTCAAACATTTTCTTAGTGTTATACTGCAAGGTTCAAAATGATATCCCACTCCTCCTCAAGCTGGAGTGCATGTATTCACACTATCACAATTTTCTTTGCAGTACTGCATCAAAGTCACTGCTGGCTCCAATTTCCACTCTATTTTCACCAGAAGTTGATGTCTATTCACTGCACACTGTTTTTCTTGTAGTACCACTTATGGGTATTAGAAAGGGTTAAAAGGAATATTAGTATATACTAAAACAGACATTAGCACACTTAGCACAGCTAATAGGTCCTATGGATTAAAACACAACTGGAGCAAAAGCTAATTGTAAAAGCTAATTTTCATTTGCTATTACTAAGTTCATCTGTAGAACTTTTTTTTTTTTTTTTGAAAGAACAATGTCAAAGAAAGTTAAAAGCCAAAATATTACTTTCAGGGAAAAAAAGAGTAATTCAATTGTTAATTTCCGGCTAAGAAATTAACCTTTGTTTATGTAGCGATGGCGAATTTGATTATGCGGTGATCTCCTCACTGCTTTAATTCACCTTGACGAGAACAAAATTAGTTTCAGAAGCCATCTCTAATGTTGCACAGAACCTTTCCCAGTCCCCTTAGGGCTCCATATGCATGAATAAATGCTAAATAATATTCAGAATCAGGGCCTGCAACAAACTATGTGAAGGGTGCCAGCATAGTCAAGATAAAGTATTGGGAGGGTTTCAAGGGAGTTGAAAGGAGTGACAAAATCTGGTTTGATGAATCCTGACATACTGAATAAAATCACTACATGACTTCCCCCTAGGTCATGGAACGACATTGTTTTCCTGAGCCACAGTGACAAGGAGGTGACAGAGATTAATAGCTTTGTATTGACTGAGCAACTTGAAGTTCCTTATCTTTGTCAAGTCACGGCACCGTCCAGAAACTGAAAGTGTTATTAGTCTTATAATTGCAAAGACATTTAAAGGGTTTCCCCTTAAGGGACTTTGAAATCCAATAAACCTTTCATAAAACCTCAAGCACTGAACTGCAAAGCTTGTGTCTTCCGAAGACAGGGACTTGCGCAGCTGGTCCTAGGGAAACCTTGGAGCTTCATACATTAAATCATGTTTGATTTATGAAGTCGATTTTGAATTTGTATCAGCAGTTTTATTAAAAATATATGAAAGGATGTTCTAACCACGAGCTGCGTGTTTAAGCTGTAGGTCTTTGCCTGTCATTTAGATTCATGGCTCTTTCTATGTATGTATTGCTAATTTGAAAGACTAATTCAATTGGGCTCTTATTAGATTTAAGGGGAGGTTTTTGGGATAAAATTTGCAAAGAACACATTGTCATCAATGACTCGGAGATGCTTTGCAACAGCTTAATTGCCAGTGTTTTTTTTTTTAAAGAAGTAAATTAGGCAAACATCATTAGGTTTACATTTTATGATGGCCTAAATTAAGTAATTAATTTATAATGGCTGAAAAAAACATCCCAGTTTATAGATAGCAGTCTGCATCTAATTCCTGATGTTTGGTGCAATCACCTGTTTAATTGCTTAGTGCTAAGTATGGCAAATGTGTTCATATTTTTACTGAATGTCCTTAAAGTTATTATGGCTTTTTAATCGTGTCACATAATGATATTTTACCTTCATGGCTGCCCTTTTCAGACTGTTGAATTTGTGTGTTATCTTAGTGCTAATTAGGCTTGGGTCGTTTTTCCTCTTTTCCTATGACTGTGCTGTTACATTTTTTAGAATCTGATAATTTTTGATGCTTCAATGCACAATAGAAATAGAGTTCAGTGGTAATCTAATAGTGTGTTTCTCCATAAATGTTGGGATGTCCTATAAAACTGTCATGGGACTCAGCTATCTTACAGTTAGACAGTTCTTCAGCCGACCAATGTTTTTTTGTGTGTATGAAATAGTATCCCAATTCCTTGCCACCTCCATACATCCTAGTTCCCTGCCAGTCTATATATACTGGTCTGCAAAGTTAATTCCCTTACACAGACACTGGTCACAGTGGTGACCTCAGTGGTGCTGACATATCACCCCTGTGGCCAGATGTCTGTGTAAGGATATCATCTTTGGAGAGCAGTATACAGAAACAGATGTAGGTCCAGAAAAAGTCCAAACTGGAATGGAAGATGCCGGTAAGGTGAGTTATTACTTTATTTATTATCTTATTCCATTCTAAGATGTATTTCATAAAACTTCCTTGGCTGGACAATTCCTTTAGGCTGACACACTATAAATGGAAATATAGCATTTTGTGTTTTTTGTTGCAGATTTTGCTGCTCTTTTTTGAGACAAACCTAGTAGTGGCTTCAGAAGTAATGGAAAATATCTATGAAGCTCTTATACTTCTCCCCTCTGCTCAATCCACTCCTGGCTTTGGCTCAAAAAACCTCAGCAAAATCTGCAACAAAAAAGCAGCATTTCCGTAATGTGGAGCCTTAGCCTAAGTGAGTATTAAATCATGCAGATATTATACTTGTACACCAACTATATCAGTATCTTACCATTAGCATTAATTACAAAATAAAATAAGCAGCCTATCTACCTTCTAAATTAATACTGATTTCTTAGTACGCTTATTAAGCTATACTCTTACTACATAGAATAGTATACTGTAAAGTATAGTCATATTTAAATTCTACACTTGATACAGCATTTTTGACCAGAAATACATAAGTATGAGCAGCATTTCATTCCTGTTGTGTAAAGACTTATTCACATGACAGTGGCTTTTTTTTACAGACCTAATTTATGTGAAAAATGGCAGCACATTCAAGTTCACGATAGGGTATATTCACAAAGCACTTTCTATGTCCGTTTTGATGTACAAAGATAGAGCGTGTCAGATTTTTTTGGCGGTTGTTAAAATATGGGCCGTCAAAAAAAAAAATGGCCATGTGAATATACACATTGAAATGAAAGTACTCAAAATGGCAGTGTGCAAAATCAGGTGAATGAGGCCTTAGTTTTGGGCAGATTTTTTGGCTATATTTTCTTTCTGCTTCCTAAGAAGTAAAGGTTGGAGGGAGGATTATCAAAGGAAAGGGAAACAGGGAAATATCAAATGTCACTATATTTTAAAAACATATTGGACTTAATAATTCAGTTTTCATTGACTTCTAAATGGCTTATGCTAGGATCCCATTAGTTTCGGGTTTCCATTTTTCTGATCCATCAGAGGACCAGAAGAACACACAAATGGACACCAACGGAGCCCTACTGACCACATTGACTATCATGGAGTCCATCAGATATCCATTCTTATTAACTGAGATCGCTGGACAAAAAAGTCTGGCGATTTTAGACGGACACTATGATAGTGTTTCTGAACGGAGACTCCAACGCAGATGTGATCCAGAGGAAGGCAAAAAAAACCCCATGAGGCTGATGCCAATTGCTCCATGTAAAGGGAAAAAATTATTTCCTAACTTCAAATACAGCAATCAGTATAAAAGAGGGCCCACATAGTTTTTATTTTTTTATTATTTATGTATTTGAAGAATAATTTTGGACTGTTTTTGCTTTTTTTGGCAACTATTCTCTTTACCTCGATCTTTGCCTCCTTAATTTGTGTTTTACACAATTAATTTTTCTCTTTATAATTTTTTAATGCTGAGTCACTGCCTTCTTGTTTTAGTTTCTGTTTTTCACTTTTCATTTTTTTTTTTTTTTTTGATAACACAAAGTGATACTAAAAAACTTAAAAAAATTGTTTTTCCTCTCTGTTATGGTAATTTTTATTTTTTATGGTGTCATTGGGGGTGGGGCTATAACCTGTAATAAGGGCATTTTATTGGCGTATTATTTTATTTATTTTTTTATTATTTTATTTACATTTTTTTACTTTTCTATTAATTTTTTAAAAAAATTTTTTTAACATTGTGTCCCCATAAGGTCATAATAGACTTTTGGAGACACCTGATTACTTTTTTTTTTTTTGGGTTGGGGAGACTGATTTCCCCTGTAACTCTGGCTGCACGTTACTTACACAATACTATAGAGCTGATCTGGGTCTTGTAGGACCCAGCAGCTCTTACGGATGCTGATCTCAGAGGATCAAGTGACCGACCGGATCAGAGGGGAGCCGCAAGATGGCGGCGCCCATAGCGCTGTATACAGCGTTCATTGAGCGCTGTATACACAGCGATCGGGAAGGCAGGGAAGGTAATAAACCTTCCCTGTCTTCTCTCTGGGAGCTCCGGCTGAAGATACAGCCGGCTCCCTGTTTCAGTAGCTGCACGATTTCATGCAGCTACTGAATTCTGCTTGGACCTACCGGTATGTCCTTGCAGAACTAGACAACCACCCATTGGACATATATAGTCTATGGGCGGTACGGAAGTGATTAAAACACTTTTTTTTTTTTTTTTATCCCTAATTGCATTTCTTATCGTTTTCTATGATTTCTAACCCACTTATTCCCATAGGGTATATGTTTTTCACTAGCCCTATTTAGGATGTTTTTGAAAATGTCCCATTTACTTTGTGATCCCTTGACTTTCAGGACATTGTCCCAGTTTATGCTGTTAAGCTCCTCTCTGAGCTGGTGAAAATTGGCTTTCCTGAAGTTTAGTGTTTTTATACTGTATAAGGTGCAGGCCAGTAAATCTAGCCAACACTTGGACCAAGTTTCACAGCTGAAACTCAGTCATGTGAATGTGCCCTTAGCCTTACACATTCTTCTTGGCAAATTACAAGGCACAGGTGTTTCCTTTTACATTCAAATTGTCACTTGGACAAAGCGACTGAAAGGAGGCATACAGATTCCTATAAATGCTACTTTGATGCTGAAAATACACCACCAGTAGTCAGCCACCAGGGGGATTTAAATAAAATGTAAAAGTGTATTTAACTAAATGTAAAAATGCATTGTTGGCTTGTCACAGAAAATGAAGTAAAGGCAATTATGTGGGGTGCACTTTATGTAACAAATGATGAACTAAACGTCTTCAGCGAAGTTGGAGATTATGAAAGTCTGTTATAGAAATATTCAACATAGAGAAGCTGGGATGTACGTCCTCGGCTTCACTAAACAACTGCAAAGGCAGCAGGAACACCAGATATGAGACTGATGCAACTCATCGGACTCATCTCTAGGTAAGCAGAAAGGTGTTTTTTTTTTAAAGCGGGCAAGGGTGGCATTGCTAGAGATTTATATGGGACACTAAACTACTGGTGCATACGGTTTAGTGTTTAGTGTCCCATATGGTCCTGACAGGTTCCCTTTAAATCTAAGTCTTCTTCTCCTCATACATTAAACTTTCCCACAATGTATATCTAATGTATGTTTGCATCGGTATTGTTCTGTATTTATAATAATGATAATAATTTTATTTAACGCCAATATAGTCTTCAGCACTTTCTGAGGTCATCCTATATCTCAAATCCCCACAGTATGTCGCTTGGAGGCATGGACTCCTAGCAGCATAGATAACTATAGTGCTAGGAGTCCCTCTCCCAGCATAAGGTGCAGGCCGGTAAATACAGCCAACACATGAACCGACTTTCATGGCTGAAACTCAGTCGTGTGAATGTACACTAAGGCCCCACATAGTTGAAATGCAACATTTTTGGCTGCTATGGAATCACAGCAGGAAAAAAACATAGCATTTTTCCTTACCAGCCAAGAGAATGAGATTTCACTAATCTCATTCACTCATTGCAGAAAAAAAGCGCTGCAGAAAAGCTGTATGTTCAAAAATGCAAGCGTATTTGAAAATTTGCAGCATTTTAATTTTACTTGCGGAATCACGTGTGTTTTGCATAGGAAAGAAAAAAAGCAGAGAAAAACAGCAAAAACTTAATAAAACGGCTGCGTTTTATTCCATAGCATTTTTTTTAGCTGTTATTCACTATATGGGGCCTTAGCCTAAGACTGTAGAAGTAGAGCCGATAAAAACTGAAGAAGCGTCATTTCTCCAAGTGCCATTTTGTCAAAAAAATGTAAATTTAATTTAAATCCTCCTGCCTGCATTTATAGGGGGCTGTATTCCTCCTTAAGGCTAAGGCACGGTTCACATCTGCGTTCGGTTTCCATTCCGAAACATGCGGAAACCACACGGACCCCATTATAGTCTATGGGGTCCATGTTGGTTTCCCTGGTAAACCGCTTGCAATGCGTATAGGTTTCCATTTGGAGGGGTCCCCAAGCGGACTTCCCAAATGGAAACCGAACGCAGATGTGAACTGGACCTAAGGCCCCACATAGTTGGCCGCAGTAAAAATGCGTTGCAGGAAAAACCGTGGTGACAACACATTGCGGTGTCCCCACCCACACAAGTCTGCAGAGGTTTCCTCTGCAGGCTTTCTGCTTCCATTATACCTATAGGGAAACTGTCGGCGTTTACATAGGTATAATTGACATGCTGCGATTTACAATTTTTCCGCAATGTGTGATGGGATTCGCTAGACCTCAGAGTGTCATACATAATTTTCCATGGCAATTATTTTGGCAACCTTCGTTTTGAAACATATTTATTTTTGAGTTTATTATCATATCTTTAACAATGTCTCCATAATATGGTGTCATACAGCATACAGGACATTAAAATAATGGAATATATATGTATATACAGTGCCTTGCAAAAGTATTCATACCCATTGAACTTTTTCACATTTTTTCACCTTACAACCACAAACTTAAATGTATTTTATTGAGATTTTCCGTGATAGACCAACACAAAGTAACATAATTTTGAAGTGGAAGGAAAATGATACATGGCTTTCAAAATTTTAATCAAATAAAAATCTTAAAAGTGTGACGTGCAAAAGTATTCAGCCCCCCTATATAAGTACTTTGTAGAGCCACCTTTTGCTGTAATTACAGCTGCAAGTCTTTTGTGTTATGTCTCTACCAGCTTTGCGCATCTAGAGACTGAGATTTTTGCCCATTCTTCTTTGCAAAATAGCTCAGCCAGATTGGATGGAGAGCTTCTGTGAACAGCAATTTTCATGTCTTGCTACAGATGCTCTGGACTTTAACTGGGCCATTGTAACACATGAATATTCTTTGATCTAAACCATTCCACTGTAGCTCTAGCTGTATGTTTAGGGTCATTGTCTTGCTGAAAGATGAATCTCCTTCCCAGTCTCAAGTCTTTTGCAGCCTCCAACAGGTTTTCTTCCAGGATTTCCCTGTATTTAGCTCCATCCATCTTCCCATCAACTCTGACCAGCTTCCTTGTCCTTGCTGAAGAAAAGCATCCCCACAGCATGATGCTGCCACCACCATGTGTCACAGTGGAGATGGTGTGTTCAGGGTGATGAGCAGTGTTACTTTTCCGCCACACATAGCACTTTGCATTTAGGCCAAAAAGTTCACCTTTGGTCTCATCTCACCCATCTTCCACCTTCACCTTCTTCCACATGTTTGGTGTTTCCCCTATATGGCTTGTGGCAAACTGCAAACGGCACTTCTTATGTCTTTCTTTCAACAATAGTTTTCTTCTTGCCACTCTTCCATAAAGGCCAGATTTGTGGAGTGCACGACTTATAGTTGTCCTGTGGACAGATTCTCCCACCTGAGCTGTGGATTTCTGCAGCTCCTCCTGAGTGACCATGGGCCTCTTGGCTGCTTCTCTGACCAGTGGTCTCCTTGCTCGATCTGTTAGTTTAGGTGGACAGCCATGTCTTGGTAGGTTTGCAGTTGTAGAATACTTTTTCCATTTTTGGATGATGGATTGAACAGTGCTCCTTGGGATGCTCAAAGCTTGGGATATGTTTTTATAACCTAACCCTGCTTTAAACTTCTCTACAACTTTATCTCTGACCTGTCTGGTGAGTTCCTTGATCTTCATGATGCTGTTTGTTCACTAGTGTTCTCTAACAAACCATTGAGGCCTTCACAGAACAGGTGTATTTATACTGAGACTAAATTACACACAGATGGACTCTATTAACTAATTAACTGACTTCTGAAAGCAATTGTGTGCACTGGATTTTATTTAGGGATATCAGAGTACAGAGGGCTGAATACTTCTGCCCGTCACACTTTTCAGATTTTTATTTGATTAAAATTTTGAAAACATTTAAGTTTGTGGTAATAAGGTGACAAAATGTAAAAATTATGAATAAGTTTGCAAGGCACTGTATATATACAGTATATATATATATATATATATATATATATATATAGCAGCGAAGGACCCGGCTTCGCACAGGTATATTTCATTTTTTGTTTGTGTAGTGACCCCATAAGAATTGGCCAGTTTTGCACTTCACATCTAGTATGGCAGTCCAGTATAGGTACAGTCTATTTATGGCTGTGTTGCTATGGAAACCTGGTAAATGAAATGTGTACTTATATTGGCTGATACACGTCATATGACTGAATATTTAAAGACCTGCGAACTGCTATTGACTCATACAGGTCATAAATAACTTGGTTGCTATGGAAACCTGGTGTAAAGCTGTGTGTATGTCATTACTGAAGAACCTGCGATTTTCCATTGGTCCATAAGTGTCATGTGATCATGTGTATCTCAGTTTGGATATCAGTGAAAAACCTGATCGGTTGTTATGGAAAACCTGGAGTAAAGCTGTGTGTACGTGACCTTGTGTAACAGTGTCATCCACAGCGCCCTGCCCCTTTAAAGCTGACCTACAGCAGTGAAGAAAAATGGCTGGGTTGTTATGGAAACATGGAGTGCAGCTGTGTGCATGTGGCTGACAATGCCTTGTCAGATTGGAGACGGGCTTGGGTCTGCTGGGTTGTTTCAGCAGCTCGCTGTTGTCTGTGACATATCTTGTTAGATTAGAGACAGGCTTGGGTCAGCTGAGAGTTTTCATTAGCTCGAGCAGCAGCCATGCGTTTTGCTGCAGGGGGCATGAGTAGTTTAAAAACGTTTCAATTTATAAGAATGCTGAAATCCAGTATGGCAGTCCAGTCAGTGGCGTAAATACAGGGGTAGCAGTGGTAGCGGCTTCCACAGGACCCAGGACATTAGGGGTCCCGGCGGGCCCTTGATGTTTTTTTTTTTTTTTTAATAGGCCGTTACCTGCTGGTGTAACACCAGCAGGTAACGGGCCCTATTTACTTACCGATCCCCGCTCCTGCTCACGGTCGCCTGCGCTTCAACTTCTACAGAGGCGGCTTTGAGCAGGAGTGGGGATCAGTAAGTAAGGCCTGCGGGCCGTGAACCCCACAAACACTGCTATCATTATACTCTGGGGTCTTTTCAGCAGGCTTCGGGCCTCCTTGGTGACATCCCAGACGTCGGTGGGCTAGTCCGACGTCATTATGCGTTGCGATGCATGCCTGACTCACGTGACATCTGGTTCAACATTGAAGAGGTAGCAGGGAGTGCGCATAATACTATATGAAGGGGCCACTATGATACTGTGTGCAGGGGCCACTATGGGGCAGAATACTGTGTGCAGGAATGCAGTTCGTGCGGTGGGGGGCAGTTGCCAGGGGGGGGGTCCCATGTCAAATGTTCGCCTTGGGGCCCTGCCATTCCTAGTTACACCACTGAGTCCAGTATAGGTACAGTCTATTTATGGCTGTGTTGTTATGGAAATCTGGTAAATTAAATGTAAACTTATATTGGCTGATACACGTGATATGACTGAATATTTTAGGGCCTGCAAACTGCTATTGACTAATACAGGTCATAAATAGCTTGGTTGCTATGGAAACCTGTGTGCCTGAGGAGCGTAAGCGCCTGCGAGCTCTTATTGGCTGATAAGGGACATGTGACCGTGTGTATGGCAGTTGGAATATGAGTGAAAAACTTGCAGGCTTGTATTAGCTAATGTTGGTCATTTTTTGGGAATACTGTATCTCAGCAACGGTACGTCCAAGAGAGCTGAGACTCAGTCTATAATATTCCCGGACAACTGATGTACATGTGTGCCAAATTTGGTGAGGATCAGTCCAGTCATTAGGTCACGCATAAAGAACAGACAGACAGACAGAAACTCATTTTTATATAATACAGTATAAGAGATAAGAGATATATATATAGATAGATGTGTGTGTCAGCACTTTAAGGAGTGTGCACCAACTAGTGTTATCTAGAGTATTAAAATGCTAGGAAAAGATGCAAAGTCTTAATTACAAATCTTTTTTTGCTACAGATCCTATAGAAACAAATATGACTTCATGGTCACAGACTTCAAACAAACTCTATAAACAGAAATGTAGTAAAAATCAACTTGAACTGGCATTCCTCCAGAAATTCCTGTAGCATGAAGATAACAAAAAGAGGAAGATCTAATAAAAAAAAATCTTCTCTTATTGGAATCAAATATACAATGTTGTTTCGACTCTGTGCAAGAAACCTTTGGAGTTGGTTGCTGTACAGAACTCTGAAAGATATTGTCCTCTGCGCAGACAGTGATGTACACCTAATAGTTATTTCTGGCTTGTTATACTTACCTACTGTAAAAATGTGCTTTATCTGCTTAATTTTCTTTAATATATATTTTATATTTTTTTTACTATTTTATATTGAAATTTTAAGGTCTCCTGAATCAATGACTGATTTTGCATTGAATTATGATGTCAATATTACATTGTTACATTATTAATTTTTACAATATTTTAAATGCACAATGATCGTCACATGGGCAAACAAAATTTAATCTTGAGGAATCACTGTGTATGATTGCAGGATCAAACTGTATACAGTTTGTATGTAGTCTGCTAACATGGCCTCATATAGTTCTGCAAAGTAGCAGTAGTCCCACAGCAATAAAATATTTGTAATTCATATTTTTGCAGTTGCTTGGTTTTTCATTTTAGTGGTTAGCACTGTTGCCTTGCAGCACTGGAGTCCTAGGTTCAAATCCAGCCAAGGACAACATCTGCAAGGAGTATGTTTTCCCTGTAATTGCGTGGGATTGCTCCAGGTACTCCGGTTTCATCCCACACACCAAAGACATACTGATTGTGAGCCCTATATGGGACAGTGTTGACAATATCTGTAAAGTGCTGCAGAATATGATGGCAATGTATAAGTAAGCAAAGTATATAAAAGTATATAAGTAAGCAGTATACTAAGTAAGCAAAATAAATACAATAAAAAAATAAAACACAAACAATAAAAAATGTCTTTAGCTTATGTTGTGTATTTTGTACTAACACAATTCCAATTATAAATACATTAATAATCTGAAATACAGTTTTATCTATCTCTGTGTTACTGATTATTAATTTCTTAGTAAGGTCAAATACAAATGAGCGCAATACAGTCTTTTTTTTTTGTCCCTGTAATGCGAATGAGTGTTTCTGACTGCAGGTCTGTTGAGGCATAGCATCATAAGAATCTATAGTATGATGCTATGAGTTTGGGTTACTGGATCTGTGGTTGGGCCACTTGCCTCTAATATGGCCACAAAATATGGGTGTCCATAATATGCCTGATTGAAATTGGTTCTACAACCCTTAAAGGCTGAGGCCCCATGTAGCATAAACACTGTGAGTTTTACAGTACCTGCAAAGTGGATGGGATTCTGGCTAATCCCATCCACGCATTGCAGAAAAATATCCACAGAGGACATGCTGTGATTTCAAAGGTATAATTGAAGCAGAAAGTCTGCAGAGGAAACCTCTGCAGACTTTCTGTGAAAAGCGCTGTGGGAAAAAACATATTGCTTTTTCGCAGTGTCTCGCTATGTGGGTGTTATGGTTAGATGCAAGAAATTGGACACAATAAAAGCAATTGGCTGATAACTGTGAGCAGTAGAGACAGCTATCTACAACCAGCACATATCTGTGAGCCAAGACAGACCCCCAAACGCCTTCACCAGAGCTCCCCGCAAGGAGAGATGGGCTTTGCTGGATCTGGGGATCTGAATTGTCACCAAACAGACTAATGTACTAACAGGAGATGCACTGCTGCAGAAACCAACACCCGGACCGCTAAAGCCTACAAAGTGACATGGTCAGAATAGAAATCGTACAGCATGGTCAAACCAGGAGAGCAGAATAAGCTGAGAAGGGAGACAGAAGAAAAATCCAAGAAACTAGCCTAAAGGTCCAAAATACAGCCGGGCACGTCACAACAGAATTAGTAAGCGAAAGAGTTATCCAGGGACAAACCAGAGGTCGGTAGTCAAACAGGTATTCAGAAGACAAGCAGGTATACACTAAATGGAAGCCAAACTAGGCATGGCCTTATATAGGTCTCAGGTGCTAACTGGACCAAGCCAGGAAGCCACTGAAACTGCAAAAGCTTTCCAGGTTGGCATGGTAATGTTCATGGTGCAGCAGCTGGATAGAGAATCCTGTCAGTGGGGTCTTAGCCTAAGGTACAATTTCCACACAGTTTTTCTAGTCATGATTTTAGAAGAGAATCCATCCTTAGGTTCAAGCCCCACAATGCGAAAACGCAGCATTTCACAGTACCTGCAAAGTTCATGTTATTCTGGCTAATCCCATCCACACATTGCAGAAAAAAAATTTGATGTGGAAAATAAGGGCAGAAAGTCCACAGAGGAAGTCTGCAAAGACACATTGAAAAACGCTGCGGATTCTGTAAATCCTGACCTAGTGCTTGTTAGATGGTGCTATATATTCTCATCTCGGCCATGTTTGAATGGGATAGGAATTCCTCTTTAAGTGATACACTGACCTTTTGGACAAATATTAAGGATCAGCTGCCATGTCGGTAAACATGAGAAATAATACACATACTACATCAGTCCATTTTATCACTAGTATTCTGCATTTTCTAGTTGTATTCCCTTCTGTAGACCCTATCTCTAATTTTTAGTTGTTCTTAACCTAGTGGGCAGAGACTATATGCTTTGACATTTGCCATGTACTGCACATATCTTTCTGTCACCCAGAGTTACAGCACTTGGTTTAAGATAGAAAAACTTAGTAATAGCTCCATCAGTCTCTCTGCTATAATGTGCTCATCTCTCACTGGACCCCTCCTCTCTCCTTCTCCATAACCATCTAAGGAGAGCAGTACACTTATATTTCTTTTTGATCTTGCATCTTAGGAGACCAAAACAGATTCAGGGGAAATTACAGTTTGAGTGTTAGTTTAGGATGAGAAAGAGAAAAGAGAAGGAAAGCATTTACACAAGATATAGTACAAAGTTTCTTGTATTTAAAATTATTGCAGAGATTTATGCAAATATTACATAAAGTTGAAAACTAGTGAATCTTTTATAACTATAGGGGGCAGCACTTTGGAAGTAACAATTTCATCTGAAATAATTAAAAATGTACAGATGTGTCCACCTTTAACTTAGCTACAAATTGGTTAAGGGTCCTAATTTCTCATTAAACCATTTCAACATAATATTGCGATATGCTAGCAATAGCTCCGGGCCCTATTGTAGCGGGGGTTCCCTTGGGACTATGGGACAGTCAGCATTTAGAGTGCTGTTGGCCTAGGACTCCCTTCCTGAAAGGGGTCCCTGGATCCAGGCATCAGACTTTCTGCCTGATTACTATGCACGCCGATTCAGTTGAAGCCTATAACAGAGTAGGAAACTGTAAAATCCCTGGTCTGTCATAGAAAACTTACAGTGATGTGAAGGACGTTCCTTGTTTATAAATAATAATGCCCCCTTACAGATAATAGTCCCTGCTTATAAATAGTGCCCCTCATCAGTAATTGTCCAATGTATAATTAATAGTATGCCTTATCAGTAATAGTTCTCCCTTACAAATAACAGTGATACCTTATAAATAGTTCCCCTTTTAAATAATAGGCACCATTTTTAACTAATAGTTATAAGGAGGGGAACTATTAATTATAAGAGGGATCTATTATTTATAAGGGTGGGCTATTATTTATAGTGGGGGAACTATTATATATAAGGAGGGCTATTATAAGGGAAGAACTATTATTTATGAGGGGGCTATTATAATGGGGAAATATTATAAATATTAGCTCTCCTTGTAAATAATAGTTCTCTCTTTTAAATAATAGTTCACCTCCTTATAAATATTAGTTAAAAGTGGGGACTATTATTTAAAAGGGGGAACTTTTTATAAGGTAGCATTATTATTTATAAGGGGGACTATTCTTTATATGTTGGATAATTACTGATAAGGGTGTTAGGGTCTTGCCAGACGTAGCAATACCCTCACACCACTGCAGGGGACTGGGAGGAAGGACAGAGACAAGTGAGCCCTAATCTCACCCCAGCCACTGTCCCTTCCTATTGCCTCAGTTTACCCTAAAACGGTAAAAGGACAACCTAAAGACAACCCCTATACTGAGTAAAGTGACAAAACAGAACAACATAAACTATTATTTATAAAGGGGGACTATTATTTATAAGTGTAGGTACATTTGACTTTGTGATGGGCCACTGAAGGGCATTATATTGTATGGGGCCCTAAGGAAGAATTATACTATGTGTCGGCCACTGAGGGGGCATTATAATTTTTGAAGGTCAGATATATCTAAGTGGTGGTAATGGGGGAGAGCCCACTTATGAAACATTTGCACTGGTCCCACCGATGTGTTAAAACGGCCCTGTTTTGTGATATCATATCACAAAGTTGCACATTGACACGCTTACTGTATCTGGATGTGTGAAGACAAAGAAGAAAGGTAAACTTCTGATAAAGGCATTTTGTTGCATTATAAAGCAGTCAATAATATTTATAAATTGGAGAAACTAAAAAATCTGGTACTCAGGAAAAGCTAAAATAAATGTGCTAAATTAAATCATATAATTTTTTTTTAGTTATCTATCTGTTTTCCAAGAGCTATGCTTAGCCAAAATATAATTGTAAAACAATAAGAGAAGCTCACTTGTAAAACACTTAGGGCTGGTTCACAATGAGGAATCTGATGCTTAATTTGTCAGGCAGAAAAAGAATTTGAAGCAGATTTTGGAAGATGATTTTGATGATGATTCTGAAAATCTCCCTCAAAAAACAGCTCCAAAACCTGCCTCCTATTCTTTCCAATTGGAGTTTCACGCAGAATCCACCTGAAGAATGAGTAGGGCACTTCCTAGCTGAAAAGATTAGCCAGCAGAAAAAAAAAATCTGTCCCTGCCTCCCATTGAGATGTATGGGATGCAGATTTCAGGTGAAATTTGGAGCTGATTTTGACGCAGAATCTTCCTCAAAATCAGCTCCAAATTCCTACATGTGAACCATCCTTTACTTCTATGTTCTTAGGCTACCAGCAGTATATGAGTCTACACATGTAACTAAAGAAGATCTGATGGATGTTTATCTGCATTATCAATTCTGATGAAAATTAAGTGCTAATAATTGGTTTCATTATGAATTGCTTAATAAATGATCGGATCTGATGAAAAGATGAATGTTAATCACTGGTTTTATTATAATCTGTATCACACATGGTCGGATCTGATGAAAAGATGAGTGCTAACAACTGCTTTAATCATAGTCTGCATCATAAAAATGGCTATAATTTATGATTGTCAACTTGCTGACTCTATGAAATGATATGATAAATAGTACTATTGGAGCTAAATTAAGAAATGTGTATGCACAATATGTTGACTTGCTATAAAAGAGCACTACCTTGATTTGAACTATGAGGAGTATACTATGAGGAGGAAACACTACACAATGAAGCCAGAAATCAGATAAATGACACAGCTTAAAGGCATATTCCTGGATTTTTCACTATGAAGTAACTGGGAAAGGTACTGCAAGCTCAGTCTAGATTACCCTTCCTGGTCACTAGGCAGTTTGTGAAGCTGTGTTAGTTCCAAAGTATTATGGCTGCTTTGACCAGTATGTAATCGGACCCCCACCAACCAGAGATTAATGACTATAACCTAAAGATAGTTCATACAGATGTGGACAAAATTGTTGGTACCCCTTGTTTAATGAAAGAAAAACCCACAATGGTCACAGAAATAACTTGAATCTGACAAAACTGGAATTTGCTAAACTACATGTTGACAAGTCACAAAGCTTCTGGGAGAATGTCCTATGGACAGATGAGACAAAAATCGAAAATTTTTGGCAAGGCACATCAGCTCTATGTTCACAGAAGGAAAAATGAAGCCTATCTTGAAAAGAACACTGTCCCTACTGTGAAACATGGAGGAGGCTCTGTTATGTTCTGGGGCTGCTTTGCTGCATGTGGCACAGAGTGTCTTGAATCTGTGCAGGGAACAATGAAATCTCAAGACTTCTAGGGATTCTAGAAAGAAATGTGCTACCCAGTGTCAGAAAGCTTTGTCTCAGTCGCAGTTCATGGGTCTTGCAACAGAATAATGACCCAACTAAAAACACCCAAGAATGGCTAAGAGGAAAACATTGGACTATTCTGAAGAGGCCTTCTATGAGCCCTGACCTAAATCCTATTGAGCATCTTTGGAAGGAGCTAAAACATGCCGTCTGGAAAAGGCACCCTTCAAACCCGAGACAACTGGAGCAGTTTGCTCATGAGGAGTGGGCCAAAATACCTGTTGAGAGGTGCAGAAGACTCATTGACAGTTACAGGAATCGTTTGATTGCAGTGATTGCCTCAAAAGGTTGTGCAACAAAATATTAAGTTAAGAGAACCATCATTTCTGTCCAGGCCTGTTTCATGAGTTTTCTTTTTTAAAAAATTCTGTTGAAGCATGGTTGAAAAGCAATGTCTGACTTTCATTTGTTCATTTTCATAGAATTTTTGTATATTATTACTTTTGTCAGATTCAAGTTATTTCTGTGACCATTGTGGGTTTTTCTTTCATTAAACAAGGGGTACCAACAATTTTGTCCATGTGTGTAAATATTGGTATTCAATGAATACCCCTTTAAGTTCCAGTAACTCTACCATATGGTGCCTTAAGAACCCAGTGCCCTCACATGATGTCTGCATTACAAGATGTCTGATGATTTTTAAAGTATACTGTATACTAAGTCTTGAACGTAAAGGGAATCAGCAGAAAAATCGGTATCAAACTAATGACAGTACTTTGTAGGGCTGCTTCTACTCTTTTCAAAGATGCCTTTTTTATTCTGCCTTTCAGCTCCATTTTCATGAAAATTAGGATTTTAATCTTATGCAAATTAGCTGAAAGGGGCTTTGGTGGTGTTTCTTCTCCTCCTGGGGCTTCACTCTCCACTCTAGATAATTGCCCTAACTGACTGCCAGCTCCTGCCCTCATTACTGCATTTTGTTTGCAGTTAGGGGCAGTTATCTAGAGGGGAGAGTGAAGCCCTCGCAAGAGAAAAAAAATTACCCTAAAGCACTTCAAGCTAATTTGCATACAAATATTTTGATTTTAATGAAAATGGAGCTGCAATGCAAAATAAGAAAGGCATATTAGAAAGTGTAGAAGCCACCCTACAAGGTACTGTCATTAGTTTAATACTGATTTTCCTGCTGACAGACTCCCTTAAAGTAGTTCTTCTCTTTGCCGGGGGATCAGGCATAATGTACAATTATAGTGTGTACATGAGACAGACTGTTGCAGGTACTTATAGCAAAGTCTTACAGCTACTTTTTACTTGCTAGATTAAGATGTAGTTTGCCTTAAAAGTATTAATGTACATGTCTTGAATTTAGTGGCTCCTAATGCAAAATCTGTAGCAAAGACACCAAGAAACATTAATTAATACTGGCATAATAAATGGCTGAGAAATACCCCAAGGGCACCAGGGACATCCTTGAATTATTTTACAGTATTTTTTATATATTAGCAAGCTTCGGACCCCAAAGCAAGCTTTGCCCCTCTTATCTTACTCCTTTAGATTTATCATCTGGCACTTGTGTTCGGTCTCTGATTTTTACCCCTAAACTGGTTTCTGCTTTCAATTTTGTCTCCTGAACTGGATAGCCATTTCTTGAGTGCTCTCCTGGTGACGACCTATCGCTCCACTGCTGACTTTGTCTCTGATCCTGCATTTGCCCCAAATGCATCTCTGTTGACAACCGGTGAGTACTCCGAGAACCACAACCTGGGAATCTGACCAGGAAAGTCCAGACCTCCTTGCAGTAGTTAAGGGTTAAAAACATTAAGACTCCCTTATAATCCACACTTAAGTTTATCCAGCGCCAAGTTGATTGTTACTTAAGAATCCATTTTTTGGGTGAGAATTGTATACAAGCCTTTTATTTTACAAATTGCAAACAATGACCTATTGTAAGGGAAATGTCAGTTGAGCAATTCCCCAGTGCTGCTGGAGAACCCTGGGGGGAGGGTCACAACAAGACAGTGAGCCCTAAAGCTGAACCCCCTCACTGTCCCTGGCTAACTTGCCTGATCTGTCCTAGGCGACAGCCAGCAACCGGTCGATCAGTCCCTTCCTAATATAGGTGACAACAAAGAACGCAGACAGGACACACAACAAGAAATGGAGGTCAGCTAGCCAAGGGGTCGGTAACAGGCGAGCAATGCAGTACAAAATCACAATCCACAAGAATAGTCACAGACAAATCCAGAGATCAGAAATAGGAATACAGGTAACAAAACAGCACGGAGTAAAGGCAGATACGCAGAAACAATAGCAAGCAATAAATAGGAAGGAAGAACTTGATAGGACGATAGTCTGTCAATCACACAGGTAAGGCTAAAATTAACTATTAGTGGAGCAGAGGGAAACCAAGGTGAAGGAGACGGGTGTGGCAGAAAATCAATTACA
Source organism: Leptodactylus fallax (assembly GCA_947044405.1). Lineage (NCBI taxonomy): Eukaryota > Metazoa > Chordata > Amphibia > Anura > Leptodactylidae > Leptodactylus > Leptodactylus fallax. Next base: position 160,434 of record CAMRHE010000088.1, on the reverse strand, counting down.
TAGTCTAGGACAGTAATCAGACTGAGCAACAAGAATCTTAAACAAGGAATCAAACTGAGCACGCCTCCTGCGCCGCCACGTGCGGGCGGAGGGTGGTGCAGAGACCTGAACAGGCAGAGACGTTACATCTATTTCTATTATCCTAACACAAAACTTTATTCGTTTTAAAATATTTGGGATTGGTGTAAACAATAAAGTGATCTTTAAAAAAAAACATGCAAATTGTCTCTTTCATTTCCAGTGAAAAGTGGCTACTATGATCTGAAGTCAAAGCTGAGTCCTGGGGACAAAGTTCTCCCCTTAATCAAAAACATGCACTATAAATCTGCTGTTGTGCTTATAATATACTATTTTCTGGGCACTTCCAAATAATGTATAGCTCCTCCTGCCATAACCAAATGGCAGTATTATTAATGTCACCATTTCCCTACCTGCTCCTTTCCCTGTACATGAGACTAGTTGGAGGCATTCTTTTTCTTTATTTTTAGTCTTCTCCGTGCAAACTTATAATAAACATTCAATAGAATCTTATAATACATACTTACGCAGAAGGGAAGATCAGCAATCCTGGGTGCGTCCACCACATATGGAATAATGTTCCATCCAAATCCACATCCTCTCTAACATTTTAGGAGAGGAAAGCCTGATTGAGTTTAACCGGACAAAGATACCATCTTAGTAGCAATTTACAGAAATTTTCCATGTGATTAATACATGAAAAAATACTATTTGAGTACCTAATAACTTTATTCCATTCCTCCACTGGGAGGATCTCTTTAACTCCTTCTTCATCATCCCTGTGTTTTTCCCCTGATAAAATAATTTCACTTATAAATAGACTTGATATAACAGACATGCCTCTAATTTTCCTTTCACCACTGAAATTATTAGGAAATATACAGTTTGGATTTTTTTTGTTTTTTAAAAAATGGGTCATTGGCATGAAGGATAGAAAAAATTGTTCCCTATGCAATTTGTATTTATTTACTAATTCGGAACTGGTTGCCCTAAAAAAGCACTTAAAGCTTTCAATACTAGCTCTCTCTCACATAGATGCTGGAAAGTCCTCTATTTCATTAATGTAATGATAGTTAAGCTTATGTTGGATTTATCCAACTTTAACCAGTCTTTGCTAAACTCATTCCAGATTATCAGAGTTGCAATAATTATTAGAGCTGGCTGTTTACACTAGTACATATATTTAGCAACCAAAATATTTATATTCTAGGGCTACACGGGTGACATTTGTTGCACGACTTAAAATTGAACTTAAGTCGCGTGACAAAAAAGCCATTGATTGCTATAGTGTCCCAGGCAACACGCTGCGACTACAAAATCCTATTTTGTCCAACTTTCTGTTGCATGTCAATATCACATGCGACACTACTCATATAGACAGCAATTGTATCACATGCGAAATTGCTGTCTTTGCAATCTTTGATGAAATTTTGCTAACTCCATTTTTTTTTAATTTAAGTGTATTTGTGCAGGTGTCCACAGTTAATTGCAATTCATGTTGTAGCAAAATTGCAGCAAAATCACAATGTGGACCATCGCGTTGAATTAAAGTTGGACAACTTTTTGTCGTGCGATTTTAATGTGATTTTTTTATTGCATAACTAATATCGTCCTGTGGCCATAGCCTTAGAGAGTATGCCGAAATCTGGGCCCAGTCCGTAGTTACCCATTTCAGATCATGTTTATCCTTCCATCATTGTTTCAACTGTTCTACCAAAATAGATCTATGAGATAGTTGAACATTTGTAATCCTCTTTCCGCCCAACTTCAAAGTGGAACTTGGAAGTGTTTAATTTATGTGTACTATGCATGGGTTACTCTATATTGCTTATCTTAAAAGTTAAAAAATAGTTGCTGTATTTCCATAAACCACTTTGTTGGTATCGTAAATGGAATGCATCGCATGGTATACATTATCTTAGCGAGTATAGTTGTTTTGACATTGTTGACTCTGGCTATCCAGGTAAATTTTGATTTACTCAATCAAGATATTTCACATTTAATGTATTTTACTAGGGGGCTTCATATTCGTTTCTGGTAGGTCTTTTCATTTTGGGGTTATGCTGATCCCAAGATAGACAAAACTTGACCATTCCTCTGCCCATGCAAAGCTATATCTAATTTTAGTCTTTTTAATTTTTTTCTTATCTATGGAGATATTAAAGCCAAGTAACTGAGACATTGCCACACTGCTGTTATAAAATGAGATCTCTGAATATGCTTTTAACACCTTCATCAGATTTTCTAAGGATATGTATGGTTGTTCACATGTGATAATTATGTTGTCTGCATACAGACCAATACGATATCCTAATATTTGATAGTTAACCCTCATTGACTCCGCTACTGGTTCCATTATGAGATCAAAGATTAGGATACGACGTGTGCATTAAAAACCATGGTGCCGTGGTATCCTGTCCTTAGGGAGGATTAGGGAGGGACTGCTAGTAGTGTAGGGTTAGGTTCCTGTCAGGGGCACCTGCTATTTAGGGCGTTGGCCCCAAGTTAGGCCTTTAGGGACATATAGAATTTACATTTTTAAGAGGACTACAGTAGGGCAAGTATCACCTGTTGTGGGGTCCCCTCTCTCTCTCTATATGTGCCCATATATGGTTTCTACACCCGTAAGACCCATCTATTTCATCCATATTATGCCATCTGAATCACGGTAAGACATGGTTAATATTATTTTTAGGCCGCCGTGTCTTATGCATTATGTGGTGATAAGGATGTATGATGGGATAAGTGGATACACTGTGTGTATATTTTTTGTGATCCAGGATTTTGTTTATGTACTTTCAGTTATTGCAATTTTAACTGGCTCTGTTAAAAGTTACTTTTTAGGTCTATGACTACTATATTATGATTATCAATTGGATTTGTTGTTTGCTATAGATATTCTATTTTACTTGGGCTTCTAACTATCTTAGTTAGCTATTTGGAGGTTTAATTTGACATTGTTGTTTTTCTTCCCAAACCTTATTGAACTTTTATAAGAAATGATGGGCAATATCCTTATTAAACTGCCTATAATATTCTATAGAGAAGCCATCGGCGCCAAGTGCCTTACCCACTTTAAAGCCAATGATTGCACTCTCTAATTCCTTTAATGTCAATGGTTTATTCATTCAATTCCTCCAATATTGCACATGGAGAGATACATTTTCCAGATACTGTTTTATTTTCTCCTTACTTGGTTGAATTATATTTTAATTCTCCCTAAGGTTATATAACTTATGATAAAAGGTTTGTAAATGCTCTCTCCTCTAGCCATTATTATAAAATAAGTTTTCTGGGATTGACATACCTTTCTAATCCTGTCTGTTAGAACTTTACTCCATTTATCCCCCATTGAAAATAATTCTAACGTTATTTTTCAGATATTCACTTAGGAGGAGGGCCTTTATCAGGAGAGGCACCTTTTTAATTTCCTCCGAACCCTATGGTATAGGAAGTATAGTTTTTTATTAGCTGCAATAGATGACTACAGTCTGTCCCAGGAGCATTGAACTTCAGCAGAATATCAATTATTTAGAGACAGAGCAAACTGAAAGATGGAAACAAGGCTTACAACACTGACCCCCTCCAACACCAGGGCTTATCAGGCCTAATAGCTAGTACTACCTATGCACAGGTAGTACTAAATATTGTATAATATCAGCTTGTGTGTGCAGTGGTAACTGTGGAGACTGTGATGATCGCTCTCACTCGGGAATTGAAATAAAAGATATGATATATTCTAATGCTACTTTGCTTGACATTACAAATATTTATGAAAAACTAAAGAATTCCATTAAGAAAACATACACAGGGAAAACAAAAAATATTTTCCCCAGTTTTAAAACTTTGTTTTTTATATCTAGAAGAATGGTAAATTCTTACCAAGAGTAGTTGGCTACATGGAGGAAAGGAATTTCAGTTATGCTAGGCATGGTAGAACAGTATAAATATTGTATAAAAGTACATGAATGGTTCATGTGGAAAATTCACCTGGACACAGACTTGAGGTAATTGCTTGGTCTTAGTAGAAAAGTAACTGTAACAATGCTTTATTGCATTAGGCAGGATACAGCAATGGATAAACAGAATTCAGGATCAAGCAACTTCTAAACAACTTCAGTAGTGAACCCTCTGACCGCAACCAGTTGGCAGTCAGATGCAGTAGTAACAACACAAACACAGAAACATAGAAACAGTGAATAGGGTAACTGGACAGTTCACAGTAACCAAAAATAATAGTACTGGGCAGTTCAGAAACACTGGAATACCAAAGCAGTACATAGCAGTGCAGGATGAGACACAACAGGATATGATACACACTGGTGTGACCACCCACAGCTGACCTCACATGGAACCAGGAGTAGTAGGGCAGAACCAAGAGATACCCTGAGTAGCAGTCAGACACAAGCCCTAGACCCAGAACCAGGAGACACCAAGAACAGAGTCCTGGTATAGCCAGGATAAGAACTAGGAGATACCAGTAGCAGCAACCTGGAGCAAGGACTGGTGGGGGGGGGGGGGAGGTGCCCACATCACAGGATCAAGATTTTGGCACAGGCAGACATTTGGACAGGCTTGTAGCTGGACATAGGAAACAGGCTCATAGCAGAATACAGGATATAATCTCATAACAGCATACAGAGTGACAGTGAACTAGAACATGGTGGCAAGAGGCAGAATACACAGGAATTAAAGGCTGAACAGGCCCAGATCCTGAGACAATACACAATCCTCAAGCAAAGGCTGATGGGACAGGAATAGCAGAGTTTATCAGCAACAGCCAAAGGTGCAGCAAAAAGTTGCAAAGTATAGGAGTCCAGAACAGGATGGGTTAAGGATTAGCTGCTGCAGTGTATGGTTGTGTAATATACATGAGCATATATGAAGCAAGCAGGTAATGTAGCCAAGCAGACTTTATAATGAAGACTTGAAACTCCCGCTAGAATGTGGTTTGAAAATGTTACACAGAAGGTTATTACTGGAAAGCTGTATTCTCATTTTCAGTTAAAAAATATTTCACTTTTTTAAATACATGATTACTTATAGATAGGCTGAAAAAAATCTATGGGATTCTGACATGTAGAAATGAAAAGCCATGGGATGTCCATGTGTTAGTTGAAGTAGACAAAGACTCAATTGGACCTCTAGTAGGTCTTTATATTGAATGTTCTCTACTGCCTCATTTTGGAAATGTCAAATTCTGAGACTGGGAACCTTTGATCACTGTCAAAGATGATGAGAACACCTCAAGGGGTTTTTTAGAGATCATACAAAGGAAGGAATGGATTATAACAAAAGAAGTAATATTTACTTTACCTGTTAAATCTCCAACCAATCCGGCTGTCTCCAATGGTCTTTGTTTACTTGACTTCAGCATTGAATGACATGTCCATCTACCCATGTGACTGCATCTTCCACAGTATACGGCATGAGAAAGCAAGTGATTAACTGTTCACGATACATATTTGGTATTGCCACATCTGTAACAACCTGTACAATAAAACTGAATCATTATTTAACCTGCACGGTGAATGTCGGGAAAAAAAAAAAACAGAAACAAAAAACGCCAGACGTAATGATTTTTTGACATCCTTACAAAATATGCTATAAAAAGTAATCCAAAATGTATATGTCCTGCAAAAAATAAGCCCTCAACCAACTTTTTTCAGCTGAAAAGTAAAAATGTTACAGAACTCCCAAATGGGTTTTTGATCTGCAAAATTAGTAAGGCATAAAAAACAATATAAATTAGATATCGTGGTAATCATAACGACCCATATATGGTTATCTTGGTTCTTTCCTCCTGATTCTTGTGTCACCCTTGTATAGCCACATTTCTCTGAATATACATACAGTGCTGGCCAAAAGTATTGGCACCCCTGCAATTCTGTCAGATAATACTCAATTTCTTCCAGAAAATGATTGCAATCACAAATGCTTTGGTAATAATATCTTCATTTAATTTGTATTCAATGGAAAACCACAAAAAGAATTGTCAAAAAGCCAAATTGGATATAATTCCACACCAAACATAAAAAAGGGGGTGGACAAAAGTATTGGCACCCTTTGAAAAATCAGGTGATGCTTCTCTAATTTGTGTAATTAACAGCACCTGTTACTTACCTGTGGCACATAACAGGTGGTGGCAATAACTAAATCACACTTGCAGCCAGTTGAAATGGATTAAAGTTGACTCAACCTCTGTCCTGTGTCTTTGTGTGTACCACATTGAGCATGGAGAAAAGAAAGAAGACCAAAGAACTGTCTGAGGACTTGAGAAGCAAAATTGTGAGGAAGCATGAGCAATCTCAAGGCTATAAGTCCATTTCCAAAGACCTGAATGTTCCTGTGTCTACTGTGCGCAGTGTCATCAAGAAGTTTAAAGCCCATGGCACTGTGTCTAACCTCCCTAGATGTGGACGGAAAAGAAAAATTGACGAGAGATTTCAAAGAAAGATTGTGCGAATGGTGGCTAAAGAACCTCGACTAATATCCAAACAAGTTCTAGCTGCCCTGCAGTCCAAGGGTACAACAGTGTCAACCCGTACTATCCGTTGGCGTCTGAATGAAAAGGGACTCTATGGTAGGATACCCAGAAAGACCCCACTTCTGACCCAGAGACATAAAAAAGCCAGGCTGGAGTTTGCCAAAACTTACCTGAGAAAGCCAAAAACTTTTTGGAAGAATGTTCTCTGGTCAGATGAGACAAAAGTAGAGCTTTTTGGGAAAAGGCATCAACATAGAATTTACAGGAAAAAAAAAGAGGCCTTCAAAGAAAAGAACACGGTCCCTACAGTCAAACATGGCGGAGGTTCCCTGATGTTTTGGGGTTGCTTTGCTGCCTCTGGCACTGGACTGCTTGACCATGTGCATGGCATTATGAAGTCTGAAGACTACCAACAAATTTTGCAGAATAATGTAGGGCCCAGTGTGAGAAAGCTGGGTCTCCCTCAGAGGTCATGGGTCTTCCAGCAGGACAATGACCCAAAACACACTTCAAAAAGCACTAGAAAATGGTTTGAGAGAAAGCACTGGAGATTTCTAAAGTGGCCAGCAATGAGTCCAGACCTGAATCCCATACAACACCTGTGGAGAGATCTCAAAATGGCAGTTTGGAGAAGGCACCCTTCAAATCTCAGGGACCTGGAGAAATTTGCCAAAGAAGAATGGTCTAAAATTCCAGCAGAGCATTGTAAGAAACTCATTGATGGTTACCGGAAGCTGTTGTTCGCAGTTATTTTGTCTAAAGGTTGTGCTAGCAAGTATTAGGCTGAGGGTGCCAATACTTTTGTCCGGCCCATTTTTGGAGTTTTGTGTAAAATGATCAATGATTTGACTTTTTTTCATTCTCTTTTGTGTTTTTTCATTGCAAGCAAAATAAATGAAGATATTATTACCAAAGCATTTGTGATTGCAATCATTTTCTGGAAGAAATTGAGTATTATCTGACAGAATTGCAGGGGTGCCAATACTTTTGGCCAGCACTGTATATTCCCTGTTATGGCCTTACTTAGGTTGCCTATGTATTAGTGACCTCATTCAGTGCACACATTCCCTGGACAGCGCATTCCAGCATAGCTTATATGGTAATGTCCAGTTGTCCAAACACAGGCATGGAAGCCCCCTCACTAGTTCAAATTGGTATAAAGACCCTGGAATTAATGTGTTAATTAGCTTCAACTGTAACAGAACTGATACAATATTGCTGTGTCCAGAGAGTGCGGATTCTATTCTATTGGCACCCTCAGCCTAATACTTGGTAGCACAACCTTTAGACAAAATAACTGCGAACAACCACTTCCGGTAACCATCAATGAGTTTCTTACAATGCTCTGCTGGAATTTTAGACCATTCTTCTTTGGCAAATTTCTCCAGGTCCCTGAGATTTGAAGGGTGCCTTCTCCAAACTGCCATTTTGAGATCTCTCCACAGGTGTTGTATGGGATTCAGGTCTGGACTCATTGCTGGCCACTTTAGAAATCTCCAGTGCTTTCTCTCAAACCATTTTCTAGTGCTTTTTGAAGTGTGTTTTGGGTCATTGTCCTGCTGGAAGACCCATGACCTCTGAGGGAGACCCAGCTTTCTCACACTGGGCCCTACATTATGCTGCAAAATTTGTTGATAGTCTTCAGACTTCATAATGCCATGCACACGGTCAAGCAGTTCAGTGCCAGAGGCAGCGAAGCAACCCCAAAACATGAGGAAACTTCCGCCATGTTTGACTGTAGGGACCGTGTTCTTTTCTTTGAAGGCCTCTTTTTTTTTCCTGTAAACTCTATGTTGATGCCTTTTCCCAAAAAGCTCTACTTTTGTCTCATCTGACCAGAGAACATTCTTCCAAAAAGTTTTTGGCTTTCTCAGGTAAGTTTTGGCAAACTCCAGCCTGGCTTTTTTATGTCTCTGGGTCAGAAGTGGGGTCTTCCTGGGTATCCTACCATAGAGTCCCTTTTCATTCAGGCGCCGACGGATAGTATGGGTTGACACTGTTGTACCCTCGGACTGCAGGGCAGCTAGAACTTGTTTGGATGTTAGTCGAGGTTCTTTAGCCACCATCCGCACAATCTTTCGTTGAAATCTCTCGTCAATTTTTCCTTTCCGTCCACATCTAGGGAGGTTATCCACAGTGCCATGGGCTTTAAACTTCTTGATGACACTGCGCACGGTAGACACAGGAACATTCAGGTCTTTGGAAATGGACTTGTAGCCTTGAGATTGCTCATGCTTCCTCACAATTTTGCTTCTCAAGTCCTCAGACAGTTCTTTGGTCTTCTTTCTTTTCTCCATGCTCAATGTGGTACACACAAGGACACAGGACAGAGGTTGAGTCAACTTTAATCCATTTCAACTGGCTGCAAGTGTGATTTAGTTATTGCCACCACCTGTTATGTGCCACAGGTAAGTAACAGGTGCTGTTAATTACACAAATTAGAGAAGCATCACCTGATTTTTCAAAGGGTGCCAATACTTTTGTCCACCCCCTTTTTTATGTTTGGTGTGGAATTATATCCAATTTGGCTTTTTGACAATTCTTTTTGTGGTTTTCCATTGAAGACAAATTAAATGAAGATATTATTACCAAAGCATTTGTGATTGCAATCATTTTCTGGAAGAAATTGAGTATTATCTGACAGAATTGCAGGGGTGCCAATACTTTTGCCAGCACTGTATATTCCCTGTTATGGCCTTACTTAGGTTGCCTATGTATTAGTGACCTTATTCAGTGCACACATTCCCTGGACAGCGCATTCCAGCATAGCATATATGGTAATGTCCAGTTGTCCAAACACAGGCATGGAAGCCCTCTCACTAGTTCAAATTGGTATAAAGACCCTGGAATTAATGTGTTAATTAGCTTCAACTGTAACAGAACTGATACAATATTGCTGTGTCCAGAGAGTGCGGATTCTATTCTATTGGCACCCTCAGCCTAATACTTGGTAGCACAACCTTTTGACAAAATAACTGCGAACAACCACTTCCGGTAACCATCAATGAGTTTCTTACAATGCTCTGCTGGAATTTTAGACCATTCTTCTTTGGCAAATTTCTCCAGGTCCCTGAGATTTGAAGGGTGCCTTCTCCAAACTGCCATTTTGAGATCTCTCCACAGGTGTTGTATGGGATTCAGGTCTGGACTCATTGCTGGCCACTTTAGAAATCTCCAGTTCTTTCTCTCAAACCATTTTCTAGTGCTTTTTGAAGTGTGTTTTGGGTCATTGTCCTGCTGGAAGACCCATGACCTCTGAGGGAGACCCAGCTTTCTCACACTGGGCCCTACATTATGCTGCAAAATTTGTTGATAGTCTTCAGACTTCATAATGCCATGCACACGGTCAAGCAGTTCAGTGCCAGAGGCAGCGAAGCAACCCCAAAACATGAGGAAACTTCCACCATGTTTGACTGTAGGGACCGTGTTCTTTTCTTTGAAGGCCTCTTTTTTTTTCCTGTAAACTCTATGTTGATGCCTTTTCCCAAAAAGCTCTACTTTTGTCTCATCTGACCAGAGAACATTCTTCCAAAAAGTTTTTGGCTTTCTCAGGTAAGTTTTGGCAAACTCCAGCCTGGCTTTTTTATGTCTCTGGGTCAGAAGTGGGGTCTTCCTGGGTATCCTACCATAGAGTCCCTTTTCATTCAGGCGCCGACGGATAGTATGGGTTGACACTGTTGTACCCTCGGACTGCAGGGCAGCTAGAACTTGTTTGGATGTTAGTCGAGGTTCTTTAGCCACCATCCGCACAATCTTTCGTTGAAATCTCTCGTCAATTTTTCCTTTCCGTCCACATCTAGGGAGGTTATCCACAGTGCCATGGGCTTTAAACTTCTTGATGACACTGCGCACGGTAGACACAGGAACATTCAGGTCTTTGGAAATGGACTTGTAGCCTTGAGATTGCTCATGCTTCCTCACAATTTTGCTTCTCAAGTCCTCAGACAGTTCTTTGGTCTTCTTTCTTTTCTCCATGCTCAATGTGGTACACACAAGGACACAGGACAGAGGTTGAGTCAACTTTAATCCATTTCAACTGGCTGCAAGTGTGATTTAGTTATTGCCACCACCTGTTATGTGCCACAGGTAAGTAACAGGTGCTGTTAATTACACAAATTAGAGAAGCATCACCTGATTTTTCAAAGGGTGCCAATACTTTTGTCCACCCCCTTTTTATGTTTGGTGTGGAATTATATCCAATTTGGCTTTTTGACAATTCTTTTTGGGTTTTCCATTGAAAATTTAATAAAAATTTTTTTCCAATTTTTTTTTTTTTTTCTGGGATTGGTTTTCTGACAGAATTGCAGGGGTGCCAATACTTTTGGCCAGCACTGTATATTCCCTGTTATGGCCTTACTTAGGTTGCCTATGTATTAGTGACCTCATTCAGTGCACACATTCCCTGGACAGCGCATTCCAGCATAGCATATATGGTAATGTCCAGTTGTCCAAACACAGGCATGGAAGCCCCCTCACTAGTTCAAATTGGTATAAAGACCCTGGAATTAATGTGTTAATTAGCTTCAACTGTAACAGAACTGATACAATATTGCTGTGTCCAGAGAGTGCAGATTCTACTTCTGGGCCACAAGAAGGCGTGGAACCGGCTCCCCAGACTGTGATTTGAACTATTTTCTCCAGCAAAGCTAAGTAAAATAAACTTTTCTACTTTTCTATTAATTGTCTTTCATTATACAGTATTTCCCTTTAAAAAAAAAATCCTATTTGCATTCCCATGTGGGCATAAACTGCTGTCTGGACACACAGCAGGGTGCAAATGTAAAGGAGAGCTATGTGCTTTTGGAGTAAAGATTTAGATTGTTCAGATACCATGTCACGTTTGCTAAGACCCTAAAATTGTCCCTATAAAATGGGGTCACTTCTTGGGGAATTCCAGTTTACTGGCACCTCCAGGGCTCTGCAAAAACAACATGGCATCCAAAAAGTCCTTCTAAATCTATACTACAAAAGTTAGAAAACGCAGTGCTTCTCAGCCCCACTGTGTGTCCAAACAGCAGTTTACACCCACATATACAACTTTTTTGTACCTGGGATAATCCACTTAAAAGTTTTAGGTGTGCATGTCTCTGATAAAACAAAATGGGCATAGCATATTGGGCACTGAAATGGCATATTTCTTTAAAAATTTAAATTTTCACTTCTTACATTCATGTTTGGGAAGCTATCTTGGGCTCAAAATGATAATACCCCTTGAGAAATTGCTGTTACACTTGTAAGCCTTCTAACATCCAAAATAAATTAAAGGATGATTAAAAGATGATGTCAATAAAAAGCAGAGATATGGTAGATAATATTTATTATGGTGGTATGGATATCTGTCTCAAAAGCAGGGCATTTCACATTTTGAAAATTGTGAAATTTTCCAAATTTCCTATTTTTTTTATAAATAACATGGAATACAATATGTCACGAAAAAACATTCTCAAAAGTTATTGCCCATGTCAGATTTGAAAAATTAGGCCATGTCCTTAAGGTACTTTTAGGCTGTGTCCTTAAGGAGTTAAAATGTACCCCTCCTAGACCCAGAATAGATCATTTATACATATCTTTAAAAGGAGCCATCTATTGAATAGTAAAATGTTTGAAAATGCTATGGATAAGGACATGCTGTATGGGTGTTCTTTTTTTAAACATCTTTTTATTTATCACCATAATCATACAATATCAAGAAGGAAAAGATGTACACCAAAGTTACAGTATTTTGTTTTATAAAAACACAATAATCCCAACTCCCCAAAGCTACCCTCCACCCACCCCCCTCCTTGTCCTTATACACGACAAGACTCATGACCACACAGTTTCTGCTTCATGTAGTACACCAGGAGGTCGATTTAAACCAATGTCACAACTTATCTACTCCCCCCTTACTCCACAGGGCATGCCTAGAAATCTATTTCATAGATCTCAATGAGTCATCTGCAAACTATTGCTGTAAAGCGTATCACTAAATGCTGTTATGTAGAGAAGGTCAGATAAGATGGCAGCGCCTCCATAATCATGCACAGAAAGTAGAATTAAAAAATCTACAATCTGAAAATAAAAACAGATTAGAAAAAAAGTGATATATTTTACAATCTGGTTTTATTTCCCTCAAGTGGAAAATAGCTTCTTACGCTAGGTTCACACTAGAGCCAGACCGCTACAACAGCGGTAATACGCGGATACTGGCGGACCCCATTGACTATAATGGTGTCTGACGGAGACTCCAATGTGGATGTGGACCTAGCTTTAGTCATCTTTTCTTGGTTCAAGACAGTTTCTGTCCAATCGAACCTGAAAATAAATTCAACTATACTGATAATTAAGACCATAGTTGGGAAAGTTGTTGTGTCCAGCACTGAAGAATGAATTGACCGGTAGCAGTCAACAAAATAAGGAAAAGCTTCTTAGCTGGGCAAAATAACAAAGCCAGGGGTCACCTGCAACAATTCAAATTGCAAAGGCATCTGCATTTTCAATAAGAAAAAACTAAACATCATCCTGCTATTAAAAATACAAGGCAATAAACAACCAATAGAAAATGGAGCCAGTCAAATGATTTGCAACTTGGAGGTATCAGACTGGTTTTCAGTGACGCAGCTCTAGAGGGTCATTGAAACTCTTCTTTAGCTTGAGCAGTATAATCAAAAGAGCAGGACTTTTTGCTGACTAAGACCCTCAAGCGTATAGGATTTTGCATTGTGAAATGCACATTGTGATCATGTAGCCATTTGCACACTAGGGTAAGAGTCTTTTGCTTTGTTCTGACTTGTTCTGGAAAATCTTGATATGTGAGTAATGTAGAATTCTGGTATGGCAAGCTTGAGCTTGTTTTTGTAATCCAGGACTTTAAAAATTACCAGTTGGGGTCCAGTGGAAGAATCCTTGTGGTCTGGTCCTATTTGATGGGTCGATTTTACCTTCAAGTGAGATGCTCAAGAATGTTAATAACACCAGTATCTCTGGAAGCTAAATGGGGGTAAAATGCACAAAGTTATTTACATCCTCTGGGGCTCTGGTACCTGTCAAATTATTGAGTCTGCTTCAATTTTATTTATTTCTCTTTCTTGTATAGTGCCATCATTTTCTTCAGTGTTTTACAGGCATTGTCAGTCATTGTCCCATACGGGGCTCACAATTTAAATTCCCTATTAATATGTCTGTGGCGTGTGGTAGGAAACCCATGCAAACACTGGGAACGGCTGATGAAAAATGGAGATAGAGGTGGATTTACTGGGAGTCTGTGAAGAAGGGTGTTATGAGGGTGTGGACTAGCATTTTTGTAGTTTCAGGGGTGAGGAAGGAGCGGATTTGATGGATGTTCTTGAGTTGGAGGCCGCAGGAGTTGTTGAGGGCTAGGATGTGTGGCTTGAAATCAAGGGTTATCTCAAAGCAACTGACCTGCGGGAGTGGGGTAAGTGTGGTATCATTAACTTTGATAGATGGGTCAGGTAGGGGGGCTGTGAGAGATGGGCTAAAGATGAAGAACTCAGTTTTCTCCATGTTGAGTTTGAGAAAGCTGCTCGATATTCTGCAACCCTGAATGGAGGATAATGTCTGGTCCAGAGAGATATATTTGTGTGTCATGGTATTGAAAACTATGTGATTGTATGAGATAGCCAAGGCCAAGGGTGTAGATGGAGAAAAGGAAGGGTCCTAGGATAGAGCATTAGGAGACACCTATAGAAACAGGGCACAGTGAGGAGGTGGTGTGTGAATGGGAGATGCTGAATGTACGGTTGGTGAGGTATGAGGAGATCCAAGAGAAGGCTAAGTCGATGATGCCAAAGGTTGAGAGACTTTATAAGAAGAGGGAGTGGTCAACTGTGTTGAAGGCAGCGGAAAGGTCAAGCAGGAGGAGGAGAACAGAGTAGTGCTGCATAGCTTTGGCAGTTAGTAGGTCATTTGTGAGTTTGGGTAGAACAGTTTCTGTGGAGCTATGGGGTTGGAAGCCATACTTTGGTCTGTCAAAAAGTAAATTGGACGATAAATAGGAGGACATTTCAAAGTGGACGTGCCAGATTTAAACCTAGGACACTAGTGCTGCAAGGCCACAGTGCTAATCACTAAGCTCTAAATTATCAAAGATATCTTCTAAACACTGAATTAGTTGAGTTTTGCTGTCCAATAATATGATCCTGGAGTGAGTGCTCAAAGTGTGAAATCAGCTGTTCAGCACTAAGTATGCATTTATTTTGTTCTGTCACTTGAGAGACAGTTAAATGGTACTAAATTTTCAGACAACTTAATATCATTTAATAGATTCCGAACCAGAATGTAATGTACTTTATTTAAAAATGTTGCTGTTTTCTGCCTGAAAAAAAAATTAGGTATCTCCTTTCTTGCTCATTTGCTGTTCACTCCCTATTACTAGAGAAATTCCATATTTAGAAGCCAACAGGCTCAATATGGGGACACAGTGAGTGGAGGGTGGAGGGGCAGATCTCTCTTCACAGCCTTACATGTCTACATACAACTTTCACTGCCTGTGCACTGTACAGAGAGGAGTCTGTAGCTTCTTACAGCTTACAATGAGTGTAAGGGGATTCTGTTTACTTTTATCTATTTCTGACTTCTGTTATTACTGATGATATATTAGTCATAGACAGCAAGCAGCTTTCCAGATTGTGCTCAGATTTCTCTTTTTCTGTGTCAAGGATCTTTTTAACTGCATCATAACCTGGATTTTGAGTCACTTATATTATATTTATTTGGGCTTTTCTCCTCTGTTAGTTATCTGCTATTTTACAGACACTTCTTGTAGAATTACATATAACAAAACAGTCAGAGTAATAATGCATGGGTGATGGGGAACAGACTGTTCTGTATTGTACATGCACCCTGCATGAGAAACAAATGCAAAATGTGCTGCAGCCATATTGGGGCTATTAGTAGCAGAAAAACTGATGGGACACCATGTATGAAGGCTTATACAGCCAGAGAACAGATTGTCCAACAAGACCCTGCAGATATTTCAACTTTTGATGAAAACTCAGGTACCCTTTGAGTTCAGGGATGCTCGGAAGGATTGGAAACTCATGCAAGAGCTCATGGCAAGCATAAGAATAACAGAAATGGCTTTAGCCTGTTTTGCAGATGTGCTTCAGATAGTTGGGTGTTCTCAGAGTTAGCATGAGGTTTGGTTTCAGTGTTTACAGTAGGCATTATGGATTTAACTGTGGTAAGTAAAATATGTCCATATCTCACCTTGGACCACAATGGAACCAAAGTATAGGAGTGGTGATGACAACACACTTGTTGGTTACATAGGGAACTCCACTGGTCCAGTGTGATCACCGGGGAGCCACTATGCAAGCAGAAGGGCAATGCCAATGATGTTCTTAGTGGTTCTGGGACTTATGTTTAATGCTAAGTATTAAAAGTTAAGTTTTACATTTCCATTTTTTGTTTAATTTAGATTCATGCAAAAAAATATAAATGAAACAATTAGTCAAGAAACTGGAATTTTGACAGACTTACAGTTTTTTTTGATCTCCAAAGACTTCTGAAGATGGATTTTTTTAAGCATCACATTCCTGTTTTATACTTTTGTTCCCTATGAATTAACACAATTGGAGCATCTTCTCTTAGAAGAGTGCATTGTGATGTTGTTATCCCTCCTGGAAATGTTCGAAGAAAGACAAAAAACTGACATTACCTTCACCTTGTCAGTAGTCTGAGTTCTTACACAACCTGACCAATTAACATTTAAGTACATTAAGGCTAAGGCCAAAAGTTACAGAAATGCAGTGTTTTTGGCTGTTTTGGAAACACTGCATTTTCCAGTACGAGCAAAGTGAATAAGATTTTGTGTACTCTCATCTCATTTACAAATGTAGCAGGTTAATTTTACTTGCAGAAATGCTGTGTTTTTTCCTTAGACTTATATGGGGTATGGAAAGTAAAAATAAAAAACGCAGTGGAAAAGAAGTGAAAAAACAGAAGTGTCTGCATCTTTTTCACTTGCTTTTTTAGTTGCATTTCCACATAAAAAACATTTAGCCTTAAATGAAAAAAATGCTGAAAACATCACCTTTTTGTTGTAGATTTTGTTATTATAGCTCAAATACATATACCTGGCGCAAAACTCAAGTACCGTAAGTGAATTTTAACCCATAGTCATTCGATTAGTTTTAGATTAAAGGGCCCGAATTTTTTTTTTCACCTTTGTCTTCTATGTATTCATTTTTTCATCCAAATTTTGTGCATTTCTAGAGAATAATGTTACATTTAGTTTTGGGCTGTTTTTCTGACTAGCTTGACTTTTTGTGTCAAAATTGCACCAAAAATTTGGTGTAAAATTTGGGCACAAGCTAGGCAAACCAATGGTATGTGTAACATTTTAGGCAAGTAGTCTATGTGACAGATAAATCATGCAACCAACGCTAGTGTAATAAATCTGACAGATTTTTCAGGCTGTCTTAACGGGAAAACAAGATAAACAAGGGTTAAAATAGCTTCACCACCATCCTCCAAATAATGGACATCTATCTGATATGGAACCAGTGTTTAGCATTGAACAGTTGCATTTTTGTTCTTGCTAAGGGATACTGTTGAACCTGATGACCTGGTTATGGTTGCTGTGTAAATATGGATTATAGCTGATGTTGAGCCATGTAATAATTTGTCGTACTGTATGTACTGCATACCATCTGCAAAGTTCTATTGCTAGGTATTATTATGCCTCAGTTAGTACTGCTAAATTAATGGCACTTTATAAGTGTGTTATTGCAGCTATTTGAGATTTTTGTATTATAGCAGCTTTGTGACTTTGTGCAACTGGCATGATATATATTTGTATGTGAGGGATATTAGGTCACATTGATGTATGAGAGTGTGATGATGCAACTCATAACTGATGGAGATACAGCAGAGTGATAATCTCTCAGGTCAAGAAATTCCTCATGCAGGTGTCATTGGGAAGCAGAGTCTAAGGTACTGCCAGTACAAAGCAATGGTTTTCTGCTGTGTCCTAACAGTTACAGTGCACTGTTGAAATGGGGGAGATGACTGGATAATGGGTTAGGTCATAGAAGGACTGACACCAGCTTACATGAGACTTAACTACTGGTATAAAGCTGAGCTGCTGTAATAGAGACTGTTCTAGTAGAAATGATGCTGAAGAAGTGTGCAGCAAGTATCAGAGTGTGAAGAGCTCAAGCCATCTGTTGCCTCTTGTAACACTGTTCTGAAACCATCATGTTAGTTGCTGTATTTGAAATCTCTGTATTCACCAAGTTTGTTGCCTTCTTGTGAGTAAACTGCTATAGTCATTACACCATCAGTCAGTAGGAATACCACTCCATCACCACTAGGGCTAAAGGATCCTTTATTTAAAGGGGCACATTAAGCTAGTTCTTTTGTGACCTTCTACAACCAGAAAAGTTTAACACCATTAGGCTTTGTAGGAACATGCCCCATTGCCATGAGGAATGGTAACACCCAACAATGAATTTATTCAAACATTTTCATGAGTAATATGGCATAATTCTAAGAAAAAAAGATGCTTCAGATGTGGTATTTTATGAGGAATGCCAGTATTAAAAAACCCATATGATTTAAAGTCCTCTTTAAAGAAGAGATAATATTCTGACTAGTGATCTGGGGGATAAATCCAAAGTCTGAAATGTATCCTGCTTCCTAATAGTAAGCATGAGCAACTGCTGTATATGTGACTAGAAATTAACTCTTTAAAATAATGTACTGAAATAAGCAGAACAGATCATATACTCATACAAGATTATTATCTGCATTTATTACAGTACCTATTTCACAATATTACAGTAGACCAGATTTACAACTTGAAAAAAAAAATCATCTACTGATTCCCGTCCTTACACATGAATCTCAGACATCTGCTGACATTGTTTCACGGCCCAAATTGCAGCGATAGTTAGTTTTAAAATGGTTGTGTTTTCTTCCAAGCACAGCACCTGTCATATTGAGTATATTCTTCATAACTTCAAATATATGAAAGTCATAATGTGAAACCCAGCTGAGGTCATGGGCTCTTGGCTATGTTGATTGATGTTTTGTTATTTTTGCTCACTTTTTGTATCTGGGGTGATACAATATAACAAGAAATGCACATTGAGTATTTGTATTGCAGCAAAACACCTTTTTCTAGAAATTAAATGTTGATAATATCTGCTAAAGTGTATAATTTGCTATTTTAATTTTTCTTTTAATAGCACAAAGTGTCACAACATTTTTAAAGTGTGTAACCTTTTCGATTATAGTCATTTTCATTGGGAATGCATAGTTTCGTCAGATTGGGGTATAGTTTTGTTAGCAATGTGATTATACACAGTTCTTCATTTTTTGTTTTATTTACTTTAAACACTGTTCTCTCTTAAAGGGGTAGCATGGGATTATAAAATTAAATTGGTATAACTATCTCCAGGATCATATTGACTTGTAACTTTAGATATCTGAAGTGTTTTACCCAATACCTGGCTTTATTTATCTTGCCCCATTTGTTAGATACTGCTGTGTTCTCGGAGTTTACAGCTGGTTGTCTAGGTTTGAGACCTCTGCTATCTAGCTTTAGTGGTTGTGCTGATGATTCTCGTTTCTGGCCACCTATATTTTCTTCTCATTCTCTCTCTCGCATAGTGCTCTCAGCTGCAAGATCTGATGGGCTGGACAGTGCTTGATCGCCTCTGCATGTAAATCCAGAATAACTATGCATTTAGAACAAGCAATGGGAACTGTTACGACAAATGCAGTACCAAGACAGATAGTAGTTCCAGATCGACACTCCTGCCCTTGGTAAACAGCACTGAGCATCTGCGCCCTCCCAAGCAAACCGAAACTAGCCTCCAGAGGTTTTCACCAAAGCTCCTGATGTTGGAGATGGACTTTGCTGCTTCCTTTGGCCAGAGTAGTAGCAGCCGAGAGAGCGCAGGACGCACAGCTCACCACAAGTCACAACAGGCCCAGAAATCTGAAACCACTCACCTGAACAGGTGCTGAGGTTGATGGTGGATATGGAGGTGGAGCAATAGCAGAAAGTTGGTTCCAGGCAGTGGCAGGGATAAACGATAATTGTGGTTGTGCAGTCCTAGTCGGCAATGAGAGGTAGCGCAGAAGGATGAGGCAGGAGAA
Organism: Leptodactylus fallax; assembly: GCA_947044405.1. Classification (NCBI taxonomy): domain Eukaryota; kingdom Metazoa; phylum Chordata; class Amphibia; order Anura; family Leptodactylidae; genus Leptodactylus; species Leptodactylus fallax. The sequence goes on along the minus strand of CAMRHE010000088.1, from coordinate 140,822 downwards.
TAGTCAGTAGGCCGGGTCAGTATTAGGAGAACAGCGCAGCACAAAATCAGAATCAATCAGGAGTGGTCTAAAAGGCAAGCGATGGTCACAACAGGAGGGAGCGGAGGTACAGAATCAATGGGCAGAAATGAAGTCAGGAAGCGGGAGCAAGTAGTCAGACACCAACAGTAACGAGACGAAGATCCAGATAGCTAACACCCAGAGAACTGAATAGCCAGCAGTGCAGGAGTGGTGGAAGTGCACAGAAATAGGTTCAGGAGCGAGAGGACAATTAACCCTTAAAGAGACAAGCGCAACTACCGGCACATGTAAGGAAAGGAGCAGCAACCTCACAGTGCCACTGTAGAGGTGCTGGCTCCAGTCCTAACAGTACACTGCTGGCCTAAGCTGAAAACCAGAAAGTGGAAGAAGGCAGCAGGGGAATATTAGAAAATAAAAATGCATTCTTACTTACCTGCATTCTCCCCTCCAATCTGGTTATTTACACAAGTGGACAAAATTGTTGGTACCCCTTGTTTAATGAAAGAAAAACCCACAATGGTCACAGAAATAACTTGAATCTGACAAAAGGAATTTGCCAAACTACATGTTGACAAGCCACAAAGCTTCTGAGAGAATGTCCTATGGACAGATGAGACAAAAATTGAAGTTTTTGGCAAGGCACATCAGCTCTATGTTCACAGACGGAAAAATGAAGCATACAATGGGGAAAAAAAGTATTTAGTCAGCCACCAATTGTGCAAGTTCTCCCACTTAAAAAGATAAGGCCGGCCTGTAATTGTCATCATAGGTAGACCTCAACTATGAGAGACAAAATGAGAAAACAAATCCAGAAAATCACAGTCTGATTTTTAAAGAATTTATTTGCAAATTATGGTGGAAAATAAATATTTGGTCAATAACAAAAGTTCACCTCAATACTTTGTTATATATCGTTTATTGGCAATGACAGAGGTCACACGTTTTCTGTAAGTCTTCACAAGGTTGGCACACACTGTTGCTGGTATGTTGGCCCATTCCTCCATGCAGATCTCCTCTAGAGCAGTGATGTTTTGGGGCTGTCGCTGGGCAACACGGACTTTCTACTCCCTCCAAAGGTTTTCTATGGAGTTGAGATCTGGAGACTGGCTAGGCCACTCCAGGACCTTGAGATGCTTCTTACGAAGCGCTCCTTCGTTGCCCTGGCGGTGTGCTTGGGATCATTGTCATGCTGAAAGACCCAGCCATGTTTCATCTTCAATGCCCTTGCTGATGGAAGGAAGTTTGCACTCAAAATCTAACGATACATGGCCCCATTCATTCTTTCATGTTCACGGATCAGTCGTCCTGGTCTCTTTGCAGAGAAACCACCCCAAAGCATGATGTTGCCACCCCCATGCTTCACAGTAGGTATGGTGTTCTTTGGATGCAACTCAGCATTCACTCTCCTCCAAACACGACGAGTTGTGTTTCTACCAAACAGTTCTACTTTGGTTTCATCTGACCATATGACATTCTCCCAATACTCTTCTGGAATATCCAAATGCTCTCTAGCAAACTTCAGATGGGCCCGGATATGTACTGGCTTAAGCAGGGGGACACGTCTGGCACTGCAGGATCTGAGTCCCTGGCGGTGTAGTGTGTTACTGACGGTAGCCTTTGTTACGTTAGTCCCAGCTTTCTGCAGGTCATTCACTAGGTCCCCCCATGTGGTTCTGGGATTTTTGTTCACCATTCTTGTGATCTTTTTGACCCCACGGGGTGAGATCTTGCGTGGAGCCACTGATCGAGGGAGATTATCAGTGGTCTTGTATGTCTTCCATTTTCTAATTATTGCTCCCACAGTTGATTTCTTCACACCAAGCTGCTTGCCTATTGCAGATTCAGTCTTCCCAGCCTGGTGCAGGTCTACAATTTTGTTTCTGGTGTCCTTCCACAGCTCTTTGGTCTTCACCATAGTGGAGTTTGGAGTGTGACTGTTTGAGGTTGTGGACAGGTGTCTTTTATACTGATAACAATGTCAAACAAGTGCCATTACTACAGGTAATGAGTGGAGGACAGAGGAGCCTCTTAAAGAAGAAGTTACAGGTCTGTGAGAGCCAGAAATCTTGCTTGTTTGTAGGTGACCAAATACTTATTTTCCACAATAATTTGCAAATAAATTCTTTAAAAATCAGACAATGTGATTTTCTGGATTTGTTTTCTCATTTTGTCTCTCATAGCTGAGGTCTACCTATGATGACAATTACAGGCCAGCCTCATCTTTTTAAGTGGGAGAACTTGCACAATTGGTGGCTTACTAAATACTTTTTTTCCCCCACTGTATCTTGAAAAGAACACTGTCCCTACTGTGAAATATGGAGGAGGTTCTGTTATATTCTGGGGCTGCTTTGCTGCATCTGGCACAGGGTGTCTTGAATCCATGCAGGGTACAATGAAATCTCAAGACTATCAAGGGATTCTAGAGAGAAATGTGCTGCCCAGTGCCAGAAAGCTTGGTCTCAGTCCCAGGTCATGGGTCTTGCAACAGGATAATGACCCAAAACACACAGCTAAAAACACCCAAGAATGCCTAAGAGGAAAACATTGGTCTATTCTGAAGTGGCCTTCTCTGAGCCCTGACCTAAATCCTATTGAGCATCTTTGGAAGGAGCTGAAACATGCCGTCTGGAAAAGGCACCCTTCAAACCCGAGACAACTGGAGCAGTTTGCTCATGAGGAGTGGGCCAAAATACCTGTTGAGAGGTTCAGAAGTCTCATTGACAGTTACAGGAATCGTTTGATTGCAGTGATTGCCTCAAAAGATTTTGCAACAAAATATTAAGTTAAGGGTTAAGCATGGTTGAAAAGCAATGTCTGACTTTCATTTGTTCATTTTCATAGAATTTTTATATATTATTACTTTTGTGAGATTCAAGTTATTTCTGTGACCATTGTGGGTTTTTCTTTCATTAAACGAAGGGTACCAACAATTTTGTCCACGTGTGTATATTTATCTTTTATTGTAATCATCTTTTTAGTGTTGCACCACTATGCCTATACATAGTTCTGTGATATACTTCTACTATTAAACTATTTAAAAGAAAAACCCACACATAACATCAGCTGAAATACAGGACTCTCTGAAAACTATCAGTGTGGCTGATTCAAGATGCACAGTAAGGAGGCACTTAAAGAAAAATGGGCTGCATGGTCGAGTTGCCAGAAGAAAGCCATTACTGTGCAAATGCCACAAAGAATTTCGCCTTCAATATGCCAAACAACACAGAGACAAGCCTCAAAACTTCTGGAACAAGGTCATTTGGAGTGATGAGACAAAAATCGAACTTTTTGGCCACAACCATAAACGTTACATTTGGAGAGGTGTCAACAAGGCCTATGATGAAAGGAACACCATTCCTACTGTTAAGCACGGAGGTGGATCACTGATGATGTGGGGATGTGTGAGTTTCAAAGGCACAGGAAACTTGGTCAAAGTTGAAGGAAAGATGAATGCAGCACGTTATCAACAAATACTGGAGGCAAATTTGCACTCATCAGCCAGGAAGCTGAGCATGGGAGGTACTTGGGTGTTCCAACATGACAACGATCCAAAACACAAGGCCAAATCGCCCTGTCCTTGGCTACAGCAGAAGAAAGTGAAGGTTCTGGAGTGGCCATCTCAGTCTCCTGACCTCAATATCATTGAGCCACTCTGGGGAGATCTCAAGCACGCAGTACATCCCAGGAATTTACAGGAACTGGAGACTTTTTGCCAAGAAGAATGGGCAGTTTTACCATCTGAGAAAATAAAGAGCCTCCTCCACAACTACAGTGCTGGCCAAAAGTATTGGCACCCCTGCAATTCTGTCAGATAATACTCAATTTCTTCCAGAAAATGATTGCAATCACAAATGCTTTGGTAATAATATCTTCATTTACTTTGTCGTCAATGTGGCACATAACAGGTGGTGGCAATAACTAAATCACACTTGCAGCCAGTTGAAATGGATTAAAGTTGACTCAACCTCTGTCCTGTGTCCTTGTGTGTACCACATTGAGCATGGAGAAAAGAAAGAAGACCAAAGAATTGTCTGAGGACTTGAGAAGCAAAATTGTGAGGAAGCATGAGCAATCTCAAGGCTACAAGTCCATCTCCAAAGACCTGAATGTTCCTGTGTCTACCGTGCGCAGTGTCATCAAGAAGTTTAAAGCCCATGGCACTGTGGCTAACCTCCCTAGATGTGGACGAAAAAGATAAATTGAACGAGAGATTTCAACGAAAGATTGTGCGGATGGTGGCTAAAGAACCTCGACTAACATCCAAACAAATTCTAGCTGCCCTGCAGTCCAAGGGTACAACAGTGTCAACCCGTACTATCCGTTGGCGTCTGAATGAAAAGGGACTCTATGGTAGGATACCCAGAAAGACCCCACTTCTGACCCAGAGACATAAAAAAGCCAGGCTGGAGTTTGCCAAAACTTACCTGAGAAAGCCAAAAACTTTTTGGAAGAATGTTCTCTGGTCAGATGAGACAAAAGTAGAGCTTTTTGGGAAAAGGCATCAACATAGAATTTACAGGAAAAAAAAAGAGGCCTTCAAAGAAAAGAACACGGTCCCTACAGTCAAACATGGCGGAGGTTCCCTGATGTTTTGGGGTTGCTTTGCTGCCTCTGGCACTGGACTGCTTGACCATGTGCATGGCATTATGAAGTCTGAAGACTACCAACAAATTTTGCAGAATAATGTAGGGCCCAGTGTGAGAAAGCTGGGTCTCCCTCAGAGGTCATGGGTCTTCCAGCAGGACAATGACCCAAAACACACTTCAAAAAGCACTAGAAAATGGTTTGAGAGAAAGCACTGGAGACTTCTAAAGTGGCCAGCAATGAGTCCAGACCTGAATCCCATAGAACACCTGTGGAGAGATCTCAAAATGGCAGTTTGGAGAAGGCACCCTTCAAATCTCAGGGACCTGGAGAAATTTGCCAAAGAAGAATGGTCTAAAATTCCAGCAGAGCATTGTAAGAAACTCATTGATGGTTACCGGAAGCGGTTGTTCGCAGTTATTTTGTCTAAAGGTTGTGCTACCAAGTATTAGTCTGAGGGTGCCAATACTTTTGTCCGGCCCATTTTTGGAGTTTTGTGTAAAATGATCAATGATTTGACTTTTTTTTTCACTCTCTTTTGTGTTTTTTCATTGCAAGCAAAATAAATGAAGAAATTATTACCAAAGCATTTGTGATTGCAATCATTTTCTGGAAGAAATTGAGTATTATCTGACAGAATTGCAGGGGTGCCAATACTTTTGGCCAGCACTGTACCACAAAAGATTTCAAGCTGTCATTGATGTTAGAGGGGGCAATACATGGTATTAAGAACTGGGGTATGTGAACTTTTGAACAGGGTCATTTTGATGTTTTTGGTTGTCATTATGATTTAAAAAGAGAAAACACAGAAGTTGACAATAAATGGCTTCAACCAACCACTAACCATGAGTGGAGAAAAAGTTTTTGTGTTATCATTCATATTCTCCGAAAAAAATCTGCGGGGTTATGTAAACTTTTAGGCACAACTGTAGACACTTTGGAACTAAAGCTAACCATACATAGTAGATAATGATTGATGATCAAGTAGCCGATGGTGCAACCAGTTGAGGGAAAAAAAACAACAAAATTGCTTTGACTCTTTACAGTGTGGCAAATGATTGTCTGAATTCAGTCGATCATGCCATATAATTATATTTTTGGCCAACTGATAGTGGAAAATATCCAATAAGTCAGAAGGTTTATGGATAGACTAAATTACAAAAGTCCACCAGCTTTACTCCACTGTAAACATGTGTGTACTACTAATAATAAATAAAAATAAAATAAAAAATAAAATAATGTTCATAAAATTTGTCACAGATAAATTCTTAAATACTATCTAAAAGATGGTTTTAAAACTAAATGAAACATGAAAATAAATTCTACATTTCTGGACTTAAAACAGAAATCCTTAACTCGTTCTAATAGATGCATTGTAGGTTATATGATTGTAGGGTTTAGTGGATTTTGCCATAATGTGCCCAGCACCTGACCCTAGGAGGTTTTGCTTTCATAGGATGTGTCCAATTGCTACTGGTCCAACCACTGAGACCCCTAGCAATCAGGAGTATGGGGATTAAGTGCTCCATGTGAATGAAGCATGCCTTGCCCCCCGCTCAAATCACTTCTATGCGAAATACTGAAGACAATAATGGGCTGGGCAGGAATTGGCTGTCTATGACCCACCAGTATAATGCATTCTGGTGGTCCACTGTAAAGCTACATAGGTATATGCAAATATTACCTGACATGCATTTGCAAATTCATAAAAGTATGCTGACACAGACTGTCTCTGTCCTGAGGGTCCTATCAATAGCTTGCTGACTAGCTCTTCTCTTGAACTAGACTCCTCTTAGCTCTGTGATCTTCGGATATGTACTCTCACAGCAGCAGACCTCAAGAGGCAGCAAGATGGCAGGGGTCTGTGGCCTACACTGGCTGAGAGGCCCACTGGTGGATTCACCTGCTCACTTGTGGGCCAGTCCAAGCTTGTTAATGGGTAAACCCCTTTAACATAATCCCTCAGCAAGCCTCCTAGTTAGGTGTGCCATCTGATGAAAGGGACCTTATCAAGGAGTTTCTGAGCCACTGTAACTTGGCTTCATGTAAAAAAAAAATACTTAAAGGGGTTGTCCAGGATTTATTTATTGATGGCTTACCCTTAGGATAGTCCATAAATATCTGATGGGAGCCTACACTTATCAGCTGTACAGTGGTGTGTCCAGTCCCTATTCTATACAGTGCACATAGATGGAAGCAAATAGCTTTAATTTCCTTTAATTCTAGGAAACTCTGTGATAACCCATACAAAATTTCCCTTGGTCTATTTTCAGGTCACTACTGCTTATAAAGGGAGAAATTCTAAAAATGGACGCATATCAGAAAATTGAAGTCCAGGCAATTCTCTAACATGTAATGAAAAAACAAATATTTATCCTCTAAATACAGATACTGAAAATGACAGTACAATGAATATAATGCACAGGATGTTATTTTGGTGTAAATTTTGCTGGAAAGTATATTTGCTTGTAGTTAATTTCATACACACCATACGCTATCATAAACCCCTTGTGTTTATTGACTTAGCATTTGGTATCTCTGTTTAACAGATTGATGAAGTCAAAGAATTAGAATGTTTATGTAAATAAGTTTCATAAATAAGAAGAAAACAGATTGTTTGTATACTTCCATATGCACTAAGATACCTGCAATAACAACTCAAATTGATGCCGCATAGGGAAAGCATATCACTGGAGAAAACTTCAACTTACTAATCTCAATAAGTAAAAAAATAAATTTAATTTATTGTTTTCCCCGTTCTTTGTCCATTTAGGCAATATTTCACTTCTATATATTCACTTTCCTTTATTTCTTTTAACTTATTAAAACTGGTTGTGTCTACAGAACATGGTCTGTAAGATTGTAGGTTATATGATTCTAGGGTCTCTAAGTCTCTTCTATGTATCTACATGGGAATGTTTCTGCATGATGTGCATAGACTAGCAGTAGTAGGTGAAAGGGTCCATAGAGGTCTTTACTGCTTATTTAAACTTTACAATGTCCCCAACAACTAGGTTTGAGAAAGGTTGAATTTAATGGATGAGTGTACACTTTCAAAACCACGTGATGGCTATACAGTACCTCTTACAGCTGCTTCTTATCCCCTCTGACCATATCTATATCATCAATTACATATTTATTCATTTTAATCCTATTTAGCTTTACAGAATGACAAAATTTTATATTTGCCAGATGTCCTAGAGACTCTCAGCTAGAGTAGGCTCAATTCCCACTACCTGGAGGTAGCTTTGTTTTCCCTCTTTATTACTCAGAATGAATCACAGGAAAATAAACAAGGAAAATCTACTCAAACTTTTCATTTATACTGTAATTTATTTCTTGTCCCTTGCAGGACTTGAATGGAATTTTGGATGCAAAAATGCACAAAGATCAACATAGACCTGACTGTACAGTAAATTCTGTCATATACTCTCATGGATGAAAGTCAACTTAAATAGTCTTCCATTTAAAAATAAAAAGCTACATTTACCTGGTACCAAAGACCCATGCCTCCTGTGTCCCTCTGCATCCTGGTCCACAGCAATATATATGCTAACATCTAGACTTTAGAACCAAACAATAGATGATCTAGGGTTTAGTACCAGCACAATCAAGGGGTGGAGTCTTGGCTCTCATATCCCTCATATTGCCACTGTGGGGTAGTGGGAGCCTGAGGGGTGCAGTAAGATTTTTAATTTAGTCTTTTCTTAAAAAAAAAAAAAAAGCACAAGTTTGAATTGCAGGGGAAATTCTTTTTTACCATTTGTAGGCCAACAATGGTTTGTATTCTGCATTTTGCACTATATTAAAAGGTTGAGACTGCAGAATAAAAACAATTGAGAATTCTTAATAAAAAATGGTAGAAAAATATTATTTATTCCATAATTAAATGGTACTTATGAGTACATTTAAAAAAAAATCAAATTTTTGGAAGCTCAAATGTGTGCCCTCAGTTATGAACAGATATGAGCCATGACCTCAGAGATGCCTTTGTCACTGCTCATCAAGGGTTAAAAGGCCAACTTCAAGCAATTTGAAATTCACTGTTCTACAGTGAGAAGGGTTATTCACTAATGGAAAGAATTACATACAGTTGCCAATAGAGATCAGCAAATCTCCCGAGATTTGATTTGGGTCAAATTCACCCGAATTGATCAGCAGATTCCATTCAGACCTAATTTATTCAGATATTTATTGTACTTTTAGGACAGGTGGTATTACACTACTTTTCCAAAAAAGTTAATGTGATAACTCATGGCAATTGACCTACTTTCAATGACAATGTACACCAGCCTTACAGCTGTCATTGGCTGGTTTTGGTAATGTGATTGTTATGCAAATTATGACTAATTTTAATTCTAGTCAAATTGATTCACTTACCTCTAGTTGCCTAGGAAAGGTGATCCCAGCAAAATGAGTCCAAGGTCAGGCCGATTAATAATCAGGGGCATAAAGAAAATCCCAAAAGATGCATCATATGAATATCGGCATAACACCATCACTCTTCACTTGCTGATGAACTATCTCTCCTAGCAGACACAGTTGCCAGGTTACTAGTGCTACATGCTGTTCAATTCCTGCGCTTTCATGCTGCCATGCATATCTTTCTGCTACTGATGCTGCTAGATCTGCTCATTGGGTGAGCACACCTTCCTTCCCTGCAACTTAAAGGGACAGCATGCACACGTGTGATCCTTCACCAGCCAGTGTGTATAAAGGTTTGCTGCACTAGCCACACCTTGCCTGAGCAATATAGGTTCATAGCTTCTGCTTGTTCTGCAAGGATTTTCATTGTGCTGTTCAGCCTGATAAGCTGTATACCCATTACTATCCATTACTGAAAACAATGGAAGCAAAATCAGGGCAGAATCTGCCGGTGATTTGGGGCTGCAACTCACCTCTAAATCAGCAACAGATTCTGCCATGTGAAAATCAAAACTAGACTTTTTGTCTGTCGTCTAGCTATTTGATAGACACATTTAACCTATACATAGGATACATCACAAACCCAGCCTGAGAAATTAAATATTTCCAAAGTGTAAGAATTTTTTTCACCATTAGTGCAATACTAGGGTGCATCTTAACACATTAGGATATTGAAATGTAAATGCATCTTTACCATAAAGGGCACCTGATAACACTCCACGGAAAAAAGCATTTATGGTTTCTAAGATGATTAAATTCCCTATACTGTCTTATTGCCCTTTACATTGGAAGACAGTATTAGGTTCAGTTTATCAATTCTACAACCATAGTTTGCTATATAGCAGAGTTGACCATAATGAAAAAGCTGCGTACGTGAGGTCATGCTATGAGGTCCACAAGCAATAGCTTTCATGCCAATCTTGATAACTGACTTATTCTAAATTATAAATTTTCTATAAGTCATCTGATATGTTGTATATGCTCACACTATCTTATATCTTGTTTCGCTTACACTATCAAAATCCTGTTGTATGCAATTGTGAACTTAATTCATGTTAACCCGCAGGGTTCATTGATTTTTTATTTTTTTTGTATTTTGTATAGTTAACCCTTTGACTAATAAGTTATATGTTTATGTATAAACACAAAATGTAGAACAACTGTTCTTTACCCTTTAGGTTATTATTAATAATATACTAAAGAAGAAACACAACTTTCCATGTATGTCCCCCTCCTATATAAATATAAAGTGAACAGTATATTCTCTCCTCTATATTCTCCAAGAAAAGCTGAGGGTACATGTACAGTCATGGAGGATAAGCTGCCTGTCTACTATAACTATAGCAGTTTCATCACACAGGAAATGCTGAAGCCTGTGTTGGGTGACACATAGAAGCAAATTTATTAAAATGGTCTAAAAGCAATACAGTTAGCTGCATCAAGTTTTAGAACATTATGCCAGCATGAAAAAGGAGTGTGGCTTAGGTTAAATAGAGTTGTGAGATAATGTGCTACAAAGTGTGCACCGATTGCACCAAAAGTCTGGCTTAATGTAAGCTAATAGGTGGCATGACCATTGACTAGACAGTCTAAAGATGTGCCAGATTTATCATCCAGCATCAACCACTGTAATAAATCTGGCGTAGTTCAAGACTGTTGTGTCTTAGTTTGCACTGTAAAACTACTAGTAAATGTGGGCCAATGTTTTTCAACAGAGGAGGCTGATGTAGTTATCTGGCCATGTGCAAGTGAATTACATTACGTAAAATAAACATAAACCAACACCTTTAAACTTGCTTATTTTGAACAAAAATATTGTTTTATTTAATAACATTTTTGCATTGCCAATTTAATGCACTAAATATCCTGAAATAACTAATTTATAATATAACTTTAGTGGAGCAATAAATCAGAAAATGACCTATTATTTAAATTAAATTTTGACGTTAAAAATATTTAAAAAATGTTTTGTGGTGTTCTCTGTGTCACTATATTTTTTTAATTCCTCTAGAGATCACAAGCAGTGATGATCAACAAAAAAGGTAACTCCTTTATTACAAAGCCGGGAGCAGGTAACACATGATCCACTATTTGAAGATGACCTGCCACCATACACAAAAAGCTAAATGCCATATAACACTTGATTCTCGCTGTGCCCCTGGACATTTCGCTGTTTATTTCCCCTAACAGTCGGGTTAAAATTGCAAAACCCTACTGAAAGTCACCTTTTTATTGCAAATTTTGAACATATAGCTCAATAACTATAGCTGGTACATAACTCTAGTGCCTTATGTATATTTTAACCCTTTTTAGGGGTTGTTATGAATGTGGTAATACCAATTGTGTGTTTTTATTTTGTTTTTCATTAATAAGGGGGAAAAATGTCTATTTTTACTTAAAACCAAAAAAAAAAATATTTGCCAAGTATGATTTCTGATTGATAATGTGTGTGTGGGATGATATTATGGACAAAAGCCCATGGTACCCCCTCACCTTGGGTTATCAGAAATCACTAGGAGAGGAGAATAAAAACATAATTCTCCTTTACTTGCACTGTCAGATACACATGTTCTCCTGCACACTGGTTAAAGTGAAAGTTGCAAGTATATGCTGCACCCTTCTTTAATCATTTATATCTCAAGAACAAAAGATATGATATTGCTCTAGCTTCCACGGCTCCTGAGAGAGCGGTTTAAAGTGACTACTCCCTCTGCAATTTCCCTGAACGTCTCCAACTCAGGGTAAACTGTAATTCACTTTGCTTAAAACCCGAGCTGAATTCCTTCATAACTGGGTGGGGTGGGGGGGGGGGAATAAAAAGATATGGTGGTGTCACATGTACACAAGTTTACTCTTAAAACATTGCAGTGCTTTTTTTTCAGAAAGGTCACCACAACTTTTATTAGATCATGCCTACTATTTTACTTCAGCTTTAAAGAGAAAGGGGCTGAGCTGAAAAGCCACACGTAACCTGTGGACAGGAGCGGCACTATTAATTTTTTCTCCTTCTTTACACCGTTTTTAACTGAGGCATTTGAATTAAAGAGGTCCTTTCATGTCCTCATGTATATGCTGTTTTACATACCACTAGAAAGCTGACAGCATGCTTAATTCAGCGCACTGCCGGCTTTCCCGTTATGTGGCCCCGGGCTGGAGATATCAGGGGTCTAAATTTTACTGTTCACTGTCAAAAGGGCGTTCCTGACAGTCTAGCTGCGCTGTGAGGAACGCCCTCCCTGATAGTATTCCTCCATAGCACTGTACTGGGGGGGCGTTCCTCACAGCTCAGCGTCATCAGGGGGCCCCCCCCCCCCATGGGTATAGTGAGCATTTTGACCCCACAGCTGTTTCACAGATTTTACTAACACTGGGATGTATAAATGAAAAATTACTAAAACGTCACTTTATCCCCAAAGTTTTCATTTTCACAAGGGGTTAAAGGAGAAAAAGGACCCCATAGTTTGTTAAACAATTTCTCCTGAACACAGCAATGCCCCATATGTGATCATAAACTGCTGAATGGGTACATGGCAGGGCTCAGAATGGAAAGAGCGCTATTTTGCTTTTGTAGGGCAGATTATGTTGGAATAGTTTTCAGGTGCCATGTTGCATTTGCAGAGCCCCCAAAGTACCAAAACAATGGAAACCCCCTAAAAGTGACCCCATTTTGGAAACCACACCCCTCACAGAACATGTCAAGGGGTATAGTGAGCATTTTGAACCCACAGCTGTTTCACAGATTTTATTAACATTGGGACATGAAAATGAAAAATTTCTTTTTTTCCAATAAACTGTCAATTTAGCCCCAAATTTTTCATTTTCACAAAAGGACAAAGGAGTAAAAGCTCCCCAAAGTTTGTTACACAATTTCTCCTGAACACAGAAATGCCCCATATGTGGTTGTAATCTGCTGTATGGGTACATGGTGGGGCTCAGAATGGAAAGAGCGCTATTTAGCTTTTGGAGGGCAGAATTTGCTGGAATAGTTTTCGGGTGCCATGTCGCATTTGCAGAGCCCCTACAGTACCAATACAATGGAAACCCCTCAAAAGGGACCCCATTTTGGAAATTACACCCCTCATAGAATTTATGTAGGGGTATAGTGAGCATTTTGACCTCACAGCTGTTTCACAGATTTTATCATCATTGGGACGTAAACATGAAAAATTACTTTTTTTCCAATAAACCGTCCATTTAGCGGCATATTTTTAATTTTTGCAAGTGGTTAAAGAAGAAAAACACCCCACAGTTTGTTACACAATTTCTTCTGAACACAGAAATGCCCCATATGTGGTTGTAATCTGCTTTATGGGTACATGGTGGGGCTCAGAATGGAAAGAGCGCTATTTAGAAATGTCCCATATGTGGCTGGAATAGTTTTCAGGTGCCATGTCGCATTTGCAGAGCCCCTAAAGTACCAATACAATGGAAACCCCTCAAAAGGGACCCCATTTTGGAAACTACACCCCCCCAAGGAATGTATCAACGGGTATTATCATTTTGAGCCTAAAAATGCTTCCCAAAAATTAATGTACAAAGTGAAAATTGAAGTTTTTGAAGAAATATCCAATTTCAGAATATGTTGCGGCCACTTTGTGGCATCAGAGACGTGCACTCCTAAAACTATTAAGTGGGCTATCCCGGGGGAAAAAAAAATTATATATGTGGGTATAAACTGCTGCTTGGGCACACAGCAGGGCTCAGAAGGGAAGGAGCACTGTGTTTTTTAGCTTTTGGACTACAGATTTAGAGGGACTTTCTGGTTGCCATGTTGTTTTTGCAGAGCCCTGGAGGTGCCAGTAAACTGGAATTCCCCAAGAAGTGACCCCATTTTGTAGGGGCGATTTTAGGGTCTCTGCAAATGTGACATGGCGTCCAAAAACCAACAATCTAAATCTGCGCTCCAAAAGTACATAGTGCTCCTTCACATCTGCACCCTGCTGTGTGCCCAAATGACAGTTTATGCCCACATGTATGACACTGGTGTACCCAGGATAACGTACTTAATGCCATATGTGGGTATAAACTGCTGTTTGGGCACAGCCGAGCACAGAAGGGAAGGAGCGCTATTTTGGTTTTTAGAGCACAGTTTGGTTTATGGACACCATGTCACTTTTGCAGAGCCCATGAATTGCCAGTAAAGTGGAATCCACAGACTTGTGACCCCATTTTGGAAACTACACCCTTCAAGGGATTTATCAAGTGGTGTAGCGAGTATTATTAACCCTTAAGTGTTGCATTCTTTTAATTTCCAGAAATGAATGCGCAGATGATAATGAAAAGTTAAAAATAACATTTTTCCATAGATACGCCATTTCAGTGCTCGATATGTTGTGCCCAGCTTATGTCTGCAGAGACACACACTCCAAAAACTGTTAAGCGGGTATCCCGGGCACAACAGCTTTTGGAGCGTTTAATCTCTGATACAAGCCGGGCACAACATATTACGCACTGAAATGACGTATTCCTGGAAAAATTGTCATTTTCACCTTTCACAATCAGCTGCGTATTCATTTATGGATAATAAATTATAGCAACACTTGGGGGTTAAAAATGTTCACTGTACCCCTGGTTAAATTCCTTCAGGGGTGTAGTTTCCAAAATGGGGTAACATGTCAGGAGATTCCACTTTACTGGCGTTTCAGCTCTGCAAAAGTGCAATGGCGTCCAAAAACCAAACCATCCAAGTCTGTGCTCCAAAAACCAAATAGCGCTCCTTCCATTCTGTGCCCAGCTGTGTCCATACAGCAGTTTATACCCACATATGACATTAAGTACGTTATTCTGGTTACGACAAGTGTAATACATGTGGGCATAAACTGCAGTTTGGGCACACAGCAGGGCGCAGAAGAGAAGGAGCGCTATGTGGCTTTCGGAGTGCAGATTCAGATGTATGGGATCTGGATGCCATGTTATGTTTGCAGAACCTGTAAGGTACCAGAAAAGTGGATTCCCCAAAGGAGTGACCCCATTTTGAAAACTGCACCCCTCAAAGAATTTATCAAGGGGTGTAGTAAGCATTAGTATCCCAGACGTGAATACACAGCGGATGGGGAAAAGTGAATATGTAAGCTGTGCGGAGTGCATTGGGAACACCAAATTCCCTACTATTTCCCCAGTAGTTCCTATTATTGGGGAGGTCACTCTGGGGGTCACTTCTGGTTTATTTTCCCTCATAAGCTCTAAATCTGGGGTGTCCCCTGATATCCGCTCACACAGCTTATACATTCCCTTCCTGCCGCAGGCAGTTATGTTCTAAAGATTTGGCGATTTTTGGGGTTTTTGTCTTCACATTGTACGAGCTATATTTACTTTATTTCTCTGGTGATATAGCCATATGAGGGCTTGTTGTTTGCGGGGTGAGATGCATTTTGTAATGACATCATCTTTGGGCGCCTATAACCTATTGAATAAATTTTATTAACTCTTTCTTGTTGGATTAAAAAATACCCCATCAATTCTGACACTGCGTTTTACCTTTGAAATTTTTCACCATGCAGCATAAAGCATAAGTAACATGTTACCTTTTTTCTACGGGTCGGTACGATTACGGAGATACCTCATTTATACTGTTTTTTTATGCGATACTAATTTTGCAGAACAAAAACCCATTTGGGGACATAAATTAATTGTTTTTGCATCGCCATCTTCTGAGATGCGTAACATTTTTATTTTACGGTTTACAGAGTTGGTTTAGGGCTTATTTTTTGCGGGACAACCTGTACTTTTTATTGGTACTGTTTTGGGGTACATATGACTTTTTGATCACTTTTTATGGCATATTTTGTAAGGTGAGATGGCAAAAAATCATTACTTTTGGCGAGTTTTTTCCGTTTTTTTCTCCGACGTTCACCGTGTACATTAAATATTGTTTCAGTTTTATTGTACAGGTTGTTATGGACGCGGCGATACCAAATATGCATTGTTTTTATAAATTTTTAGGTTTTTTTTTTATATAATTCATTTTATATAGCAAAAGGGAATTTTTGGGGCTTTATTCTTTTATTAATTTTTTTAAAACACTTTATTTTATTTTTTTTTCACTTTTTTTTTACTTTTTCATGTGTCCCATTAGGACACCTGAGCCAGCAATGCTTTGATTGCTGGCTCAGCACTGTAGACTGCAAGACACGAGCTTACAAGTGTCTTGCAGTCTATACAGGAAGTGAGGCTATGCAGACGCATAGCGTTCACTTCCGCAGGTCTCGGCAGGATCAACCAGGTAGTGGGGTCTCCAGGGCAGCCTGGGGTCACTGAGTAGACCCCGGGCTGCAGGTTATAGGTATCGGCACCCCCCGATCTCGCCGCGGGGGGTGCCGATCGGAGCGGCAACATAGCGGAACCCCTTGGATGCCGCGGTCATGTTTGACCACGGCATCCAAGGGGTTAAAACCTCAGATCGGAACTCAGTTCCGACCGGGGGATATGGAGCAGGGTGTTAGCTGTCAGTTACAGCTAACACCCGGTTCCGATGCCTCCCGCTCAGATAGTGAGTGGGCGGCCGCCCCAGGGCGTATTAGTACGCCCTGTTGCGCTAAGTACCAAGCGCACAGGACGTAATAGTACGTCCAATGTCGTTAAGGGGTTAAAGTGGTTGTCCGGGATCAATTAATATTTTAACAATAAGCCCCCATACCCCCCTCTCCAACTTTCTAAATAACATTTATTATAAATTTTTCTTAGTTTTTCTGTTATATACAGTGCCTTGCGAAAGTATTCGGCCCCCTTGAACTTTTCAACCTTTTGCCACATTTCAGGCTTCAAACATAAGGATATAAAATTTTAATTTTTTGGTGAAGAATCAACAACAAGTTGGACACAATCGTGAAGTGGAACGAAATTTATTGGATATTTAAAACTTTTGTAAAAAATAAAAAACTGAAAAGTGGGGCGTGCCAAATTATTCGGCCCCCTTAAGTTAATACTTTGTAGCGCCACCTTTTGCTGCGATTATAGCTGCAAGTCGCTTGGGGTATGTCTCTATCAGTTTTGCACATTGAGAGACTGAAATTCTTGCCCATTCTTCCTTGGAAAACAGCTGGAGCTCAGTGAGGTTGGATGGAGAGCGTTTGTGAACAGCACTTTTCAGCTCTTTCCACAGATTCTCGATTGGATTCAGGTCTGGACTCTGACTTGGCCATTCTAATACCTGGATACGTTTATTTGTGAACCATTCCATTGTAGATTTTTCTTTATGTTTGGGATCATTGTCTTGTTGGAAGATAAATCTCCTTCCCAGTCTCAGGTCTTTTGCAGACTCCAACAGGTTTTCTTCCAGAATGGTCCTGTATTTGGCTCCATCCATCTTCCTATCAATTTTAACCATCTTCCCTGTGCCTGCTGAAGAAAAGCAGGCCCAAATCATGATGCTGCCACCACCATGTTGACAGTGGGGATGGTGTATTCAGGGTGATGAGCTGTGTTGCTTTTACGCCAAACATATCGTTTTGCATTGTGTCCAAAAAGTTCGATTTTGGTTTCATCTGACCAGAGCACCTTCTTCCACATGTTTGGTGTGTCTCCCAGGTGGCTTGTGGCAAACTTTAAACAAGACTTTTTATGGATATCTTTGAGAAATGGCTTTCTTCTTGCCACTCTTCCATAAAGGCCAGATTTGTGCAGTGTACGACTGATTGTTGTCCTATGAACGGACTCTCCCACCTCAGCTGTAGATCTCTGCAGTTCATCCAGAGTGATCATGAGCCTCTTGGCTGCATCTCTGATCAGTCTTCTCCTTGTTTGAGATGAAAGTTTAGAGGGACGGCCGGGTCTTGGTAGATTTGCAGTGGTCTGATACTCCTTCCATTTCAATATGATCGCTTGCACAGTGCTCCTTGGGATGTTTAAAGTTTGGGAAATCTTTTTGTATCCAAATCCGGCTTTAAACTTCTCCACAACAGTATCACGGACCTGTCTGGTGTGTTCCTTGGTCTTCATGATGTTCTCTGCGCTTTAAACAGAACCCTGAGACTATCACAGAGCAGGTGCATTTATACGGAGACTTGATTACACACAGGTGGATTATATTTATCATCATCAGTCATTTAGGACAACATTGGATCATTCAGAGATCCTCACTGAACTTCTGGAGTGAGTTTGCTGCACTGAAAGTAAAGGGGCCGAATAATATTGCACGCCCCACATTTCAGGTTTTTATTTTTTACAAAAGTTTAAAATAACCAAGAAATTTTGTTCCACTTCACAATTGTGTCCCACTTGTTGATTCTTCACCAAAAAATTAAAATTTTATATCTTTATGTTTGAAGCCTGAAATGTGGTAAAAGGTTGAAAAGTTCAAGGGGGCCGAATACTTTCGCAAGGCACTGTATGTAGGTCATGTGACCTACATATATTACATTTTTTGAATTTCCACTGACATTCTGGGGTGTCGGTCTAATTGATATTCGCACCCCAGGACATCACTGGAAAGAGGCCTTCCCCCCCCCCAGCCCAATTATACTTATCTAATCCTCCTGTGGATATCTGGATCCCAGGACGTCATTGCTGGAAGGTTGTCTCTTCACTGTGTGTGCTAGCTGTCCATGCATGCGCAATACAGTGGCGGCCGGCACACATCAAAAACAGGAGGTGTTGGCCGCTGATGATGCTATGGGTCCAGGCCTGAAAGGAAGATAAGTGTAATGTGGCTGGGGGGCGGGTCAAAGAGGAGGTGGTGGCCTGTACACATCACAAAGAGTTTATGTTGGCCGGCACCTCCAAATAGTCATGTAGTGATTGTGCAATCCATACTCTGCTTGGGCCACCATAGAGCATTTTACTGTGTGGGGGCCACTATGGAGCATTATCCGGTACAGGGACCAATGTGGTGCATATTATACTGTGCAGAGGCCACTGTGAAGCATTATACTGTACAGGGGCTGCTGTGGAGCATAACATACTGTGCAGGGGCCACTGTGGAGCATTATCTGGTGCAGGGGCCAATGTGGAGCATACAGTATTATACTCTGCAGGGGCCACTGTGGAGAATTATATTGTGCAAACAAAAAGGAAGCGTACTGAGGCCTTCCCCTATAAGAGACAAGACACCATTGTCTACGAGGAAAGATTAAATAGGTAGGGAGGAGAGACCATACTTCCCATAATTTTTATATACACAAACTCTTTTAGAGATCCTTAACAATGGGGTCTTTAATACCGCTACAGCGGTAAAGAGAATGGCCTTAAAACTAGGCCGCAAAAGTATAACAGAAAAAAAGGGTCCCCCCGAGAAACAAGAAACCCGCATAAAGGTTCTGGAGCCTGAAGTGACAACATATCACTTCCCCCGGAGTCGAAGCTCCGCTGATGCACTCAGCCAACCCTGAGCTGCTTAGCGGCTGCGATCTGACGAGAGCAGGCATATTCAGCTTAGAATGGCCGTTGACGCAGAGCGCAGCAGGGAGAAACAAGGAAGCCTCAGAAGTAAAAAACTCCCAAGAAAAAGAAATGAGCAACTGAAGAGGAGAAAACTACTAAAAAGTTAACCCTCAAAATCCATTTAGGATAAAATGGGAGGACAAAAGAGCCTCCTTACACCTGTCCCACCACACAGGACAGAAAAAAACACAAGGGGGGAGGTCTCTTTTGCCCTCTTATAGGGGTGTTGTCTTGCAATTAACTATGCTAATTAAAAATTCCACCTGTCCTACCAGCACACAGGGGCAGAAATACCCCGTATTGTGCTGCTGGTAGGACATAAGGGAAACATTATTCCCTATTGCTGGTTCCTCATGAACAAATCCTTAAAGGCAATGTGATGACAGAAGATAACTTATTTTTTTTTAATCAAGTCATATTTTAAACATATTTTTAAAGAATTTTTGATTTTTAAAATTTTTCCATGCTATTAAAAAAAATCCTAAAAAATCTGCTGTTCTGACACTGTTCACTAGGCCATATAATAGGCTGAGACCAGGGGCGTAACTATCGGGGTAGCAGCGGTAGCAGCTGCCACAGGGCCAGGGACATTAGGGGGCCCCGCGGGCCCCCGATGCTTTCTATTTTTAATAGGCCGTTACCTGCTGGAGTAACCCCAGCAGGTAACGGGCCCTATATACTTACCGTTCCCCGGGTCCCGCTCACGGCCGCCTGTGCTTCCGATTCTGCGGAGGCGGCTGTGAGCATGAGCGGGGATCGGTATGTGAGGCCGCGGGCCTAAAACCACAATCTCTGCTATCATTATACTCCGGGGTCTTTTCAGACCCCGGAGTATAATAATCGGAGGCCATGGGGAGGTGAGGGAACATAAAAAACAATGTACTTACCTCTCCTGCGTTTCTCCAGGCTTCGGGCCTGTTTGGTGACGTCCCCGACGTCATTTTGCGTCGCGACGCCTTGCCCGCATCATGTGACGCCGGCCTGGTCCAACAATGAAGGCGGATGAAGCAGTAGGGAGTGGACCGGAGCGAGGAACAGGTAAGCAACGTTGTTTTTTTATGTTTCTATCCTCCCCTGGGACTCCGATCATTATACTCTGGGGTCTGAAAAGACCCCAGAGTATAATAATTGTTCATGGGTGGTCCACAATGGGACATATAATAGTGTGTGCAGGGGCCACTATGGGGAATAATAGTGTGTGCAGGGGCCACTATGGGATATAATACTGTGTGCAGGGGCCACTATGGGATATAATACTGTGTACAGGGGCCACTATGGGGAATGATACTTTGTGCAGGGGCCACTATGGAGGATAATACTGTGTGCAGGGGCCACTATGGGACATGATACTGTGTGCTGGGGCCACTATGGGACATGATACTGTGTGCTGGGGCCACTATGGGACATGATACTGTGTGCAGGGGCCACTATGGGACATGATACTGTGTGCAGGGGCCACTATGGGGCATGATACTGTGTGCTGGGGCCACTATGGGACATTATACTGTGTGCAGGGGCCACTATGGGACATGATACTGTGTGCAGGGGCCACTATGGGGCATGATACTGTGTACAGGGGCCACTATGGGACATGATACTGTGTGCAGGGGCCACTATGGCACATAATAGTGTGTGCAGGAATGCGTTTTTTATTTTGAGGGGGGGGGTGCAGGGGGCGGTCGGGGGGGGGGGGGCGATTGGGGGCAGCGGTTCGGGGGGGAGGGGCCCCATGTCAAATGTTCGCCTTGGGGCCCAGCCATTCCTAGTTACGCCACTGGCTGAGACATCCTATTTGTGAAGAAGATTTATTTACAGCATCCCTCTCATTCATCATACTTATGAAGATAAGACACTTTACAAAACATGGTATACTTTATAAAACATGCTGTCATAGCTATTTAGTCTAACCCTAATGTGAAAGTGTTAATGTTGACAGGGACGTAACTAACAAAGTGTCGGACCCATAGCAAACTTTTGACCTGGGCCCCCATGCTCCCACACAGCACAGCGCTCCCTTTACTGGCCCCCATACAGTAAAACACTCCATTTACTGGCCCCCACATGGTATAATTTGCAGACAGTAAAATTTCCACACAGTAAAATGTTCCACAGTGGCCCCTTCACCAAGTATAATGTCCCACAGTGGCTTCCATACAGTATAATGTCCCGCAGTGGCCCCTCCACATAAAACAATGTCCCTAGTGGCCCTTATGGTGTTCATTTCGAATTTTGCAAAAAATCGGACAAAGTCGGACAAACCTCAAATTTTTGGGTTTCACTACCCACAAACTATTATACCCTGGGGTCTCTGCAGACCCCACAGTATAATGCGCGGAGGTCCAGGGGAGGTGATTAAACTTAACAGTGTTACTCACCTCTCCTGTCCTCTTCAATGATGTCACATACCACTGAGGCCTGTAATTAGGCCTCAGTGGTCATGTTGGTTACACCAGTTTCATTATGCACCGTAATATCGGCATGACCTAAATACAGGCCTCAGTGGTCCGTGACATCATGGTAGAGGAGAGACCCCTGGAGAGGTCAGTAAGACTGTTTTTTATGTTTGATCACCCCCTTTGGGCCTTTGAGATAGGACAAGTGACATCAGTCACTGGTCTCACTGTTATGTACAGCTCTTCTGGCAGGTCAATCAGTTCAGCTAATTGCAGTTTGCTGATAAAGCCCTGTCTGTTATCTCTCTATGTAAACATACAGATAACACTGAGTCCGTTCTCTAGAAGCATGTACATATTATTGCCACAACCCAGTTGGAGGAGACCGGAGGATGGGAGTTGTAGTGGCAGAGGATGTGCCACCTACTAGGCCAAGCACAATCACCAACCACTCCAGCCCCACTCCTGGGGCGGACAGAGTCGAGGGGGTCTTGCAGCACTACCGGATGGTGGTGGTAGTAGTTGTTTCCCCAGGGTACTTCCGGTTGGAGAGGGGACCTCTCCTCTCTGAGCCGGTGTGATGGAAGTTGGGAGGGCCCTGATGTTATGGCAGGCATGACTCAAGAGACAGCAGTGCAGTTGAACAGGAACAGCTTTTATTGCAGCAACTGGGACAGAAGAAAACGGCAGCTTCCCAATGGGGCTTGTAGTACACTGTTCAGTTTCTCAGCCTTGGTTATAGGAGGGTGCCCATGGGTGTTACAGACTCTGCGATATAGTCCACCACTACTCCTTCTCTCATGCCTCTCCCAGCTAAGTATAATGGGGATGGTGTCACAGGGAGTCCTGACAGGAATCTGGTTACCTGAAGACTACGCCCGCAGGTGGTTCTCCTGTCAGGGTCCTCTCCTGCTCTTCCTGGCACAGCACCGAAAATATCCAAGAGTTCAGACAGCAATTCTCCCTTACTCAGGGCTGTCTCTGGATGAGCCTGGGGCAGCAAACATTCATCCTAGGGGCTGTATGGACGGCTGTTGCACTCCAGTGTTGATATCAAGCTTGTTAAGTTATCATACTGCAAATTAAATGCAGCAAAATCACTAATATTGCCCATTATATAAGATCCCATTTAGCCTCTATATTTTCCTTTGTATGGAAGGATGACGGTAATTCTTCTTACTTTAATTTGCATTCTAAATTATTCTACATTACCTTATTTCTTCCACCCCTGATATAAGTGGAAAAAAAAAAACGTTGCTGAGCCACGCAACTCCCTCAAGCCAGAAATGGATAGATTAATTTAGAACTGTCTTGGATGGCCAAAATACAAATCTGTAAAATGATTTTCCGTCATATGATACTTTATGTGTTGCAATGCATTCTTTTATGTTTCCCTAAGACATCACTATGCAAATTGCAGGCTATGCTATAGACCTAGACCAGCTCAATCACTTATGTGTTATACACTAAAGGATGAGGGCAAAGCATTGCCCAATATACACTAATAACAATAATTGTTGACTCGTTCAAAGATTGCTGGAACCCCTCATATAATCATAAGTGGATACAAACCGAAAAAGCATTTACTAAGCATAACTTCATTTGTGTTCTCATGGAGGCAATTTACATTTGTTGAGTAGAGTTTGTCCTACGCCTCCTGACTTTGCAATTGGGGATGTTAGCTTGGACACTTTTACTATGTAGTCACTTTAATATCCCAATGAAACATGACCTTAGACAGCCATACTTCCCTTCTTAATTTGGCACTATGGGAATGTTGTGGTGTCATGCCTTGGGAGACCTTAATTGTAGATTCCAACTTCATACCTTTTGAGCAAATTCTCCATAAACATAAGTTGCCCAAACATTCCTTTTTCAGCACCTTCACATTATAAATTATTATCCAGATCTCTTGCGTTACCTTATACATATTCTTCATCAGCCTTACAATGCTTTATAATATAGTACTTTAAATTCTCCACCTAGATCTAAGAAACTACCTTTTATGCTCAAATGGGAGCCAGATTGTAGAAACCTATTTTCCTAAGTACATGCATGAAGTGCATGTAGTTTGGCCTGCATCAGTCATATTAAACATCTAAAAAAACTTGTTCAGAGTGCACTTTACTCCTTAGAGATTAACATTCTGCATTGCAGGCTATTCGCAGCTATGTGGAAGGGATGTATAGACGTGCCTGGGTGCTTCTGTTCAAAATTACTTCATTTTTTGGCCCAGATTTTTCAATTTCAGCTTATTTCTATTGTAGTGGGTACAGTTCTGGGTTGGTTATGACTATGTATCACATAATTGGAACCAACAAGAGGCCCCAGGGTCATTCCATCTCCTTCCTACTCTCCTTTTTTCGCCATTAGTTATCTGTGCTATGGGGGCTGGCATAGTTACATAGTATGGTTTAAAAAACACTTATGCCCATCAAGTTCAACCAAGGGATGGGAAAGGGCATTCTATACATTTCCAAAAGCATCAATGCTAGAGATGGGTGAACCTCCCAACATTCGTTTCTGGTTTGGGTGGCTCGGGGCCCTGATTTGTGTCGGGTCGAACAAGTTACAACCGGAAGTGAGATTATTGTACTCTGGAATCTGGTAGGAGGTCCAAGGTAGGAGGCAGGTGGAGGCCCAAGAGAGGTGTAAAAAAATAAAAAACATTTATACTCACCTTCTCTCACTTCTTTTGGGCCTACTTGTGGTATCCAGCACTCTCAGGAGAGTTCATCTGAGACGAATCCCCAGTTGTTCAGCTTTGTTAGAAAAACTAACAAATTTGAATATTCAAGTTGAACATGGCTTGGAATTAATTGGTTTGTCCATCTCTAATCAATACAATTTTGGTGTTAAAGGCATATAAGTTGTATTTGAAGCTGTCAGCTGATGCTCCTGTGACCAGCTCCTGGGGTAGGCTATTCCACAGATTCACAGTCCTTACAGTGAAGAAGACTTGTCATCTCTGGAGATTAAACCTTTTTTCCTCCAGACGGAGAGAGTACCCCTTTGTCTTTTGAAGTGATTTTACATAAAACAGCTTTTCCGCATATTTCTGTATAAGCCATTTATATATTTACAAAGATTTATCATACATGCCTTTTCTCGAGACTAAACAAATTTATCTCTTTTAATCTCTCCTTGCCCCTTATCAGCTTTGTGGCCCTCTGTTTACCTTTTCCAACTCTAGGACATCCTTTCTATAAACTGGTGCCCAGAACTGAACTGCATAATCCAGACTGAACCGCACCAATGATTTATAAAGTGGTCATATTACAACCCTGTCCCTCAATTCAATACGCCTTTCAATACACAACAATATTCTGCTGGACTTAGAAGTAGCTGATTGACATTGCATACTACTATTCAATCTATTGTCTACAACCTTCTCTACCAGTGACTCTCCCAGGTTTACTCCTTCTGAGACATATGTTGCATGCAAATTATTAGTACCCAGATGAATAACTTTACATTTATCCACATTGAACCTCATTTCCTAAGTGGATGTAATATAGTCGGCCATCCCCCATAGCACAGGTAATTAATTACCTGTGAGATCGGGAACAGGGGGAGGGGGGTGGAGCGACCAGAGAAGATGCAGGCCGCTTCAGATCACATGACCCAGGTGTTATGACGTGGCTGGATTCCCCAAGTCTATCATCTGCAATAACCCCTTTAAACAGTTTTCAATTCAATTACAAATTGTATTTTCAAAGGCAATGGAGCTGAATTTACGCATTAAATATCTATTAGAGACAGTATCAAACTCCTTTGAAAAGTCCAGGAACACCTTATCCACAGCCTCACTTCTGTCCAGACTTTTACTCACCTCTTCATAAAAACAAATAAGGTTTGTCTAACAATTTCTGACCTTAGTAAAACCATGCTGTCTGTCACTTATAATATCATGCACTGTCACATACTCCTGTATATAGTCCTTTAAGAGCCCCTTAAATAATTTCCCCACAATGGATGTTAAGCTCACAGGTCTGTAATTACCTGAAGAAGACCTAGAGCTCTTTTTGAAAATAGGCACTGCATTTGCCTTGCACCAGTCTCCTGGCACTGTACCAGTCACTGGAGAATCCCTAACAGTTAAGAGTAGGGGCACAGCAATTACTGGACTTAGTTCTATAAGTACTTGTGGGTTTAATCCATCTGGACCCAGAGCCTTGCTCACATTTAATTTGTTTAGTTTAGGTTGGACAATTTCTATGTTATTCCGGATTAGTATTAGTATATTTATTGACGTATTACCAGCATTGGTGACACCTACATCAACTACTCCCTGTTCTTTTGTACATACAGAGTTAAGGAACCTGTTTAGTAGTTCTGCTTTCTCGTGGTCCCCGGTGAGAAACTTTACAATACAATTATTTAGGATAGCTGCCTGTTTTGGGGCCCCCCCCCGAACTGCTACCCTCAACCGCCCCCCGGACCGCCCCCTCCAACCCCCCCCCCCCAAAAAAAAAAACGCATTCCTGCGCACACTATTATGTGCCATAGTGGCTCCTGCACACACAGAATTATGTGCCATAGTGGCCCCTGCACACAGTATTATGCCCATAGTGGCCCCTGCACACACTATCATGTCCCATAGTGGCCCCTGCACACAGTATCATGCCCCATAGTGGCACATGCACACAGTATTATGCCCCATAGTGGCCCCTGCACACAGTATTATGCCCCATGGCCCCCCCCACACAGATTATAACCCATTGTGGACCACCCAAAAACAAATATTATACTCTGGGGTCTTTTTAGACCCCAGAGTATAATGATTGGAGACCCAGAGGAGGATAGAAACATAAAAAAACAACGTTGCTTACCTGTTCCTCGCTCCGGTCCACTCCCTGCTACTTCGGCCTTCTTCAATGTTGGACTAGGCCGGCGTCACGTGATGCGGGCCGGCGTTGCGACGCAAAATGACGTCGGCTGACGTCACCAAACAGGCCCAAAGCCTGGAGAAGCGTAGGAGAGGTAAGTACTTTGTTTTTTATGTTCCCTCACCTCCCCTGGGCCTCCGATTATTATACTCTGGGGTCTTTTCAGACCCCAGAGTATAATGATAGCAGAGATTGTGGGGTTTGGCCCTTAGCCTTACCTACCGCTCCCTGTTACTCTTGGGTTACTCCAGCAGGTAACGGCCTATTAAAAAAAAAACATCGGGGGCTCGCGGGGCCCCTTCATGTCCCAGGCCCTGTGGCAGCCCCTACCGCTGCTACCCTGGTAGTTACACCCTTGCATCTGCCTTATGAACAGATTATGGCACAAAATTTTGACATCTGTGTTTCTATTTTTTCATCCCTTTGTACAATGATCATTCTTTGCCCTTATACCCTATCGGGTCTGCCTGTCAGATTATGTTTTGTTTTGTTTTTTAAATGTTTATGTTGATCTGTTTAGTCTGAAGTCGTTTCAAATTTTTGCCAGTGAAGTATGACAAATAAACCAAAAAACATTTACTTATTATAAGCATGGTCCCAAAATGCCAACCCCTGTTTATATGACCTACAATTACCCCCCTCTATAAAGAAGAGAAGAGAGTTATTGCAGGCTTGGTGAAATTTTAGCAACAGGAACTACTTTCAAATTCCTATCAGTTCCCTATCAGTTTCAACAATCCCAAAAGGGTTTTGTCTCCAGTTTTGACTCGCCACACTTAATTGACAGGTTCTTTCTATCAGAACCTCCTGGACCTCAATGTTAAATCTGTAATGGGCCACCGCATTCCATGTACTATCTATAAAACTGTTGCCTTCTTATATTGTCTTATGTTGTCTTCTTTGAGCCCTCTGAGGCTCAAGGGCCCAGTAGCGATTGCTATGCCCCTGCTTGCCTTTATACAGCTATGACTCCTGTCTGGAACCCTTGCAGGTCTTGGCATACTTCATTTCACTTGAGCCTCTTTTGGATATTTCAAAAAACTATTTTTCTTTCACAGAAATGGCACATCTGTTGGACTATCTAAAAGTATGAAGGTGCTCAGTATAATGTCCCCGGGTCCATTGTGGCTGGCGTGATTTAGTTTCCTGGTGGAAGATTCCTGTTAATGGCACCTGCCCTGCACAAGAGGCATATGTGATGCCATCCTTCCACAGTAACATACTGTGCCTAGTGCTTTAGAACTATTCTACAAGGTTTAGGTTCATATTCACCATTAAAGTTTTCTTTGTGACACTGTTTTTTATGAGGGGCTTTAGTTGGCATTGATTAATAATATTTGATTGATACAATGGGATGACTTAGCAGAATCTGTCATCTGAAAATTTCCTGTAATTTTCAATTTACTGTGACAGTTTATCTGGTAAAGAATTAATACAATCTTGAGTAAGCTTAACTTTCAGACACTGAAAACTGCTGGGTGTATTAATTTGGATCCTATATTTTTCCCGTCCAAAGGATCTTATATACTAGATTATTGTCATACAGTACTTCCTCATCTGTAGTTATACAGTAAAAATGGTTGTATATAATAGAGACTTATTCTTACCTATGAAGAATAAAAGAGTGATGAACACAGACATTTTTCAGTAGCAAGCATTCTACATTAACAAGATTTTTCATTCTGCGGCTCTCCTACTGCTTCAATGCTCTCTGCATTCATGTTTGGAATAAAAGAATGGGAGTTTGCCTGGACTAAAAGGTTAATGGTCATTCATTTAAAAGAGTTGTCTCATCACATACAACTTCTTTTAAAATGCGGACAGCAAGGAAAATGTAGTATTAAGGTGGTCATTCAAATGAATAGTCATTTGTGTAATGCAAGTCTATAATTTCCTTGTGCCCTAGTAAGGCATATGAGTAGGGTATGTCTTCATGAGACAACCCCTAAGAGGCATTCCTCCTGAATCTACCATAAACATGCTCAGCCAGGCATGCATGTTTTATTACTGGGGAGATGGGAATAAGCCACTGCAAGACTCATTTGGCAGAGTCTTATTGTTTAATAGACAGATATTGAAATCTTCCAATTTTTTTTTCTCAACTGCGAAGGTCAGTTAGGAGGATCCTATACATATTAGATAACCAATCCCACTGAAATTGCTGGGTTTTGGCTGACATTTATCAGATGTGTCTATATCCTTCTCTTCGGTTGGGTCATTTTTTCACACTGTTATATGTTCTTATAAAACATACAGGAGCTAAGTTTTAAAAAATTGAACCCTCACCACCTGTATGGACTTACTACTTGTTAGTGAATAGACAATTCCTGTCACACAATGGATTAAAGGAGCTCACAGTTCAGCCTCCCTAACTATATACTTATAGTCTCCTAAATTATTTAGGAGAATATAGAGAGAATAATTCTACTGGCCTCCAGGTGGTAGATGTAGTACATTCTTTAGCTACCTTTGTGTTGATGTACTCAACTGTCATTGGATTGATAGTAGAGCAAAGTGAAGGTGCCAAGATGGTGTTTCGGAGCTGACGAGAAGCTGTATTGAAGGGATATGAGTACAATGTGCAAGAAAGAAACCTAAAGAGTGACAGACAATCAGATGACGGGTGCAGGAATGGTAAAAGTGTTTTCACTGGAGTGCTTCTTTAAATTATAAAATTCATGTTGTTTGTTGTAGCCACCACTGGGTGAACTCAGGTTAAAACATTGAGGGAGCATTATCAAAAATTATGCAAGAAAAACGTAGAGCAGTTGTCCATAGCTCTCAGGTTTCAGGTCTTATTTTTCAGAGCTCCATTTTTCAATAAAACTTCATCCTAATTTGTTGCTATGAAATGTGGTTTAATTTTTTTTGTACAATTTTTCATGAATCCTTTCTCGCCTCTATTTGACTTTATTTCGTGCAAATGTTTCTCAGGCAGGCCATTTACTTAAAGTAGTTTTCCTATGTCCCTGTCTCAGCAGCTTTGCCTGTTGTCTCTTCTTCACATTTCCTGTATTCTTCAGCAACCTTGTAGGAGGGCTTTGACTGTTTGATGAACAGAACACTATGAAGTATCTCAATAGATACAGAATTTGCCTTTGCCATGAGAGGTTATTTATTATGATTACTAGAAATCTAATATAAATGCAGATCAAATATGCACAGTAAATGTATACTACATTACACTAGGTTGGAGAGAACACTTACCATGCTTCTACAGAAAACGGACTCAGTGTTATCTTTGTGTTTACATAGTGAGATAACAGACACTCTCTGAGGGTGGTTTCACACTTGCACTGGCACTCCATCCGCCGTGAATCCGACCTAAATGTCGGAAAACTGGATAGGGAAAGGTTTGCGACGCTTTGCTTAAAAACCCATTCACTTCTATGGGTTTTTAAAGCAATGCGCGGGTGTGTGCTTACACCCTCTGCGCCGCAAAGCCAGAGAAGTCGGACATGCAGGACTTTGTGTCCGACGAAAAAAACTGGCTTCGTGGTGCATGGTGGTAAGCGCACAACCACGCATTGCTTTAAAAACCCATAGAAGTGAATGGGTTTTTAAGCAAAGCGTCGCAAACCTTTCCCTATCCAGTCCCTATCCTGTTTTCCGACATTTAGGTCGGATTCACAGCGGACAGAGTGCCGACGCAAGTGTGAACCCACCCTGAGACTTTACCAGCAAACTTTGTCCTGACAACAGAGTTGTACATCTTCAATTCATGAGTCAGGAGCATCAAACCATTGGGGGTTCCCCTTTCACCATAATCTGCTGTAGGCAAACGGGTTTTATACCAAGTTAACTTAAAGGTGGTCAAAGAATGACTATAATCACACCAGAAAAGAATAAAATAATGTGTTTAATAACTGTAAAGAGATAATACTTAGCTGTGGTTACAAATGATGTAATATCTCACTGGATGGGGAGCCCCATTATATATGATGCACTGATATCGTTCGATGACTTCCAGACCTGCTGGACATCCTTCTTTCTTAGGATTTCAGCCGAGACTAACTTAAACAATAGGCATATGGTTTTTATAGTACCTTTGGGGAGGGTGAGGCGTTGAGTGGTCAAGGATGGTCCTGCACATATTGCTTAGCTGCCAGTATCTCGGATAGCACTACTAAAGCTGACTGTCATATAAAATTTCTACCCACATCACACCAGCAGTTGGGGCAGTGTTTTGCTCCAGAGAAAAGGCAGGATTGAAGAGGTTACCATGAGTCCTCCATACTAGAATCCAACCATCATAGGACTCCAAACAGAAACTGGATTCGTCAGTAAAGATGACATTTTTCCTGTCTGGAGCAGTCCAAGTTTTTTGTTAATGACACTACTATAAACGAAGGCGAAGATGGCTGACTGTGAATAACAGGACATGTAATAGGCACCATGACACCAAATGTCCTTCTCTACGTTTCTGGAAAAATTCACAGGCAGGGCTTTGTAATGAAGGTGCCACATGTGTCTGGATGATGAACAAGGAAACTGTGGAAGCTATTCAAGCTTGTTGGCAGATCAAACAATCTTCTGTACTGGAGGTCTGTCTGGGCTGTCTGGAGTCTTTTCACTGCATTAGGTCTACAGTAAGTGCTGAAATTCAGGATTGAGAGGAGAGAGGGAAGGGAAATGAACTCCTTTAAACATTTAAAGTGGGATCTAATGTTATATTAAAATTTCCCCCAAACCAGTACCCCTTCAGAGATGTCCTCCATCAATTCAAGAAAATTCTCTATCCTTTTTTTTTTTTTTTTACAGATTCTGAAACCCAACTCTGATTGACCCTCTGAATTGGGTTGTTTTTGAGAAAATGCTTTGCGGCTTAGGTTTCAGTTTTCATTTTGTCATCTGGGTCAACGATGTTCTATCTTACAACTTTCAGATACACAATGGTATATATCAGGGTGCCCCCTCTCCACTCTCATCTTTTTATTGACCCTTGAGCCATTCTTAAGGTTTGTTAGAGTTGATCCTTAATGTTTTTACCTCCTTTCCTCTTAGATATTTGTCTGAAGTTGACAAAACATCCTATGATGTAAACTTTTTGGTCTCTGTCTCTGTAGAGCATACCTTATCATCTTCCTACTTGACGTTGCAGAACCTCCAGAAGAGCCTCCTCCCCTCTATCTCTTGCAATGAAAGATAGACCTTGACCTCTCCCTGAGTGAGGAACAAAGACAATAGTTACTAGTACCCAAGTTCTCATCATTTATAGATTTCAAAGACTGAGTATAGCTTGCTATTGCAATGGTATAGAGTGTCCTCTAAGTTACATTCACTAATGACAGAAATCCACTGTTTTTAGCCCTTTCAGTCTAAGGTGACCAAGCTCTCTAAATATTGAGATTTGGTCTGAGTTATTCCTCCTTTATCAGGGCCAAATACCACTCTTCCTCCCCTTTTGCAGGAGTTATTTTGACTTGGCTATATTCCCAAATTATGCTATTAGGTTTCAAGAAAACCAGGCATTGATCTATAGAGAGCTGCCTTCCAAAAGGTGGCGCTAGATTAAGTTCCTCTTTTCCACGAAGGAGTTATTATTTGTATACTTCCCACAAGGCAAACAAAAAAACCTGATCAATTCCTGGTGATGCAAAAAAAGGGATCCTCCCTATCTTTCTATGGGCATTTAAGATGAATGACTTTATGTATCTGGAGGACTTGACTTCTTCATTGTGAAATTCGCATGACAAATTTTATAAGACTTGGTGGATGGATTTTCAGACCTTCTCTGAGAAGCATCCGGTGCTTTAAGAGTCCCCCTAAATTCTTGATGAGCCTGTATACATGACATGCCTTTTGGCTATCTCACTGTTCTTTGGGGGTTTTTTTTTCTCTCTTTCATGTTATTTCTATTTCACCTTTTCATTCATGTTCTTATCTGTTCCATACTTACCTGAAACATTTTAGGATCAGACCACAGTGGTTTCACGTGTTTTCCTGTCTGTTCAATTATCCTGTTAATTATATCTTATTCTCATCAATTTCCTGCTTTTATGCTTTGCTAGATGTCTTGTGCTTTTGCTAACTGGGTGATGGTCACTGTTATTGTTACTGAGCAAATTCACACACAATATTGTGATGTTAACAGAACAGAGAACAATGGGTGAATTATGACATAAAAATAAGATAAGCCTAGAGGCACAAACACTATTGTGGCATGATTAGAATACACACATACACATGAACAGATTTTTTACTCTAAATATATTCTTACCTGACTATATGCCTTGGCTCAGGTATGAATCCATTTCTCTCATAGACATGGCCATAGTGTTTCCTGTTCTCCCATCCTACATTTCTAAGTTGAGAGATGAAAAAGAAGTAGAGAATAATAAAGGGGGCAACAGAGTTAAAAGGTACAAGATCAAGTCAGCCTAAGGCTGCAAGCACAGGACAGTGAAAAAACTGATATTAAAACAGATGAAACTGTCAGTTTTTAACGTCCATTTTTTTCAGTGTGTCACTTATTTTTTAGCAACTTTCTGTTAATTTGTCCGTTTTCAATGTCTGTTTTTGATCATTCAGCTATTCATTTTTAATTATCAGTGAAAATAAAAACAGATAAACTTTATTTTTTTTTACCCAACCTCTCATCCCTTTTTAATGACTGTCAAATGGATGCAAATCTGTCAGATGTTAAAAACAGACCCATTCACTTGTATTGGTCTGTCTATCCATGAAAACGGACAAAAATAGAATATGTCTTATTTTTTAATGGTCCTTTAAAACAGTCCATTAAAAAAATGGACATCTGTATGTTCCCACAGACTTACATTGTTCTTAAAATGGGTGTGTAATGGATGTTAAGGGACTCTTTGTTATACTCTTGTTTTTCATGTCGTGTGCAACTACCTGTACGCATAAGCATATTCAGCAGAATTTATCAAGCCCTAAACTCCAAAATTCTGGTGCTAAAAGTTGGGATTTGAAACTTTTCTCACTTTTTTTTTTGCAAAACATTTGCAACATTTTGCAGTTTTATACCACTAACTCTACTTTTGCATGGTTACCAAGTGTAACTGTCTGTACACCAGATTTATCAAATGCAACATTTTTAAGTGACAAAAATTGTCAATTTCAGTCTAGCAAGGGGTTGGCGTCAAAAATTGTACAGCCATAATAGCTGTATGTAAATAGCAACAAACTAATTGCAGAAATATGCTAAAATCCAACAACAGAACAATTGCTGCAGCTACATATAGTAAGATATACACTATACAGACCAAACAGACCACTCCCAATACACATTTTGCACACTGCTTCCTTTGTTTTACCATCCATCCATCCACATTTTGCCATCCTTTAACCAGAACATTTTTGCATAGAAATTACTTTTTTATATTTATTTTATATTATATTTTTGATACACAATAACCTCCTGATAATACATCACCCACATGTATGGTTTCTATTGTCTAGCTAAAACAATTCAATTGTATTAAGATTCCACCAGCCCTTTAAAATAAGTCTTGTACCTTGAGACGAGCAGTCATCTTTAATAATTCAATTAAACCTTTGCATTGGATTTATTTTGCAACACTTGCATAAAGAGTAATTTAATTTTCTTCACACTTCTGCTGACAAGCGCAAGCAAAATGTCAATCAGACGAGGAAGATATGTTGGCTTGCTAGCATGTCCTTATCACTGATGTAGAAGGTTAAAATTCAGGATGATGACCAAGGCATCTTGAAGAGGCTTGCGAGTAGTCTGTTGTATAACTTGTTGTTTTTGATTCTTGACAGTGAAACTGGTTTACGAATGTAAGATGTGAAAGCTCATGCATATTATTAGAGCTAAGCAGAAGCTCAAACTGCTTGCATGTAGGTCAGATAAGATTTCTTAACATATGTTGGAAATCAGAGGCTTTCTGGTAGTTCATAGGCTACAGCTCCTCACCTTTTCTCCCAGTATAGTCTAGTTCATGAGAATATGTCAATTCAGAAAAATGTCTTGTTAAATTTTCATGCGAGAAGTGGCCCCCCTCTTGTTAGGAGCTTCATTACACACTAAATCTCCAGTAAGGGGGTGCCATGATATTGGGAGCCTCTTCACTAAGCTTATATGTTGCTGCTTGCCATTTCTTTGATGGAATCAATTTTTAAATGTGTCTCTTTCCTGGGAGAAATAAGGCAAAAGGGGCTCCCACTAAAATGGGCATTATGTGGTACTTAAAGGCAGAGCAGTTCCCAGAACACTGTGGATGAAACATACTTTATCCCCTTCCCACCGAAAATGTTTAATATACAGTGGGGGGAAAAAGTATTTAGTCAGCAACCAATTCTGCAAGTTCTCCCACTTAAAAAGATGAGAGAGGCCTGTAATTGACATCATAGGTAGACCTCAACTATGAGAGACAAAATGAGAAAACATATCTAGAAAGTCACATTGTCTGATTTTTTAAGAATTTATTTGCAAATTATGCAGCGCTTCTTTCTGCTGCTTTTCTGCAGTGGGGCTTCAGCCTTACTCTGATCTGGAGAACAGGACTCCTTGCAGCATAGGTATGGATTAATAGGGGAATAGGCTCTACTGACCCATAATGTATACAGTACAGACCAAAAGTTTGGACACACCTTCTCATTCCAAGAGTTTTCTGTATTTTCATGACTATAAAAATTGTAGATTCACACTGAAGGCATCAAAACTATGAATTAACACATGTGGAATTATATACTTAACAAAAAAGTGTGAAACAACTGAAAATATGTCTTATATTCTAGGTTCTTCAAAGTAGCCACCTTTTGCTTTGATTACTGCTTTGCACACTCTTGGCATTATCTTGATGAGCTTCAAGAGGTAGTCACCTGATATGGTTTTCACTTCACAGGTGTGCCCTGTCAGGTTTAAGAAGTGGGATTTCTTGCCTTATAAATGGGGTTGGGACCATCAGTTGTGTTGTTCAGAAATCAGGTGGATACACAGCTGATAGTCCTACTGAATGGAGTGTTAGAATTTGTATTATGGCAAGAAAAAAGCAGCTAAGTAAAGAAAAACGAGTGGCCATCATTACTTTAAGAAATGAAGGTCAGTCAGTCCGAAAAATTGGCAGTGGCCAAAACCATCAAGCGCTACAAAGAAACTGGCTCACATGAGGACCGCCCCAGGAAAGGAAGACCAAGAGTCACCTCTGGTGACTCGGAGGATAAGTTCATCCGAGTCACCAGCCTCAGAAATCGCAGGTTAACAGCAGCTCAGATTAGAGACCAGGTCAATGCCACACAGAGTTCTAGCAGCAGACACATCTCTACAACAACTGTTAAGAGGAGACTGTGTGCAGCAGGCCTTCATGGTAAAATAGCTGCTAGGAAACCACTGCTAAGGACAGGCAACAAGCAGAAGAGACTTGTTTGGGCTAAAGAACACAAGGAATGGACATTACACCTGTGGAAATCTGTGCTTTGGTCTGATGAGTCCAAATTTGAGATCTTTGGTTCCAACCACCGTGTCTTTGTGCGATGCAGAAAAGGTGAACGAATGGACTCTACATGCCTGGTTCCCACCGTGAAGCATGGAGGAGGAGGTGTGATGGTGCTTTGCTGGTGACACTGTTGGGGATTTATTCAAAATTGAAGGACTACTGAACCAGCATGGTTACCACAGCATCTTGCAGCGGCATGCTATTCCATCCGGTTTGCGTTTAGTTGGACCATCATTTATTTTTCAACAGGACAATGACTCCAAACACACCTCCAGACTGTGTAAGGGCTATTTGACCAAGAAGGAGAGTGATGGGGTGCTACGCCAGATGACCTGGCCTCCACAGTCACCAGACCTGAACCCAATCGAGATGGTTTGGGGTGAGCTGGACCACAGAGTGAAGGCAAAAGGGCCAACAAGTGCTAAGCATCTCTGGGAACTCCTTCAAGACTGTTGGAAGACCATTTCAGGTGACTACCTCTTGAAGCTCATCAAGAGAATGCCAAGAGTGTGCAAAGCAGTAATCAATGCAAAAGGTGGCTACTTTGAAGAACCTAGAATATAACTTTTTTGTTAAGTATATAATTCCATATGTGTTAATTTATATTTTTGTCTTCATATTTATGCCTTCAGTGTGAATCTACAATTTTTATAGTCTTGAAAATACAGAAAACTCTTGGAATGAGAAGGTGTGTCCAAACTTTTGGTCTGTACTGTATATATATATATATATATATATATATATATATATATATATATATATATATATATATATATATACATATATATATATACACACACACACTCTACTCCCACTTTCTCTATGAGACAGTAGAGCCACGAGTAGGCAGGAAGTTTCTGTCCAGGAGATTTGGACAATATAGCCTATATACAAAAAGCCTAAGCCAGAAAATTGGCTAACATTTAACACATTTCCATGTCACAACATTTTTTGTTACACTTACTACTGTGTCAACAATTTAATCCAGTGTTTTATTTTGGAACTATTTTTTTTTACATCTATTCAGTTTTTTCTTTTCTCTTTTATTTTATTTTCAATTTATTTATTCATTTATGCATTTTCACACCTTATATTTTTTCACTTGCCGTTCCATTCATCATTCGCTATTTGTTATATACTTACCTTTATATAATTTTTATTTTATATTCTGCAAATTAGTACAATATATGTTTTTTCATACACAGGGGTACTTTTTTGGTGTTTTCAACTTTTGTTATATGGGGTTACACATTATTTGCCACTGCCACTGTTTATGCACTGTTTTGGAATGCCTTTACTTATTATTATTGCACTTTATATGAATTTTGGCCACTTTATCCCTATTAGATATAGTCATTTCTTGTTGCTTTAGGCAACATAGCAAGCCACAGCCGGAAAAACGCTAAGTCCACAGAGATTTCCTCTGCAGACTTTCTGTCTCTATTATAGCTATATGGAAAAAGCCAGGTATAATTGACATGCTGCCAAAAACGTGACGGTTTTTAAATCGCAGCATTTCTGCTGCAGATTTTTTTCTGCAATGATTTTATTCTGTAATTACGCCATGCAACTTGTGGCCTCGGCCTTAAAAGACTTTTAATGATCACCTATTCTTTTGCAAATGAGTGTACTCAGGGATTCCTGGTTTTTTGCCACAATGTTATTAGGTTGCCTGGAAGAAATTTCATGTCATCACATCATGATGCTTATTGAGTTTTGATGTACTGTCAGAAGCCATTTTCCCACTTTGTACTGTGACATTGTATTCTTAACTAGTGGGGCCATATTGTGTGAACCCATGAGCCCAGTAGATGAAGAGGTATTGTGATATATTCATTATAGACAGCTGTTTATGCATACATGTCTATTCTCATATCAGTAATATTGTAATGTGTATTCTTGGTAGTACAGTCATGGATGCAAGTGTTGGCACCCCTGAAATTTTTCCAGAAATAAAGTATTTCTCCCAGAAAATTATTGCAATGAATCATGTTTTGTTATACACGTTTATTTTCTTTGTGTGTCTTGGAACAACACAAAATAAACTGAGAAATAAAAACCAAATTGGACATAATTTCACAGAAAACTTCAAAAATGGGCCGGACAAAATTGTTGGCACCTTTTCAAAATTGTGGATAAATAACTTTATTTAAAGCATGTAAAGCTTGTTCAAACTCACATATGGCAAGTAACAGTTGTGGGCAATATAAAAATCACACCTGAAAACGAGGAGAGAAGTTGACTCAATCTTTGCATTCTGTGTCGGTGTGTGCCACACTAAGCATGGAGAACAGAAAGAGGAAAAGAGAACTGTCTGAGGACTTGAAAACCAAAATTGTAGAAAAATATAAACAATCTCAAGGTTACAAGTCCACCTCCTGAGATCTTGATGTTCCTTTGTCCACGGTGCATAACATAATCAAGAAGTTTACAACCCATGGCACTGTAGCTAATCTGCCTGAACATTAATGGAAGAGAAAAATTGATGAAAGTTTGCAACGCAGGATAGTCCAGATGGTAGATAAGCAGCCCCAAACAAGTTCCAGAGAAACTCAAACTGTTCTCCAGGCTCAGGGTGCATCAGTGTCAGCGCAAACTATCCATCGACATTTGAGTGAAATGAAATGCTATGGCAGGAGGCTCAGGAGCACACCACACTGAGAAACAGAGACATAAAAAACTAGACTCCAGTTTGCCAAAAGGTACGTGAGTTAGCCAAAATCCTTCTGGGAAAACGTCTTGTGGACAGATGATACTCTACAAGTGAAAAAAACAATGAAACCATTACTGTTAAACCAATCAACACACATTTGAAATCCAGATTATCCTTTTACCCTCTACATCATAAGGGGAGTAATATAGACACTTTTTACTCACTGGTGGCAGCTAACTTTCAGAACATACATAATAGAGAAACAACAAACCAATCACAGAATAACAAGTCGAATCTCAGTCGAGGAGAAAAAAATCGCCTTGAGATCCCTATCTCAGAACCGACAAATAGTTATCCGTAATGCAGACAAAGGAAGGGGGGAGGACAGTTATCCAAAACCGCGATACCTACAGTACATACAAGAAGCATTGCCCATTCTCTCAGACTCCATCTACTACCGACTACTCGAAATGGATCTGTCTTCGATTTATGCTCTGGATTATCGTGACCTCAAATCTAGAGCCTTTTCTGACTCACTGATAAAGAGAAGGGATTTTTTACTAATGAATAACACTAGTCTAGCACTATTTTACCATCTTCCTAAAGTGCATAAAGATCCACTCAACCCCCGGGTAGGCCTATCATATCAGGGGTGAATTCATTAATGCAGAATTGACCATTTACCTCTGATATGGGAACCTGATTATATTTGGCCATCATTAGTCACAGCTTTATATAGCAACATCCCTCATCAAAAAGGCCTAGAAACAGTGTCACAAACACTGGATTCTGACCCTCTAATGCCACCGATACAGAAGAAGTTTATCCTGGACAGTATTAGATTTATTCTGGAACATAATGTGTTCACCTTTGAGTCTAAAACCTTTTTACAAATTTGTGGTATCGCAATGGGGATGCGTTTTGCGTCCAGTTACGCCAAACTATTCATGGGTCAGTTTGAGGACTCATTTATATATAATCTTTATCCATGGAAAGACAACATAATATATTACAGGAGGCACATTGATGCCCTCCTGTTTATATGGAAAGGGTCACAGGAGTCTTTCACAGAGTTTACAGAGAGAGTATCACTGGTACCGCACACTCAATAGTTGTGGTGCTAAGCAAAAAGAGTTCTCCAACCCATATCCAGAGAATGAGTTTTGCTGCACACACGAAAGTTTCTTTGTGATGAACCAAGTGAAAAAAATTTATTAGCACAATAATTCGTGTAACTGGTGCTTTACAGATGCAATAGCAACGCCATGTAAAAGGTGCTTTACAGATGCAATAACAACGCTATATTTATATAGAATATGATGAAAATAGAGATGTAGATCAAAAAAATGCAACGTTTCGGTCTTCAGACCTTCTTCCGGCTAGATCTATCCACAGCTTGTAGGAGGAACATAAGGCCTTATATGTTCCTCCTACAAGCTGTGGATAGATCTAGCCGGAAGAAGGTCTGAAGACCGAAACGTTGCATTTTTTTGATTTACATTGGTAACACAGAGGGCATACAAACTAGGACATTTCTCAAAACACTAGACCGAAAGTGGAGGGATAACATCCTGTTTGGACAGTTTAGACGAATATGTTGGAACTGCACAAGTGGCAAAGATTATAACATCCAAAATCGGGTTCTAGTCCAGCGTTTTACAGATAAAAAAATTCCTTAAGCGGATTAAATGAGCAGCTGAAACAAAAGCTGGCTCGTGTAAACAATTCGACTGTCTCTTTCCTAAGAAAAAGACCACCGATAACTTTCAGCATTTAGAACTACCTACAATGGGGCACATAACTATATACGGGACACCCTCTGGAAACATTGGCCTATTCTCTTACATGATCCATTACTTAAGAGCACTCGCCCACAAAAATCAGGGATCACATTTAGAAGGGCCAAAACACTCAAAAATATCCTAGCCACAAGCAGACTGAGAGGGTCCAACACAGCTTCTATCCTTGCACTATTGCATTGTCAGGTACAGAGAGCATTTTGCTGCAACCATAGCAAGTGCAAATGTTATTTGTCCATTGGCCACCGCACAAATATCATTTTAAGTCATACTAAAGATGACAGCTTCTCGATAAAACAGTTACTCAATTGCTCTTCATCCTATGTCGTATAAGTTCTAGAGTCTCCCTGTGTCTACCTACATACTGTGGCCTACAGTATCAAAAGGGTGAATAAACACCGGTCTAACGTCATCAATGGTTTCGCTAAACACAGTGCCTCAAGACATGCACTGACACAACATAATTCCAGTTTTGACGGATTTATAATAACACCCATAGATCAAGTCTCCATCAAAATTACAAATCGTTTTGAAAACCTCAGGAAGCATGAGATGTACTGGATATACAAATTGAATACACTCATCCCTGGTGTTCTCAATGAGGCTTTGGAGAACATCACTAATTGAATTATCAGAGGAATTATGAGACAATAATTGTAATAACCTATAGGTGTGATTAGTAGCATATTTATTTGCCAACAAGCATTTTTTGGGTAACAATGAAATATCCTGATTCTACAAACCATTATTATTTGCATATTTTTATACATAATATATTTGGCTATTAGTCTTTTATTGATTATTTATTTATTTATTTATTTATTTATTTATTTATTTATTTATTTATTTTTTGTATTATATATTATGCACTCTCTTTAATATTTATACTGTATATTTGTATGTATGTAGTTGCATATATCCATTATATATATATATATATACAGTCATATGAAAAAGTTTGGGCACCCCTATTAATCTTAATCATTTTTAGTTCTAAATATTTGGGTGTTTGCAACAGCCATTTCAATTTGATATATCTAATAACTGATGGACACAGTAATATTTCAGGATTGAAATGAGGTTTATTGTACTAACAGAAAATGTGCAATATGCATTAAACCAAAATTTGACCGGTGCAAAAATTTGGGTACCCTTATCATTTTATTGATTTGAATACTCCTAACTACTTTTTACTGACTTACTGAAGCACAAAATTGGTTTTGTAACCTCACTGAGCTTTGAACTTCATAGCCAGGTGTATCCAATCATGAGAAAAGTTGTTCTCCTATTTGAATCTCCTCTGAAGAGTGGCATCATGGGCTCCTCAAAACAACTCTCAAATGATCTGAAAACAAAGATTATTCAACATAGTTGTTCAGGGGAAGGATACAAAAAGTTGTCTCAGAGATTTAACCTGTCAGTTTCCACTGTGAGGAACATAAATGGAAATGGAAGACCACAGGGACAGTTCTTGTTAAGCCCAGAAGTGGCAGGCCAAGAAAAATATCAGAAAGGCAGAGAAGAAGAATGGTGAGAACAGTCAAGGACAATCCACAGAACACCTCCAAAGAGCTGCAGCATCATCTTGCTGCAGATGGTGTCACTGTGCATCGGTCAACAATACAGCACACTTTGCACAAGGAAAAGCTGTATGGGAGAGTGATGCGAAAGAAGCCGTTTCTGAAAGCACGCCACAAACAGAGTCGCCTGAGGTATGCAAAAGCACATTTGGACAAGCCAGCTTCATTTTGGAAGAAGGTCCTGTGGACTGATGAAACAAAGATTGAGTTGTTTGGTCATACAAAAAGGCGTTATGCATGGCATCAAAAAAACACAGCATTCCAAGAAAAACACTTGCTACCCACTGTAAAATTTGTGGAGGTTCCATCATGCTTTGGGGCTGTGTGGCCAATGCCGGCACCGGGAATCTTGTTAAAGTTGAGGGTCACATGGATTCAACTCATTATCAGCAGATTCTTGAGAATAATGTACAAGAATCAGTGACGAATTTGAAGTTACGCCGGGGATGGATATTTCAGTAAGACAATGATCCAAAACACAGCTCCAAATCTACTCAGGCATTCATGCAGAGGAACAATTACAATGTTCTGGAATGGCCATCCCAGTCCCCAGACCTGAATATCATTGAACATCTGTGGGATAATTTGAAGCGGGCTGTCCATGCTCGGCGACCATCAAACTTAACTGAACTGGAATTGTTTTGTAAAAAGGAATGGTCAAAAATACCTTCATCCAGGATCCAGGAACTGATTAAAAGCTACAGGAAGCAACTAGAGGCTGTTATTTTTGCAAAAGGAGGATCTACTAAATATTAATGTCACTTTTCTGTTGAGGTGCCCATACTTTTGCACCGGTCAAATTTTGGTTTAATGCATATTGCACATTTTCTGTTAGTACAATAAACCTCATTTCAATCCTGAAATATTACTGTGTCCATCAGTTATTAGATATATCAAATTGAAATGGCTGTTGCAAATACCCAAATATTTAGAACTAAAAATGATTAAGATTAATAGGGGTGCCCAAACCCTTTCCGAAAAATATATATATATGCGGTTTTACTAGTATTCGTTTATGTATAAAAAACAGGGTAGCTTTGTATTGTTCATTATATTCAGTTGATGAAGAGTTCATATTTTATACAGTTTTTATGATATTGTTGTCACTAACTTTTTATATATATTCACTTGATCACAATTTTTTGAAGAATATATACCAGCCACAACCATTTAGAATTTGCAGCTGTAATATCCTCAGAAATAAGTTTATCCTGTTAGAGTGATTTCTTCCTCTATTTTTTCCTCTTTTTTTGTTTTTTTTGTTTTTCATTGTATAAAATTTTTGCTATATATATCAGCATGAACGAACCCCTTTATAAAAATTGTTGTGTGTCCAATGACCAAGCTACACTTACGGTTCATTCAAATCAATGATAACACGCTTCTTTCGCTTACCTAAACACCGTAGTAAATAAGACCTATGTACTTTTGTTTATAAACATACGCACTAGTTTTATGAATCACTACAATTAAGGCTTCATGCACAACACTTGCTCCAAGTAACTATAGTTGTCCCTCTCCTTTCTGTTTGTAAACTCAGCGCCGCTCCTTCACAATAGAGCAAGCATTAGTCATACATCGGTATAGAAGCTGAACGGATCGAGCATGTGCAATCCCTGACTACAGGGGAACGCAACAAAAATTTTTAAAAAATTTGA
Organism: Leptodactylus fallax; assembly: GCA_947044405.1. Lineage (NCBI taxonomy): Eukaryota > Metazoa > Chordata > Amphibia > Anura > Leptodactylidae > Leptodactylus > Leptodactylus fallax. The sequence continues at coordinate 97,018 of CAMRHE010000088.1, read as the reverse complement.
TTCGGCCGATTCACCAAATTTTCCATAACAATTTGATTGGATCCGAATTAATTCACGGCGAATCACGTTAACCCCTTCCCGACATCCACCCTATTAGTATGGTGCTGCCGGGAAGGACTTCCCACAAACCAAGTTGGAAGCATGGTACGCACACAGAAACTGTGTAACGGCTGACACTGTCCTCTAGCACCCCCATTCGGAGCTGAGCTAGCACGCCTGCCGATAGCAGGTGTTAACCCCTGAGATGCCGCAGTCAAACATGACCACGGCATCTCATGGGTTTTATTATATTTTGGGGTGCCGATTGGCTCCCGCTGCGACGTTTTCAGGGGGTACCGCTGCTCCTATTCGGCAGCCCGGGATCTAACCAGTGACCCCAGGTCTGGCCCATCGCTGTCCCTCCGCATACCTGGTTGATCCTGCCTTGAATGGAGACTGTCAGCCTATGCTTCTGCACACTGCAATACACGTGTATTGCAGCATATACCTATTAAAGCAGTTATCAGAATATCACTGCTTCAATCCGCTATGGGGACAAAAAGAAAAAAAAATGTAAAAAAAAGTTTAGAAAAGTGTTTAAACCCCCCCTAGAGCTGGTGCTATTATTATACTTTGGGTTCTCCTCAGAGTATAATAATCAGAGGCCCATGGGAAGTGATTAAAAATAACAAACACTTATACTCACCTTACCTCACCTTTTCTGGGTATCTGGCAGTTTGCAGCGTCCTCCTCGCTTCTCTTCTTCCTTGCGACTGAGGTCCTCCTTCCCAGATGTCACTGCTGGGGCCTGTGATGATATCATTACACTGGCGCGCTCCACATGACTGCTGGGGCTCAATCACAGGCAGTGAGGCTTGGGGAGTAGGACCCAGAAGAGCTCTGGAGTGGATGCTGAGCCCAGGACAGGTGAGTATCAGTATTTTCTTATTTTTAATCACCTCCGTTGGCCTGGCATCTAATGAAAAGGGGCCCGGCGATCACTAGGCCCCTCTCCATTAGCAGTATGTACCGTATAGCGTTCAGGGAACCAGGTGGACATGTAGCAAAGCGGAACCCTTTGGATGGCGCGGTCATGCTTGACTGCAGCATCCAAGGGGTTAAAACCCCCGATCAGAGCTGTGCGATTCGTTACCATGAAGTGTGAGTAAATCCGGATTCGCTCATCTCTATGTATATCAATAGATTGCTTCCCTTGACTTTTTTGTTTATTACTAGAACCTGACCAAATAGTTGTAACCCTTTTGCTTTTAAGTAGCTTCATTTATGTCTTATTTTAAAATTGTCTTATTAAAAGATTAACATTTTATATTGGCATTTGGTTATCATCATTTTGAAGGTGGTATTTTTTGTTATACATGCGGCCTGTTTAGTGTAGAAGGTCATTACCACTCGGTAGCTCACTCTGAGTTGAATATTTGTTTGTCATCTTTGCTATTGCTTAGTTTAACATTATGGATCTTGTCAAAGTCACTCAAATCTTTATTCTTGGCCATTTTTACTGCTTTCAAGACATCAAGTTCAAAAATTGACATTTCATTTGCTGCCTAATACATCCCACCTCTTGACAGGTGTTATTGTCACAAGACAATCAATGTTTTTTTTATGATATCTAGAAGCCATGCTTTAAAATGTACCTCCACTTAAAAAACATTTCATAAATGAATACTACATTTTAATATAAGAAACTTAATTTCATTTCCATCTCCACTTATTAGGCTGCTCTCTTTATCTTTATGCAGGCTGTTTATTTATAAAGAATCTATCTTCGTATTCAAATCACACACAGGGGTCTATGGAGAGGGATGAGGGAGGAGGCTTGCCTCTGTGCAGTGGTAGAGTGTTATCTTGAAGATACAGCAGTGTTAGAAGAGCTCTCCTGCATGAATAGTGAAACAGAGTATAGCAGCAGCAGATCTGTTTTTTTGAACAGCAGCCTCCCCCTCCTCTCTCCATAGATGTCTATTAGAGATGAGCGAATTTCTCAAAAGTTCGATTCTGCAGTTCGATTCGAATTTCCCAAAAAATTTGCTTCGATCCGGATTAATTTGTGGCAAATATCGCTAAAAAACACCTATTTCCTGGCTTCAGAGAGCCTGTATAGTGGTCTAGAACACTGTACCTTGCAGTAACATGCATAGGGAGCCTTCTGTGGTAGTGAAACAATACTGTGAGTTAGTATGACATGCACATGACAGACGTAGCTCTTAGAACCACTGCACACTTCACTTATTTGGCCAGTTACAGGGCCAAAACTGACCAACTAACTCAAGTGTGAACTCAGCCTTACAGGTCCATGTTAGTGCCAGGTAGAAAGAACTGTGCAGAGGCTCAACATCCTACTGTAGCGTGAAAGAGCGCACTCCTTTTACACCATTATCTGCTGATTCCACATTGATGTCTACAGAGTGGCAAGGCGACATAATGTGAAATTGGCAGCAGCAAGAGGTGGCCATACAGTAACCCAGTAGTGGCAGCGGCATGAGGAGGGCATACAGTGACCCAGTGGCAGCAGAATGAGGAGGATATACAGTGACCCGGTGGCAGTGGCATGAGGAGGGCATACAGTAACCCAGTGGCAGCAGCATGAGGAGGCCATACAGTGACCCAGTTGCAACGGATTGAGGAGGCCATATAGTGACCCAGTTGCAACGGCATGAAGAGGCCATACAGTGACCCAGTTGCAGCAGCATGAGGACTGTACAGAGTGACCCACTGGAAGTGGCATGAGGAGAACATACAGTGACCCAGTAACATTGTGGAGGTGTCAGCAGTCTTAGGAGGCCATACAGTGACCCAGTGTCAGAGTGACCCAGTGGAAGCAGCATGAGGAGGACATACAGCGACCCAGTTCCTCCTCTGTGTGACTTTGTTCGCCCAGGCAAACAAGGTGTAGAACAGCATGACACTTCTGTGCCCTGCACATGTGGTATGCTGGAGGAGCACTGTGAATTGTCCCTACAGTGGAGGCTGAGGAAACAGTGGAGGATGAGGTGGACATTGTAGCAGGACCAATGGCATGAGAACGTGGAAGCATAAGCGGCGTCACCTGGCCAAGTTGCTGGTGACAAGGTGACATAATGTGAAGTTGGCAGCAGCATGAGTAGGCCATACAGTGACCCAGTGGCAGAGGTAGCAGCAGCCTTAGGAGGCCATACAATGACCTGGTGACAGAGTGAGGAGACCATACAGTCACCCAGTGGCAGAGTGCAGAGGTGGCAGCAGAGTGAGCAGGCCACAGAGTGGCAAGGTGATATAATGTGGAGGTACAAACAGCCTTAGGAGGCCATACAGTGACCCAGTGGCAGAGTGAGGAGGTGGCAGCAGCGTGAGTAAGCCACAGAGTGGCAAGGTGATATAATGTGGAGGTAGCAACAGCCTTAGGAGGCCATACAGTGATCCAGTGGCAGAGTGAGGAGGTGGCAGCAGCATGAGGAGGCCATACAGTGACCCAGGGCTGTGGTGATTTTACCCCCAACACTCCGAAGTAACTGACTGCTACCGCCACTGCCTCCGTCAACCCCTGCACCACTGCTTTCCGGGCAGGTAGGCTGCTGCGAAGCGGGTGGTCTACCCCAGGCACGTTTAGCTCCCAACCTCCCACTGCTGCCACCCTGTTGACTCCGCCACTGCCTCATGCGCAAGCTGCAACCGTCTTCTCCTGATAACGATGAAGCCCCTTCATCACCCAGCTCCCAATTATGATTGGCTACATCGTCATCCACTACTGTCTGCAGGTCACTGATGTCCTCCTCAACACCAGCTCCCACGCCACTCTCCTCATAACTACCTGTTGCTCCCAATTACGATCAGCTACATCGTCATCCACTACTGTTTGCAGGTCACTGATGTCCTCCTCAACATCAGCTCCCACGCCACTCTACTCATCACTACTTGTCCACCTACCAGAGGAAGCGGCGGATGTCGCCTCCACATCTTGGCTGAGCAGTAGCTGCTGACTGTCCTCTAGTACCTCCTTCTCACTGTACAGTGGATCTGAGACCACAGCATAGAGTAGTTCTCTAGTTGAGGGAACAGAAAAGGACAGAGGCAGGTTGAGGACAGGTGAGGGCACAGGGCCTGCTGCCAGGCCATGCCAAATCAGGGTTGTGTCTGATGAACCCAAAGACTCTTGGCTGGAGGTGTCTGATGCGACTTGGGATGAAGTGGATGACCGAGTCAACCAGTCTACAAACGTTAGGTTGCTGGTCAAGACACGACCGCTACTTGACACTGGGAGCTTAAGCCTCTGTAAATGACCCCTGCTGCCACGCCCCCTTACTCTGCTGCGACCTATGCCTGCGCCAGAAACATTTAGGCCTATGGCCCTCCCCTGTGCATGGCCTCTTGCTTCTCTGTCTGACATACTGTTTGATGAAAAAACGTAATTGCAAAGGAAATAAATACAGGGCAAAAAGGCCTGTAATTTTCTACTTTGAAGAGAACGGCAAATATGCCCCTTATTTCTTTCCCCACTAATTAACACCTATAAAAAAAAGCATGATAAAAGCAGAGATTTGTGGCTAAGAATTATTGATTTTTGCCAATACTGTATTGAGAAATGGCCTGTAACTTAATAATGGGAACAAAATGATGAATATGGTCCTTATGGGTTTCCACACTAATAAAAACCTTTAAATAAGTGATAACCACTAAGAATTATTGAATTATTCATTTTTGACAATACTGTATTGATAAATGTCCAGCAACTTTATACTGGGAACAAAATAACGAATATGATCGTTATGTCTTTCCCCACGTTAAAGGCGTTAGAACAAATAAGTGCAAATATTAGTGGATGATAATTCAGTTTTCTTTGGCACCGTAGTACTGACAAATGGCCTGTAATGTTATGCTTTGGAAGAACAGTGAATAAGCCCCTTATAATAAACGCCTTGAAAAAGGTGTTTATTATAGATAAGTGCAGATATTAGTGGATGATAATTCACAGTTTTTTTTGCTGTACTGCACTGCAAAACGCTTGTTGTGTTCCACCTTGAAAACACAGGTATGAGTAATGAGCAGCAGTATAACGGCAGTGAGTGCTGCAATGTGTATTAAAATTCTTGCTGTAAATGACCCTGCAACCACCCCAAATTCTTCTCTCAATTCCTCCCTATCCTTTCCCTACAGTTCTAAGGTTCTTTCCCTGAACTTCTATCTGTTTTCTAAGTCTTTCTCTAGCTTCTGCTGACGTCTGTCCCTACAGTAAGAGCAATGTGAAATGACTGTACCTAAAATGGCCCAGGGTTTTTATAGGGCTGTGACATCACAGGGCCGGCTGGCTGCTGATTAGCTACATGCTTGGCATTGTGGGTGATCCCACGTCCCCAGAGTTCCTTTCCCCTTGCCCTAACATGTGTAGCAGCCATTTTATTAAAAAATGAGATTCAATGCATCGAAGCATGAAGAAATCCGGAATCAAGGCGAATCGAAGATTTCCTGAAATTCAGATCGAATTCCACTTTTGCAGCTTCAATTCGCTCATCTCTAGTCATCACATGCGCCTGCAGTTCCTGGGGCCGGAGCACACAGGAATATGCGTCACACATAGTGGTGAAGCAGGAGCTGTCTGCAGATGGCTCTTGCTTCATCATTGTATTTAACTCATCTCCGTCCTCCAGATGCAGATGAGATGGTACCGGGACATATGTCCCGCCGACCAGGACAGCGGGACAGGACCCGGAATCCGGGACTGTCCCGCTGAATCTGGGACGGTTGGGAGGTATGCTGTACTGCTGGCACCATTACTGCTAGTACTAGTGTTACTGTTTGTATCTATTTCATACTGTCAGTTACTTGGGGGATTCCTTCCAATAAAATAGCCAAACTCACTGTATAGGCAAAAAGTGTGCAGCCTAAATCCTGTCCTCTCCTCCTAAACTTCCTGACTCACGTGCACTAATATAGAGGGGGAGAGGGACGGGGGGAGGGGGAAAAACATGGCTGCTGCCATAGAGAATAATAAATTGCTTTCCTAATTTATTTTTCATGCTTTGTAATTACGATATAAGAGAAAATAAGAGCGAGAAAAATCAGTAATTGATGTGAGGTGTCACATAGGAAATTATTTATTATTTTCTATTTGTATGGATTCTGGGTTTAGTACTCTTTTAGACTGAGCAAAATTCATCAAGTATTTACGACTATTTGATGAATAGTGATAAATTAAGTCATTTTTAGGTGCATTTGATGAATTACTCCAAATTTTTCCATTGTGCATTATGTCATGAAGTATTTAAATGAATTTAGAAGTCTATGGGGCAAATTTACTACTACTGGGACTGTCTAATAGTTAAACAGTGCAAACGTAGACTAGACACTCTTAAACTGCACCAGATTTATTAAAGTGTCTACTGCTGAATGATAAATCTTACACATCTTTAGACTGCCTAGTATAACTTTACAACACGTATTAGTTGGCTTATTTTTAGCCTAAGGTCCCACGTAGCAGGCCGCAGAGAAAAAGGGAACTTTTCACAGAAAGTCCACAAAGGTTTCCTCTGCGGACTTTCTGCTTCAATTATACCTATAGGGAAACCGCTGGCATTTCTGTAGGTATAAATGACATGCTGTGATTTCCAATGTGATGATTTTGGAAACCGCAGCATTTATGGCTCCGCGTATTTTTCTGCAATGTGTGGATGGGATTTGCTAGACCATTACTGCGGTTTTTGCGGCCAAACTGCAGAGTTTACACCACATGGGACCCCGGCCTAAAACTGTAAATGTGATATAGTTTCATTAGTAAATAGTTTGTGTATGGATTCATCTTTTTTTGTTACAATTAATGTATGCGTGGGAAAAGAAAAACAATTTTTTAAACACTATCATATCTTTTAAAACTTTTGACATAGTTGTGTTTGGTCTTCTGATTTACATGATTCATTTTTATATTTTCTTGAGAACACTAAGAACTGAATCTCTCCCAAACAAAAGCCATATGTCATATGGAAGCAAATACTGATATAATCCAAGAATTAGGATTTAAACGCCTTTTGGAAATTGTGATAGCTAAGGGGTGCTTGGTTACTGCTGAGATGGACAATCTGCTGATAATAATAGAGGTTTACTTGCCACAAATGATTTTAAGATTTCTAGTGTGTACAGTATCAACATAATTTATGTCATCTTTGTAAATAAAAATATATTTGTCGAAAATTAAGTAAATACAATAAAATCATAAAATGTAGAAATGAAATAGCAACCAAGCAAAAATAGAATGTCTGGTATAGAAACATTTTCAAATACCCTTTAGGGCAGGGGTCTCAAACTCAATTTACCCGGGGGCCGCTGGAGGTAGAGTCTGGGTGAGGCTGGGCCGCATCAGGTTTTCCACACCGGTAATATGCTCCCTAGTGGCCCCTGCACACGGTAATATGCTCCCTAGTGGCCCCTGCACACGGTATTGTGCTCCCTAGTGGCCCCTGCACACGGTATTGTGCTCCCTAGTGGCCCCTGCACACGGTATTGTGCTCCCTAGTGGCCCCTGCACACGGTATTGTGCTCCCTAGTGGCCCCTGCACATGGTATTGTGCTCCCTAGTGGCCCCTGCACACGGTATTGTGCTCCCTAGTGGCCCCTGCACACGGTATTGTGCTCCCTAGTGGCCCACCCACGAACTATTATTATACTCTTTTATACTCTTTTCAAAACCCAGAGTATAATGATTGGAGACCCAGGGGAGGATACAAACATAAAAACCAGTGTTACTTACCTATCCTGGAAACCGGAGCACTCCCAGCAGCTTTCAGCCCTGTCTAATTGCGCACAGACGTCACGCAATGAGACCGTTGACGCGACCTGATGACGTCACCAGAGCGCCCAAGCCTGCTCGGAGTGACAGCAGATCGCAGGAGAGATGAGTAACATTGGTTTTTATGTTCCTTCACATCCCCTGGGTCTCCGATTATTATACTCCGGGGTCTAAAAAGACCCTGGAGTATAATAATAGTAGTATTTGAGGCCCGCGGCCTCACTTACCGATGCCCGCGGCTGCTCACAGCGGCATCCACTTCCTCTTCTACGTCCCATAGCAGAAGGGGAAGCGGGGGCGGCCATGAGCAGACGCCGGTTAGGGAAATAAATAGGCCATCACCTGCTGGGGATACTCCAGCAGGTAACGGCCTATTTATATAAATAAAATACAAAAGTTCTCCTCACCTACCTGTGATGCCTTGATGCAGCCGCCGCCTCCTCCTCTTGTCCGAGACGTCTGTGTCTCAGCGTAGGAGGCGCGATGACGTCATTATATCGCTGCCTGCGTTGTGATGCGGACGTCTCATAAGCCAGCCCAGGACAGGCCCCGCTCAGCGTTGTTTTTTTTAAAGCGGCCTGTCCTGGGCTGGTTTACATTAGATAGTAAAAAATGCCGCCCCCCAGACAGTGTGCCCCTGGTGCCATTCGTATCAAATTCGGGCCGCACTAACATTAAACTTTGATATTGAGGTGGGGGCCGCAAACTATTGTCCCGAGGGCCGCAGTTGGCAGTTGAGTTGAGTATATATCTCCCTCATCTCATAAATTTCAAGTACCATATAATGTTTTGTTTACTCTTGGTTTGCACTGCAATGGAATGAAACCCTTTCACCCACTTTTGGTGACCATTTATTGGATAGACCTTCTAATAAATAGCAATTGTCTAAAGCAAGCAACCTAGAGTTGGGCAATTAATAAAACAATACTTTACAGAGCTGATGTCATACACGCTATACAAGGTGCTGTGAGCTTCAAAATGAAGCATTTCAGTGATGGTGATGTAGGGATGGATCTGTTATTCATTTCACTGCATAATACAGAGAGCACTGAGTGCTGAAAAGCTTGTGTAACCCTGCAAGGAGCACTTTGCATACAGCAGATGTTGCAGTTAATGCCAAACCAGGACCCACTACAGCAGACATCAGCCATTTTATCCTGAGGGACAGTGGATTACATTTCCCTACACCCCTTACTCTAGGGGGAGGAGTATCAGAGAAAGGGACTGATTGGCTGAGCAGGGAATTATGGGAAAGGTCTGCACAGGAGAGAAGACAGGCAGCCACATGGGCTGCAGAAAGGGCTTCTTCCAGCAACTGCCAGGGAGCACATAGCTTGGCACTGGGTAACCCAGGAAATAGAGATAGTCCTGCCAGCCCACCAGCTCACTCTGAGGAAAGAAGTAGCATCCCTGCAGCAGTAGCAGTACTACCTGTCCAGATTGACTAGACTCCCAAAAGGTACCCAGGGCTGCATCCAAGAAGACTCCTGTCTCATACTCCATTAGTATCCTGTCACCTGAAAGCTTCAGCACCCTGTGAGACTCCAGGCTGGCACCAGAGTTAGTGAGTAAGAGTTAGTGAGTAGACTTTGCTGGAGTTTGCTGTACTGCTGTTAAAAGGTTTATGAGAACTGTGGTAGAAAGGATCTGCTGTGTCTATAGTGCACCAACCTTTCCTTAATGCGCGCCATCGTCCACGGCAACTGGGCCCCAACGGATGGACTGTTCTGTTTATTGCTGCAGCCATTAGTAATTCTGCATTGTGTGATGTTATTTAGGAGTGCACGCTGTTACCTGCAGTATGATTGCATGTGTGTCACTATCTTAACCCTGTGCTATTCCCTATAGTTTATTATACCCGCCAGGCCTGGCACATAGTCCATTCCTACCACTAGGGGGTGAATACTATAGGATGTACCTGTGCATTGTCATGTGAATTACTGAAACATTTCTCTGTTCACATTTTATTAAGTTTGCCCTTGTTTACCCTTCCCATAATAAACCGTTAAGTAGTTTTACCCTCAACATTTGTGAGTGTGTACTGAGCTTATGTGGGGGTTTCCCGAGTCGACCCCTAGCAGAAGAGGAAGACCCTCCTGAATTCCTATAGAGCTCCTAGCAAGACTCGGGTGGAGGCACTGCGCCATAGTGAGGTGAGAACTACAACACACCCTGCCTACAGAGGTCGGCCCAAAGGGGTGTTACACTTGCAAATTGCAATAGATATATAAAATCTTAGGAGTAGGAGAGTTTAGTCAGATTTAATCAATTACAGGCAGACTAGTGATAGTAATCATAGATAAGAGTGAAAAAAAAATATCTGTGCTGTGTGAGCCTGACTGCAACAGTAAAGCTAAGGTCCCACATTGTGGAAACACAGCTTTTCTCCTGCTGCAGAAAAGCAGCAGAAAAAAAAACCGCTGCATTTTACAGTACCAATAAAGTGAATGAGATTCTGACTAGTCCCATCCACACATTGCAGAAAAAAATGCTGCAGAAAAGGTGCGTTTTTGAAAAACACAGCATGTCAATTTTACCCATGGAAATGCTTGCATTTTCCCTATAGATTTAATAAGAGAAGAAAAAATGCAGAGAAAACTGCAGCAAAAACACAATGAAAAATGCTACGGAAAAAAACGCGATGCCTTTCCACAGCGCTTTTTAGCTGTGTTCTGCAACATGGGGCCTTAGCCTAATACAGACAAAGGACAGTTAACCCTTTCATTGCCATTAACCTAATTTTATTTAAGTCTGTTTTACAATAGAGCAGTCTATAGAGTGTCTGAACATAGGTTATACTGACAGTCAGTCCTGTTTGTAAAAAATTTTTCTTAAGGATTTTTTGGAGCAAGAGTTTAATTTTTTTTTTTCATCAATACATACAAACTGCTGTTCTATCAGTAAAACTCTTATTCTGTCTATATTAATCTGAAAAAATCTCTGTTATTTAAGTTTTTTTTTGGCTTACCTAATAAACAGTGCGATGCAGCCTGCTAATCTGAAAAAATATCAGTTTCTTAGGCCATGGCGGAAAAAAGCACAGCGTTTTACAGTCACTGTTTAGTGGATGGGATCCCATCCCCACAGTGCGGTAAAATACACACAGCGGACACGCTGTCGCAGTTTTGGAAATCGCAGCATGTCAATTATACCTACGGAAATGCCAGTGGTTTCCCTATAGGTAACTTTCTGTGAAAAGCGCTGCAAGAAATACGGTGATGCGATGTTGCTGAGGGACGCTACGTGACCTTAGCCTGAAGCAGTTTTTTGCTGCTTGCCTAGTTGATCTATTATTTTTAAAGCTTATAATGGCATAAAAACACAAATCAGTCATACTTACCTCCACGGAGTATTCATCATTTCTGTCTGATGCTCCCTGGCCCCTTGCTTGGTCTCTGCTTCCTGGTCTTCTCTTACCATAGATGAAATGCTGCTCAAGCAATCACTGACTAAGGCAGGTCAGGTCATCACTTCAGCTAGTGATTGGTTGAGTGGGTGTTTTACTGTTTTGTTTTTTATGCCAGTCTGTGCCTTTAAAAAAACTGATCTGATGAACAGATTTTTTAGAATTTATTTTAAACTAAACTATCAAAGCTCACATGTATGGTATTTGTATTATTTATGCAGTTGAACAAATACAGCATGTAAGAAATATATTCTGTTTGGGACTACATATTATAAAGATTGAATTTTATATTAATATTATTGATTAAATCATTACATCGATTTTCCTCCCTTTAGTCAGCAAGTCCAATAGAAAAAACAAAAGTATGGTATTGCATAATATTAGAAAAAATGGTTATCTCTGGATCCACATAACTTTCACAAACTGATGATCCTTGACTCTCTAGACACTAATAGAACAATGTATCTGCTGCTTTTGATATATGAACAACTCTCAATAGCCTGAAAGAAGCATCAAAGAGCAAGTGATCTGTACACAGTACATAAAGATCAAATCCTGGAATACGTAAAATTGTGTACATTTTATGTTTCAATGGTTTACATATTATCATTGCCATTTTTAGTCCTGGCATACAGTTTAATATCCCAATGAAATGTATTCAAAGCGGAGAATGGTAGTAAAATGACTTTATTGTCAAAAGTTGTGAAATGATTTGTAAAAAGGTAATCCAAGTCACTAACACATGTACAGAGCGCGGGGCTTTACCTACAATTTAATTATCTTTGAGAGTGTAAATAATTTTTATAGGTTTGTAGACAAAAAATAAAGGTAAAAGAAAATTTTTTTTTGAAATCCCAGCATGTCTGCTGCGGATATTTTTCTGCAATGTGTGGATGGGATTAACCAGAATCCCATCCACTTTGCAGGTACTGTAAAAAACAGAATTTTTGGCCATAGCAAAATCGCGCAGTTTACACTATGTGGGACTTCGGCCTACAGTATTTGTCCATGATTAGAAAAATATGCTGAATATTTTCCAGAAATGGCAACAAACCTGTATAGGTGTGGTGTTTAGAATAACAGCTCAGCTATACCAGACACAACCTATGGACACATGTGAATGAACGACAAATGGCAAACATTTGTAATGCGCTTTTCTCACACAAAGGGCTTAATGCACAGAGAGTGTTAGTGACTGCTGTATAGGTGTCATGCCCAACATCCACAATGGTTGGGTGTTTTATAGGAAGCCATTTTATCTATCAGTACATTTTTGGCATGTAGGAGAAAACAAAGCGGCCAGGTTTATTCCAAGAACAGCAAATCTTGGACAACTGATTAGATGGTGTTTACATGGGGTCTTTTTTTTTTTTACTGAAGAACTGCCTGTGGTTTTTAATTGCATAATGTGTAACACATATTACTATACATTAAGTAATGGCCATTAACTGAAAAGTCTTTGGTTTACTAGTTGTTAGCATATTGGTGAAATGCACAGTAACATGTTACTCATTACTGCATTTAAAGAATGCATGTAATTCTTTAGCAAAAAAGCACTATGTAACAATGAGACTGTATAAATGGTTTATACCATTCAGTCTGTTATTCATATATTGCTGAATACACCACTTGACCCCTTATAACACTGTTGATTATAAGATTTTATCACATATGTATGTTTGTGTGTAATTTAGAAATTGACTTCCGCTGATTATTGCCCCTCATCAGTGTGAAGCAAAGTGCTGGCTCGCTAGGTGAGAGGTCAAAGATGTGGATCAGAAGTGGTACTATGTCTCTTTAAGGACACTGCCATTTCAGGCAACCTTGGTGTACAGAGGCTTACAGACTTGCAGGCTTTAATCCCAGATTATGACACTAGGTTTCTGAAAAAACAGGTATTCATGTATAAGGAGCTACCATCTGAAAGATGGAAATATAGCATGTTTTCCCTTTTCCACCAAAGACAACTTATTTGCATATTGTTTTCCAGAATCCTTAGCAGATATGGTTTATAATTATTTGTACACCAAAAGGTAGTCTAAGGGAGACATAGTACCCATTCTGACCCATGTCTATTACCTCTCACCTAGAGTGTCACTACACTGCTTAGCACTGATGAGGTACAACAAACCTGAAACAGCTGCCTGTAGATGGATCTCTCTTCCTTTTGCAGGAGATATTCCAGCTTGGCTTTAATTATAGATCATGCCACTACGTTTCTGGAAAACTAAGCACTGATCTATAGGAATTTACCTTCTGAAAGCTGGCTCTAGCGCAAGTTTTTCTTTTTCCAGTAAGCAGAACCTATTTGCATAACCTCTGGCAAATAATGATTTTAAAAAACCTAGTCAAGATCGCAAAAGATGTATGCATAAGGATAACTCATACATAACTTACAATACTTTGGTATTCAAATCCACACTGTTATTAGCCATATATATGAATATATAAACTTTAAACCAGGTACCATCACAATTTTAACCATCACAAAAAAGTAGAAGTGGAAGAGGGGAAGATTTGTTTATAATGCAGTTGACTGCATGATCGTAATTTCTCATATTTTATACCCTGTTTTGGTGAAACCACAATGTATAAAAATGGTCATTGACAATTTAGGAAATATACATAGGCAAGGGAAAAAAAAACTATAGATTTATAAAAAAAAAAAAAGGTGGCAAAAAAAACCTCACACTTCACCTCATCCAGGTTCTTTATGAATATTTCTTTATTAATATGGCTTCCATTCCAAAAACAATATTTTTCAATGTTTTACACCAAAAAACTAGTATATTTATCTAACTGATAAAACTTGCTAACTGCAGCCACACCTAGGGGGAGCTCAGCACATAGAAATTAATACCTCTACTACTGAAATCATTAATAGCTTCAAAAATCTCTTGCAGTGGGTCAATGTTGGGAAGCTCCAGAAGTTCAGAGGTGGGCCCCCCTCCCCCATGGGCCCCAATAGGGAGATGTTTGGCCAGATACTCTGTGTATCAAAATTTCTCCCTCTGTTTACTCCTGAGGGAAAATAAACCACAAAATATCTGAAATTTGAAAAAATAAGGGAAACAGCTTTCTTTTTGATAAATGGGACTCAATAAGGTACAGTATAAAACTTAACATAGTATATGAAACACCTGACAAACATTTATTGCTACACTAAAACTTTTAAACTAATTTGGTTAAAATTCTACCAGTGGCCATAAATTATTCACAGAATGATAAAATACAGAAAACATGTAATTACTTATTTCATATGCACTTAAAGAGTAGAAATTTGTAAATATAGTGAGATATCTAATACGTTCCTCTAAGAATGGGCTAAAGATATTTAAGACCTATCCTTAACTGTAGGTACTTGATAGTGCTGCAGAGGTTTGTTTGTAGGATGAACACATGGTGTTAGTCTCATAATTGTCATTTGATGCTTACAGTATCTTACATTTGACACTATTTATTAAAAGAATAACCCAGTCTACATACCGTAATTTTCTGACAAGTTGAAAAGATTTGGAATTACATTACTTCTCTGATTCAGGAAGCTTCAAAGGTTGGTGTCTGACTTAAAATCTTTAAGTAACGGCTGCTGGTATCTCCTAATAAAGTGTTGACTGTTTCTGATAAACCTTTCATTTATTTATTTTATTGAACAACTATCTGGAATTAAAAAAAAAAATCAACTTTAATAGAAGAATTATTATAGACATATTTCTTAGCCTCTTACCTTGGTAAATTGTTAGTATTCTTAACTTGCTCTAGTATAATCTACAACATTTATTATTTTGATCCAATCTATTAATTTATCAAATGTATTTATTTTTCTTTTGCTTTGTCTGACATAGCAACTCAACCCCCTTTAAGGCTAAGGCACCACATGGAGTCCCCGCAGCAAAAACGCGCTGCTGGAAAAGCCACCTGGCAACGCAGCACAGAAAGTTTGCAGAGGTTTCCATAGATATAATAGACATGCTGCGATTTCCAAATCCACAATGGTTTTGGAAATCACCGCGTGTCCGCACCGTGAATTTTACCGCAAAGTGGGCATGGAATTCGCTAGAATCCCATCCACTTTGCTGTGACTGTAAAACACCGTGGGCGTGAGGTTAAATACCAGACACAACCGAGGCCAAGAATGGTGCAGTTTCTGAAAGATTGAAGCCAAGTTTTCCTAATCTTGTACCACCCTTTTAATTTCTACAAGGACAACCTAAACATATTTCTGAATTAAGAGCCTTTAGCAAGACAACTTTTTAAAAAACAAGAATAGAAAGTGTGTCAACAAGCTATACATCATGGTTTTTACTTCATTCTTACAGGGGTTATTTAGTTTAGAAAACCTGTTTTCAAATATTGTATTATGAAATGTTGAATTATTAGAGCAGATCCTACATTTTCTATTAGTCAGAGTGGAGTAGCAGTAGAAAGAACATCCCTCTCTATGGTGAATCTGACAATCCGTGCATTATACAGACAGTCCATTGATTGCCTCAGCTAAAGGAAATGTAAACACTTTCTGCCAGCTTCTCCAATATGTTAAACTCATTGTCTGGTTCCCATCAGTTTATTGCTGGGGCATTCTACTTTTATCTAAAGCAAATAACCTATTTAAGTAGTGTTATTTTATATAGACTAAAAGGGTGCTCAAGCATAGGTAAGTACCATGCATGTATGTAAATATGTATATTCATATAAAATTTCCAGGCATTTTTATTACATGCATATATGTACTGTATAAGGAAGATGTAAGCCAACAAATGCAGCATGTCTTCATCAGTTTTATTAAATTTACTTGTATACAGACTGAACAAGAGTATTGGGACATCTACATATTACACCTACAGCAGTTTTTATGATATTCCATTCTAAATCCATAGACATTAATATGGAATTGGTCTCACCTTGCAGCTTTCATTCTTACGTTCACTCTTCTGAGGAGGCTTTCTACAAGATTTAGAGATGTGCCAGTAGAATGTTTGTGAAGTCAAACACTGATATTGCTGGCTCACAATCTCCATTCTGGTTTGTCCCAAAGGTGATCAATGGAGTTGAGGTCTGACCGATCAAGTTTTTTCCACACCAAAGTCACCCAACCATGTCTTTATGAATCCTCCTTTGTGCATTGGGGCATAGTCATGCTGGAACATAAAAGATCCTTCCTCAAACTACTCCCCCCAAAACTGAAAGAAATTGGAAATGTCTTGGTATGCTGAAGCATTAAGATTTTCCTTCACTAAAACTAAGGCCAACTTCTAAAGAAAAACCCCATCGCATTAATCTTACAGTTGGAAATGTTCTCCTGGCCTTCACCAAGCCCAGACTAGAATTAGATAGAGAAGTGTGATTTGTTACTTCACAGAAAACTTTTCCACTGCTCCATAGTCCAGTGTCTGTGTACACTACACCATTTGATATGATGTTTGGCTTTTTGCTTGGTATCTAAGGTTTGCATGCCATGAAGCTCCTGGCACACAGTTTCTGTTCTGATGTTGATGCCTGAGGAGGTTTGGATCTCTGCCATTATTGAGTTAGCACAGTGTTGGTGTCTTTTATGCACAATGTACCTCTGCACTCCTCAACCCTGCTATGTAAACTTATGTATGATACTGCAACAATATATTACACTGTTTCATTTGAAAAAGCATATTTTCTGCGACACATATACCTGTCTGCAGTTTTCCCTTTGTCCCATGATAGATACATAAACACTAAAGGTAAGCAATTTCATCTACTTATACATCACAATGAAGGCTCTCCCTGTCCTGCCATTAAGTTTAATTGAAAATTCTTAAGGAAGAACTTAAAATTAGGCATAAGGGGGTTTTCTCATTGACTTAATTTTTTAACATTAGGACATAAAAGCCATGTACACATTAAGCTTTATTTGCAACTTTTATAATTAGTATAAAAATATTCCATGTAAATATATACACACACACACACACACACACACTACGTGTGTTTGCATATATGTATATATTTATAAACACACATATTTATAGATAGATAATGAAAAAATATAAATTAAATATATAATTATGGTATTTAGGTATTAAAAATAGAGAGAGCAAAATCTCTCACCATAATGGTGCAATCAATAATTTTTATAGACAAATAGGGTAACTAATGTACAGGAAACAATACCATTAGCATTACCATGATACAAAATACCATTTACCATCCATAAGTGCTGGTAACCTGTGGAACTTCATATTTTCTGTGTTATTATTTTAATAAAGATGAATTTTAAAAAAATCATTACAATCATGTAGTGGCAATCAATACAACTGTTAACTAAATGCATAGTGACTACTGAAATAATATGGAAAGGGGCTATTTTTCAAGGTTTGGCCATTTACTTAATTTGAAGGGTAATACAGCATACAAAAAAGTAATATGAATCTTTGTGGCAACTTTTAGGCAGCATAACTTTACCAAAGAAATGTCCTTGGTTTGGCAAGTTTGTTGTGGAGGAAGTCATGTTACCTGCACAAAGTCCTCATCTCAAACCCATCGATCACCTTTATGGTAAATGGTAATCTATACTCGATTAAGTGTGGACCCTGATTCTAAGTATCAGAGCAAGTTGGAATAGTTCTCATTGAACCTTACTTTCTATAGTCCTCAACATTTATTTTTATATTGTCAGTGCAAACAAACATTGTTTTGACTACAGTTTTTTATAGGTGAGTCAGCCTAAAAAAGTTATCCCTGCCACCAGTACAGCTCACTTTTTGGTTCTCTAGTGTCATTAAAAAGTTGGAAATATTCTCAAATTCCTTAACCCATTATAATTTTTAAGTGAAATATTATAAAACAGTGCAGCAGAGTGTGCATGTTCTATGGTACCCACAATAAATGAGAGCGAATTGGCAGTTAAAAGTCTATAGGCTATTTGGGTATTAGCATGGATTTTCACGTGGCTTTGCATACAGATTAGCTTTACTGAAGTTCATAAGAGTTAATTCATGACTTTTCAGTGCAGAATGAATGTGAATAATTAATATTCAGTATAGTACTATACATTTATAACTGGTAATAAGCAGTGCCATACATGTAGTATGGGGATATAGCAGATTCTAAAATACACAGTACAGCTATCATTTCACAACAAATATTTTGGAGCACAGGAATGAGGCATTAAAACCCCATTCACTGTAATTTATGGTGAGATGTAAGTGAATCCTATCTATTTAGGTATTTAGGTCCCCGTGTAAAACTAACCAGAATTCACAATACATGAAAATGGCCCTCCATGAAATGATAGAGTACAACCAAAGGCCAAGTAATGACATGGAAGGTACCTTTAAAAAGATATCTATCGGTATAATTAATAGTGATAGTATTCTCACTTATTTAGGCCTTCAGTACACTATGGCTGTCATTAAATGGTCATCATCTGCTAACCCTGTTCTAGTCTACACAGGAAAGCTGACAAGTGAGTTGCTGAGGTCCCAAAGTCAAAAGAGATCAGCATAAAAAATAATAACTTTATATTTTAAGGCAATCAAAAATAAGCCTATTAAACAGGGTCTATTTTGCCCTACCAGTATTATAGATGAATTTGTAAACTTCACTACATTAGTTTGAAAAGTTTCTCTGACAAGATAAGATTCTACTATGTAGAATAGAGAAAGATACAATGGGGAGATTCACAATATCAATCCTATAACCACCAACTTCTGACCCCATTAATAGTGGTCAATCCCCTAAACCTGTTTTTTTTCCCACCCATCACAGAAGGAACCACATAAAAACGTTCTTTTGCTTTAGAATCGACTGAGTTTAGGGAAATGAATAATAAGGCCATAAAGAAACATAAAATGATAAAAAAAGATAAAGCAGCTCTCAGATCCCTTGAAAATTGCACAGATAATGGGAATGTAGACAAGGTGAGTAGTTTTATTTAAATAGAAAAACAATCCAAAAAACTATCCAACAGGTGGAAACCCGGAACCGTATAGTAAAACTTAGCTTTTAATTAGCATGATGTAAAATGGCAGCGTGTATCTGGGGTGTAGGGACTGTGTTGTGGTGCAATTTACACTCAATTTGCATTGACTGAGTAAAGGGTGAGTGTAAGATTGAGTGAGTTGAACACTGACAGCCACACCTGCGTCACGTGCTAGAATGGCCCGTTTGACAATATAGATAACCTCCATCAATGGACAGCAAATATTATAATGCCTAAGGTTCATATATGACTTCTTAGTCTGGAAAGGTTCTGTGAGGGTTAAAATATAATTTGTATTATATTCTATACACTCTATACACAGAGAATGAAATAGTCTGCAGATAGCCTGCACAGTTTAGAAGATAAGATAGGAAGCAGACACTGGGACGGCATTCAACAGTACTGTTGTTCTCAGGAAAAGATAAGGGGAAATATCCACAAAATTCAAGGAGAGATGTTGTTATGAGAAACTGAACAAATCTGTTTAGCAGCGGAATCGGAAAGACCAAATATGTACATTGGTCACATGACTGTTGTGTAACCAACTTGCCTTTAAAACTTGTATGAACTATACAATAAACAAAATCATTCTTACTAGACTCTTGGGCGTGTCTGTAGTTTGTTTTCCTCGAGCTCGATATTATTCTTTATTAACTTAACCCCCCGACAGAAATTGGCGAACCATTGTGGGGCGACGAGATCGTCTGATGTGCAGCCGATAGAGTGCCGACCCACTCACCGATCGACTTGAGGACGGGACCAGAGGACCTCAGATAGATAAAAACAGTACTGTGAGGTAAGACCTTATCTTGCCAATTAGTATATCTGAGGTTCCTGTGTGTCTATTCTCTGTATCGATGAGTGAGGTAAGCTGCTGCATGTTTATATGACATCTCGACGCCAATTAAATAGTACGGAAGAACCTAAAAGGGACATGTCACCTGTAAATGATATGGGAATTGCTTTCTTTGCTGTCTGTCTTACCTTCCTATTGATGTTTGTATCTTACCTGTGTTATAAGATATATAAGGCTGCAAAGAATGGGGAAAAGTTCTCTATTCTTAACCCCTAGAGTCTAGAGTTGCGGACAAGTTTCGGAACTGAGAAGCACTGAGTGATTGAAAAGTCCTTGTTTTGGAACACTAGCCTCCAGCCGTGCCTGGACGGTCAAGGTTGAATGGGACCTGAGTAGTAGCACGAAGGACTTAGTAGAATCCGCGCGAAGAAGTGCGTGCAGTGATTTAGGAGTGTTTTGGTAAGGGGACACAGGCAGAAAGTTGAGCCTGTGGAAGCCATTAGGCATTGCCCTGAGCACTACTCCTGAACTTGCACAAGTAGTTCATAGAAGACAGAAGAGTCTGTCTGGGAGTTCTCACTAAGTAGTCATAAGTGACCCTCTATTGTCTCAAGGTTGCCCTAGAGGAGTGAGAGACTCATCGGCTGATTAGCTACCAGCCAAGATGGGGATGGGACCCTCTAAGATATGGTACACCCCATGTGAACTAACAGAAATAGGGGAAGGGAAAGAAGTAGCCGCACAGGTAAAGACAATCCTAAAAAAGAGCAGGAATACGCAAAACTAGGTTGGTAGACAGTAAATTTTGGGATCAGTGAAGATTAGACCATGCGGGATTGATTCAAGATAATAAGTTGCAAAGAGGTATATATGCCCTGATAGAAGGAAGCAATAGAATAGGATAAGGGGATGATAGTTCAGGAAATAATGAATCACCCCCACCTCACTCCGAGAATCAGGCTCGAAGGGAGACATCACCCTTCTCAGTATTATTGTTTAATATAACCCATCTTATCTTCCAGTTCTGTATGAAATATTACTTACTTTAACAAAATACTCAGAGAATCTGATATAGTGCAAAGAGAAAAACTGTCCACCATCGGTATGATGTTTATTGGATTATGTATTATATATATATATATATATATATATATATATATATATATATATGTCAACCTGTATTTGTAATATTCATTCGGTTTATATCAATGCCAGGATTCAACTTTTATGCTTTTTGAAAAATTAAATCCGCTTTCAGGAAATGTCCCCTAAAAAGAAGAAACTAGGATATTGTGATGTTCCACAGGGGTTCAACTTTTGGTTGGAATCCAGTGAAGAAAATTCTAAAGTCTGGCAGTTTGCCCTTATGGTAACCTGAAGTACAACTCAGGGGTTTTGAACACCTGTGGTAATGACAAAAGGTGGGGTTTGGAAAATATTTGAAAATTGTACAAAAATAGTAATATGTAATTTTGGTGTCAGTATTAACTGCTATCTGCTTGAATTGTATTCCTGTATTCTGTTGTAGCGCTCTGCAGATGTTCGGCAGGGAATAACCAAAACATTAATTGACTGCCAAGTAACTCCAAGGACGTTGTATCTGATGTGATGCGCACGCAGAAAATCACAAGCTAAACATGATGCTGTGTTACCCAATAATGTTACATGTCAATTATTACAAAGTGAAACTTGGCTTTGGGCCTCCGGGGTCCGCAGCCTGTGTATGATGACTATTTATGCCCAAAGGGAAAATATTCTGATAAAAGTGTTAGCCTAAGGTTAAATGGAAAAGTAAGGTACAATGACAATATATATGTGTATAATATTGTGTAATATATATGTGTAAAATATTCAAGAAAATATTCAAACATATGAAATTATGTCTTGTACTATACCATGCTTTCTGAAACATTGGGAGAAGTGGAGGGTTTAACAGCGCAGCGGTGCGTGGGCTGCTGCTTGCATGATTTTGTCCTTGAGAGTACAGTGGTGTAAAGTATCAGGGAAAGACAGGCCCTCCCGCCCCAGTGTCCCTTTTGTCCTCACAGGATAGGGGAATTCAGATTTTTCAACCTGTATTGATTAATGGAAAGGAGGTGCCATTTTTGATAGACACTGGGGCAACAAAATCATGTGTGAGCAAACAGGATGCCGGCACATTCAAATTACCACTCTCAGGAGACAGCCAGGTGGTTCAAGGGGTATCGGGGCTACCAGTCACTTTGGATCAAACTGATCCTGTAGAAACTTCATTTCAGAGTAGCAGGATACTCACTAGGTATTTAGTCTCTGACACATCAGATAACATTCTTGGTACAGATGTGATGGGAGCATTAGGTTGTAACATCATGCTGCATCCATCAGGGGAAGGATATGTAAAAGTCACACATACCAATCATGAGATTTTATGCTTGTTATCTGCTGAGTTAAGTACACCAAATTGTATTTTTGTCCTCACTGAGGAAGAAAATGTACTGTTATCCCAAGTGCCAACAGCATTATGGGCAACTGGGAAAAACAGATTTAGGTAAATTGGATGTACCCCCTGTTATGGTAACCCTGAAACCTGGAGCTCAGCCACCAAGGATTAAACAATATCCTTTGACTCATGCCCAAGAGGATGCCATAGCAGTAACAATAGTAGAATTAGTGAAGGCAGAGGCATTGAAGGAATGTACTTCTGTAGCTAACACTCCTCTTTTCCCAGTAAAGAAAAAGGGCAAGAAGGGAGAACCAGACACATACCATATGGTTCATGATCTCAGGGAACTGAACAAAGTGACATTACTTGAAACACCTGTAGTGCCCAATCCACATACCCTGTTATCAGCTGTCCCTACTGGAACCACTTATTACAGCGCTATAGATCTTTGCAATGTTTTTTTTTTTTTTTTTTTTCCTTCCGTACCTTTGCACCCCGATTGCCAGTATTTGTTTGCATTCACATTTAGGGGAAAACAGTACACCTGGACAGTACTACCACAAGGGGCGCAAAACAGTCCTAACCAATTCACACGATGTCTTACACTAATCATGAGTACTTGGTATCCACCACATGATGATGTTGTTTTGTTACAATATGTTAATGACCTTCTTCTCTGTGCTCCAGACAAATCAACCTGTGAAGCAGCGACCATCAGCCTGTTGTGTTTCCTCTGCCAGAACAGCTGCAAGGCCAGCAAGGATAAGTTGCAATTTTGCAAACAAAAAGTGTTGTTTTTGGGACACTGTCTTGGCCAGGGTACCAAGCAACTGTCAGATGAGAGGACCAAGGTGGTGAGAGGCATGTAGGTGCCAACCTCTCATGCTCAGCTACGTACCTTTTTGGGATTGGTATCCTACTGTGGGCCATGGATCAGATCTGCATCTCTGACCATGCAACCTCTGTATGATTGCCTCTCCTCAAAACCATTCAGCCTCACATCTGAGGCCTTGGATGCGTTTTACCAGCTGAAGTTGCAGATAGTCAGTGCTCCGGCCTTAGGCCTACCTGACTATCAGAAACATTTTCAGCTCTACGTGACTGAGATGATGGGACATGCAACTGCAGTTCTCACACAACAACACGGGGTTAAGAAACGCCCTGTGGCCTATTACACCTCACGGTTAGATGCTGTAACCCCCTCCTGTGTGCGGGTTGTCCTCTCAGTACAAGCGTTGCTTGACAAGAGCTCAGACATTGTCCTAGATCATTCATTGGTTGTGTATACACCTCATGACATCCATGCTATCCTCACACAAGTAGACAGACGTCACCTTTCTTTGGCACGGCAGTGCAAAATGGAATTTGCTCTGCAGTCCTCCTCAAACATCTCTTTTCAACGCTGTTTAACTTTGAATCCTGCAGCTTAAAGCCCTTATGGAGGCTTGTAAGATAGCCAAAGGTAGAACAGCCAACATGTACACTGACTCCAGGTATGCTTTTGGCATCGCACATGATTATGGTCCGATATGGAGGTCAAGGAACTTCCTAACGGCCCAGGGCAAGCCAATTAAAGATGGAGATGTGGTAAGTTGACTGATGGAGGCCATACTGCTCCCAAAGCAGCTGGCAATTGTGAAAGTCAGAGCTCACGCAAAAGGAAGGGACCCTGAAAGCCGTGGAAATGAGAGAGCTGACAGAGCAGCCAAGGCTGCAGCACTACTGGCCAGAAGGGGTCCCAACCAGGTGAGCAAAATGGACATTGACCTAGCAGACCCAAAAGGGCTGTACTCAAAGGTTACCAGTGTGGAAACTGAAAGATGGAAGAAAGCAGGTGCTACAGAAGGTGATGGTATGTGGAAAATGGGGGATCGATTATGTCTGCCCGCAGCAGTCTACCCCCAGATGGCTGGCTCGGCCCACGGTAAGGTGCAAGCCTCTCGAAATGCCATGGAGTCATTAGTGGGTAAATTATGGTTTGCCCCAGGTTTTGGAAGAGCTGCTAGTAATCACGTAAAAGCATGTCACATATGTGCTCTACACAACCCAGGACAGGTAGTTAAAACACCCACCAAGTGTACACCAAAATCCCTGTACCCATTTCAGAGGATACAGATAGATTACATACAGTTGCCTAAGTCTGGAACATACAAGTATGTATTGGTCTGTGTGGATTTGTTTTCAGGATGGCCTGAGGCCTACCCTGTGAGCAAAGCAACCGCACAAGCAACTGCCAAGAAACTGATGTCCGAGCTTGTGTGCAGGTTTGGAGTGCCCGAGGTTATTGAGTGTGACAGAGGTACACATTTCACAGGTGAGATAATGAAAGAAATAATGTCTGCACTAGGGATTGAGCAAGCTTTCCACACACCCTATCATCCTCAGAGTTCAGGCAAAGTGGAAAGGTTGAATGGTACACTTAAGTTGAAGATACAGAAAGCCATGGCAGAGAAAGGAAAGCCCTAGCCTGAATGCCTGTCTCTAGCCTTATATTCAGTAAGAACTACTCCTAACAGGAGGACAGGGTTGTCACCATTTGAAATATTGTTTGGAAGTGCACCCAAAACAGGATTGTACTTCCCTCAGACATTACAGCTTAACTATGACAGCATTGCCAGCTATGTACAAAATCTGTGTCAAAAATTAAAAGTAACACACGATCAAGTGTTTTCTTCTATTCTAGACCCTTCCGATCTTACA
The DNA here is from genome assembly GCA_947044405.1 of Leptodactylus fallax. Taxonomy (NCBI): domain Eukaryota; kingdom Metazoa; phylum Chordata; class Amphibia; order Anura; family Leptodactylidae; genus Leptodactylus; species Leptodactylus fallax. The sequence goes on along the minus strand of CAMRHE010000088.1, from coordinate 71,987 downwards.
GGTACCCATAATCTGCAGCCTGAAGATTGGGTAGTTATAAAAAGACACACCAGGAAATCTCTTGAACCCAGATATGATGGTCCCTTCCAGATATTGCTGACAACTGCCACCTCAGTAAAGTTGGAGGGAAAATCTACCTGGATACACGCTTCACATTGCAAGAAAGTTGAAGCTCTGAGAAGGAAATGGAATACAGTTAACCAATATGTAAGATAGGATGTTATTTTTAACCTCTTCAATGGAGAATCCATCAAAGATGGCACACAAACAGTGTGAAGGTATTCATTGAACTTGATTAAAAATAAAGTCCTAAAATGGGGGAATTGTGAGGGTTAAAATATAATTTGTATTATATTCTATACACTCTATACACAGAGAATGAAATAGTCTGCAGATAGCCTGCACAGTTTAGAAGATAAGATAGGAAGCAGACACTGGGACGGCATTCAACAGTACTGTTGTTCTCAGGAAAAGATAAGGGGAAATATCCACAAAATTCAAGGAGAGATGTTGTTATGAGAAACTGAACAAATCTGTTTAGCAGCGGAACCGGAAAGACCAAATATGTACATTGGTCACATGACTGTTGTGTAACCAACTTGCCTTTAAAACTTGTATGAACTATACAATAAACGAAATCATTCTTACTAGACTCTTGGGCGTGTCTGTAGTTTGTTTTCCTCGAGCTCGATATTATTCTTTATTTAATTAGGATTACGGTGACATCCATCCCGGGGGAACTTAACCCCCCGACAGTTCAAAGATGGATTTTAAGGCCTTTACCTCTTCAACTCTGCCTTTACATTTTAAGTTTTTACCAGCTACTGGGTCTGTTATTTTTTCAGGAAGAACTGTGAGGATAGTATTGAGCTCGTAGCTAGAAATCAAGTCAAAAACGTTTTTCAAAGCAGTTGATAGCAACATTAGAAGAAACGACTATTAAATATACCTAATGGCTAATTTAGATGCCTGGGGAAGAAGTGTATTACCAACAAGCACTTTCAACTTCAATGCAGAATTTTTCAGCGAAAAATTAAAAAATGGAGTATCCCTCTAAGGTTTTAAAACCCAGCATAAATAGAGTGACTAATTTAACCCAAAGCGAGTGTATACAACCTAAAATAAAGACAAAGTTATATAACAATAAATATACACACAACTGCCTGGCGACTTATAACCAATCACACTCGAACATCAGACATATATTGAATAAACACTGGCCCATGCTGCTACATGATCCCTATTTGGCCAAACATCTACCTAAAAATCACTTTCACATGAGCCAAAATATTGAAAAATATGTTGGTCCCAAACAGGTTACAGAGTCACAAAACGCCACAGCATCCTACCAATTGATTAACATAGTGGGTATTTACTACTCACTGCAAGTGTTGCCAAATTCTGAAACATAAAACCAGTACATTTTTCAGTAGTGTAACCAAAAGAAATTTCAATTGCAGTGCTTTACTTAAGTGTACCTCTGACCATGTAATTTACTTATTAGAATGCTGTAACATCTCTGCCTGTTTGGGTCTCTGCGCCACTCTCCGCTCACATGCTGCGCCATAGGAGGCGTGTTCAGTTTGATTCCTTGCTTAGGGTTCTTGTTGCTCTGTCTGAACACTGTCCTAGTACTTCTTCTCTGTAACTGAATTTCAGCTACACCCGTCTCCTGAGTTGCAGAGTGCGATTGCTGGATGTGGCAGAGTCAAAACCAGATAGACATTTGTATATAACAGGAACAGACTTTAGTGAAACATGAATGCAGTCAGAGAAGGTCCACCTCACATGGTGAATAACAGATCTAGTACAGCACACTCACTAACAATGCAGGATGTGTATATCAACAGCATCAAAACAAACAAAGTACAGGGTGTCTACAGATAAACATTTAGTAACAGCTACATGTAGTGTCACAAATATGAACTGCAGTCAATCCAGCAAATATAGAGACAAAGCTGACTGTTGCATATCTCCAACACCCCTTCTCAACAGCTAAGGCTTAGTCTGTTAGGCCCATCTTCTTTGTAAGCCTCGAGTGTCTTTCAGCGGTCAGGGACTTGGTAAGGATATCTGCTGTCATATCCTCAGTCGGGCAATAAAGTAACTCAAGAAGTCCCTGCTCTTGAAGATCCCTCAGAAAGTGGAACGTCACATCAATATGCTTGGTTCTCGAGCTAACTCTTTCCATCTGCGCAAGTGCAAGACATCCTTGATTGTCCTCAAAGATTCTCGTTGCTTTCATCTGTCGTTGACCCAAGTCTTTTAATAGATGTCTCAACCATATGACTTCTTGACTTGCTTGCGCTGCTGCAACATACTCTGCTTCAGTAGATGATAGTGTAACAGAAAGTTGCTTTCTACTAGTCCAACAGATAGCACCTCCTGATAGAAGAAACAGGTACCCACTTGTAGATTTTCTTTCACTGATATCTCCGGCCCAATCGGCATCCACATATCCTGTCAGGGTGCTTTTGTCACTTGCTGGTAACTTTAGCTTGTAGTGTAAAGTCCCTTTAAGATAGCGAATGACTCGCTTCACAGCATTCCAGTGCATCTGACTTGGTATTGAAGTCTTTCTGCATAAGATTCCAACTGCTGCTGCAATGTCAGGCCTTGTAGTGGTGCTAATGTACAGCAATTTCCTTATTGCTTTCCTGTACTGAGTGTTAGTTGGTAGTGGTGTATCTTGGCTGTCTATCTTCTTCAGGTAGTTGGTTTCCATGGCAGATTTTACTGGTTTTGCATCTTCCATTCCAAATGTCTCAATTATCTCTTGTATTTTGTGCTTTTGGTTCAGAAAGAAGCTGCCATCTTCCTCTCTCTCAATCTGAATGCCAAGATAATTATTTATGTTGCCAAGATCCTTGGTCTCAAAGTACTGATTTAGGGTTTGGAGTATTTCTCCTTCATCCCCTTCTTGCTTGAAACAAATCAGAATATCGTCCACGTAAATGAGTACATAGATCCACCTGTCTGCCAATTTCTTTGTGTATAAACAGGGGTCTGCTTTACTCCTCTGAAAGTCCTCCTGTGTAAGCACTTCATTTATTCTCATATTCCACGCTCTGGCGGCTTGCTTTAGACCATATATTCTCCTCTGTAGTTTGCATACTAGGTCTGGCCTTTGCTCATCTTTGAATCCTGGTGGTTGTTCCATGTAGATATCTTCTGCTAACTTGCCATGTAGAAACATTGTTTTTACATCAAAGTGTCTTACTTGCATTTTCCTTATTGCGGCTACTGTCAGCAAAGTTCTTATTGTAGCATGTTTGACTGCTGGCGCAAATGTCTCATCATAGTCCTCTCCATATTTTTGAGAATATCCCTTGGCTACGAGTCTTGCTTTGTATCGCTCCACTGTACCATCGGCATTGTATTTTACTTTGAAGGTCCATTTACAACCTATGGCTTTCCTTCCAGGTGGTAGTTCTGTAAGTGTCCATGTTTTAGTGTCATGCATGGATTTTATCTCTTCCTTTATCCATTTACTGGCTTCCCCTTCTGAAAGTTGAGATATGTCTTCCCAAGTTGCAGGTTCATTAGCACTGGCATTGCTTGCCTTGTATGAGAGACGTACAGGTGGTTTACCTTTATTCTCTCTCATCGAGCGTCTTGGTTCTGTATGTGAACTTGGTTGTGTCTGTTCTTCATTACTGATGGATTCTGCGCTCACTTCAACTGTTTGTTCAGACGTTACAGATGTTGGCTGATCAGTGTCAGTTTTCTCTTCTGTTCTTACTTCCTCTTTTGTCATTACATTGTCTCTCAGATCTTCAACAAAAGTTATGCTGTTGCTAAAGGTAACCTTGCCAGTTTTGGGATTTAGGATTCTGTAACCCTTAACATTGCCACTGTATACAACAAAGACGCCTTCAAATGCTCTGTTTTGAAGTTTGGTGCGCATTTCTTCTGGAATGAAGATGAACGCCTTGCATCCAAAAACTCTTAGATGTTTTACACTCGGCTTCTCATTGTGCCATAGTTCATATGGAGTTTTCTCCATTGTTCTAGAAAAGAGTCTGTTTTGCAAATAAGTGGCTGTCATTGCTGCTTCACCCCAATATTTTTGTGGTAATCCAGAGTCTGTCAGCATGCATCTGATCATTTCAGTCAGATTTTCTGTTCTTTCTTTCAGCTACCTCGTTTTGCTCTGGTGTGTAGGAGACTGTCTTTTGATGCTCTATTCCATTCTGCTTTAAGTACTCTTGTATTTTATGTCCTGTGAATTCACCTCCATTGTCACTCTGAAGTATGAGAGGTTTTCTCTGAAATTTGTTACTTGTCCTTACTACATAGTCCTGTAATTTGTCAAAAACTTTACTCTTGTGTTAAATTAGGTAAGTGACTGTGTATCTTGAATAGTCATCTACAGTGCCTTGCGAAAGTATTCGGCCCCCTTGAACTTTTCAACCTTTTGCCACATTTCAGGCTTCAAACATAAGGATATAAAATTTTAATTTTTTGGTGAAGAATCAACAACAAGTGGGACACAATTGTGAAGTGGAACGAAATTTATTGGATATTTTAAACTTTTGTATAAAATAAAAAACTGAAAAGTGGGGAGTGCAATATTATTCAGCCCCTTTACTTTCAGTGCAGCAAACTCACTCCAGAAATTCAGTGAGGATCTCTGAATGATCCAATGTTGTCCTAAATGTCTGATGATGATATATATAATCCACCTGTGTATAATCAAGTCTCCGTATAAATGCACCTGCTCTGTGATAGTCTCAGGGTTCTGTTTAAAGCGCAGAGAGCATCATGAAGATCAAGGAACACACCAGGCAGGTCCGTGATACTGTTGTGGAGAAGTTTAAAGCTGGATTTGGATACAAAAAGATTTCCCAAACTTTAAACATCCCAAGGAGCACTGTGCAAGCGATCATATTGAAATGGAAGGAGTATCAGACCACTGCAAATCTACCAAGACCCGGCCGTCCCTCTAAACTTTCATCTCAAACAAGGAGAAGACTGATCAGAGATGCAGCCAAGAGGCCCATGATCACTCTGGATGAACTGCAGAGATCTACAGCTGAGGTGGGAGAGTCTGTCCATAGGACAACAATCAGTCGTACACTGCACAAATCTGGCCTTTATGGAAGAGTGGCAAGAAGAAAGCCATTTCTCAAAGATATCCATAAAAAGTCTTGTTTAAAGTTTGCCACAAGCCACCTGGGAGACACACCAAACATGTGGAAGAAGGTGCTCTGGTCAGATGAAACCAAAATCGAACTTTTTGGCCACAATGCAAAACGATATGTTTGGCGTAAAAGCAACACAGCTCATCACCCTGAACACACCATCCCCACTGTCAAACATGGTGGTGGCAGCATCAAGGTTTGGGCCTGCTTTTCTTCAGCAGGGACGGGGAAGATGGTTAAAATTGATGGGAAGATGGATGGAGCCAAATACAGGACCATTCTGGAAGAAAACCTGTTGGAGTCTGCAAAAGACCTGAGACTGGGAAGGAGATTTATCTTCCAACAAGACAATGATCCCAAACATAAAGCAAAATCTACAATGGAAAGGTTCACAAATAAACGTATCCAGGTGTTAGAATGGCCAAGTCAAAGTCCAGACCTGAATCCAATAGAGAATCTGTGGAAAGAGCTGAAAACTGCTGTTCACAAACGCTCTCCATCCAACCTCACTGAGCTCGAGCTGTTTTCCAAGGATGAATGGGCAAGAATTTCAGTCTCTCGATGTGCAAAACTGATAGAGACATACCCCAAGCGACTTGCAGCTGTAATCGCAGCAAAAGGTGGCGCTACAAAGTATTAACTTAAGGGGGCCGAATAATTTGGCACGCCCCACTTTTCAGTTTTTTATTTTTTACAAAAGTTTAAAATATTCAAAAAATTTCGTTCCACTTCACGATTGTGTCCCACTTGTTGTTGATTCTTCACCAAAAAAAATTTAAATTTTATATCCCTATGTTTGAAGCCTGAAATGTGGCAAAAGGTTGAAAAGTTCAAGGGGGCCGAATACTTTCGCAAGACACTGTATGAAAGTCACTATGTACTTGTTGCCTCCAGGTGTAGGTGGGTTTAGGGGACCACATACATCACTGTGAACTAGGTCAAGAGGTCTTGAAGCTCTATGGTGACTTACTTTAGGAAGTGTTGCTCTTGTAGCTTTGGATTTGATGCAACATTCTCATTTAACGATAACTGAACAAGGGGATACTGTAAGATCCTTTGTCAAATTCCTCTTTTGTAGTTCCTGCATGCATTCTGGGTGTCTTTGACCTAAACGCCTGTGCCGCACGTGTATACAGTCATTGTGCTTATGTGTGCATAGTCTCACCTGCTCCTTCACTGTGTTGAGGTGATATAGATGATCATCCAACTTGGCACTTGCTATCATCTGCTTGCCGTCTAGGATAGAACACTTGTCACCTTGGAATTTTACAGTGAGTCCATTGCTTTTCAGACCCTTCACAGATAAGATTCCTCCTTCTAGATCAGGAACATAAAGTACATCTTTTACTGGTATTGCTAAATTGTGTCCCGCATCATTGGGGCATACAAGGGTTACATTCCCATATCCTTCTGCACATATTTTACTCCCATCTGCGAGGTAAATAGTCTCTTTGTTATTCAGATCAAGTTCTGTGAAAAAATTTCTATCACTTGTCATGTGACTGGTTGCTCCAGAGTCAATGCACCAGCCTTGCAATTTATGGTTGTCTGTCACTTTAAATGTGGCATTCCACTTCCCTTCACTTGAATCAGAAATTGTGGCTTTCACTTTCTGTTTAGTATAAGAGGGATGCTGCCTCATCTGCTCTGCTTTCCATATAGTGCAGTCTTTCTTTATGTGTCCTTGTCTGTGGCATCTAAAGCACACTCTGCTTTACTTCCTGTGTGACCTTGTGTCTGTAGTCTTAAGAGTTGCCTTGGAGTGAGTTTCTGTATAATCATGTGAAAACTCCTTTCTTCACTGATTCTCATCTATGAGCCTGGTCTTTATGAATGTTAGTGTCAGATCTGTCTCAGGCCGTGTCTCCAGGGCATTGATCAGTGCAGTGTATGTGTCAGGTAAACTGCAGAATAAAATGGCTGCAGCGTGACTGTCTGTTATATTCTCACCGATCTGAGTTATGTGATCACTTCCAGCGTGGCATTTATATGCTCCTGCTCTGTGCTAAGCCTCATTTGGTAGAATTTCCTCAGCAGAAACAACTTGCTGTTTAAACTGGATCTCTCATGCAGTCTTTTCAGTACAACCCACATGCCTTTTGCTGTATTCTCACTGCGTATGTGAATAAGCTGATCATCTTCTACTAGTAAGCTTATAGCGGCCCGTGCCCATCTGTTTTTCCTGTCCCAGTCCTGATAATTATCCTGTGGTCTCTCTGTAGTGATAACTTCCCACAAGTCATCCCTGGATAATAGCATTTCCACTTAAAATTTCCATAGCTGATAACTGTCATTGTCCAGCTTGGCCACTGATAGTTTAGGTTCTGAACTACAGGCCATTCTCCCTCCTTTATATATATATATGAACAGTCTTACTTCTGTACAGGAGATGTCTCTGTGGAAACTTCCTTATATCGATCTCTGCATCTTCCGCACTGTCTTCTGTTCTGGACTTCGCTCTGCCTGGGCCGTTTCTGGTTACTGGGGTTTATCTGGTTACTGGGGCTTCATTTGATCACTGGGGCTTCATTTGATCACTGGGCCCGTAACCTGTTGCAGAGTACGATTGCTGGATGTGGCAGAGTCGAAATCAGATAGACAATCGTATATAACAGGAACAGACTTTAGTGAAACATGAATGCAGTAAGAGAAGGTCCACCTCACATGGTGAATAACAGATCTAGTACAGCACACTCACTAACAATACAGGATGTGTATATCAACAGCATAAAAAAAACAAAGTACAGAGTGTCTACAGATAAACATTTAGTAATAGCTACATCTAGTATCATAAATGTGAACTGCAGTCAATCCAGCAAATATAGAGACGAAGCTGGCTGTTGCATATCTCCAACATCCTGCACCTTTGTTTCCCTCGGTGCTTCCTCAAACAGTTAATCTTAGCCTTTATTTACATGTAAAACAAGTAATAATAGTAATGGATAGGGGAGGGGGAAGACTGCTACATTTTGTACAGGACCCCAGCCTGAGAGAGATATTTAAAATGTGCTGCAGCCATAATGGGGCTATTAGCAGGCATCAGGAATACTTATAGGACACCACATATGAAGGCTTATACAGTCATAGAACAGACTGACCATCTGCCCAGAAAGACCCTTGAAATATTTAAACTTTTCATGAAAACTTGGGTAGCCTTTAAAACTCTGTATTATAGTGTAGTTAATGAGTTATTTGTAATGTTAAACTTTTCTGCATCTGAACATACATGTTGGGGATAAGTATCTATACCAGAACTAGGTCTATCTGTTTCTAAGTTTTCAACTAAATACATTTTCTTCTGCTGTATAATTAAATCATCTAGAATCGTCTGTCACCATTATATCAACCAGTGATATTGTTTTCAACACCTAATGTGACCTTTTATACTGAATTCCAATTACCTTTATTTTATTTATTTATGCATCAAGCCCATTGTCTGTCTAATATCTAAGACTTTATATATTCTTTGTTTTACTGTGAGTTCAAAGGATAATAACAATCAAGGATGCAGACACATCAGTCATTAAAAGGAAACCATGAACTTTACTATATACAGCATTATACAAGTATAACAAAAGAAAAGAAAGAAACAATGTGCACAAGTGCTGAATAATAAGCAAGAATATATAAGTAGTCACTTAACTTTCTCTGTTTTTGGGGTGCTCAATACATCGTGTGCACCAATTCTCCATTATCAGTTCCCTATTATGACATGCACAGAGATTTTATTACCCCCAGACCCAGGGCCATTTTTGCATATTGGTGGACCAAGTGCAAAGGTTCCATTAATGGGCTCACCTATAATATAACATATCTGTAACATTCACATCTGTTCAGACTTCTGCGCTATCTAAAGGCTGTATGGTACAGAACAGGAGGCGTGTCTGACTATGATTTTATTCTTTTAGGTTTCTTGTTGTACTCTGTCTTAACACAGCTCTATCCCCTCACCTCTGCTATTCATTCTCCACCTTACCCATCTTTTTCACTGTTTGCTTCCCTCTGCCCCTCTGGGAGATCAGGGTCCATTCCAATCAAGCCTGGCGCGGATTCCTGGCACACCTGAGTGCTTGCTATTAGTCTCTCTTGAGCGTGCTAGCGTTTTCTCCTGTATCTCTGATCTTGTTTTTCCTGAGCCCTGCTTTTTGCAGACCTGTCTATTTTTCTAGTTCTTATTTTGTTCTTTTCTGCCTGACTGGTTCTGATCCTTGGCTTTTTTCCTATCCGTTCTTCTTTGTTTGTCTTGTCTGTGTTTGTGTGTTCACTTGTGTCATAGGAAGAGACCATCTCCTAGTTCTCCTCTACCGCTTAGTGTAGCTGAGGCAATCAGGTAGGGACTTCTGGGTGGGTCTAGTATTAGGGCTTACTGTCCTCGTCTTCCTTTGTTCTTCTGGGAAACTTGCAGCAGCCATAAACCTAACAGGATTCGTAACAATATCTTCACACAATTTAATGTCCCCTCAAGTGGTCTCCACATAATTCACTCTCTGTGCTCATTCAGTCAATATACTACATATGAATTTAAAAAGTTATACTCACCTATCCCCATTCCCATGGAGCTGCCTGCAAGCTCCAGCTGTAGTACTGTCTCAGTCTTAGAGCTCATCATGTCTCACTGCAACAGACAGCATCATCTGAAACCTGAATGGTGGAGCATGGTGCTGATGTATCCTAAGGATGCCCAGAACAGTGGGACAGCACCCAAAATGCTGCACTGTCAGGCTTGATCTGAGTCAGCTGAGGGGGCCTCCACTATTAATAGGGCCAAATGCAGGTACACGGTTTGCCCTGTGGTTAAAGTGGCCTTGCCCAGCCTCCCTGATGTAGGTGGAAATAAATTAGATTGTACATAGGGTTTTCTAGAATCAAGCGTCTGTATAGTGTACATAGCTCTTAATACTCTAGATTAATAATAGCAATGCTCTAAGTGATACCTTAGCTTCTAATAATTGTTTATAAAAAGGTGTGTGTAGTGAGCATGCCTTATAATGTGTCACGATACCTACCATTCAAAAAGCTAAATCAAAGCTGAGACCTTACTAATTATGTTGAAACATAGGAAAATCAAGTGGAAGAATCAAACCAAACCATTAAATTAACCCTTTCCAATACATACATATATGGTTTTTTATATTATATTTTAATCCATCTATTGATTCATTTAATTATTTATGCATCTGGATATCTAGCTGAGTATCAGAGTTTATTTAGTTTTTTTAATTTTTTAAAATTTATGTATTAACTTATTTATTATAATTAGTACGCTATTCATACTCACTTTTTATAATTCCGTGGTGTTTCTCTATATATCTTTATTACTAATGTATCCACCAGTTGGTATATGAAAAAGTTTTTAAACAGGATGATCTGTTTTACAAAGATGACAATAACTGTAGTTTACATTTGAAATGTTAACCACACCCCTTAGTAGCATGACTACCACCATTTTTGTCTTTTTATATGCAATGTTTGTGTCTTTTCTTTGTGATCTCACTGTATAAGAAAGGGGATAACACTCAGAAACATACAGTGGGGAAAAAAAGTATTTAGACAGTCACCAATTGTGCAAATTCTCCCACTTAATAAGATGAGAGAGGCCTGTAATTGACATCATAGGTAGACCTCAACTATGAGAGACAAAATGAGAAAACAAATCCAGAAAATCACATTGTATGATTTTTAAAGAATTTATTTGCAAATTATGGTGGAAAATAAGTATTTGGTCAATAACAAAAGTTCATCTCAATACTTGGTTATATATCCTTTGTTGGCAATGACAGAGGTCAAACGTTTTCTGTAAGTCTTCACAAGGTTGGCGCACACTGTTGCTGGTATGTTGGCCCATTCTTCCATACAGATCTCCTCTAGAGCATTGATGTTTTGGGGCTGTCACTGGGCAACACAGACTTTCAACTCCCTCCAAAGGTTTTCTAAGGGGTTGAGATCTGGAGACTGGCTAGGCCACTCCAGGACCTTGAAATGCTTCTTACGAAGCCATTCCTTCGTTGCCCTGGCGGTGTGTTTGGGATCATTGTCATGCTGAAAGACCCAGCCATGTTTCATCTTCAATGTCCTTGCTGATGGAAGGAGGTTTGCACTCAAAATCTCAAGATGCATGGCCCCATTCATTCTCTCATGTACACGGATCAGTCGTCCTGGTCCCTTTGCAGAGAAACAGCCCCAAAGCATGATGTTTCCACCCCCATGCTTCACAGTAGGTATGGTGTTCTTTGGATGCAACTCAGCATTCACTCTCCTCCAAACACGACGAGTTGTGTTTCTACCAAACAGTTCTACTGACCATATGACATTCTTCCAATACTCTTTTGGAACAGCCAAATGCTCTCTAGCAAACTTCAGATGGGCCTGAATATGTACTGGCTTAAGCAGGTGGACACGTCTGGCAGTGCAGGATCTGAGTCCCTGGCGGCGTAGTGTGTTACTGATGGTAGCCTTTGTTACGTTAGTCCCAGCTTTCTGCAGGTCATTCACTAGGTCTCCCCCTGTGGTTCTGGGATTTTTGCTGACCGTTCTTGTGATCATTTTCACCCCACGGGGTGAGATCTTGTGTGGAGCCCCTGATCAAGGGAGATTATCAGTCGACTTGTATGTGTTCCATTTTCTAATTATTGCTCCCACAGTTCATTTCTTCACACCAAGCTACCTATTGCAGATTCAGTCTTCCCAGCCTGGTGCAGGTCTACAATTTTGTTTCTAGTGTCCTTGCACAGCTCTTTGGTCTTCACCATAGCGAAGTTTGGAGTGTGACTGTTTGAGGTTGTGGACAGGTGTCTTTTATACTTATAACAATTTCAAACAGGTGCCATTACTACAGGTAATAAGTGGAGGACAGAGGAGCCTCTTAAAGAAGAAGTTACAGGTCTGTGAGAGCCAGAAATCTTGCTTGTTTGTAGGTGACCAAATACTTATTTTCCACCATAATTTGCAAATAAATTCTTAAAAAATCAGACAATGTGATTTTCTAGATATGTTTTCTCATTTTGTCTCTCATAGTTGAGGTCTACCTATGATGTCAATTACAGGCCTCTCTCATCTTTTTAAGTGTGAGAACTTGCACAATTGGTGGCTGACTAAATACTTTTTTTCCCCACTGTAGATACGAGAAATGCAATGATTTATTAACTGGCTATTTTGTTGTAACTATATAATATATTGAAGCCTTTCATGTGCTGGTTACCCAGAAAGGTCCATTCCTCTTTCTCTTCTAAACATTGAGAACATGAAATATTAGTTTATTGTGTGTGTGTGTGTGTGTGTATGTTCAAATAACCAATGGAATTAAATAAAAATACCTATGAAGTATTTATACAATACTTATTTTATTAGTTCATACATTAATAACATATTCCACAGTTCTGTCCAGAGATTTTCATCATTCACATCGGTCCTGTCCCCATTTAAACCTCGGACCCAGTGTGAACCATTGAGCCACATAATGTCACTTTTTGATTGTACCGTACTTTAACCATTCATAAGGATTACCTGATTAAGAGACCTAAGGTGTCTGTACACAACAGACTGCAGTTTATGAAAATAGACAATATCAACTATTACAAATGTAAGATTCTTTTACAAAAGATTTTCTGTTCGTAGACAATCTTTCTTTGTAAGAACATTCTCAGAACATTCCCAAATTGGCAAATCAGATCAATTTAATGGCCAATATAGACTACAATGTGTATACCCGCTCCTGCCAAATGATCGTTCACCAATCATTCATTGAACGGTTGCTCAATAATCAGCCTACTTCTATCTAATGAACATGGCTGCCTTGACGCTCCTATTCACTGCAACTGATGTGTCCAAAGGGCACCTAGAAAAACTGGGAAAAAAAGCAAAAAAACATGTAATTTCTGACATGCAATAGAATGTGTATGCTAAAAGCAAATCTAGAATATAGATTCACAATGCTTAGATGTCAAAAAAAATTCTAATATGTTATTGAATTAGAAGGGTTAATGCAATATATGCCTGTAAAGATATCGAATTTATAGTAATGAACAAAACTATGAGAACTGATTTCCCTTAAGACCAGGTAAGATTTTTCTCACAAAGCAACATTTGTTTTCATTTCTAGGTAAAGCCTTTCCTTTCTCTGCTGCAAGGTCAAATGCTTTGTCGATCAAAAAATTACGTCGATTGTTTTTCCTTTCAAACCAAGCTAAAAATTAGCATAAAGTGTCACTTTGTGGGGTAAAAATTGTATGTTTAATATTTATTTATAATATTATCTATGTATACACAGGTGCATCTCAATAAATTAGAATATTTTTGAAACGTTCATTCATTTCAGTAATTCATGAATTATCATGAAGAAAGATAAAGGGGCATTACCAACATAGAAAAGTATGGCATATTCACAGGATATAATACAGATGTTTAATACATGTGGATCCTACACCTTTGTTAAGCATTAGGGTCCAACTAAGAATTTTTCAGGAAAATGAGACTCCACAAGAGATTCCATTCTCTTCAGGTAACTATGCTCAAAGGCAGAGCCAGTTTCCAGCCAAACTTTGGCCCTGGGAAAAATTAAAAGTAATAAGTAATAGTCCCTGTTATAAATAATGCCCCGTATCAGTTATAGTCCCCCTTATCTGTAATAGACCCCTCATATATAATAGTGCTCCCTTCTAAATATTTCCCCCTTATTAATAATAGCCCTCTCATAAATAATAGTTCCAATTATCAGTATTATCCCTCTTATAAATAAAACCCCCGTATAAATAACAGCTCTCTTAATAACAAACCCCTTATAAATATTAGCCCCTTTAACAATAGTCCCCTTATAAAGTTTCCTTCTTATAAATAAAAGCTCCTCCCCCTTATAATAGCTGCCTTATATATCATTTCCCCTTTATTATAGGTCTCTTATAAATAGTTCCTCCATTATAAATAATACCCCGCCTTAATAAATAAAGTTCCCCCCTATAATAGCCCCCTTGTATATAATAGTTGTTCTCTTATAAATAATGGTTCCCCCTTTATATATAATAGTCTCGCCTTATAAAGGGGAACTATTATTTATAATATATATATGAGACTGATACAGTGGGGAAAAAAGTATTTAGTCAGCCACCAATTGTGCAAGTTCTCCCACTTAAAAAGATGAGGCCGGCCTGTAATTGACATCATAGGTAGACCTCAACTATGAGAGACAAAATGAGAACACATATCTAGAAAATCACATTGTCTGATTTTTTAAGAATTTATTTGCAAATTATGGTGGAAAATAAGTATTTGGTCACCTACAAACAAGCAAGATTTCTGGCTCTCACAGACCTCTAACTTCTTCTTTAAGAGGCTCCTCTGTCCTCCACTCATTACCTGTAGTAATGGTACCTGTTTGACATTGTTATCAGTATAAAAGACGCCTGTCCACAACCTCAAACAGTCACACTCCAAACTCCACTACGGTGAAGATCAAAGAGCTATGGAAGAACACCAGAATCTAAATTGTAGACCTACACTAGGCTGGGAAGACTGAATCTGCAATAGGCAAGCAGCTTGGTGTGAAGAAATCAACAGTGGGAGCAATAATTCGAAAATGGAAGACATACAAGACCACTGATAATCTCCCTCGATCAGGGGGTCCACGCAAGATCTCACCCCGTGGGGTCAAAATGATCACAAGAACAATGAGCAAAAATCCCAGAACCACATGGGGGGACCTAGTGAATGACCTGCAGAAAGCTGGGACTAACGTAACAAAGGCTACCATTAGTAACACACTACGCCGCCAGGGACTCAGATCCTGCAGTGCCAGATGTGTCCCCCTGCTTAAGCCTGTACATATCCAGGCCCATCTGCAGTTTGCTAGAGAGCATTTAGATGTTCCAGAATAGTATTGGGAGAATGTCATATGGTCAGATGAAACCAAAGTAGAACTGTTTGGTAGAAACACAACTCGTCGTGTTTGTAGGAGAGTGAATGCTGAGTTGCATCCAAAAACACCATACCTACTGTGAAACATGGGGGTGGCAACATCATGCTTTGGGGCTGTTTCTCTGCAAAGGGACCAGGATGACTGATCCATGTACATGAAAGAATGAATGGGGCCATGTATCGTGAGATTTTGAGTGCAAACCTCCTTCCATCAGCAAGGACATTGAAGATGAAACGTGGCTGGGTCTTTCAGCATAATAATGATCCCAAACACACCGCCAGGGCAACGAAGGAATGGCTTCGTAAGAAGCATTTCAAGGTCCTGGAGTGGCCTAGCCAGTCTCCAGATCTCAACCCCTTAGAAAACCTTTGGAGGGAGTTGAAAATCCATGTTGCCCAGCGACAGCCCTAAAACATCACTGCTCTAGAGGAGATCTGCATGGAGGAATGGGCCAACATACCAGCAACAGTGCGTGCCAACCTTGTGAAGACTTACAGAAAACGTTTGACCTCTGTCATTGCCAACAAAGGATATATAACCAAGTATTGAGATGAACTTTTGTTATTGACCAAATACTTATTTTCCACCATAATTTGCAAATAAATTCTTTAAAAATCATACAATGTGATTTTCTGGATTTGTTTTCTCATTTTGTCTCTCATCGTTGAGATCTACCTATGATGTCAATTACAGGCCTCTCTCATCTTTTCAAGTGGGAGAACTAGCACAATTTGTGGCTGACTAAATACTTTTTTTCCCCACTTGTATATAAGGAGAGTTATTATAAGAGGGAGACTGTTATATATAAGGATGCTATTATATATAAGGGAGGAATTATTATATATAAAGGGGGCTATTATAAGGGGGAGATTGTTATATATAAGGGGGTTATTATTTATAAGGGAGGAACTATTATATAGTTCCTCCCTTATAAATAATATCTCCCCTTATATGTAACAGTCTCCCCCTTATAAATAACTAGTAGAATACCTGCGTCTTCGCCGCCATGTTGCCGCTCCCCTCGGCACCCCCCGCGGCGAGATCGGGGGGTGCTGATATCTATAATCTGCAGCCCGGGGTCTGCCCAGTGACCCCAGGCTGCCTGGAGACCCCACTACCTGGTTGATCCTGACAAGACCTCCGGACATCAGCGCTATGTGTCTCCATAGTGATGACTTCCTGTATAGACTACAAGACACTTGTATGCTCGTGTCTTGCAGTCTATAGTACAGAGCCAGCAATCAAAGCATTGCTGGCTCAGGTGTCCTAATGGGACACATGAAAAAATAAAAAAAGTGAAAAAAAAAAATTAAATAAAGTGTTTGAAAAAAATTAATAAAAGAATAAAGCCCCCAAAATTCAATGCATATTTGGTATCATCGCGTCCGTAACAACCTGTACAATAAAACTGAAACAATATTTAATGTACACGGTGAACGTCGGGAAAAAAAAAACGGAGAAAACCCGCCAAAAGTAATGATTTTTCGCCATCTCACCTTACAAAATATGCCATAAAAAGTCATATGTGACCCAAAACAGTACCAATAAAAAGCACAGGTTGTCCCGCAAAAAATAAGCCCTCAACCAACTCTGTAAACTGCAAAATAAAAATGTTACGCATCTCAGAAGATGGCAATGCAAAAACAATTAATTTATGTCCCCAAATGGGTTTTTGTTCTGCAAAATTAGTATCGCATAAAAAAACAATATAAATGAGGTATCGCTGTATTTGTACCGACCCGCAGAATAAAGGTAACCTGTTACTTATGCTCTACGCTGCATGGCAAAAAATTTAAAAGGTAAAACGCAGTGCCAGAATTGATGGGTTTATTTAATCCACCAAGAAAGAGTTAATAAAATTTATTCAATAAGTTATAGGCGCCCAAAGATGATGTCATTAAAAATTACATCTCATACCGCAAACAACAAGCCCTCATATGGCTACATCACCAGAGAAATAAAGAAAATATAGCTCATACAATGTGAAGACAAAAACCCCAAAAATCGCCAAATCATCAGAACATAACTGGCTGAGTCAGGAATGGAATGTATAAGCTGTGTAAGCGTATATTAGGGTACAAACCAGATTTAGAGCTTACGAGGGATAATAAACCAGAAGTGACCCCAGAGTGACCTCCCCAATAATAGGAACTACTGGGGAAATAGTAGGGAATTTAGTGTACCGAATGTACTCCAGACAGCTTACATATTCACTTTTCCCCATCCGCTGTGCAGTCACGTCTGGGATACTAATGCTCACTACACCCTTTGATAAATTCTTTGAGGGGTGCAGTTTTCAAAATGGGGTCACTCCTTTGGGAAATCCACTGTTATGGTACCTTACAGGCTCTGCAAACATGACATGGCACCCAGATCCCAAACATCTGAATCTGCACTCCAAAAGCCACATAGCGCTCCTTCCCTTCTGCGCCCTGCTGTGTGCCCAAACTGCAGTTTATGCCCACATGTATGACACTGGTGTACCGAGGGTAACGTACTTAATGTCATATGTGGGTATAAACTGCTGTTTGGGCACAGCTGGGCACAGAATGGAAGGAGCGCTATTTGGTTTTTGGAGCACAGGCTTGGACGGTTTGGTTTTTGGACACCATTGCACTTTTGCAGAGCTGAAACGCCAGTAAAGTGGAAACCCCTGACATGTGAACCCATTTTGGAAACTACACTCCTGAAGGAATTTATCCTGGAGTACAGTGAACATTTTTAACCCCCAAGTGTTGCTATAATTTATTATCCATAAATGAATACGCAGCTAATTGTGAAAGGTGAAAATGACAATTCTTCCAGGAATACGTTATTTCAGTGCGTAATATGTTGTGCCCGGCTTGTATCAGAGATGAACGCTCCAAAAGCTGTTGTGCCCGGCATCCCCACTTAACAGTTTTTGGAGTGTGTGTCTCTGCAGACATAAGCTGGGCACAACATATCGGGCACTGAAATGGCGTATCTCTGGAAAAATGTTATTTTTAACTTTTCATTATCATCTGCGCATTCATTTCTGGAAATTAAAATAATGCAACACTTAAGGGTTAATAATGCTCGCTACACCTCTTGATAAATCCCTTGAAGGGTGTAGTTTCTAAAATGGGGTCACATGTCTGCGGATTCCACTTTACTGCCAATTCTTGGGCTCTGCAAAAGTGACATGGTGTCCAAAAACCAAATTGTGCTCCAAAAACCAAAATAGCGCTCCTTCCCTTCTGTGCCCGGCTGTTCCCAAACAGCAGTTTATACCCACATATGGCATTAAGTACGTTATCCTGGGTACACCAGTGTCATACATGTGGGCATAAACTGCCGTTTGGGTACACAGGAGGGTGCAGATGTGAAGGAGCACTATGTACTTTTGGAGCGCAGATTTAGATTGTTGGTTTTGGACGCCATGTCACATTTGCAGAGACCCTAAAATTGCCCCAACAAAATGGGGTCACTTCTTAGGGAGTTCCAGTTTACTCTGCAAAAATAACATGGCAACCAGATAGTCCCTCTAAAACTGTACTCCAAAAGCTAAAAAAACACAGTGCTCCTTCCCTTCTGAGCCCTGCTGTGTTCCCAAGCAGCAGTTTACACCCACATATATAATATTTTTCCCCCCGGGATAGCCCACTTAATAGATTTAGGAGTTCATGTCTCTGATGCCACAAAGTGGCCGCAATGTATTAGGCACTGAAATTGGATATTTCTTCAAAAACTTAAATTTTCACTTTGTACATTAATTTTTTGGAAAGCATTTTTAGGGTCAAAATGATAATACCCCTTGATACATTCCTTGAGGGGTGTAGTTTCTAAAATGGGGTCACTTTTGAGGGGTTTCCATTGTATTGGTATTTTAGGGGCTCTGCAAATGCGACATGGCACCTGAAAACTATACCAGCCACATCTGCCCTCCAAAAGCCAAATAGCACTCTTTCCATTATGAGCCCCACCATGTACCCATACAGCAGATTACAACCACATATGGGGCATTTCTGTGTTCAGAAGAAATTGTGTAACAAACTGTGGGGAGCTTTTTCTTCTTTAACCACTTGCAAAAATTTAAAATATGTCACTA
The DNA here is from genome assembly GCA_947044405.1 of Leptodactylus fallax. Classification (NCBI taxonomy): domain Eukaryota; kingdom Metazoa; phylum Chordata; class Amphibia; order Anura; family Leptodactylidae; genus Leptodactylus; species Leptodactylus fallax. Next base: position 52,867 of record CAMRHE010000088.1, on the reverse strand, counting down.
AATGGACAGTTTATTAGAAAAAAAGTAATTTTTCATTTATACATCCCAATGTTAGTAAAATCTGTGAAACAGCTGTGGGGTCAAAATGCTCACTATACCCCTAGATAAATTCAATGAGGGGTGTAGTTTCCAAAATGGGGTCACTTTTGGGAATTTCCATTGTATTGGTACTTTAGGGGCTCTGCAAATGCGACATGGCACCCGAAAACTATTCCAGCAAAATCTGCCCTCCAAAAGCTAAATAGCGCTCTTTCCATTCTGAGCTCCACTATGTACCCATACAGCAGATTACAACCACATATGGGGCATTTCTGTGTTCAGGAGAAATTGTGTAACGAACTTTGGGGAGATTTTTCTCCTTTGTCCTCTTGTGAAAATGAAAAATTTGGGGTTAACACTAGAAGTCCCAGAAATTTCGAGCTCCCCCTTCAAGTCCTGAAAGAGGGTCAAATGACCCTTAGTCCAAACTGACAACTCTGATGGCTCCAATTAGCATTTCCTTTCATTTGTAAATGTGGCCATTGTCTGAGGAATCTGCAGGGGGGAATTGTGTTGATCCACCTCAGGTCTTGTAAGAGAGTGTAAAGAAAAGAATGTAAGCTGCTCCTGAGTGTCTGCCCACCCCCCAGCTGCATTGTTGTGCTGGGAATATTTGCTAACACCTTAGCAAATTTGCATGCAGCCTTTTGTGCTGTGGGGGATGTGACTGCTTCTCAAAGTAGTCTGTGACTTGAAATCAAAGTATATCTGTAATGTCCTCCCGTATCTTGGCAAGGACCCCAGTCGTCCCAGCGGGGGAGAGACTGTCCGAAACTGTAGTGATGAGGCTGATGGAATCATTCATGGACAAGAGCAGAACTGTAACCACGAACAATTTCTTTACATCATTGTCACTTGCACAATGACTGCTTAGCCGGAAAACCACTATCCTCGGCACAGTCAACAAGAGTCGCCGGGAAATTCCTCAATCCGCTAGACAGATGGACCGCACTGAATTCACCACTCAGGTGTTTTCAACCACTGATGCCACACTGACAGTGTATGCACCCAAACGAAAGAAGGCCGTCTACATTCTCAGCAGCATGCACAGCGTGGTTGAGACTAAGGATACCAACAATAGGAAGCCAAACACGGTCACACAATACAACCACACAAAGTGCGGTGTGGATGTAATGCACCAAATGGTGCGGGAGTACAGCCTGCATGCAGGAACACGGAGATGGCCATTCGCCGTGTTCTACAACATGATTGACATGGCAGCACTGAATGCTCATGTTCTTTATCAGGCATGCACTGGGGTGCAGGAGAGACGGGTGGACTTCCTGGTTGAGCTTGCAAAAGAGTTAGGTGGCTCTCATGTGACTGAAAAGAAGGCACGCAAGGAGAAACTCCTTCGGCAACAACCTTTCACACCCAGCCCTGGCAAAAGGGCGAAGTGTCAGGTCAACCATCGATGCACGAACAATTGTGCAACTGAGAGATGTGTTTACTGCTACAAATACACGTGTGGCAAATGTACCAGGGACATACCCAGGCAGTGCCAGGTATGTTCCGACAGTGCAGACAGACTGCTGAGTGAGTGCTGAAATGCTAGTCACACAAGAAGGACATGCCACTCACACACACACACGCAGCCCCCCACAGCAGCCTATTGTAAATATGTGTGGAATTGTTTTATTCCTTGTATTTTTTTTATTATTTTCATAACAAAAATAAAAAGCATAGAAACAAATAACAGTTGTTCTTTTGTATATTTACATTTTTGTATATTTAGATTCAAGTCAATGGGTGCAGAAAAAAAAAAAAAAAATCGCAAAAAAAATCACAGCTACTTGCGATATTTTTGTGATCTGTCCCATTGGTCATATAGATCACTCCTCTGGGATTTTTTCGCACGAAAAAAATCGCACAAAAAAAAAAAAATAGCAGGAAAATCGCACCTATGAAAAAAATCGCACGAAAAAAAATCGCAGGTGTGCTTGGTGCCATTGAAATACATTGGCAAATCGCAGAAAAAAATTGCATCGCATTGCGATGCGATTTTCGCGCAATTTTTTTTTCGCTAGTGTGCTTGAGGCCTTAGACCAGGGGTCGGCAACCTATGGCACGCGTGCCACTCTTGGCACGCGAGGCTTATTCCCCTGGCACGGCAGCGGACTCCTCACCCAGCAGTTTCGATCGGACCAAACACGGCCGAAACGAAACTGCTATTATTATACTGTGGGGTCTCTTCAGAAGCCGAGTATAATAAGCGGAGCCCCCGGGGAGATGATCAAACATAAAAAACAATGTACTCACTATTCCACGCTCCGCAGCCGCTCTGTACTCTTCGGGCGCTTCTGCCTGCAGGGGCCACTATAGAGCATAATACCGTGTGCAGGGACCACTATGGGACATATACCGTGTGCAGGGGCCACTATGGGACATATACCGTGTGCAGGGGCCACTATGGGACATATACCGTGTGCAGGGGCCACTATGGGACATATACCGTGTGCAGGGGCCACTATGGGACATATACCATGTGCAGAGGCTGCTATGGGACATAATACCGTGTGCAGGGGCCACTATAGAGCATAATACCGTGTGCAGGGGCCGCTATGGGACATATACCGTGTGCAGGGTCTGCTATGGGACATATACGGTGTATAGGGGCCGTTATGGGACATATTGCTGTGTGCAGGGGCCGCTATGGGACAAATACTGTGTGCAGGGACTGCTATGGGACAAATACTGTGTGCAGAGGCAGCTATGGGACAAATGCCGTGTGCAGAGGCAGCTATGGGACATATACCATGTTGAAGGGGCCGCTATGGGACATAATACCGTGTGCAGGGACCACTATGGGACATTATTCTGTATAACGGTGTGTTTTCTATATTAAGGATGTGTTTTTGCACAGAAAACTCCGGCTTTGTTTTTTTTTTGTGCAAAAATGCACCAGTTTTACATTGAATGAAAAAGTTCCAAATATAGCTGCATCCAGATACATAGTGTGTATTCACCATAAGGATGCCGCCATACGGGGCTCCTGGACACAATAAATTTACCACTAATTGGGGGCTGCACATGGACTTTCATTGCTTCTAATCAGAAAGTACAGGAGTGTCCCAGGAAATAGCAGTAAACGCATGTGTCCTAAAGCATCTGGTGGCAGCACTTCTGTGTTATGGTTTGTGGTATATGACTTTAGTTTAGGGGTCGTCAGACTTACAATTATTGACCGGCACTCCGAGTACCTCATCTTTGATTTTTTTATTAAAATCGGCACGCCGAACAAAAAAGGTTGCCTACCCCTGCCTTAGACAAATGCTTCTGGTCATTACTCACAGCTGTATCTTGCTCTAAAATTTCTAATTCTATTTAAAATATATAAAAAATGATTAATTGTTTCAGTGCTTTTTTGCTCAAATAAAACTAAACTTAATACAATATGTATAGTCTTTATATTATCAAATACAATAAACTGAATAGAACTAACTAGACACTAAATGGCTAAACTCAATGGAAAACAACAACCTCCTGTGGTGTGACAGTAATGGCCTTAATTACAGAACAAAAGACGGTGATTATAGGATGTTAGATAAAATCCTTCAGGTCATTCGACCCGTCTCTGGGTTCCAAAGGTAGAAATGTTAAATGACCCCTCTCTGGGACTTCTAGTGTTAAGTTGACGTTTTTTTTGGAAAAAAAGTAATTTTTCATTTTTATGTTCCAATGTTAATAAAATCTGTGAAACAGTTGTAGCGTCAAAATGCTCACTATACCCCTGTGAGAGATGTGGTTTCCAAAATGGGGTCACTTTTAGGGGGTTTCCACTGTATTGGTACTTTGGGGGCTCTGGAAATGCAACATGGCACCTGAAAACTATTCCAGCAAAATCTGCCCTACAAAAGCAAAATAGCGCTCTTTCCATTCCAAGCCCCACCATGTACCCATTCAGCAGTTTACGACCACATATGGGGTATTGCTGTGTTCAGGAAAAATTGTTTAACAAACTCTGGGATCCTTTTTCTCCTTTAATCCCTTGTGAAAATGAAAACTTTGGGAATAAAGTGATGTTTTAGTAATTTTTCATTTATACATCCCAATGTTAGTAAAATCTGTGAAACAGCTGTGGGGTCAAAATGCTCACTATACCCCTTGATGAATTCTGTGAGGGGTGTAGTTTCCAAAATGGGGTCACTTTTAGGGGTTTCCATTGTTTTGGTACTCTAGGGGCTCAGTAAATGAGACACGGCCCCTGAAAACTATTCCAGCAAAGTCTGCTTTTCAAACGTCGAGTGTCGCTCCTTCCCTTCTGTGCGCTGCCATGTGCCCAAACATCAGTTTACACCCACATGTGGGGCATTTCTGTGCTCTGGAGAAATTGTATAATAAACTGGGAGATGCATTTTCTCCTTTAACCCTTTGTGAATGTGTTAAATTTAGGGCTAAATGAAGGGATTAGTTGAAAAAAATGAAATGTCTAAATTTCACCTCGATATCGTTTTAATTCTTGTGAAATGCTTAAAGGGTTAACAAACTTCCCAAATGCTGTTTTGAATTATTTCAGGGGTGCAGTTTTGAAAATGGGGTGATTTATGGGGGGTTTCTAAAATATAGGCCTTTATAATCCCCTTCAGAACTGAAGTGGTCCCTAAAAAATTAGTTTGGGAAATCTTCTTGTAAATCTGGAAAATCGCTGTTACATTTGTAAGCCTTCTAACATCCAAAATAAATTAAAGGACGTGTAAGGGAATCACTAGAGGAGCGATTCCCCAGAAACTTCTGGAGAACTAGGGGGGAGGGGCACAACAAGACAGTGGACCCTAAGCTGAATCCCCCCACTGTCCCTGGCTAACTTGCCCGATCTGTCCTAGGTGACAGCCAGCAACCACGTCGACAGTCCCTCCTTATAATAAGTGATCACATAGAACGCAGACAAGACGCACAACAACAAAGGGAGGTCAGCTAGCCAAGGGGTCAGTAACAATCGAGCAATTGCAGCACAGAATCGAGATCCAAGAGAATAGTCAGAGTCAAAGCCAGTGGTCAGAAAATAAGAAGAGCAGGTAACAAATAACAAGAAGTAAAGCCAGTAAGCAAAAGCAATAGCAGGCGCCCATAGGAAAGTGGGCAAACAATAAATAGGGAGAAAGAACCCACCTCAGACTTGATAGGAGGATAGGCTGTCAATCACCAAGGCAGGACCAAAGTTAACTCTTAGTGGAGCAGGGGGAGAGCAAGGTGAAGGAGAAGGGCGTGGTGGAAAATCAATTAAGAAGTTGAGGGAATAGGACAGTGTTCAGACAGTACAAGAAAAACCCAAAGAAAAGAATCACAATCGGGCACGCCTCCTGCGCCGCAGCGTGCGCCCGGAGGGACGGTGCCAAAGCCCGGACAGGCAAGGACGTTACAGGACGATTAAAAGATTATGCCAATATAAAGCAGAGATATGGTAGATAATATTTATTAATGTATTTGGGTGGTATGACTATTTGTCTGAAAAGCAGAGAATTTCACATTTTGAAAATTGCGAATTTTTCCAAATTTCCATCAAATATCCTATTTTTTTTATAAATAAATACAAAAATATTGATTAGTGTTTACCACTAACATGAAGCACAATGTGTCACGAGAAAACAATCTCAAATTCACTTGTGTAAGTTAAAGCATCTCAAAGTTCTTGCCACATAAAGTGACACATGTCAGTTTTGAAAAACAAGGCCTGGTACTTAATGCACTTCTGGGCTGTGTCCTTAAGGGATTAAACAACTATCTATTGTAGTGCTTTTTGGTAAATAATGTTTCTGGTATTACCTTCAGGTGCATATATGAAAAGATTTTTGGGGTTACCCACTCTAGAGCAAGCAACGTACAACTGTCCATGTGAAAAACACGGGCTCTCCAAATTAATGCCGGCTACTTTAAGTGATTGACCTTGTGCTTTGTTCATAGTCATAGCAAATGCAAATCGGATTGGGAACTGCAGACGCTTAAAATTGAAGGGCATGTCGCTTGGTAGCAAAGGAATACATGGAATGAAAACATTTGCTCCCTTAGAGTTTCCCATAAGAATAGTGGCTTCAATAACATTGGGCATGATACTTGTGCTTTTACACATTTTTGGTGGGTCAAGGTTTCGAAGCAAAATTATTGTGGCTCCTATTTTCCAAAGTATATATATTTATATATATATTCTAAGTATATAATTCCAAAGAATTCAGGAACTCCAATGGATACATTATGGCTTGTTCACTCTCTATGACTGAATCAATGGACATGTATGTGGTCGTCTAGACCAGGCAGCCTTCCCTGAATTAGTAGATTTATGGAGCTGACACTATCATTTTTAGGCACTAGGATTGCAAGTTCACAAAGCCACTGATGGTTGTTAAAATTGTTACAAATATCAGGGAAAACTTGGTCAATAAATTCCATTACCGAAGATGTCATTTCACAAAAATCTTCCGGAAAGGAAATGAGACCAGTAGTGGAATCAGTAGGGAACCTGTCATTTCCAAGGCATAGTGTAAGGGAATCGCTAGAGGAGCGATTCCCCAGTAGCTGCTGGAGAACCCTGGGGGGAGGGGCACAACAAGACAGTGAGCCCTAAAGCGGAAAACCCCCCACTGGCCCTGCCTCTTGCCTGACTGTCCTAGGTGACAGCCGACAACTCGGCGCTGGTACCTACACTGAATAAGTGACAACACAGAACACAGACAGAACAAACGACAAAAAGGGAGGTCAGCAAGCCAAGGGTTCAGTAACAGCGCGAGCAATGCAGTACAGAATCAAAATCCAAGAGGATAGTCAAAAGTCAAGGCCAGAGGTCAGGAATAGGAATACAGGTAACAAAAACAGCAAGGAGTAATAGCCAGAACGCACAAAGCAATGACCAGCGCCAATGTGAATGTGAGCAAAGAATAAATAGGAAGAAAGAACCCGCCCCAGACTTGATAGGAGGATAGGCTGTCAATCACACAGGCAAGGCCAAAATCAATTAGTGGAGCAGAGGAAAACCAAGGTGGAGTAGACAGGTGTGGCAGAAAATCAAGAACATAGTCTAGGACAGTGTTCAGACTGGGCAACAAGCATCTTAAACAAGGAATCAAACTGAGCACGCACGCTGGGTGCGGGCGGAGGGTGGTGCACAGACCCAAAAAGGCAGAGACGTTGCACATAGTAGCTGGTGTGTAAATTTGTCCGCAGTTGTATTTCCCATCAAATGAACCCGCATATTAGTAGTAAGAGTTTGCTTGTGAACATGTACAGTATTCACAGATAAGATTTTAGACAGGCATTCAGCTCATCCACTGGTGTTGCTCCTTTAAGAACAGGTAACGTCTGGCAGAAGTCACCTGCAAAAATTACAACAATTCCCCCCCATTAAACAATTGGTTCCCTGCATATATTTCAAGGTGCGATCAAGGGCCTCGTCCGCTTTCTTGTGCGCCATGGTACATTCATCCCAAACAATTACTTTGCAAGTTTGTAATACCTTAGCTTTCCCAGAGCCCTTATTGATATTACAGACAGGAGTTTCTGACAGCGCTATATTAAAGGGCAATCCTAGTGCTGAATGAACAGTGCATCCTCCATCTAAAAGAGTAGCCGCAATCCCAGATGGTGCAACAGCCAAGGCAATGTCATTGTTTGAGTGAATTTCTGCAAGCAGCAAATGAATTAAAAATATTTTACCAGTACCTCCTGGTGCATGTAGGAAAAATAGTCCCCCATTTCCACTGGAAATCTGACCCATAATTGCCATATAGGCCGATCTGAAAGAAGTTGGGCCACGGAAGTGTGAAGCAGTAATCGGAGGTAGTAACACTCTGCGTTGTTTGGATGCACTGTATACACAAGTCCAAGAGCATCACTGGAACGTCCGTCCCATCCTGGGACCCTTGCATATATAATAAATAAAGTCCTTGCAAATGGATCTGCTTGACATAGGAGAAAGAAAGCTGTCAATGTTGTATTGGGTGGTCGAGCAGCTCTTTCCTCTGCATTCTTGGGAGTAAAATAAACTCGTTGTCCATTTTCAAGATGGACACTGAGATGAACTACAGTCGGATGTTTTTCATGGATGGGAAAATTTAGTAATCGCCACATGGCTTCATTACTACTTATATACCTTCCCATCTGATACAGCATAATCTCATCAGATGTACATTTTGGATTCTCTAGCTGCAAAACTGCCATATCACTGCCCTTGTTAACATATTTGCAAATGTATTTAAATGACTTAACAGAGTTACAATATTCTACGTTAATGTGCGCATTAAGCATTTTTGAAAGCAGTGGAGAGTAAGGTACAACCCATCAATTATCTATTTCAAGATTCGTGTTTTGTTTAACCCATTTTAATCTGATTGTTGCAGTATATCCTCCCTGTTCAGATTTCCGTCTTCTGTAAAAAGGATAACCATCATCTCCTGTTTGCGTTTCTACAATCAAGTTGCGAGGATACTTTTTAGTACATTTTCCTTCCTTCGTACATGGCGATCTTGGGTTAAGTGGTCCACATGGCTCATGGATCATATTTTTAGAAATAGTTTCAAAAAGTACCAGATCCTCTTCTGGATTTGGAAGCTCAGCAGAAATAACACTGTCAATTTGATAAGGGTGTATCTTATCCTCTAGCCATATCAGTAAATGAGCATGTGGAAGACCCCTTTTTTGCCACTCAATTGAATATATCCAACACTGACTTTCACCAAAAATGTAACACTTTGTAATTACGTCCATGAGCTTGATCAATTTTTGTTTAAAAAGCCTTGCTATTAAATCATGTTGATCACAGGGGCCCTGACCATTCAGAAGCTCTTCCTTTATCTCTGGCCAAGTTGGATTACATGTAACTGTAATAAACAAATCAGGACGACTATATATCCGAACATATATGTCATGGCGTCCTGAGCATACTCATGCATATGTCTGGGACTACCAGTAAATGTAGCCAGTAAAATAAACATACGCCCAATGTCAGCCATGTTGCTATCATTAGCAACAGCATCCCTTAAATGAATGTATTCATCCACTCTAAGTTTTTGTTGGTTCAATCGTATGTACAAAAGACATTCACTTTCCACCTTGGCATACATATCAACTATAAATTGATGAAAAAGTTGCCTACATTGTAAAATGTGGTTAGAAATGTTGCAGAGTGGATTGCTGGATGTGGCAGAGTCAAAACCAGATAGACAGTTGTATATAACAGGAACAAAACTTTAGTGAAACATGAGTGCAGTAAGAGAAGATCACCTCACATGGTGAATAACATCTAGTTCAGCACACACACACACACAAAACAGGATGTGTATGTCAACCAGCATCAAAGCAACAAAAGTACAGAGTGTCTACAGATAAACATTTAGTAACAGCTACAACTAGTGTCATAAAATGTTAACTGCAGTCAATCCAGCAAATATAGAGACAAAGCTGGCTGTTGCATATCTCCAACACCCCTTCTCAACAGCTAAGGCTTAGTCTGTTAGGCCCATCTTCTTTGTAAGCCTCGAGTGTCTTTCAGCGGTCAGGGACTTGGTAAGGATATCTGCTGTCATATCCTCAGTCGGGCAATAAAGTAAGTCAAGAAGTCCCTGGTCTTGAAGATCCCTCAGAAAATGGTACTTCACATCAATATGTTTGGTTCTCGAGCTAACACTTTCCATCTGTGCAAGTGCAAGACATCCTTGATTGTCCTCAAAGATTCTCGTTGGTTTCATCTGTGGTTGACCCAAGTCTTTTAATAGTTGTCTCAACCATGTGACTTCTTGACTTGCCTGTGCTGCTGCAACATACTCTGATTCAGTAGATGATAGTGTAACAGAAAGTTGCTTTCTACTAGTCCAACAGATAGTACCTCCTGATAGAAGAAACAGGTACCCACTTGTAGATTTTCTTTCACTGATATCTCCGGCCCAATCGGCATTCACATATCCTGTCAGGGTGCTTTCGTCACTTGCTGGTAACTTTAGCTTGTAGTGTAAAGTCCCTTTAAGATAGCGAATGACTCGCTTCACAGCATTCCAGTCCATCTGACTTGGTGTTGGTCTTTCTACATAGGATTCCAACTGCTGCTGCAATGTCAGGCCTTGTAGCAGTGCTAATGTACAGCAATTTCCCTATTGCTTTCCTGTACTGAGTGTTAGTTGGTAGTGGTGTATCTTGGCTGTCTATCTTCTTCAGGTAGTTGGTTTCCATGGCAGATTTTACTGGTTTTGCGTCTTCCATTCCAAATGTCTCAATTATCTCTTGTATTTTGTGCTTTTGGTTCAGAAAGAAGCTGCCATCTTCCTCTCTCTCAATCTGAATGCCAAGATAATTATTTATGTTGCCAAGATCTTTGGTCTCAAAGTACGGATTTAGGGTTTGGAGTATTTCTCCTTCATCCCCTTCTTGCTTGAAACAAATCAGAATATCGTCCACGTAAATGAGTACATAGATCCACCTGTCTGCCAATTTCTTTGTGTATAAACAGGGGTCTGCTTTACTCCTCTGAAAGTCCTCCTGTGTAAGCACTTCATTTATTCTCATATTCCATGCTCTGGCAGCTTGCTTTAGACCTCCTCTGTAGTTTGCATACTAGGTCTGGTCTTTGCTCATCTTTGAATCCTGGTAGTTGTTCCATGTAGATATCTTTTGCTAATTCTCCACGTAGAAACGCTGCATCAAAGTGTCTTACTTGCATTTTCCTTATTGCAGCTCCTGTCAGCAAAGTTCTTATTGTAGCATGTTTGACTACTGGCGCAAATGTCTCATCATAGTCCTCTCCATATTTTTGAGAATATCCCTTGGCTACGAGTCTTGCTTTGTATCGCTCCACTGTACCATCTGCATTGTATTTTACTTTGAAAGTCCATTTACAACCTATGGCTTTCCTTCCACGTGGTAGTTCTGTAAGTGTCCATGTTTTAGTGTCATGCATGGATTTTATCTCTTCCTTTATCCATTTACTGGATTCCCTTTCTGAAAGCTGAGATATGTCTTCCAAGTTGCGGGTTCATTAGCACTGGCATTGCTTGCCTTGTATGAGAGACGTAAAGGTGGTTTACCTTTATTCTCTCTCATTAAGTGTCTTGGTTCTGTGTGTGAGCTTGGTTGTGTCTGTTCTTCAGTACTGATGGATTCAGCGCTCACTTCAACTGTTTGTTCAGAAGTTACAGATGTTGGCTGATCAGTGTCAGTTTTCTCTTATGTTCTTATTTCCTCTGTTGTCATTACATTGTCTCTCAGATCTTCAACAAAAGTTATGCTGTTGCTAATGGTAACCTTGTCAGTTTTGGGATTTAGGATTCTGTAACCCTTAACATTGCCACTGTATCCAATAAAGACGCCTTCAAATGCTCTGTTTTGAAGTTTGGTGCGCTTTTCTTCTGGAATGAAGATGAACGCCTTGCGTCCAAAAACTCTTAGATGTTTTACACTCGGCTTCTCATTGTGCCACAGTTCATATGGAGTTTTCTCAATTGTTCTAGAGAAGAGTCTGTTTTGCAAATAAGTGGCTGCCATTGCTGCTTCACCACAATATTTTTGTGGTAATCCAGAGTCTGTCAGCATGCATCTGATCATTTCAGTCAGAGTTTTGTTCTTTCTTTCAGCTACGCCGTTTTGCTCAGGTGTGTAGGGAACTGTCTTTTGATGCTCTATTCCATTCTGCTTTAACCCCTTAACGACCCAGGGCGTAATAGTACGTCCTGAGTCGCATGACGATGTATGGAGAGCGCTCAGGAGCTGAGCGCTCTCCATACACCGCGGGTTCCGGCTGTATAATACAGCCAGGACCCGCCGCTAACAGCAGCGATCGGTGCCTGCACTGATCGCGGCTGTTAACCCTTTAGATGTCGCGGTCAAACGGGACCGCGGCGTCTAAATAGTGCAGCCGCCATGGGCGCCGCCATTTTTACCTGATCGCCGCCCTCCAGAACGTCATTGGAGGGCGGCGATTGGTTGCCATGACAGCCGAAAGCCTATTGAAGGCTCCCAGGCCTGTCATTACAGTAGATCTATTACAGTGCCACAGTTCATATGGAGTTTTCTCAATTGTTCTAGAGAAGAGTGTGTTTTGCAAATAAGTGGCTGCCATTGCTGCTTCACCACAATATTTTTGTGGTAATCCAGAGTCTGTCAGCATGCATCTGATCATTTCAGTCAGAGTTTTGTTCTTTCTTTCAGCTACGTCATTTTGCTCAGGTGTGTAGGGAACTGTCTTTTGATGCTCTATTCCATTCTGCTTTAACCCCTTAACGACCCAGGGCGTAATAGTACGTCCTGAGTCGCATGACGATGTATGGAGAGCGCTCAGGAGCTGAGCGCTCTCCATACACTGCGGGTTCCGGCTGTATAATACAGCCAGGACCCGCCGCTAACAGCAGCGATCGGTGCCTGCACTGATCGCGGCTGTTAACCCTTTAGATGTCGCGGTCAAACGGGACCGCGGCGTCTAAATAGTGCAGCCGCCATGGGCGCCGCCATTTTTACCTGATCGCCGCCCTCCAGAACGTCATTGGAGGGCGGCGATTGGTTGCCATGACAGCCGAAAGCCTATTGAAGGCTCCCAGGCCTGTCATTACAGTAGAGCTATTACACGATGCCAGAGGCATCGTTAGTGGCGTTGACTAGGAATGGCTGGGCCCCAAGGCAAACATTTGACATGGGGCCCGCCCCGAACCGCTGCCCCCAATCGCCCCCCGGACCGCCCCCTCCAACCCCCCCCCCCCCCCAAAAAAAAACACATTCCTGCGCACACTATTATGTGCCATAGTGGCCCCTGCACAAAGTATCATGCCCATAGTGGACCCTGCACACAGTGTCATGCCCCATAGTGGCCCCTGCACACAGTATCATGCCCCATAGTGGCCCCTGCACACAGTATCATGCCCCATAGTGGCCCCTGCACACAGTATCATGTCCCATAGTGGCCCCTGCACACAGTATCATGTCCCATAGTGGCCCCTGCACACAGTATCATGTCCCATAATGACCCCTGCACACAGTATCATGTCCCATATTGGCCCCTGCACACAGTATAATGTCCCATAGTGGCCCCTGCACACAGTATTATCCTCCATAGTGGCCCCTGCACAAAGTATCATTCCCCATAGTGGCCCCTGTACACAGTATTATATCCCATAGTGGCCCCTGCACACAGTATTTTGCCCCATAGTGGTCCCTGCACACACTATTATATGTCCCATTGTGGACCACCCACGAACAATTATTATACTCTGGGGTCTTTTCAGACCCCAGAGTATAATGATCGGAGACCCAGGAGAGGATAGAAATATAAAAAAACAACGTTGCTTACCTGATCCTTGCTCTGGTCCACTCCCTGCTGCTTCGGCGGCCTTCAACGTTGGACCAGGCCAGCGTCACGTGATGCGGGCAAGGCGTCGCGACGCAAAATGACGTCGGGGACATCACCAAACAGGCCCGAAGCCTGGAGAAGCGCAGGAGAGGTAAGTACAGTGTTTTTTATGTTCCCTCACCTCCCCTGGGCCTCCGATTATTATAATTATATATTATAATTAGTATAATGATAGCAGAGATTGTGGAGTTCGGCCGCGGCCTCACATACCGATCCCCGATCCTGCTCACAGCCACCTCCGCAGAATCGGAAGCGCACGCGTCCGTGAGCGGGACCCCGGGGAACGGTAAGTATATAGGGCCCGTTACCTGCTGGGGTTACTCCAGCAGGTAACGGCCTATTAAAAATAGAAAGCATCGGGGGTCCGCGGGGCCCCCTAATGTCCCGGGCCCTGTGGCAGCTGCTACCACTGCCACCCCGATCAGATATAAAAGTAAATAAAGAAAAGTAAGTGTTAAGGGGAGGATATTAACAATAAATATTTCTCACTCTTGACTTGTTTCACCATTAGGTATGAGAGATCTGGGTGTTACTACTAATTAATATTCACCAATTTCCCTCCTTTCTCCTTAGGTATATCTACTTATCTGTTTCCTTGACTGGTTTGCATGTACGATAATTTACCCCACAATATTAATCATAAAATACGTTTATTATTAATATGATGGAACTAGGTTATAGAATAATACAAAACAGTATTAACACAGTGCAATACAATAAGTACAGAACCCAATTAAAAACCTACAGATATCGCTACATACACACACACATACAACCACACACATACAACCCCTGGACAATTTACTAACTGACCCTTTCTGTAAGGAACACAGCAGTAGTAATACAGATTAATAGAGGGTGACTGATAGATAAATGGATAGATAGATAGATAGATAGATAGATAGATAGATAGATAGATAATAGAAAGTTATACTTAAGCCTTATTATGCATGCTCTGGTGGTATATGGAGCTTGTCTAGGTGAAGCTGGTCAATCCATGGGGTCTGGTGAAGAGAGAAGATGAAGAGAGAGAGAGAGAGAGAGGGGCTTTTGGCCCATTATATATATGGCCCACAACTCCGCCCACCTAGATGTTGTCACTCCAATCAGGCTCTTGGTATTGTAATATAAGTTTAGATGCAATACTTCTTATGAGTCTTGGGATGGCGCTCTAACACTTAAAATTGATCCGTGGCCTAGGGCTAATGACCTACCTCCCCCATCTGACTCCTTGTTCAGTGGCTTATCTCTGGGTCTGATTAACATCACTATGGTGGTCTCATTAGCATATTCCATCTCATTATGTTAAACAAAAGACTTCCTGGCCCATGTGGGATGTCTGTTAGAAAACAGGTTTTGTAGCCTGCAGACAATAGCTCTCTCTCAGGAGTAATGAATGGAATGATTGAATATATATATATATATATATATATATATATTAATGTTTGTGGTAAGCACTTCCCTTTACAATCCCCCCTGTTGTCGGGAACACGACAATGTAATTTGAGGAAGTGTTTGTTTGGTCATTATTGCCCCCTCAGCCCTATTCATTCCTGGCAATGGTTCAGGATGGAGTGAAGTATAATTTGGATTTAGGTACCAAGACATCGATCATTTCCAGGGACACTTTCCCACCTATGACTGTCGCCCAATATCCTCTGCTCACAGAAAACGTCTTTTGCGCGTCCTGATTTACGGTGTCAGTGATACTTTCTACGGTCCACCCCAATATGTCACACTGACCTGGACGGGAACATTTTTATCCATCCCACAGATAGTCAGGTAAGACCTTTAAACCACAGTCCATTGTCACGGTACATGCAGCACCACCTTTTGGTCCGGACTGAAGCTCACGCAGGGTTAGACCACCTTGCCACATGACACCAACTGTCCTACAGGACCGCTACCTGTACTTAAGCACAGGTCACCAGTGAAGTTGTCACCGGCCTCCATGAACAGAAAAACCTGGACTTTTATCAAGGCAGGTCTGTGAACCTGCATCTGAAATGATGTCTCAGAACCTAAAATCGAATTGTGGGGAGAGGCACTGCTTCCCATGTCCCCTGTACCTGACATTCAATCCATCCATTATGAACCATACCATTTTATATGGCCGAGGTGGCAATTACCTTACAGTGTAGGGGTACCTTACCTGTCCCTAAGGATCCTTACACCCCTTTACCTAACAGAAATTAATGTAACATATATATATATCCCACTCATCCACCAAACACACAAATTCCCACCCCCCTATAGATCAAGAACATATATATATATATCCCACTCATCCACCAAACACACAAATTCCCACCCCCCTATAGATCAAGGCGATAAAAATAAAAGGATGTGCTGGTATTGGTGCACATAGAGACTCATGCCACAAGAGCACGTGTTTCCTACTCATCCATAAACACATGAATCTTCAGACCCAGGTGTAGATGGGAATTACACTAAAAGATGCAAATTCAAGTATGTCTATACACAAACACACTCAGTGTTCAGTGTGGGAGGCGTATGTTGTTGTACAGACTATAACAGGCACTTACACCTGAAGTGTCTATGTAAGAGACAGCCAATGTTGTCTTAAGCTTCATTTGTCTGTATAAACTGTTAATGTTGAATGTATTTCTGTGATTCTGTTCCTTTAAGACAGCAGCCATTGTAATTGTGACATGATGCTGGAGTGAGACCCCCCCCCCTTTTATGTCAGCTTGCCTGTTCTGCAGACAGAGTGTGAGCAGAGAAGCAGGAAGTGACGAGAGAGAGAGCAGCAGCCATCTTAGCAAGTGTTGTATTGAACTGGTGTGGAGATTTTTCTGTACAGCTAAGCTGTATCTTGGTCCAGAGACAAACAGAGTGTAAAGAGACAACAGGACTAGTGAGTCCACGTGAAAGGAACTGTGCTCAGGGGCTGATCAGTGAGACTGACATTGTGACTGTGTATATGGATACCACAGATAGAGACTCGCAGTGCTGTTGATGTACTGGACGGCACCTGCTAAATCCCGGCTTACATCCCAGCTCAGTGTATGGATTCGGCAGGACTGTCAGTGTGCTGAGTGGAATCTGCTGTTGGATTACATTGCATTCAGTTGGTTTCCCTGTCTGTTAAAGAGGACTTCATTTCTCCCAAGATCCTGATAACCGTGAGGAGAGGACGCTTCACTATAAAAGAAAGGACCGACTTTGGGCCCCACCGCGCGCTTCTACGGACTGTAAGCGGTCCACCTGGACCACTGGGGAAAAGGGGGTGCACCCAAATGTGAAGTCAGGGTCAGTTAGGGATAGTTTTGAGTATATTGTTCATTCAGTGTCCATACTGCAGAAGTGGACAGAGTAAAAGTAGAAACCATTGCAGAATTTGCCTTGAAATTGTTCATGCTATATTGTATATTTTGCTTGTCTTTAGCCCTGTCATTTTACCTTTAACTAGCCTTTATTAACTTATAGTAAATATATATTTTTTTCTTGAACTACCGCGTGTGCGTTCATTTCTGGTTGCGGAGTCCAAACCACCTGCCTTGCTCTCGGTTCACATCTATGTGCACACACAAAAATGCAAAATAATACAAGAATATGAAAATTACATTGAAAACATTATTTACAAGTTAAGGCTGGGACTGTATTGGTATCAAGTCCTTAGTCCCTGCCTTCGGGTAAGTTCGTGATGTACGGCCTGGCCCTGTTGAAGCTGACGGGCCAGGCCTTTTATCTTCCTATAGATGAAGATCATTCCTATATACATAATGGCCACTAGGACGAGGAGGACTATGACTGGGTGTACAAGCAGATTGAAGAATGATGTTGCTTTGGGGCTATATCCGAACAGACTCTCCCACCAAGATACGGCTGAGTCCTTCTCCAGGGCATGAACCATCTCTGTTATCTTTGACTGGTCATGTTTCAATAAGATGGTGGCCTGCTTTTCAGAGTCTTTGAGCTTCTCTATGACACTTTCCTCCTTAGTGAAGTCTAGTAGCAGGTGTCTCAGTTTTCTGCCAAAACCAAGAGGGATCCTCTGGAGCCTTACAGGAGTATCTGGACGGATATCCAACCTCTTCTCTGGGGTAATCGGTGTTCTCCCCTTCTGCTCTGCTACATCGACACCTAGAACAGGATAAAGGGTACAATATGCTCCTGGGAGGAGTTCACCTCTTTCGGTGCAGTTAGTTGTATAAATGGTATATGATACATTAACGGACTGGTACCAACACCAATACCCTTGACCCAAGTACTTCAAACTAGATGGAGGTATTGAGCTGCTTTTCATCTCACAGAACCTCTCATTATCCCAACACTGGTGTCTGAGCACCCGATCATGATCCCCTTGGCAGAGGATAGCATCCTCTTTCCTCCAACATCCATCTGTATCAAACAGATAAGGATGGCCGGTCTCATAGGTCAAGATATCTGAGGAGAGCTGTGGATGTAACACTGTTCTGTTATTCATCATTATACCTAGGTTGATAGCACCATACCCACGTCTCACGTTGCCAGAGACAGGTGCCAGGGATGAAGCAGTGCAAGTGAGATTATGGCACCCATGCCACTGAATGACCCACCAGTTAGTATGGTTGGCAGCAAAAGGAGTGATAAAAGGACTCACCCTTTGCTGGAGGTTAAAAGGGTAGTGTCCATTATACAGTGAGGACACAATATGTTTAAGGTTGCTGGAAAGTTCACCCTGAACCTGAGTACATGCCAGAGCAAGCTGAGCTCTATCCTGTTCTTCCAGGAGACCCACGACTAATAGTCTAAACTTCTCTCGTAAAGCAGAGGATAGGGAGCTAGTGGCATCTATATGTGAGTGTTGTAAATCCTTCAAAACATGATTTACATCAACCTGGGTCTTGAGGCCTTCCCCAGTATGTTTCGCCAGATTCCCGAGTTTGTTTCTCAGGACTTCCAGGTCCATAGTGTTCAGTGCCCCTATTCCCATTGCACCTCCTCCTAAACCCATGGCAATCAAATCCCTTCTCCCCCTGTACTTCCTGTATCTGGTAGCATCCTTCCTTACTTCTTGTCCCATCTCTACCCATCCTTTTATCATATCGATCTGATTCCTCACAAACTCCTCACATCTATGGTCCCAGTGGTCTACTCTAAAATCATCAACCGAAATCCTCCAGGTATATAGGACGAATTTGGTTTTGGTGATGATTTTCCAGGGAGATGCTAACTGTGGAGCTATGGGATCAGCCATTTGATAGGTTGGGGCATTACAGGAATCCCTGTGGGGTTTTACTGGCTGAAGAACTTCAGTTTCATAAGGGACCCTTACCATAGTCACACATACTTTACCTCTTCCTTTAAATGGATACCATTGGTCACCTTCTCCAGTCTCTAATACGAGATTCCGGATGGGTTTAGTTGTGGAAAGATAAACCCACTGTGTAAATGTCCAACACCCCTCATCGACTGCCTCACAAAATGGCCATTTAAATGAACCATCAATATTGATAGCAAAGTTAATATTTCTGCCTCTGGGATCCTTCCAATCAGAAGATACATATCTATTCCGGTATTCCTCAGTCTTAGGGGTCCCATCCATCCATACATCAATTATTGGAGAATCCACTCCGTTACAGACTATATCCCATCTCCATGGGTTAGAGTCTAACATTACCATCTGAGTGTCTGGTTCCCAGTGTGCATAGGTGATGAAATAATGTCCTGTCACATCTGGTACACAAGCATCCCTCATAATGGTAATCATAAAAGATCGAATGGATGGAGATCCCTCCAGCTGAGTATACCTCTGATCCTTCGCATCAGCTCGTACCTTCAAAACTGTGGCTCTGTATAGGCCTTCAAGTTTTACTGGGCCGCTCTGATTGTTCCATAATACTTGTCCAGATTTACTGCAGTTTAACTTTAAAATCAATATGCTGGTCCTTAAATAGTCCGTGGACACATGTCCTTCGGCATATTTGGATTCCCTAGTTATTACCATATGAGAATCCCTTAGCATACAGTACGCCTTCAGGGTGCCCTTTACTGGTATGGGTCTATCAAAGTATGTCCTAACTCTTAAGCTATCCTGACTGGTATGTTTCAGAAAAGTGGCTTTTAGAATGTACCATCCACTGTATTCTGCCCCAGTGACATCTTCAGGACTCAGGACTCCTGCTTTGGTGCACAGCACCTTTGTTGTGTTTACTATCACTGGCCTATAAGGATGTAAGTGGGGATTTCTAGACACCCATCTTACTGATTTGATAGCTGTTGGTTCTGTGATCTGGTAAAGAATAACATGATAATATGAAATGTTTTGATACACCTTTGACCTACTACCCCCCTTCACCCAACTCTATACTCATGACCTTATTGAGTTGGGGAAGCACGGGTAGCCTTTGCTTGGTCAATGTGGATCCAAAACCCTGCCTTTCGTCTATGTGAGCGTTTTTTTGTTGAGATTGGCCTTTGTACTTTCAGCATAGTGCTACCCATTACTTCCAGGACCTGGTAGGGTCCTTCCCAGTTTGCATCCCAGGGCCCGGCCTTGCGGAATACTTTGACCATGACCATTTCCCCTACAGAGGGCATGGGAGTTTCCCCCCTGTACGTACGGTTTATTCATCTTTATTGCTGCATGCGGTAGCAATTCCTTCAGGTTCTGCTGAACCTGTTGGAGAAACACATCTCTAGCAATAGCATCTTTCATGGGTGTAGAAATTTGGGGTTCATTTGGCCAACAGATAGACATCTTGCGCCCGGTCATAAGTTCAAATGGTGTTATGCCGGTTGTTGTTGCCTCTGTGGCTCGGATACCCATCAGTACTGCTGGAAGGGAAGTTACCCAAGTGGAACCCCTTTCCAACAGTGCTTTGGAGAGCCGAGTTTTGATAGTTCGGTTCATCCGCTCCACAATGCCTGCTGACTGTGGATGATAAGGTACATGAAATCTTTGCTTTATGTCCAGAAGTCCACAAAGTGCTTTCATAACCTTGCCTGTAA
This sequence comes from Leptodactylus fallax, assembly GCA_947044405.1. NCBI lineage: Eukaryota > Metazoa > Chordata > Amphibia > Anura > Leptodactylidae > Leptodactylus > Leptodactylus fallax. The sequence continues at coordinate 32,556 of CAMRHE010000088.1, read as the reverse complement.
AATGGGTTCCCCGATCTGATTCAATCACTCGGGGGGATTCCCCACCGTGATAGAATGTGCTCCCACAGAACCCGAGCAGTAGTAGTAGCGGAGTCATTTACTGTAGGGATGGCTTCTACCCATTTTGAGAAGACATCCACCACCACCAATGCATAGCGACAGTTACGGCTGCCTGCCGGTAATGGTCCTATGTAATCAATTTGTAAAGTAGACCATGGTCCCTCCGCTGGAGGAACCCGCTGCAACGCTGGCTTCAGGGCGGATGCCCTTGGGTTTACCTGAGCACACACCAGGCATTGTTGTGTAACTTCCTCTACCGTCTTGGACATACCTGGCCAGTATAATTTGTCCTTGAGTAGGGTCAAAAGTTTGTCCCGACTCAGATGACCCAACAACTGATGATTGAGTCTTGTTAGTTCTGCTTGCAGATGCTGTGGGACCACCGGTAGAGGGAGTGGTTTGGTTCCAGTGTCATAACACAAGATGCCCTGTTGGACTGTCCAGGGATCTTGTGGGCTGGTAAGGTGTGCTGCCAGCAAAGGATCCTTTGACTGTTCCTCTTCAAATGACACTGGGCCATCTTTGAGTTGTTTGTTTCTGATTTTAATCTGGTGTACGGGTATGGCTTCAGTGTCTGATTCCTGGAGGACTCCAGACACTGCAGCCAATTTGGCAGACTCATCTGCTTTGTTGTTACCCCGGATCAGAGGGTTATCACCCTTCTGGTGTGCTGGAATTTTTATGATTGAAGCATTCCCAGGATGTGCCATGCCCCATTCCCACAACTCTTTCAGGACTGAGGCATGAGCTAAAGGTTTATTTTGGCTGTCCACAAACCCTCGTCGTTTCCAAGTGTCCAGATGCAAAGTGAGAGATCGGACTACATATGAGCTGTCGCTATATATAGTATGATTCCCTGGAGGCTGAATGAGAAGGGCTTCTCTGACGGCCTCCAGTTCAGCCCGTTGTGCTGACATGTGACCAGGCAACCTTACCAGCTTCTGAGTACCCATGGTCTCATCCAGCACTGCAAATCCTGTCATGTAGGTGCCGTTCAAGCAGAATCGAGAGCCATCAACAAAGATGACTCTGTCATCGGGATTAGTGGTCATCCTGAATAGCTGGGGATCAGTGACCTGCGTTAGTTGACCACAATCATGTTCTATCCCTGTCATATTTAACAACTGGGAGAGAACATATTTTGCTTTGTGGTCCACTGTCAGATTTCGCCCACTCAGCTCCATGATCCACTTCCCAAATCTCTGTTGTGAGACTCCAGGGAGTGTATCTCGAAGCAAGAGTGCCAGCGGGGAATGTGGAGTCTGTACAGTGAGGGGGCCTGAAACCCACAATATGCTCGGTAGCTTTAACCGCATAGTGTATGGCTGTCAGTTGTTTAGCACATTCATCAAAACCCCTTTCAACTGGTGAAAGGAGCCTGGAGAAGTACCCTAGAGGTCTATACTCAGATCCTATCTTTTGAAGAAGGACCGTAGAAATAGACTCTGCGCCAGCATGGGCTTGTATGGCCAGTTTTCCTTCTGGGTGAGGGGTGGCTAGGACTGGGGCGGATGAGAGATCTCTTTTCAGAGTTGAAAAGGCCTCTTCCTGTGTCTCTGACCAGTCCTTCAGAGAAGGCTGTTCCCCTCTAAGAAGTTCATAGAGTGGTTTTGCTTTGACAGCAAAATCCTCTATGAACTCCCTCATGAAGTTGGCTACTCCTAGGAACTTGTGTAAGTTCTGTAGAGAGTCTGGCCTGGGTATCTTCACCATGGCTTCCACACGGGCAGCCAGGATGCCCTTGGCTCCATATGAAATCTGGACACCAAGGAAGGTGACTTCTGTTCTAGCCAAGTTTGCCTTATGAGGGCTCAGCTTGAGTCCAGCCTGGGCCAGGAGTCCCAACAGTTCCTTCAACAGAACCAGATGGTCTTCCATGGTTTCTGTGTGAAGGAGAAGGTCGTCTACATATTGCAGCAGACATTCTGGCCATGAGAACACACTTAATACAGCCGCTAATGCCTGGTGAAAATATGTAGGACTACTGTGAAACCCCTGGGGCAGTACACAGAACATATACTGCTTGTTACCCACTGTGAAGGCGAACTTGTACCTGCAGCTCTCTGTCAGTTCAATGGAAAAGAATCCATTGGCGACATCAATGGATGAGAATATGCGACTTTTGCCGCTTACCCTTGCCATTATGTCGGGAGTCTGAGCGACCACAGGTGCAGACATGGGGGTGTACTTATTAAGGATGCGAAGGTCTATTGTAAGCCTCCATGTAGTTTCAACACCTGCACCCTTCTTTTTCACAGGCCATAAAGGATTATTGCACTTTGAATTACCCTCTATGACCACACTCCTTACTTCCAGGTCTTGGACTGTCTCTAGAATTGATTGTGTTGCCTCAGGCGGAAAGCGGTATTGACGCTGAGGTGGAGGGTCTGGCCCTTGTATGTCCACCTGAACGCCAACCATTCTTCCACAGTCATTTTTGCTTTGAGCCCACAAGTCTGGATATTCGAACACAATAGGTTCAAGGTCTATGTTGTGTGAGACCTCTGGCCATTTGTGTTCCAGCACATTGAAAGAATTCTCAATTGCTGGTAGGGGTGGTCCCAGACATTGGTGCTGTATGACATACACCTTTGATCGTCTTGGACCCCTCCAAACAATACAGTTTGCCAAATCGATTATCCATCCATTTTGTGTCATTACATCGGTACCGATGATGTTATCAGTACCAGGGTAATACCACATTGGGATCTTCAAGGTCCTATTTCTGTCAAGCTCAACTAGAACTTCATCTATCCTGTGGGCTCTCACCCCCCTTGTTGGTGATCAAATCCGATCACCATACACTGAGGGCTGTTGGGGTGTAGATCATGTTTGACATTGGTAATAGAAATTTCTGCTCCAGTGTCGAGCATGATCTTGGTATCGTGGTCTTTTATTCTGGCTTTAATGTGGGGTCTCCCTGAAGAATCCAGTATGATGTGACATATTGGAGCCAGATCTTTAGGGATCCCTGACCGTCAGTCAATCTGCACCAGATTCTCAGTAGGTACCTCTGAGGTACGTACTGCCACTTGTGGTTGCTGAGTTTCAACATTCTGTGCAGACTTATGATGTTCTACACCTAATGTTCTATCCTCTGGTCTATCAGGGGCATTTACAAGTGCCACACGTTTCAGTGCCTGTTCTGGCAAATGTCCCTGATTGCTATCTGTCTGTTTCCCAGCTTGTTTGGCGTAATTAGGCTTCATCTTGAAACCATTATTATTGCCATTTTTCTCTGGGTTTGTACGATTGCGAACTACTTGAGGGCAGTTTCTTTTAATGTGTCCAACCTGTAAACACAGAAAGCATCGTATGTCTCCCATCTTTTCTGCTGGAGGAGCTGTGGGGTAGACAGACATGTGTGGCTTAGTGTGGTGTCCACGTTCATCTTGTGATTTGACATGGACCTTTCCACGCTCCCTGATTTTCACAGACTTTTTATTGCGCAGTAGATCTTGTCTATACTGTTCAATAATCATGGCTGCATCAGTGAGCATTGGCTCCCTTGCTGCACTTAGCCGAATTGCGGTGTCAAGGTATGGGAATTTGTACACAAACATGCGAACCATGCCTTGTGGGACTCCTATACCTTGATCCTTTGTGATCCTCCTGTACATTGCTTCAAACCGACCACAGAGGGACGAAGGTTCGTCTTGTAAGGTGGGTTTGAATTTTGTCAGGATTTCTGGAGTAACATCCCAATGTCCTGTTGCCAGTTTTATGAGTATTGAAAGGCGTTCTTCCTCATCATAAAATAGGCCATTCTTGGGACTTGTTCTCTCTGTTGCCTCATACCTTTGGTTGAGGTGTGTAGGCAACCACAATTTAAACAGCTCCATACGATATTCTGGAGGCACAGAATATTTCCTGCAATGTCCTTCAAACATATCACAGGCTGTAAATGGATCTGTATTAGGGTCATACTTAGGGATCTCTTTGCAGATCCGTAACAGGAAATTTATCTTTTCCATGTTGTTATGGCTAGGATAAAATTCCACTGACCTTTCAGGACGTGTAGGTAGGTTGGAAGCCGTATGTACAGTTTCCCATCCACTACTTAGTCCCCAATTTGAGTCCTGTCCATGGAGGCGTCCGCTGTCTCTCCTCTCCAAAGGTGTTGGAGAGAATTGTAGTGCACGCTCCACTGGACTCCTAGTATCACAAAATGGACTAATGGATCTCTGATCCGCAGGAGCCGTGGGTCTGATCGCCCCAGTCCCCTCCTGTGCCATTCCTGAGACACAAATCTGTTTAGTTGGCAAGGGTACCGTGCTGTTAGTACTAGGCCGTGACAAGTCAGAGATGATCTGCTGCAAATTCGCAATGATTTGCGACTTTGCCGCTTGATCCTCTCTTAGTGTCACTAACATTGCTTCTGTGGAAGTAATTTTACTTCTAAACTGATTGTTCTCAGTGTATAATCGAAGGAGTTCTTTGTCCATGTCAGAATAATAATTCTCTTTGTCAGAGAGTTTGGATTCCAACACACAAATCTCCTTTCCTCTCTCAATTATACAAAGTGCCTCATCTTTCAATTGAGTTTCTAACATGTGAATCTGCTTGACATTGTCTACACAACAATGACAGTGGGGGTTTGCATTGTTAGCTCGCTCCACTGTCCCTTTCATGTTTGCTAGGATCTCAGCATGCTCTGGCTTCCAGATGGAATCTTCAAAAGTATATACTAGTTTTGCTAACATTTGTAATCTTTTGGAAGTTTTGTTAAAAACTGTCCGTTTACTAATACAGTTTTTATCATGAGCATAGGCCTGATCCAGCAAAGCAGACCACAACATTTCTCCTGATTTATAGGTTGTGGGTGGTACTGGGTTGAATGTACTGTGTTTAGCTAGGTGTTTTAATGTTGAGAAATCCATACTTACTTTTCCTGCTGTAATCTCAGTCACCGTTGGTCACTTGTCCTTTGCTGCTTGAAAAAGTATCCTTTTCGTACCGGAAAGCCTTTTCCCGACCAGCTGGACTTCTCCTGAAGAACCTTGACTTTGATATTACAGAGGCACAAATGGATTTCTCAGTCTCCCAGCGAGTTGTTTGTGGAGGAAACAGACAATTGTTAATACCTTCAGATAAATACAAATAAACAATAGGTTCACTGTTATTAATTATTTTAAGTGAAGCTTTAAGCAAACTGGGTTAGCCGTGCAAACTTCAATCTGGGCATACAGCGTAACGCAACACTTCAGTGTGTACCAATATTACCTGTCCACGCCCCTCCACTTGATAGTTCACGGTATAACACAGTTTTGCCAGAAGACAACACGCAAAAATATGAAAACAGTACGGGCCGGCTCGCCATTAGTTAAGGGGAGGATATTAACAATAAATATTTCTCACTCTTGACTTGTTTCACCATTAGGTATGAGAGATCTGGGTGTTACTACTAATTAATATTCACCAATTTCCCTCCTTTCTCCTTAGGTATATCTACTTATCTGTTTCCTTGACTGGTTTGCATGTACGATAATTTACCCCACAATATTAATCATAAAATACGTTTATTATTAATATGATGGAACTAGGTTATAGAATAATACAAAACAGTATTAACACAGTGCAATACAATAAGTACAGAACCCAATTAAAAACCTACAGATATCGCTACATACACACACACATACAACCACACACATACAACCCCTGGACAATTTACTAACTGACCCTTTCTGTAAGGAACACAGCAGTAGTAATACAGATTAATAGAGGGTGACTGATAGATAAATGGATAGATAGATAGATAGATAGATAGATAGATAGATAATAGAAAGTTATACTTAAGCCTTATTATGCATGCTCTGGTGGTATATGGAGCTTGTCTAGGTGAAGCTGGTCAATCCATGGGGTCTGGTGAAGAGAGAAGATGAAGAGAGAGAGAGAGAGAGGGGCTTTTGGCCCATTATATATATGGCCCACAACTCCGCCCACCTAGATGTTGTCACTCCAATCAGGCTCTTGGTATTGTAATATAAGTTTAGATGCAATACTTCTTATGAGTCTTGGGATGGCGCTCTAACACTTAAAATTGATCCGTGGCCTAGGGCTAATGACCTACCTCCCCCATCTGACTCCTTGTTCAGTGGCTTATCTCTGGGTCTGATTAACATCACTATGGTGGTCTCATTAGCATATTCCATCTCATTATGTTAAACAAAAGACTTCCTGGCCCATGCGGGATGTCTGTTAGAAAACAGGTTTTGTAGCCTGCAGACAATAGCTCTCTCTCAGGAGTAATGAATGGAATGATTGAATATATATATATATATATATATATATATATATATATATATATATATATATATTAATATTTGTGGTAAGCACTTCCCTTTACAGTAAGCATAAACACATTAGGTATCCCCGCGCTCCAAAAATGCCCAAACTATTAAAATATTAAAATATTTATCCCATACGGTGAACGGCGTAGCGGGGGAAAAAAATCAAAATGGCCAAATAGCAATTTTTTCAACACTTTGCCTCCTATAAAAAATTAAATAAAAAGTGATCAAACCATCAGATGTTTCCCCAAATGGTATCAATAAAAACGTCATGTTGTCCCACATAAAAAGACGCCTTACCCAGCTCCATACATGTAAATATGAAAAAGTTACAGGTGACACAATATGGCGACGCAAACATTTTTTTCTATTTAGCAAAGTTTTTAATTTTTTAAAAAGTATCAAAACATTACAAATACTATATAAATTTGGTATCGCCGTGTTCATACTGACCTGCAGAATACAGGTAACATGTCATTTTTACCACACAGTGAATGCTGTAAAAATTAAACCCATATGAATTTGGCGCATATGCAGTTTTTCTCCAATTGCACCTCATTCTGAATTTTTTTCCAGCTTCCCAGTACATTGCACAGCATATTGAATTGTTACATTACAAAGTACAATTTGTTTTGCAAACAATAAGCCATCATGTGACTCTGTGAACTGAAAAATGAAAAAGTTATGGCTCTTGGAATGTGGGGAGGCAAAAACGAAAATGCAAAAACAAAAAATGGCCAGGTCATTAAGGGGTTAAGTATTCTTGTATTTTATGTCCTGTGAATTCACCTCCATTGTCACTCCGAAGTATGAGAGGTTTTCTTTGAAACTTGTTACTTGTCCTTACTACATAGTCCTGTAATTTGTCAAAAACTTCACTCTTGTGTTGCATTAGGTAAGTAAGTGACTGTGTATCTTGAATAGTCATCTATGAAAGTCACTATGTACCTGTTGTCTCCAGGTGTAGGTGGGTTTAGGGGACCACATACATCACTGTGAACTAGGTCAAGAGGTCTTGAAGCTCTATGGTGACTTACTTTAGGAAGTGTTGCTCTTGTAGCTTTGGATTTGATGCAACATTCACATTTAACAATAACTGAACAAAGGGATACTATTAGATCCTTTGTCAGATTCCTCTTTTGTAGTTCTTGTATGCATTCTGGGTGTCTGTGACCTAAATGCCTGTGCCACACATGTATACAGTCATTGTGCTTATGTGTGCATAGTCTCACCTGCTCCTTCACTGTGTTGAGGTGATATAGATGATCATCCAACTTGGCACTTGCTATCATCTGCTTGCCATCTAGGATAGAACACTTGTCACCTTGGAATTTTACAGTGAGTCCATTGCTTGTCAGACACTTCACAGATAAGAGTCCTCCTTCTAGATCAGTAATATAAAGTACATCTTTTACTGGTATTGCTAAATTGTGTCCCGCATCATTGGGGCATACAAGGGTTCCATTCCCATATCCTTCTGCACATATTTTACTCCCATCTGCGAGGTAAATAGTCTCTTTGTTATTCAGATCAAGTTCTGTGAAAAAACTTCTAGCACTTGTCATATGACTGGTTGCTCCAGAGCAGGGCCGGCGTTAGGGGGGGGGCAAACTGGGCAACTGCCCAGGGCCCCGTCCCCAAAGGGGCCCCCGGGATCCGGAGCCTGATTACTCGGGATCCCGGAATCAGGACGGCCATATTAATAACAGAAAGGGACCCAGCGCCATGTGCCGCAGGGTCCCTTTCAGATGTGAGTGAAAATAACAAACATTTTTACTCACCTGTCCTTGGCTTGGCGTCCGACGTCATCTTCCGGCGTTCCGGACATCACCGCTGAGGCCTGGCTACAGTGGTCACGTGGGGCGTGCTGACAGCCTGTGATCTGGGCCATCACAGCGCATCGACGACGTCCACAACGCGTGACGTCAGCCGCAGAGAAGAGGAAGCGGTCGCCGGCGGTGATAGCGCAGCAGCGCGAGGAGGCCCAGGAGAGGTAAGACAAGGTAAGTATAACTGTTTGTTATTTTCCCTTATCTCTTCTGGGCCTTCGATTATTATACTCTAGGGTCTGAAGAGACCCCAGAATATAATATAATAGTAGCACTGACGGAGTCTGTAGGGCCACTGTGGAGCATTATACTGGGGCGCCCCCTCTGGATAGCATATTATACTGTGTAGGGCCACTGTGGAGCATTATACTAGGGGGCCCCCTCTGGATAGCATATTATACTGTGTGGGTCCCCTGTGGAGAATTATACTACGGGGCCCCCTCTGGATAGCATATATATTGTTTTGGGCCACTGTGGAGCATTATACTGGGGCCCCTCTGGAGAGCATGTTATATTCTGTGGGGTTACTTTGGAGCATTATGCGCTCCAGAGGGGCCCCCCAGTATAATGCTCCAAAGTGGCCCCACAGTATATAACATGCTCTCCAGAGGGCCCCCTCCCCAGTATAATGCTCCACAGTGGCCCCACACATTATAATATGCTATCTAGAGGGGCCCCCCAGTATAATGCTCCACAGTGGCCCCACACAGTATAATATACTGCCCAGAGAGGCACCCCAGTATAATGCTCCACAGTGGCCCAAAACAGTATAATATGCACTCCAGAGTCCCCCCCCAGTATAATGCTCCACTGTGGCCCCATACAGTATAATATCCTCTCCAGAGGGGACCCCAGTGTATGGGGGGGCGGCTCTGGAGAGCATATTATACTGTTTTGGGCCACTGTGGAGCATTATACTGGGGGGGGCTCTGGAGATCATATTATACTGTTTTGGGCCACTGTGGAGCATTATACTGGGGTAACCTCTCTGGGCAGTATATTATACTGTGTGGAGGCCATTCTGGAGTATGTTATACTGAGTGGGGTCACTGTGGAGCATTATTTTGGGGGGGCCATCAGCAGAGCATATTATATTGTGTGGCGCCACTGTGGGGCATTTGCGGGGGGAACTAAGGAACATTATACTAGGGAGCCCTCTGGGGAGCATATTATACTGCGTGGGGCCTACTGTGGAACATTATACTGGGAGACGCTCTGGGGAGCATAATATATTGCGTGGGGCCACTGTGGAGCAAAATACTGGGGGGGGGGGCACTGTGGAGCATTATACTAGTGGGGGCCTTCTGGAGAGCATATTATACTATGGGCCACTGTGGAGCTTTATACTGGGGGGAAGGGGCAGTGTGGGGAGCCGGTTATACTGTGTGGGGCCACTGTGGAGTGTATTATATTGTGTGGGGCTTTTCGGGAGCATGTTATACTCTGTGGGGCCATTGTAGAGCATTATACTGGGGGGAACCACTGTGGAGCATTATACTGGGGGAACCCCTCTGGGTAGTATATCATACTGTGTGGAGGCCATTGAGGAGCATGTTATACTATGTTAGACCACTGTGGAGCATTATACTGGGGGACACTGTGGGGTGCATATTATACTGTATGGAGCATATTATATTGTGTGGGGCTGCTGGGGGGCATATTGCACTATCTGGGGCCACTAAGGCTTAGTATACTTTGTGGGCCACTGTGGAGTATTATACTGTGTGGAGCCTTATATACCATGTGGGGCCACTATGGGGGGCTCAGGGGAGCATTTTATACTGTGTGGGGCCACTGTGGAGCATTATATACCATATGGGGAAACTGTGGAGGGCTCAGGGGAGTATCGTATACTGTGGAGAACTATATACCATGTGGAGCATTATACTGTGGGGGGGGGGCTCAAAATTCCTGCTGGCAGCCCTGTGTGCTATGTCTGCATCACAGCTCCCTCACTGTAATCTTGCACATACGTGTAGTGCTCCATGGCCATGTCATTCCCCAAACAGTACTGTGCATGAGCTGGCCATGGAGTTATTGGGGCCTGCACAGTACTATAGGGGCTGACTGTACTGGGAACATACTCAGTAACACTAGATATTCAGCACATATGTAAGACTTCAGTGAAGGAGCCGTGGTGTAGGCTATTAGCAGGAAGCTGTTGGGTGGGGCCCCAGAATAAGTTCCTCTGGTGGGCCTAAGGCCCTTCAGTCTGACACTGTATAATGGAGAACTATTATATATAAGGGTGGGTTACTATATATAATTGGGAAACTTAAATATGAAGGGGCTATTATAAGGGGGAACTATTATTTATAAGATGGGCTATTATTTATAAGGGGGGAACTGTTTATAAGGGGGGTATAATTGTTAAGTGGGGCTTATTTATAAAGGGGCTATTAGTGATAATGGGGACTATTATTTATAAGGGTAACTATTATTTATGAGGGGGCTATTATTTATAAGGGAGCAGTATTATATTTACAGGGTGACTGTTACTGATAAGGGGGATATTACTGATGCAGGGCACTATTTATCATTTATAAGGGCGCTATAACTGATAAAGGTGTAATATTATTTATAAGCAGAGACTATTATTTATAAGGAGGCGCTATAATAACTGATGACTAGGTGCAAAAATCTATTAAGTGGTACAAAGGTGCTCATTTGAATTGTGTGTGGTAAAATGGGGCTTGTTATTACTTTTTTGTTGGCAGAAAGGAGGCGTTATTATGGGGGTTGCGACTGGCAGATGATGGTGTTGTTTGCATATCAGCATTTGGGGCCCCGCTTTTAATTTTGCCCAGGGCCCCACTTTGTCTAAAACCGGCCCTGCTCCAGAGTCAATGCACCAGCCTTGCAATTTATGATTGCCTGTCACTTTAAATGTGGCATTCCACTTCCCTTCACTTGAATCAGAAATTGTAGCTTTCACTTTCTGTTTAGTATAAGAGGGATGCTGCCTCATCTGCTCTGCTTTCCATATAGTGCAGTCTTTCTTTATGTGTCCTTGTCTGTGGCATCTAAAGCACACTCTGGTTTTCTTCCTGTGTGACCTTGTGTCTGTATAGTCATGTGCAAACTCCTTTCTTCGCTGATACTCATCTATGAGCCTGGTCTTTACGAATGTTAGTGTCAGATCTGTCTCAGGCCGTGTCTCCAGCGCATTGATCAGTGCAGTGTATGTGTCAGGTAAACTGCATAATAAAATGGCTGCAGCGTGACTGTCTGTTATATTCTCACCGACTGATCTGAGTTGTGTGATCACTTCCAGCATGGCATTTATATGCTCCTGCATGTCCTGCTCTCTACTAAGCCTCATTTGGTAGAATTTCCTCAGCAGAAACAACTTGCTGTTTAAACTGGATCTCTCAAGCAGTCTTTTCAGTACATTCCACATGCCTTTTGCTGTATTCTCACTGCGTATGTGAATAAGCTGATCATCTTCTACTAGTAAGCTTATAGTGGCCCGTGCCCATCTGTTTTTCCTGTCCCAGTCCTGATAATTATCTTATGGTCTCTCTGTAGTGATAACTTCCCACAAGTAATCCCTGGATAATAGCATTTCCACTTTAAATTTCCATAGCTGATAATTGTTATTGTTCAGCTTGGCCACTGATAGTTTAGGTTCTGAACTACAGACCATTCTCCATCCTTTATATATATAGGAACAGTCTTACTTCTGTACAGGAGATGTCTCTTTGGAAGCTTCCTTATGTCGATCTCTGCATCTGCCGCACTGTCTTCCGTTCTGAACTTCACTCTGCCTGGGCCGCTTCTGCTTACTGGTGTTTATCCGGTTACTGAGGCTTCATTTGTTCACTGGAGCTTCATTTGATCACTGGGCCCGTAACCTGTTGCAGAGTGCGATTGCTGGATGTGGCAGAGTCAAAACCAGATAGACAGTTGTATATAACAGGAACAAAACTTTAGTGAAACATGAGTGCAGTAAGAGAAGATCACCTCACATGGTGAATAACAGATCTAGTTCAGCACACACACACACAAAACAGGATGTGTATATCAACCAGCATCAAAACAACAAAAGTAAAGAGTGTCTACAGATAAACGTTTAGTAACAGCTACATCTAGTGTCATAAAATGTGAACTGCAGTCAATCCAGCAAATATAGAGACAAAGCTGGCTGTTACATATCCCCAACAAGAAGACCCATGTCTGATCATTATTTGGTAGGAATAAAAGTCCATAGCTGATATTTTTTTATTGGTTAGCCTAGCAGTCTTGGGATCAGTCTGTGTTAGATTAACACTAGAAGTCCCAGAGAGGGGTCATTTAACATTTCTACCTTTGGAACCCAGAGACGGGTCGAATGACCTGAAGGATTTTATCTAACATCCTATAATCACCGTCTTTTGTTCTGTAATTAAGGCCATTACTGTCACACCACAGGAGGTTGTTGTTTTCCATTGAGTTTAGCCATTTAGTTTCTAGTTAGTTCTATTCAGTTTATTGTATTTGATAATATAAAGACTATACATATTGTATTTAGTTTAGTTTTATTTGAGCAAAAAAGCACTGAAACAATTAATCATTTTTTATATATTTTAAATAGAATTAGAAATTTTAGAGCAAGGTACAGCTGTGAGTAATGACCAGAAGCATTTGTCTAAGGCAGGGGTAGGCAACCTTTTTTGATCGGCGTGCCGATTTTAATAAAAAAATCAAAGATGAGGTACTCGGAGTGCCGGTCAATAATTGTAAGTCTGACGACCCCTAAACTAAAGTCATATACCACAAACCATAACACAGAAGTGCTGCCACCAGATGCTTTAGGACACATGCGTTTACTGCTATTTCCTGGGACACTCCTGTACTTTCTGATTAGAAGCAATGAAAGTCCATGTGCAGCCCCCAATTAGTGGTAAATTTATTGTGTCCAGGAGTCCCGTATGGCAGCATCCTTATGGTGAATACACACTATGTATCTGGATGCAGCTATATTTGGAACTTTTTCATTCAATGTAAAACTGGTGCATTTTTGCACAAAAAAAAACAAAGCCGGAGTTTTCTGTGCAAAAACACATCCTTAATATAGAAAACACACCGTTATACAGAATAATGTCCCATAGTGGTCCCTGCACACGGTATTATGTCCCATAGCGGCCCCTTCAACATGGTATATGTCCCATAGCTGCCTCTGCACACGGCATTTGTCCCATAGCTGCTTCTGCACACAGTATTTGTCCCATAGCAGTCCCTGCACACAGTATTTGTCCCATAGCGGCCCCTCCACACGGTATTATGCTCCATAGTGGCCCCTGCACACAGTATTATGTCCCATAGCGGCCTCTGCACACGGTATTTGTCCCATAGCGGCCCCTGCACACGGTATTATGTCCCATAGCGGCCCCTACACACGGTATTTGTCCCATAGCTGCCCCTGCACACAGTATTTGTCCCATAGCGGCCCCTGCACACGGTATATGTCCCATAGCGGCCCCTGCACATGGTATTATGCTCCATAGCGGCCCCTGCACACGGTATATGTCCCATAGCGGTCCCTGCACACGGTATTATGCTCCATAGTGGCCCCTGCACACGGTATTATGCTCCATAGTGGCCCCTGCACATGGTATTATGCTCCATAGTGGCCCCTGCACACGGTATATGTCCCATAGTGGTCCCTGCACACGGTATTATGCTCCATAGTGGCCCCTGCACACGGTATTATGCTCCATAGTGGCCCCTGCACACGGTATATGTCCCATAGTGGCCCCTGCACACGGTATATGTCCCATAGCGGTCCCTGCACACGGTATTATGTCCCATAGTGGCCCCTGCACACGGTATTATGCTCCATAGTGGCCCCTGCACACGGTATTATGCTCCATAGTGGCCCCTGCACACGGTATTATGCTCCATAGTGGCCCCTGCACACGGTATTATGCTCCATAGTGGCCCCTGCACACGGTATTATGCTCCATAGTGGCCCCTGCACACGGTATTATGCTCCATAGTGGCCCCTGCACACGGTATATGTCCCATAGTGGCCCCTGCACACGGTATATGTCCCATAGTGGCCCCTGCACACGGTATATGTCCCATAGTGGCCCCTGCACACGGTATATGTCCCATAGTGGTCCCTGCACACGGTATTATGCTCTATAGTGGCCCCTGCAGGCAGAAGCGCCCGAAGAGTACAGAGCGGCTGCGGAGCGTGGAATAGTGAGTACATTGTTTTTTATGTTTGATCATCTCCCCGGGGGCTCCGCTTATTATACTCGGGGGTCTGAAGAGACCCCACAGTATAATAATAGCAGTTTCGTTTCGGCCGTGTTTGGTCTGATCGAAACTGCTGGGTGAGGAGTCCGCTGCCGTGCCAGGGGAATAAGCCTCGCGTGCCAAGAGTGGCACGCGTGCCATAGGTTGCCGACCCCTGGTCTAAGGCCTCAAGCACAATAGCGAAAAAAAATTGCGCGAAAATCGCATCGCAATGCGATGCAATTTTTTTCTGCGATTTGCCAATGTATTTCAATGGCACCAAGCACACCTGCGATTTTTTTTTCGTGCGATTTTTTTCATAGGTGCGATTTTCCTGCTATTTTTTTTTTTTTGTGCGATTTTTTTCGTGCGAAAAAATCCCAGAGGAGTGATCTATATGACCAATGGGACAGATCACAAAAATATCGCAAGTAGCTGTGATTTTTTTTGCGATTTTTTTTTTTTTTCTGCACCCATTGACTTGAATCTAAATATACAAAAATGTAAATATACAAAAGAACAACTGTTATTTGTTTCTATGCTTTTTATTTTTGTTATGAAAATAATAAAAAAAATACAAGGAATAAAACAATTCCACACATATTTACAATAGGCTGCTGTGGGGGGCTGCGTGTGTGTGTGTGAGTGGCATGTCCTTCTTGTGTGACTAGCATTTCAGCACTCACTCAGCAGTCTGTCTGCACTGTCGGAACATACCTGCCACTGCCTGGGTATGTCCCTGGTACATTTGCCACACGTGTATTTGTAGCAGTAACCACATCTCTCAGTTGCACAATTGTTCGTGCATCGATGGTTGACCTGACACTTCGCCCTTTTGCCAGGGCTGGGTGTGGAAGGTTGTTGCCGAAGGAGTTTCTCCTTGCGTGCCTTCTTTTCAGTCACATGAGAGCCACCTAACTCTTTTGCAAGCTCAACCAGGAAGTCCACCCGTCTCTCCTGCACCCCAGTGCATGCCTGATAAAGAACATGAGCATTCAGTGCTGCCATGTCAATCATGTTGTAGAACACGGCGACTGGCCATCTCCGTGTTCCTGCACGCACGCTATACTCCCGCACCATTTGGTCCATTACATCCACACTGCACTTTGTGTGGTTGTATTGTGTGACCGTGTTTGGCTTCCTTTTGTTGGTATCCTTAGTCTCAACCACGCTGTGCATGCTGCTGAGAATGTAGACGGCCTTCTTTCGTTTGGGTGCATACACTGTCAGTGTGGCACCAGTGGTTGAAAACACCTGAGTGGTGAATTCAGTGCGGTCCATCTGTCTAGCGGATTGAGGAATTTCCCGGCGACTCTTGTTGACTGTGCCGAGGATAGTGGTTTTCCGGCTAAGCAGTCATTATGCAAGTGACAATGATGTAAAGAAATTGTTCGTGGTTACAGTTCTGCCCTTGTCCATGAATGATTCCATCAGCCTCATCACTACAGTTTCGGACAGTCTCTCCCCGCTGGGACGACTGGGGTCCTTGCCAAGATATGGGAGGACATTACAGATGTACTTTGATTTCAAGTCGCAGACTACTTTGAGAAGCAGTCACATCCCCCACAGCACAAAAGGCTGCATGCAAATTTGCTAAGGTGTTAGCAAATATTCCCAGCACAACAATGCAGCTGGGGGGTGGGCAGACACTCAGGAGCAGCTTACATTCTTTTGTTTACACTATCTTACAAGACCTGAGGTGGATCAACACAATTCCCCCCTGCAGATTCCTCAGACAATGGCCACATTTACAAATGAAAGGTAATGCTAATTGGAGCCATCAGAGTTGTCAGTTTGGACTAAGGGGGCCCGCCCCCCCCTCCCAACCTCCAGGGGGGCCCCGAAATTTCTGGGCTTCTAGTGTTAAAGTGATAGCCATCATCTTGGCCATTCCAAAATATTATTGGATATCCCCGGCCTTGTGCAGAGAAACATATGATCTATGTGTTTCTGCAATACGTTGAAGATTGTCGCTTCGCCGCTGAATAGTTATATCTCTGCTTTGAAAGTCCTATCCAACCAGTACAATAGTTACTTCATTAACAGTGGGAGAATTAAATTGACTTTCATGCTCACCAAACGGTGTCTTGTCTGCTCTTATTACAACTTGATATTCATCACGTGGCATTCTTTCTAAGGCTGTTTTGAAAAGGTTTTCTAACTGATTGTGCTGATGGAAAAATCTTTGCAAATTCAAGACAATCTCTTTTTTTGTCTCAAGTATAGCTTCACAACGTCTATCAGCTTGCATTTGTTCGTCTCCCAAAAAATAAATTTGTAAAAACTTTGAATCTTCATTAGCTACCAGAAGCATCGAACCGATTTTGTGATATATTTGGCCCTAGAAGTTGGCATAAATCCTGCTTCCTGGAGTCCAGCTGTCGTACCCAAAGGATGTCATCTGGAAAGATGAATTGTATGTCCTAATATTTTGCAGAAAATGCTTTTACTCGGTAGTTGTTCCTGACCTGTATGAAAGAAGTGGTTCAGGAGGTAGATCTAAAGGTGGCAAACTGACTTTGCCATTTGAGCAGCACATACCAGGTGATTCCAAGTTAAACTTCTTTGCTTGACAATGTTTGCATATTATGTCCATTTTGCCAATTATGACTTTCTGATGTGACCTATAGTCTTGATTTGGGTTGTAGTGAAATGCTTCCAAACACAAATCAGCTTGCCTACATCTTTGCACACATTGTATATGTCGTATGCGGTCATTTTCAGAACGTTCATCCTTTTGTTCAAATGTTTCCATATTCCTTGCTTCAGCCTGCCTAATTTCGATTCTTGTGAAGACGACATTCCCTTTGCTTTGATGTCTCAGCTGCCTTACATTTAGCCTGTCTCATCCGTTTCTTTTCAAGCCACGAGTCACATTGTTCACTTGTCTCAGCTCTTTGACACAATTTTGCGTTCTTAGCTTTTGGATGAACTTGCCTAATAGATGGTCGTTTTTTTGGGCGGCATTTTAAAAAACAGTCCTTAGTATTATGACCCTTTAGTCTTCACCTGACACTGATAAGAGATGTAATAGGATGAATAGTAAATACAGAGCAGCCCTCACACAGTATTACTATGACCTGAAGGAGCTCACATCTCAGTAATGTAAACCGCCTCACAGGCAGACTTGTGTAGTTGCCCATAGCAACCAATCAGAGCTCAGCTTTCACTTTACCTCAGCAGCTTCAGTGATAAAAGCTCCCTGTATAGTAAGCAATAATGACAATCTTACTATAAGGCAGTTTTCGCCTGACCAATATTACTGCTCAGTAAGGCTGCTTGCACACTACAGTATTTTTCACGGGTCTCCAGGCCGTGGATTCTACAGCTCCATAAACATTCTATGGAGCCTGCAAAATTCACAGCTTTGTGCACAAAGAAGTCTATGAAACCGCCAAATCCATGGCCCGGAGGCCCGTGAAAAATACCGTAGTGTGCAAGCAGCCAGTAAGGATACCAGACGTGTTTTGTCAGTGCGTGTGTGTATGTGTGTGTGTGTGTGCACGCGTGTGATCCATGTGTATGCATGTGTGCATGCACGTGTGTGGTCCGTGTATATGTATGCGTGTGTGTGCACATGTGATCCATGTGTTTGTGCGTGCGCAGTGCAAGTGTCCATGTGTGCGGTAGGTGTGTGTGAGTACGCATGTGCTCTGTTCGTCCGTGTGCGTAGGGTGCATCCATCTCAGCGTGTTTGCGTGCGTGTCTGGTCCTTGCGTTCGTGTTTGTGTGTGTGTGTGTGTGGTGTGCATGTGGTATTTATGGAGTGGTGTTGTGGAATTTGTGGGGTGGTGTTTGTGTTGTGTGTGTCTAGCGTGGTCTGGTGTTTGTGTGGTGTGTTGTGGCATTTGTGTGATGTTGTGCTTGTGGGTTGGTGCATGTGTGCTGTCTGTGTGATGTTTGTATGGTGTTTTTGAAATGTTTATGTGTTGTATGTGGTGGTGCGGCTCCTTTAGCAGCGACTCTTTGGCGCCATCGCTATAATCCGTCCCTGTCAGTCACAACTGTTGTTTTCCCCTCAGCACTGTCAATTTCACCTTCACATTTCCCCATTATATGTATAGGGCCAACTTTCGGGGGCCCCGATCTGATGACTGGGGGGGGTGCTAGCAAGATTTAACGTGTGCAGTATTCTGCTCCTGTGGGTGGAGAGGGGGCGTGCCAAATTTCACCCAAATCGGGCAAGAACTTTGGATTTGTATAGAGCAGGCTATTACAGATTTCACATTTCCCCATTATATGTTTAGGGCCTAACTTTGGGGGCCTCAATCTGATGACTGGGGGATGCTAGCAAGATTTACCATGCGCAGTATTCTGCTCCTGTGGGTGTAGAGGAGGGCGTCGCAAATTTCACCCAAATTGGGCAAGATCTGTGGATTTGTATAGAGCGGGCTACTACAGATTTTGAGTTTTATATAGATAGTTTCTCCCTTATATACTGGTTCCCCCTTATAATAGCCCTCCTTATATATAATAGTTTCCCCATTGTAATAGCACCCCTTATAATAGTTCCTCCCTTATTTATAATAGTTTCAACCTTGTAATAGCCCCCTTATTTATAACAGTTTACCCCTCATAAGGGGGCTATTACAAGGGGGGAATATTATTTATGGAATGGGGGCTATTATAATAGGGAGACTATTATATATAAAGGGGGCTATTATAAGGGGGGGGAACTATTATATATAAGGGAGACTATTATAAGAGGGGAACTAATATAAGAGGGGGAGAGATATCAGGGGACTATTATAAGGAGGGACCTATTATATATAAGGGGGAGGACGTTTCGCTATAAAGAAAGGAGCGACTTTGGGCCCCACCCCGCGCGCTTCTACAGACTGTAAGCGGTCCACCTGGACCACTGGGGAAAAGGGGGTGCACCCAAATGTGATGTCAGGGTCAGTTAGGGATAGTTTTGAGTATATTGTTCATTCAGTGTCCATACTGCAGAATTGGACAGAGTAAAAGTAGAAACCATTGCAGAATTTGCCTTGAAATTGTTCATGCTATATTGTATATTTTGCTTGTCTTTATCCCTGTCATTTTACCTTCAAATAGCCTTTATGAACTTATAGTAAATATATATTCTTTTCTTGAACTACCGCGTGTGCGTTCATTTCTGGTTGCGGAGACCAAACCACCTGCCTTGCTCTCGGTTCACAAATTGGCGTAGTCGGCAGGATCCGCTTACCAGAATGGACGGTGACGCACCCGTTCGGGAGAATGGTGCTGGAGGAAGAATGCCAGCAGGGGCTATAATGAGTCAGTTAGCTAAATTTGATGGCAATAATATGTCAGTGAGTATGTGGGTGGAACAGATACGAATGATACAGCGAATGTACCAGACCGCACCAGAAGTACTAGTAGAGCTAGCAATATTGACATTACAAGGGGATGCTAAGACCACGGTGATATTGAGGCCATTTGAACAAAGGCAGACATTTGAGCAAGTAGTCCAGATTCTAGAAACCATTTATGGAGAAACTGCATTGCTGGGGTCTCTGCAGGCTCGGTTCTTCCAGAGGGTACAACAGGAGAATGAAAGCCTTCCCCAATATGCAAATGCCCTACAAGAACTGCTCCGAGATATTCAAGTGAAGGAAAGAGGGGGCTCGCCAGCCTTCTGTAACCCTGATCGGACTCCTCCGTGACCAGTTTGTCCTGGGGATACGTGACGGCAGTTTAACTGTGACTATGCAGGATTTTATACGACGAGAGACTGATGCTAAATTCCATGATGTACAGGTAGAGGCCATCTCCCGTGCCAATAGTATGTTCCCGAAGCCCCAGACCGCAGTTGGAGTTACTTTGTCACAGGGGGGCTAGTTCTGGCTCAGAGACAGTAGAAAAGGGGACGGTTAAAGAAATTCTCACAGTAATGCAGAAACTGCAAGAGCAAATGGAACACTTGCACACCCGTTGTGATGAACATTCTATGAAAATTGCAGACTTCCAGAAAACTGGAGGTGAAAGGGTGAGCCGTCCATACCCAGAAAATCAGAATCACCCACCACCCCGCTGGAGGGATGAGGATAGGACCTACCGAAGGGGTCCAAATCAGTTAATGCAGTGCTCAGGAGAAATCGAAGGGGCTTACCGAAGGGGCCCAAACAGATGGCCAGAACGACGGGAGATACGCTGCTGGGAGTGTGGACGGATGGGCCACGTTGCTGCTAGATGTCCAGAGCAGCGACAAACTTATGAGAGACCGCCGTTAAACTGAAGTCCCCTGCTGCTGTAGGGCGTGTAGTAGGGGAGACTGACAAGGAGACTATGTGGGGAGAATGCCCTAATGATGACCTGATCGCTGCAAGTCCTGTTATACAGGTGGAAATGGAGGGTATTCCGGTTACCGGGATGATTGACACGGGTTCCCAAGTAACGACCTTGAGTAGAGACTGTTATGAACGGTACTTCCAGCAACATGTGAAATATGATCCCCATACATTCGTACGAGTGGTCGCAGCTAACCAGTTACCAGTTCCAGTCGTGGGAGTGGCCTGGATGAATGTCCGGGTATGTGGCCAAGATCTGGGTAGGAAAGGCATTGTGGTGGTACAGGAGTCACATGAAGTAAAGGTCCCTGTCATTTTGGGGATGAATGTGTTAAAAGAATTAGATCAGATCCTCTTTGAAAAGAAAGGTCACGGTTATTGGAAAGAAACCACCACCCATCGGCCTACTCAAACAGCTTTCCAGCGGCTGATCCGGACATGTGGCTTACAGAAAAGTTCGGATGCGCAGCGTCCTCTGGCTCGAATTTCAGTTCCTTTGCATACAAAAGTTACACTGCCACCCAGTCGGGAGACAATAGTGTCCATGCCCGTAGGCACCTGTCGGAAACTAGAGGGCATAGCTGTGTTGGTAGAACCACTGCAGGCAGCCGAAGGAGGTGTTGATCCGCTAGTGGCCCGTTCCTTGGCAATAGTTCGCAATGGAAGAGTACCACTTCGATGTGTAAACACTCAGGACCAGAGTGTGGACCTGACCCCAGGGAGGCAGCTGGCTAACATCTATGTGACTCCGGAGGAAGTAAGGAAAGTAACTCCAATGCAGCTGAAGCCGACTGAAAGGGATGAGTGGACCGTAACTGTGTCCATGGGAGAAGATGAGGAACCCACCTCTGAATGGAATGGCCGTGCAATTCGAGAACAGATGAAGATGGATGCAAGTTCATGTTCTCTGGAATGTGTGCAGAAGGTAGATGAACTGTTGTGGGAGAACCGAGCCGCCTTTTCACGGTATGCTGAAGATTTTGGATGTACCACAGGGATCTACCATGAGATTCCCACAGGAGACACCCCTCCAATTAGAGAGCGCTACCGACAAATTCCTCCACAGTTGTATCAGGAAGTAAAAGAACTGTTAGCTAAGATGCTACAGGGTGGGATCATCCAAGAAAGCCAGAGTCCCTGGGCAGCTCCTGTGGTGTTAGTAAGAAAAAAGATGGGTCCATCCGATTTTGCGTAGACTATCGGAAGTTAAACGCTTGCACCGTACGAGATTCCTACCCCTTGCCACGGATTGAGGAGTCCCTCTCAGCGCTGGGGAGAGCCCGGTACTTCTCCTCACTAGATCTGGCTAGTGGGTATTGGCAGGTGCCGATGGCCACAAAAGACAAGGAGAAGACGGCATTCATCTTGCCCATGGGACTATACGAATTTAACCGGATGCCCTTCGGGTTGACAAATGCACCCGGAACGTTTCAGCGGTTGATGGAGAAATGTTTTGGTGACTTCAACTTTGAGTTCACTCTCATCTACTTGGATGACATTATAGTGTATTCTGCGACCTTTGAAGACCATCTCCACCAGTTGGGGCAAGTATTTCGAAGATTGCGGGAACATGGGCTCAAATTGAAACCCAGTAAATGTCGGTTGTTCCAATCTGAAATTGATTACTTGGGTCACCGCGTATCAGGAGAAGGGGTGAGACCATCAAGAGACAAGATAGCGGCTGTTCAAGATTGGCCAATACCGACTACCCTGCGAGAAGTGAGGGCGTTCCTTGGAGTAGCCGGTTACTATCGACGGTTTATTAAGGATTTCGCCAAGGTAGCAGCACCACTTAATGCTCTCCTACGAGGCACATCCGGTGGTCCAAAGAACCGGTCCGTGAAGTGGGGACCTGAACAGGAACAAGCCTTCCAGGCATTAAAGGATGCACTGACAACAGCCCCAATCTTGGCATATGCTGATTACCACTTGCCGTTCCAGCTGTATACGGATGCAAGCCTGTATGGTCTTGGAGCAGTGCTTTCCCAGCTTCAGGATGGCCAGGAGAGGGTCATAGCGTACGGCAGCCGGTCTTTGAGAGATTCTGAAAGAAACCCCGAGAATTATAGTTCATTTAAGTTGGAGCTGTTGGCACTGGTATGGGCCATGACCGAGAAATTCTCTGAATATTTGACCGGTGCTGAAGTTTTAGTACTGACTGACAACAACCCACTAGCTCACCTGGAAAATGCCAAGCTCGGGGCGTTAGAGCAGAGGTGGATAGCCCGAATGACTAAGTTCAATTACCGCATTAAGTATCGGTCCAAGACAGAGAACCAGAATGCTGACGGGCTTTCTAGGGTAACCGCCCAGACCCCCACAGTAGACGTGGATCATGAGTTGGAGCATGTGGAGGTGCCCGACTTCAGCAGATTTTCACAGGCCTTGACCGCCACTAATCAGTTTGAGATGGAGGGGACTGAAATGGCTCCTTTCTTTGGTCCCTCACGACAGGAATGGGCACAGATACAACAGACCCATGAGGGGCTGGCACAGATGATCAAGTGTGTTGAGAAAGGCCAGAAGCCCTGTAGAGAGGAAAGAGAACGACTGACACGTGAGATATTATCTGTTCTGAGTCAGTGGGAAAAGTTGGAGATGAAAAATGGAGTGCTATGCCGAAAGGTCTATTTACCTTCTGAGATCGACATTCGATACCAAATTGTGGTGCCTAGTGAACTGGCTCGCTCGTTGACAGTTGAGGCTCATAATAAGAATGGACATTTTGGTCATGAGAAGACCTTTCGTTGGTTACAGCGACTGATTTACTGCCCTGGTCTTCGTCAAATGGTCGAAGAAGTATGCCGCAGCTGTCGAACTTGTGAGATCCATAAGGCAATAGAACAGAGAGCTCCCCTGCAAACCATCGTGACCCAGGAACCTTTAGAAATCGTCATGATAGACTATCTAATGGTGGGCCCATCCAATAGCGGACACCAGTATTGCCTCGTAATGGTGGATCACTTCACCAAATTTGCGGTGGTAACCGCCACCAAGGACCAGACAGCTGAGTCAGCAGCTCGTGCTCTGTGCCAAGATTTCATTCGAGTATATGGGTGCCCTAAACGCATCCACTCCGACCAGGGTGCCTGCTTTGAGGGACACGTAATGAAAGAAGTTCAACGTATCTACGGGATAAAGAAGTCGCACACGACTCCATACCACCCTCAGGGAAATGGGGCCTGTGAAAGATTCAACAGAACTCTGCTACAGATGCTGCGGACTCTGGAGGAAGACAAGAAGTTACAGTGGCCTCAGTTCTTGTCTGAAATGGTGTGGGCCTATAACAATCAGGTCCATTCTACAACGGGGTACTCTCCTTATACACTTCTCTTTGGGCGGTCTGGGCGAAGTGTAGGAGAATTACAGTTGGATGATGTGGATGGGTTCCCTCCGAGGGATCCAACCTCTTGGGTGCGGGCGCACCGGCAGAGACTTGAGACGATCCATCGATTGGTGCGGCAGCGCCTGCAAGAACATCCCCATCCTGATAAGACCCCAGTGCAAGAAGCACCATTGCAACCAGGCGACCTGGTGCTAGTTCGTGTCAAGAAACCCCAAGGGAAATTGGAAAGCCGATGGGAGGCTTTGCCGTATCGTGTTGTTGGCCGCAAGTATGCGAATGGGCCAGTGTACCAGGTCCAGAAAGAAGGAACTGATTGTGTTCGAGTACTTCACCGAAATATGTTGCGCCTGTGTCATTCTGAAGGGACAAATCATGATGGGCTTGCCAATGTGAATGAGCTCCCACAGTCAGAGAATGGAGGTGCGGAATGGGCCTCAGACGAGGAGGATGATTGTTGGCCGATCCCTGCTCCTGGGGATGTTCCACCTGTGACTACTGTATCTCCGGCCTGTGCCCCCTCTGGAGCGGAATCCGCTGGTCCTTCTCAGCCCATAGCTGCAGCACCCCATAATATACCACCGGTCCTCAGACGGACCACTAGGCCAAATGCTGGTATTCCCCCTGTTCGGTATGCGCAGGATGAGTTTGTTTGGCCTGCCATACATCGGTATACTACCACCCTGTGCATAAAAGTACAACCCTCTGGATATACAGTCATAGGCAGGGACTGCCAATCTTAAAGTGGGGGGGAATATGTAAGAGACAGCCAATGTTGTCCTAAGCTTTATTTGTCTGTATAAACTGTTAATGTTGAATGTATTTCTGTGATTCTGTTCCTTTAAGACAGCAGCCATTGTAATTGTGACATGATGCTGGAGTGACTTCCCCCCCCTTTTATGTCAGCTTGCCTGTTCTGCAGACAGAATGTGAGCAGAGAAGCAGGAAGTGACGAGACAGAGAGCAGCAGCCATCTTAGGAAGTGTTGTATTGAACTGGTGTGGAGATTTTTCTGTACAGCTAAGCTGTATCTTGGTCCAGAGACAAACAGAGTGTAAAGAGACAACAGGACTAGTGAGTCCACGTGAAAGGAACTGTGCTCAGTGGCTGATCAGTGAGACTGACATTGTGACTGTGTATATGGATACCACAGATAGAGACTCGCAGTGCTGTTGATGTACTGGACAGCACCTGCTAAACCCCGGCTTACATCCCAGCTCAGTGTATGGATTCGGCAGGACTGTCAGTGTGCTGAGTGGAATCTGCTGTTGGATTACATTGCATTCATTGGGTTTCCCTGTTAAAGAGGACTTCATTTCTCCCAAGATCCTGATAACCGTGAGGAGAGGACGTTTCGCTATAAAAAGAAAGGAACGACTTTGGGCCCCACCGCGCGCTTCTACAGACTGTAAGCGGTCCACCTGGACCACTGGGGAAAAGGGGGTGCACCCAAATGTGATGTCAGGGTCAGTTAGGGATAGTTTTGAGTATATTGTTCATTCAGTGTCCATACTGCAGAATTGGACAGAGTAAAAGTAGAAACCATTGCAGAATTTGCCTTGAAATTGTTCATGCTATATTGTATATTTTGCTTGTCTTTATCCCTGTCATTTTACCTTCAAATAGCCTTTATGAACTTATAGTAAATATATATTCTTTTCTTGAACTACCGCGTGTGCGTTCATTTCTGGTTGCGGAGACCAAACCACCTGCCTTGCTCTCGGTTCACAAATTGGCGTAGTCGGCAGGATCCGCTTACCAGAATGGACGGTGACGCACCCGTTCGGGAGAATGGTGCTGGAGGAAGAATGCCAGCAGGGGCTATAATGAGTCAGTTAGCTAAATTTGATGGCAATAATATGTCAGTGAGTATGTGGGTGGAACAGATACGAATGATACAGCGAATGTACCAGACCGCACCAGAAGTACTAGTAGAGCTAGCAATATTGACATTACAAGGGGATGCTAAGACCACGGTGATATTGAGGCCATTTGAACAAAGGCAGACATTTGAGCAAGTAGTCCAGATTCTAGAAACCATTTATGGAGAAACTGCATTGCTGGGGTCTCTGCAGGCTCGGTTCTTCCAGAGGGTACAACAGGAGAATGAAAGCCTTCCCCAATATGCAAATGCCCTACAAGAACTGCTCCGAGATATTCAAGTGAAGGAAAGAGGGGGGCTCGCCAGCCTTCTGTAACCCTGATCGGACTCTCCGTGACCAGTTTGTCCTGGGGATACGTGACGGCAGTTTAACTGTGACTATGCAGGATTTTATACGACGAGAGACTGATGCTAAATTCCATGATGTACAGGTAGAGGCCATCTCCCGTGCCAATAGTATGTTCCCGAAGCCCCAGACCGCAGTTGGAGTTACTTTGTCACAGGGGGCTAGTTCTGGCTCAGAGACAGTAGAAAAGGGGACGGTTAAAGAAATTCTCACAGTAATGCAGAAACTGCAAGAGCAAATGGAACACTTGCACACCCGTTGTGATGAACATTCTATGAAAATTGCAGACTTCCAGAAAACTGGAGGTGAAAGGGTGAGCCGTCCATACCCAGAAAATCAGAATCACCCACCACCCCGCTGGAGGGATGAGGATAGGACCTACCGAAGGGGTCCAAATCAGTTAATGCAGTGCTCAGGAGAAATCGAAGGGGCTTACCGAAGGGGCCCAAACAGATGGCCAGAACGACGGGAGATACGCTGCTGGGAGTGTGGACGGATGGGCCACGTTGCTGCTAGATGTCCAGAGCAGCGACAAACTTATGAGAGACCGCCGTTAAACTGAAGTCCCCTGCTGCTGTAGGGCGTGTAGTAGGGGAGACTGACAAGGAGACTATGTGGGGAGAATGCCCTAATGATGACCTGATCGCTGCAAGTCCTGTTATACAGGTGGAAATGGAGGGTATTCCGGTTACCGGGATGATTGACACGGGTTCCCAAGTAACGACCTTGAGTAGAGACTGTTATGAACGGTACTTCCAGCAACATGTGAAATATGATCCCCATACATTCGTACGAGTGGTCGCAGCTAACCAGTTACCAGTTCCAGTCGTGGGAGTGGCCTGGATGAATGTCCGGGTATGTGGCCAAGATCTGGGTAGGAAAGGCATTGTGGTGGTACAGGAGTCACATGAAGTAAAGGTCCCTGTCATTTTGGGGATGAATGTGTTAAAAGAATTAGATCAGATCCTCTTTGAAAAGAAAGGTCACGGTTATTGGAAAGAAACCACCACCCATCGGCCTACTCAAACAGCTTTCCAGCGGCTGATCCGGACATGTGGCTTACAGAAAAGTTCGGATGCGCAGCGTCCTCTGGCTCGAATTTCAGTTCCTTTGCATACAAAAGTTACACTGCCACCCAGTCGGGAGACAATAGTGTCTATGCCCGTAGGCACCTGTCGGAAACTAGAGGGCATAGCTGTGTTGGTAGAACCACTGCAGGCAGCCGAAGGAGGTGTTGATCCGCTAGTGGCCCGTTCCTTGGCAATAGTTCGCAATGGAAGAGTACCACTTCGATGTGTAAACACTCAGGACCAGAGTGTGGACCTGACCCCAGGGAGGCAGCTGGCTAACATCTATGTGACTCCGGAGGAAGTAAGGAAAGTAACTCCAATGCAGCTGAAGCCGACTGAAAGGGATGAGTGGACCGTAACTGTGTCCATGGGAGAAGATGAGGAACCCACCTCTGAATGGAATGGCCGTGCAATTCGAGAACAGATGAAGATGGATGCAAGTTCATGTTCTCTGGAATGTGTGCAGAAGGTAGATGAACTGTTGTGGGAGAACCGAGCCGCCTTTTCACGGTATGCTGAAGATTTTGGATGTACCACAGGGATCTACCATGAGATTCCCACAGGAGACACCCCTCCAATTAGAGAGCGCTACCGACAAATTCCTCCACAGTTGTATCAGGAAGTAAAAGAACTGTTAGCTAAGATGCTACAGGGTGGGATCATCCAAGAAAGCCAGAGTCCCTGGGCAGCTCCTGTGGTGTTAGTAAGAAAAAAAGATGGGTCCATCCGATTTTGCGTAGACTATCGGAAGTTAAACGCTTGCACCGTACGAGATTCCTACCCCTTGCCACGGATTGAGGAGTCCCTCTCAGCGCTGGGGAGAGCCCGGTACTTCTCCTCACTAGATCTGGCTAGTGGGTATTGGCAGGTGCCGATGGCCACAAAAGACAAGGAGAAGACGGCATTCATCTTGCCCATGGGACTATACGAATTTAACCGGATGCCCTTCGGGTTGACAAATGCACCCGGAACGTTTCAGCGGTTGATGGAGAAATGTTTTGGTGACTTCAACTTTGAGTTCACTCTCATCTACTTGGATGACATTATAGTGTATTCTGCGACCTTTGAAGACCATCTCCACCAGTTGGGGCAAGTATTTCGAAGATTGCGGGAACATGGGCTCAAATTGAAACCCAGTAAATGTCGGTTGTTCCAATCTGAAATTGATTACTTGGGTCACCGCGTATCAGGAGAAGGGGTGAGACCATCAAGAGACAAGATAGCGGCTGTTCAAGATTGGCCAATACCGACTACCCTGCGAGAAGTGAGGGCGTTCCTTGGAGTAGCCGGTTACTATCGACGGTTTATTAAGGATTTCGCCAAGGTAGCAGCACCACTTAATGCTCTCCTACGAGGCACATCCGGTGGTCCAAAGAACCGGTCCGTGAAGTGGGGACCTGAACAGGAACAAGCCTTCCAGGCATTAAAGGATGCACTGACAACAGCCCCAATCTTGGCATATGCTGATTACCACTTGCCGTTCCAGCTGTATACGGATGCAAGCCTGTATGGTCTTGGAGCAGTGCTTTCCCAGCTTCAGGATGGCCAGGAGAGGGTCATAGCGTACGGCAGCCGGTCTTTGAGAGATTCTGAAAGAAACCCCGAGAATTATAGTTCATTTAAGTTGGAGCTGTTGGCACTGGTATGGGCCATGACCGAGAAATTCTCTGAATATTTGACCGGTGCTGAAGTTTTAGTACTGACTGACAACAACCCACTAGCTCACCTGGAAAATGCCAAGCTCGGGGCGTTAGAGCAGAGGTGGATAGCCCGAATGACTAAGTTCAATTACCGCATTAAGTATCGGTCCAAGACAGAGAACCAGAATGCTGACGGGCTTTCTAGGGTAACCGCCCAGACCCCCACAGTAGACGTGGATCATGAGTTGGAGCATGTGGAGGTGCCCGACTTCAGCAGATTTTCACAGGCCTTGACCGCCACTAATCAGTTTGAGATGGAGGGGACTGAAATGGCTCCTTTCTTTGGTCCCTCACGACAGGAATGGGCACAGATACAACAGACCCATGAGGGGCTGGCACAGATGATCAAGTGTGTTGAGAAAGGCCAGAAGCCCTGTAGAGAGGAAAGAGAACGACTGACACGTGAGATATTATCTGTTCTGAGTCAGTGGGAAAAGTTGGAGATGAAAAATGGAGTGCTATGCCGAAAGGTCTATTTACCTTCTGAGATCGACATTCGATACCAAATTGTGGTGCCTAGTGAACTGGCTCGCTCGTTGACAGTTGAGGCTCATAATAAGAATGGACATTTTGGTCATGAGAAGACCTTTCGTTGGTTACAGCGACTGATTTACTGCCCTGGTCTTCGTCAAATGGTCGAAGAAGTATGCCGCAGCTGTCGAACTTGTGAGATCCATAAGGCAATAGAACAGAGAGCTCCCCCTGCAAACCATCGTGACCCAGGAACCTTTAGAAATCGTCATGATAGACTATCTAATGGTGGGCCCATCCAATAGCGGACACCAGTATTGCCTCGTAATGGTGGATCACTTCACCAAATTTGCGGTGGTAACCGCCACCAAGGACCAGACAGCTGAGTCAGCAGCTCGTGCTCTGTGCCAAGATTTCATTCGAGTATATGGGTGCCCTAAACGCATCCACTCCGACCAGGGTGCCTGCTTTGAGGGACACGTAATGAAAGAAGTTCAACGTATCTACGGGATAAAGAAGTCGCACACGACTCCATACCACCCTCAGGGAAATGGGGCCTGTGAAAGATTCAACAGAACTCTGCTACAGATGCTGCGGACTCTGGAGGAAGACAAGAAGTTACAGTGGCCTCAGTTCTTGTCTGAAATGGTGTGGGCCTATAACAATCAGGTCCATTCTACAACGGGGTACTCTCCTTATACACTTCTCTTTGGGCGGTCTGGGCGAAGTGTGGGAGAATTACAGTTGGATGATGTGGATGGGTTCCCTCCGAGGGATCCAACCTCTTGGGTGCGGGCGCACCGGCAGAGACTTGAGACGATCCATCGATTGGTGCGGCAGCGCCTGCAAGAACATCCCCATCCTGATAAGACCCCAGTGCAAGAAGCACCATTGCAACCAGGCGACCTGGTGCTAGTTCGTGTCAAGAAACCCCAAGGGAAATTGGAAAGCCGATGGGAGGCTTTGCCGTATCGTGTTGTTGGCCGCAAGTATGCGAATGGGCCAGTGTACCAGGTCCAGAAAGAAGGAACTGATTGTGTTCGAGTACTTCACCGAAATATGTTGCGCCTGTGTCATTCTGAAGGGACAAATCATGATGGGCTTGCCAATGTGAATGAGCTCCCACAGTCAGAGAATGGAGGTGCGGAATGGGCCTCAGACGGGGAGGGATGATTGTTGGCCGATCCCTGCTCCTGGGGATGTTCCACCTGTGACTACTGTATCTCCGGCCTGTGCCCCCTCTGGAGCGGAATCCGCTGGTCCTTCTCAGCCCATAGCTGCAGCACCCCATAATATACCACCGGTCCTCAGACGGACCACTAGGCCAAATGCTGGTATTCCCCCTGTTCGGTATGCGCAGGATGAGTTTGTTTGGCCTGCCATACATCGGTATACTACCACCCTGTGCATAAAAGTACAACCCTCTGGATATACAGTCATAGGCAGGGACTGCCAATCTTAAAGTGGGGGGGAATATGTAAGAGACAGCCAATGTTGTCCTAAGCTTTATTTGTCTGTATAAACTGTTAATGTTGAATGTATTTCTGTGATTCTGTTCCTTTAAGACAGCAGCCATTGTAATTGTGACATGATGCTGGAGTGACTTCCCCCCCTTTTATGTCAGCTTGCCTGTTCTGCAGACAGAATGTGAGCAGAGAAGCAGGAAGTGACGGGACAGAGAGCAGCAGCCATCTTAGGAAGTGTTGTATTGAACTGGTGTGGAGATTTTTCTGTACAGCTAAGCTGTATCTTGGTCCAGAGACAAACAGAGTGTAAAGAGACAACAGGACTAGTGAGTCCACGTGAAAGGAACTGTGCTCAGTGGCTGATCAGTGAGACTGACATTGTGACTGTGTATATGGATACCACAGATAGAGACTCGCAGTGCTGTTGATGTACTGGACAGCACCTGCTAAACCCCGGCTTTCATCCCAGCTCAGTGTATGGATTCGGCAGGACTGTCAGTGTGCTGAGTGGAATCTGCTGTTGGATTACATTGCATTCATTGGGTTTCCCCTGTCTAAAGAGGACTTCATTTCTCCCAAGATCCTGATAACCGTGAGGAGGGACGTTTTGCTATAAAAAGGGACAGTTCTTGTTAAGCCCAGAAGTGGCAGGCCAAGAAAAATATCAGAAAGGCAGAGAAGAAGAATGGTGAGAACAGTCAAGGACAATCCACAGACCACCTCCAAAGAGCTGCAGCATCATCTTGCTGCAGATGGTGTCACTGTGCATCGGTCAACAATACAGCACACTTTGCACAAGGAGAAGCTGTATGGGAGAGTGATGCGAAAGAAGCCGTTTCTGAAAGCACGCCACAAACAGAGTCGCCTGAGGTATGCAAAAGCACATTTGGACAAGCCAGCTTCATTTTGGAAGAAGGTCCTGTGGACTGATGAAACAAAGATTGAGTTGTTTGGTCATACAAAAAGGCGTTATGCATGGCGTCAAAAAACACAGCATTCCAAGAAAAACACTTGCTACCCACTGTAAAATTTGGTGGAGGTTCCATCATGCTTTGGGGCTGTGTGGCCAATGCCGGCACCGGCAATCTTGTTAAAGTTGTACTCAGGCATTCATGCAGAGGAACAATTACAATGTTCTGGAATGGCCATCCCAGTCCCCAGACCTGAATATCATTGAACATCTGTGGGATAATTTGAAGCGGGCTGTCCATGCTCGGCGACCATCAAACTTAACTGAACTGGAATTGTTTTGTAAAGAGGAATGGTCAAAAATACCTTCATCCAGGATCCAGGAACTGATTAAAAGCTACAGGAAGCGACTAGAGGCTGTTATTTTTGCAAAAGGAGGATCTACTAAATATTAATGTCACTTTTCTGTTGAGGTGCCCATACTTTTGCACCGGTCAAATTTTGGTTTAATGCATATTGCACATTTTCTGTTAGTACAATAAACCTCATTTCAATCCTGAAATATTACTGTGTCCATCAGTTATTAGATATATCAAATTGAAATGGCTGTTGCAAACACCCAAATATTTAGAACTAAAAATGATTAAGATTAATAGGGGTGCCCAAACTTTTTCATATGACTGTATATCT